>OX383962.1:262500-1462500 GCA_947532105.1 Athrips mouffetella | reverse complement strand
CTCCCTCTCCTGCAGTGGACGTTTCATGGGGTGATATGATGATTATGATGTTTTTGCTGGAATTTTGGAAGGAGCTGCCTGTCGTGGACGTCTTTCCTCCTGTACTATTTTACATTATAGTTCTGTCCAAGTGATCGATAAGCAAGCGATAAAGCGGTGATCTAACAACCTATGGCCTCCGGAGTCACGGATAAAGTTCGCGGAAGAATTGGCATAAGTCAACCTATTTTTTAGGGTTCCGTACCTCAAAAGAAAAAAACGGAACCCTTATAGGATCAGTTTGTTGTCCGTCTGTCTGTCTGTCTGTCAAGACCCTTTATCTTACGAACGTGTAAAGGTATCAGGTTGAAATTAATACCATATATTAGGATCTATAAACCACACAAGATCTGAAAATTTCAATTTTTTACAAAGACGCAATCAAAAGATATGGCATTTTATGTCCTCATCTCCATACATTTATGCAAAAAAGCAAAACCTACAGGGTACTTCGCGTTGACCTAAAATTATGAAATTTGGCACGAAGCTAGGTTTCACAGTATAAATAATGGGAAAAGTCTGAAATCATTGAATATTACAACTTTTCCTACAACTAATGGTAACCAATTGTGGCGAGCTCCCGTTTCAAGAACATTCATATAAGAGAGGGGTCAAGTTGGATGGTAACTGAAGCGATTTTTGTTTTAGTTCTATTTTGAAAACGGCAACACTTACAAACTTGAAAATTGGTATGTTTATAGCGCATAAGCTATAAAATAACAACAAATAATAAAATTTGGGTCAAGCGCGTGTCGGACTCAAAAAATCTAGCACATTAACTTACTGAAATTTCAACTAATACAATTATGATAATGTGGTGGTACGGAACCCTCGTTGCGCGAGTTTGACTTGCACTTGGCCGGTTTTTTTTTCCAGTAAACAGTCCTGATAAAATACTGGTATGTCAATTTTTTTTTTTATAAATTTTGGGGACATTTCACACAAGGTCATCTGATCCCAAACCAGGCAAAGCCTGTACTATGGGTATCAGACTGATATTCATACATAAATAGATAAATAACACCCAGACACAGAACAAACACTTGTGTTCACCACACAAATGTTTGCCCTGGGCGGGGATTGAACCCGCGGCCCAGGGCGTGAAAGGCAGACTCACTACCAACCACACCAACGAGCTTGTCAATGGCAGGATGCAGTTGCAAGTGAGTGATTAAATCGCTAGGTGATGTCGTGCAGCGTACGTGGACACAGTTTTTCGCTATCGTGCGGATATCACGCGTATATGTATGTATGGAGTGTAAAGATGAGTTTGACAGAAGGCTTTCTGAAGATTTCCAGTCAAACCAAAAGTTTTTCTGGAAATCCATACGGACAGCCCGAGGAAAGTTTGGAACATCGAAGCTGAGTAAAATCAGAAGCCAGGATGGAAGTATCATAAAAGGTGAAGAATGTGTGCTGAAGAGATGGAAGGAATATTTTGAAAGTTTGTTTGAGAGAGAAGCAGAGGCTAGCGTACCGAGGTCTTCTGTGGAAATGCATGAGAATGAATATGAGAGTAATGCAAGTGAGATAAGTATGGATGAGATCATGAAAGCAATGAAAAGTATGAAATCAGGTAAAGCAGGTGGGTATGATAGAGTGTCGGTCGAAATGTTGAAGGCTGGGCGAGGCATTGTGGCTAGTCAGCTGTACCGCCTTTTCAACCTGTGTTGGACGAACGGCCAAGTACCAGGTGACTGGTGCAAGGCTGTGATTGTGCCGCTGTACAAGGGAAAAGGGTCACAACAGGACTGCAAAAATTACCGCAGGATAAGTCTTCTCAGTGTCGTCGGCAAACTGTATGCAAAGGTTTTGATTGAAAGAGTGATGAAAGATACTGACGAAAAAATATGGGACGTACAAGCGGGATTTAGAAAGGGAATGGGATGTACCATCATGTATTCTATGGGATGTACAGATCAGGTCTTTTCCTTGCGGTGCATAGCTGAAAAGTTTTTGGCCAAAAACCAAAGAGTCTACTGCGCGTTCGTGGATTTGGAAAAGGCCTATGACCGAGTGGTGATGAATGAATTGTGGTCGGCATTGTCTATGTATGGGGTGAACGGTCATCTGATTCAAGCACTGAAATCTCTCTATGAGGATTCCAGTGCTTGTGTCAAATTAAACGGGGCGTACACTGAATGGTTTAGCATCGAAAAAGGTGTTGGGCAGGGATGTGTAGCGTCACCTTGGCTGTTTAACCTATTCATGGATAATTGTTTGACTGATCTGAAAGAGAGTATGTGTGGACTGAGAATGAATGAATTACTCATCAAATGTCTTCTCTACGATGATGACCAAGTTATACTTGCGTCATCTGCTGACGAGTTACAGGAGATGGTAACAATGATGAATGTGGCTTTTGATAGGAAAGGAATGAAAGTTAATGTAAGCAAGACAAAAGTAATGGTACTTGAAAGGGAAGAGTGTATGACAGAGTATACTATATTAATAGGTGGTGAACTAGTCGAACAAGTGAAGGAGTTTGTGTATCTGGGTTCTAAGTTTACGAGAGATGGAAAGTGTGAAAGTGATATCGAAAGAAGAGTGAATGCTGGAAACATGGTGAATGGTGCTCTGCATGCTTTTATGAAGAGTCAGAAGGTGTCTCACAAGGCTCGTCTGGCTGTTCATAGAGGCGTTCTGGTACCAACACTGAGGTACGGCAGTGAAAGCTGGGTATGGCAGAAAAAGCATGAAAGTAGAATTAATGCAGTAGAAATGAGAGCGTTGAGGAGTATGATTGGTGTGAAATTGAGTGACAGGAATAGAAATAGTGTGATAAGAGAACGTTGTGGCGTAAAAGATGACGTAGTGACTAAAATTGAGAAAGGGATGCTGAGATGGTTTGGTCATGTAGAGAGGATGAATGAAGGAAGATTGACGAAAGAGATCCACAAGGCGAGAGTGAATGGAAACGTTGGAAGGGGAAGGCCTCGGCGAACGTACCAGGACCAAATTCAGGACGTTCTGAATAAAGGCCAGGTTAAAAGTACCCTAAACCGACGAGCATGTATGAAAGGATTGATGAAGGTTCAGGAAGCAAGGGAAGTGTGTCAAGATCGTAGCAGGTGGAGAACTGTGGTCTCTGCCTACCCCGACGGGAACAAGGCGTGATGTTATGTATGTATGTGACCCTAAGGAAAACTGCACAGGTGACACGCTCTCTCTTATATGTACCTGTACACTTCAACTGTGCAGTCAAAACTGCACAGATATTGCAGCATGTAAGGCAGAGAAGTCATTTGCACAAGATCAGGCGCTTGTCACACACATTCTTGCTTAGGTACGCACGGTAGCAAGCGAGTTGAAACAAAACCAGTATATGCTAAACAATCGCTACGCTTCAAATGCCCAAAACCAGATATACCAGCTCAAAGTCAACGTGTTTCCACCGACGAGCGGCCGTGTGTACCTTTGTTAGCCAAGCTTGGCCTGGCGTTGTGAATTAAATAAGAGGTAGATAGTCTAATCTAAGCGTTGTACAGTCAACGTCAGGTCAAGCTTGACACTCACAGCACGACTCTAGCCCGTCCGTCGATTAAAATAAGAACGGTACAGAGTCCAATGTGTCAAGCTTGATGGTCTCTTGACTGTACCATATGTTTTACATCACAACGCAACTTTCTACAAATTGGCTGAACCAGACTAATTTTACTAACCAACCTAACTTGTGTTTTATCCCGTTTCCATCAAAGTTAATAGGTGTTCCTTCGCACTTACCTGTCGGTGCCAGTGAGGGTGTTCGAGGGGGGTTGAGGGGTTGTCTAGAGGCGGGGGGTCAGAGGGTTGATCTGCGTCGTTAACCTTCTTATGGCCGGAGGAAAAGTTGCGCCCATTCGCACCGAGTTCTTAACTCATTTTCCTTGTAATGGACCCATTAATTTGGCGTTTTGGAAGCTTTTTTTGTTTAAACTTTTAATAATCATGTAGCCAGCCATATAGTCTGCCAGTGGCTACCTTAACCAACTAGTTAGTTTCCTAGGCCGCTAAATGGCCTTTCTACAAAGTAAAACCTTTTTAGAGACATATTTCTGAGTGTTTTTATAGGATCATTTCTTTGCAGTTTTAGCTACGTTTTATACCTACTCGTACAAGATTCGAAATATAAAAGTGGCATTTAAATAAAAATTTATACTCGTTACTCGTTAACACTTTTATGTATACAACTTTCACGATAATTTCGGACCACATTTATGCTTCATAAAAGTAGTACATATCAAATACAACGTTGCACTAGTTTAGTGGTATGAGTTTCTACATGAAGTAACATCACTATTTCGTAACAGTCTCACAATAAAATAGAATAGTTTTAGGGCCTTTGCACACGGCGACCACTCGTACCGCGATTTTGAGTGCGCGTCAAAAAGCAAGTCTACATCGCGTTCTGTTTGTATAGCTGCAGCGATACTAACGTACAGTGAGGCCACTAGTTTGTAAATGACTGTTTGTTTCTTGAAGAAATAAGATAAGATGCCAAAGACGAGATGATGGCGACGAAGTAGAGTAAACGCCATCAAAGGCATGCAGTGAATAAACGGCCATAGTAAATGTATACATCGCCACTTCACATCGTGGTTAAAAGGAAATCGGTACTTTTCCTTACAACAACCGGCGATGTGACAGAATCTGTCACATTGCGGTGGTGGCGGATAAACATCCTGGCAGTGCGTTTGTTTTCGGCGCGTTTTCTTGCAGCTCGTTTATACACGTTGTAAGGAAAAGTACCGATTTCATTTTAACCACATTTTTTGTAAGTAGAATAAAGAACAATAAGCATGTTTAAAACATAAAAAATAATAAAAATATAACACATTTTAAAAACTTTATATTAATTTTTTATTGTGTCAGCCCTCACCAGACTCAAGACTATCGCACCGATAAGCGTGAGTATTTTTAGGGTTCCGTACCTCAAAAGAAAAAAACGGAACCCTTAAAGGATCACTTTGTTGTCCGTCTGTCTGTCTGTCTGTCTGTCAAGACCCTTTATCTCACGAACGGGTAAAGGTATCAGGTTGAAATTAATAATATATTTTAGGATCCATGAACCACACAAGATCTGAAAATTTAAATTTTTTACAACGACGCAATCAAAAGATATGGAATTTTATGTCCTCTTCTCCATACATTTATGCAAAAATGCAAAACCTACAGGGTACTTCCCGTTGACCTAAAATTATGAAATTCGGCAAGAAGCTAGGTCTCACAGTACAAATAATGGGAAAAGTCTGAAATCATTAAATATTACAACTTTTCTCATAACTTATGGTAACCAATTGTGGTGAGCTCCCGTTTCAAGAACATTCATATAAGAGAGGGGTCAAGTTGGATGGTCGCTGAGGCGATTTTTGTTTTAGTTCTATTTTAAAAACGGGAACACATGCAAACTTGAAAATTGGTATGTTTATAGTGCATAAGCTATAAAATAACAATAAATAATAAGACTAAAAAAATCTAGCACATTAACTTACTGAAATTTCAACTAATACAATTATAATTATGTGGTGGTACGGAACCCTCTTTGAGCGAGTCCGACTCGCACTTGGCCGGATTTTTTTTTTTAACGTTGTATTTGCCTGAAGTGTCGTCCTTACGTAGTTTTCTTTCTCATATCTCTGTTGCACATTTGTGAATTGCGTTCGTTAGTGAATGGAGCGGGTGCGCGTTGCGATTCTTAGCAGAGGGTTGGCCAATTGAACTTTTTAATTTTTATGTGATTTCTGTTTTATGTGATTTTTTTAATATCAATATGTTTTACACAGAAAAATAAAGGTACTTAGAAGGAGGATTAAATAAATAATTCGTCACTAGGTGGTGTAGGCGTTTTTCTATGGATTTGACAGGTTATTTTGAATATTTTCTATGGATCATCGATGATGGGGTTGTGACATGTTGGCAGATGTCATCCTCTACTTAAATAAATTAGCAAGGTATCTATTCCCAGCGAAGCAAGGAGGTCCGAAATCTTTGATGTTTTATGTACATACTCTATTCTACTGACACAACATGTGGTTAAAAGGAAATCGGTACTTTTATTTACACTCTGTATATCAATTTAAATGCGCCTTCAACACTTGTTTAATATGTGACAGTGCACTTATCACGCGCTTCGACGGTGCGTGAAAAAGTCGTCGTGTGCAAGAAACCTTAGCTTAACCAGGTAGAGTAGATTAGTTCACCGGACTAAGTTGGAGCGGACTTCGTTTCAATAGTGATCACTGTAACAAAGTTTCGTACAATTTTCCTCAACTATTCTTGCTAATGCAGATGAAAGGAATTCTTTGTTTTATTAAGGGGAATAGACGCCTCAAATGGGCATTTTGTAAAGTCCTAAAGCTGAAAAAAATATATGTAAAACATCAGTTCAAAGATTACATTTGCTACATTCGATTTTTCTTTATGTGTTTGTATTCTATATTTAACAAAATAACTACCGTACATAGATTTTTATGTGAATTCCCTACTGTTCCTAAAGGGCTACCTATATAATTAAATGGAAATATTTTTACACTAATAAATAAAAAAAAACCCTTATCCTTTAAATACAACACACATTTTTTTTTTCCGTTATATTTCATACGAAAAAGTAAGTTTTTCTCATTTTTGCCGAAATTCCGTCTCATCTTTGGTCGTGACAACCACATTGAAGAGCACTCTTAATGAGGTCGATATTTGCATTGACGAGCGCTACCTATAATTTGAAGAGTATAAATGCCTTAAATAAGGGGAAATCTCCTAATCCTGACATAACACGTCGGTACACGGAAGTTTGAGGTAGAGATTGCATAAAATATCATAATAATGACGGACTGACCTAACGCAGCAAGGAGATTAATGCATGATAAGATATTTTGTATTTGGTTTTTGAGGATTAAACATGATTTCACATGACCCGTGTGGTACCGCCAAAGAATAGTACCGACCCATCTCTACCTGTGGGTGTCGTAAGAGGCAACTAAGGGTTTATAAACCAGTAGATGGTCAGCAGCGTCCTTACGGGTATCGTACCATCTTACATACTGCGGTCACCAACAACCGCGATCCATGGTGCCAGCCGTCACGCTAACAAGCGTGGTGACTAAGGTAGTTTCCCTCCACATTCTTCTAGCAAGAGCTGGAATTCTGGAGAGAGCTCCCTGTCCTGTAGTGACCGAATTATGGGATTGTATGATGACCTAATTTATCCGTAGATATTACCTTGTTTTTTCATGTTTACACCCGTAGGCAAGTAAATCATGTAAAAGTTTTAACCACTATTACCCCGTCGGTGCAGTTTTAACCACAGATTTATGGAGACAGGCTGCGGCCGCGGTTATTTCAACTATTCGCAGTCGGACAGCGATAACGCATTCAGTAAATCAAATTCTATTGGCTTTATAATCCTATGAAGCGCACAATTGACTGGTCAAAGCTCTTCATACATACATACAAAAAAATCAAGCCTTTTTCCCGTCGGTGTAGGCAGAGACCAAAGCCCTACACCGACGATTTGACATACTTTCCTTGCTTCCTGTATTTTCATTAACTCTTTTGTAAATGCTCGTCCGTTTAGGGTAATTCTTACCTGGCCTTTATTAAGAATGTCCTGAATTTGATCTTAAATTTTTAGATTCCCCAAAGCCCTCCCTATAAAAATACCACCTTGTAGGAACATGGTGGGTGGTATTTTTTTGTTTCACTAGTGACCGTCAATTGATCACCTTTAATGTAAAATCGATCCTGACGTCGGTAAAGAGACTTTCTTTTTTTTTACGTTATTCAATAAAAATTTCTTCGAGAAAGTGGTTCAGTTTAATTGACTGACCACACCCTTTCAATTTTTGATACATGTTCCTTGCACCCTCTACATTTTTCCAACAGCTACATATTTGATGCAGCTATATTTGCTCTTGATCATTCGTGGTCCAATGCTACGCATTCTTATATAATTTCATTCTTCTTTGATTCTTCATTCTTAATGCGCACAGCTAAAGCCACGATCACACCTAGCTGAATTCAAAGACTAATTCGGCATACATTGCTGGGAGGCTTGGTTGTGTTAATTGAAATATCCTTAATTTTTTTTTTTTATTGAAAATGGGCTTACTCTTGACCTCGATCTAGTCTTGAAGACAGAGATGAGGTCGACGATGGAACGAGCTTACCCAGAAGAAGCCTATTAACGAGCAATGTATGCCAAATTAGTCTTTGAATAGGGAATATGCATGATGTTTCTTTTAAAAAAAATATTCTCATTCATGTAATAAACAATTTAGTAAAACTATTTTTCGAATAACTATGAAATTAAAAAAGATATAAGCCAACGAAGATTTGTTTCTATCTCTTTCTAGCAAAACGAAATTTAATACGAAGTTTATATAGCCGTAGTGGCATGTGACGTCACATGCCATGTCGGATCTCTCTGTCTAATCGGCGCATAATTAGATAGTTTTAAATGCTTATATCAACCGTATTTCTTACCGAATTTTAATTTTAATTTCACTTCTTGTCATCTCTACTCCGGTTTTTCAAATTTTGTTAATAAATGCGACTATAAAAATTTAAGCATAAAATTTTTTTTAAAAAAATTTACTTAAAAAAATTTAAAAAAAATTTATAATAAATTTTTTGATCGTTAAGGAGTGTAACTCCCTCCCTGCAAATCATTTCCGCGAACAGTATAATCTGGATCTTTCCAAGGCTTAAGTGAACAGGCATTACCTAGGTAAGCATGCTACATCTTTTACCCCCATCGTCAGTTAACATCAGGTGAGATTGGGGTCAACTGCTCACTTATTTCACACCAAAAAAATCTATTACAACGATTTAGAATTCCTTGCATTCAAGCTCTGGACCTCGATGGACTATTTATTCGAAAAAATCTAATAGAGCTAATACAAAAATCGAACAAAAATTGCTTAGAAGCACGTTTTAAATAGGGCAGCTATTATTATATTATTTGTTATTAAAGCGGCAACAAAAATACATAGTCTGTGAAATTTTTTTATATTAACATATTACAGTTCATGAGATACAGCCCGCTGACAGACAGACAAACCTCGGAGGCATACTAGTAACAGTCCCATTATTCACGTTTTGGGCACGGAACCCAAAAAAAACTCGTGACAGGTCACAATTTCACAAGAATTATGGATATTTTCTTCAGAACAAGGACAAAATTTATGATGGTCTAATTAAACCAAATAACAGTTTTTTACGGGACGGATAAATTCTAATAATAAGATTAACGCTAATTAGTTTTAAAAGAAAACTGATACCAGTAACGAGACCTAATAATGGGCATATTATTTTAATCATTTTACAAAAAAAATAATTTAATTCAACTTAATTTTGGCTCAATTTCGTTTAGCAAGATTGCAGGCTTCAATCGGTCAATCGAAATGTTTTTTTTGTTAATTCTAATTTAAAAAAAAATATTTTTTAGGTTTGTTACTCTGTATGTTACAAATAATCAGACCATAAAATATGTGAACAACATTTTCCCAAGGAACAAGATCAAAAACGAAAAACCATTAAGAAATATATGGCAGGCATTTTTTTTCTGAATATACAATGGCATTTTACAATATAGGGTGACTTTTAATTAGTTCTTGATAACAAAAGATATGCATGTACCCATGATACTGAACAACTTTTCTCAAGGGACATAGGTCGAAATACGATAAACCAAATTTGACCTTCCATAAAAAAAAACCGGCCATGTGCGAGTCGGACTCGCGCACTGAGGGTTCCGTACCACCACATAAACAGAATTGTATTAGTTGAAATTTCAGTAAGTTAATGTGCTAGATTTTTGGAGTCCGACACGCGCTTGACCAAATTTTATTATTTGTTGTAATTTTATAGCCTATGCCCTATAAACATACCAATTTTCAAGTTTGTAAGTGTTCCCGTTTTTAAATAGAACTAAAACAAAAATCGCCTCAGCATCCAACCAACTTGACCCCTCTCTCATATGAATGTTCTTGAAACGGGAGCTCACCACAATTGGTTACCATTAGTTGTGAGAAAAGTTGTAATATTTAATGATTTCAGACTTTTCCCATTATTTGTACTGTGAGACCTAGCTTCTTGCCAAATTTCATAATTTTAGGTCAACGGGAAGTACCCTGTAGGTTTTTCATTTTTGAATAAATGTATGGAGATGAGGACATAAAATGCCATATCTTTTGATTGCGTCGTTGTAAAAATTTGAAATTTTCAGATCTTGTGTGGTTCATGGATCCTAATATATGGTATTAATTTCAACCTGATACCTTTACCCGTTCGTGAGATAAAGGGTCTTGACAGACAGACAGACAGACAGACAGACAGACAGACAGACAGACAGACGGACAACAAAGTGATCCTATAAGGGTTCCGTTTTTTTCTTTTGAGGTACGGAACCCTAAAAATGCGCTAGTAGCTGATGCAGTTTCCATGGGAGGTCAAAACTTGATTTTCGTATTTCTACCTATATTCCTTGGGGAAAGTTGTTCAGTATCATGACTACATTCATACCTTTTTCTATCAAGAACTAATTAAAAGTCACCCTATATACAAGGACAGCAACACTCATTACTGTTTATCGAAGAATTAATCAATTTGAGGCGAAAATAATTGCTTGTAATAAATAATTAGCGATTGCTAGAAACAAATCACGCGCCGTTTTATAAAATCTCTAGGCTTTCTGTGCTTGTTATTCGTCTTGATCCCGTTAAGGGCTTATTGTGGACATATATATTAGGTTATTTTTTTGGACCTGATTTCCTTTTGCCCACCTATTAGTGAGGTCAAAAGCAACAACTTTTGTTCTACGACTTTGCTAACAACGCACGAAAAATGTTCAACTTCCCATACAAAATGGGCTCAGGACCACTTTAGTATGGAGAGTCGAATTTTTTTTGTGCGTTGTTAGCAAAGTCGTAGAACAAAAGTTGTTGCTTTTGACCTCACTAATAAGTGGGCAAAAGGAAATCAGGTCCAAAAAAATAACCTAGTATACAACAACCGATAAAAATTTCAAAAACTTTTACCACGCTAGCGACTTAAAATGACTTTAGCACTTAGATTTCGACCGATAAAATATACTTAGCCGAGCTTGGTAGGTACACATACCTAGTTCAAGAAAATTCGTGTAAAGTCATTTTCATCTCACGAGCGGAAAGGTGTGAAACTGAAACTCAACAACTATTCCCAAAGAACAGGTCGAAATACGATAAATCATATTTAACCTCCCATACCAAATGCGCTATCAGCTAATGCAGTTTGTATGGGAGGTCAAAAAATTCTCTTGTTCTATGACTTTTGTTCCTTGGGTTAGTTTTTTAGTTTCATAGGCAGATCATCACACCCTTCCGTTACTCGCTGTATTAAGGTTTTTTTTATGTTATTATTATGTTTTGTATATTATTTAACTTAAGTCGCGACCACCAGTGGCCATCACTTATAATTATGTAAACGGTAGACTCATGTGCCGTCATTGTGCGCGTGAGTTTACAGCAAAAATTGGGTGTGTAAGACACATACGGGCACATCAACGCCACACCACTATGTAGGAGTTGACCGAAAACGGTCGGATGATGATGATATTATTCATGTTTTTATGAGCAATCGAGCAAGTGGACCTGATGGTAAGTGATCACCACCGCAGCAGCCACCGTCTTATTAATGGTATATTTTGACACTAATAGACAGCAAAGCGCGTTGCTCACTTTGAGAGCTAAGATGGTATGTCTCATGTGCCGGTAATTTTACAGGCTCCCTTACCCTTCAAACCGAAACACAGCAGTGCAAAACACTGCTGCTTCACGGCAGACAAAAGCAAGGTGGTGGTACTTCCCCAGACGGACTTTCTTTACTTTGGAAAATCTTCAACGCTCTAACTTATAGTTGTAAAAAGTTTCCTGTGTAGTCTAGACTATTACCTATTCTGTGGTGTGGTTACTATTACCTATTCTGTGTGTAGTCTAGTAATGTCTACCGTCGCGTTTATTTAAAAATTCATTGAATTAATTCCGTCATAAATATTTAGAGGTTCTTCAGCGGAGAGGCAATATTACTTGGGAATGGGCTGGGAACATTCTGTCTCCACTTCAGACATGGCGGAATTGAATACAGGGCTTTGTACAAAGGGGCTCGGTTTTACGGAGCTAACAAAATTTAATCTGCGTTTTACTTGAATCTCACCAAAGTTGGCAAGATGTGTGACAGCGGATGCTATTTAAGAGGTTGGTTTTCAATAATAAATAAAAAACAAAATGGCTGCCTTATTTCAGAAGCTAAATAGGTAGGCAAGTACGCACGGCAGCAAGCACGTGAAAACATAACCAGTATAATCTGAACCAGCGCCACGCTACAAACGCACATAACCAGAGACCCGCTCAAGGTCAAAGTTCTTCCAACGACGAGCGGCCGGGTGTACCTACGTACGTTAACTTTATAAGAAAAAGTAGTTAGTATTTTGGTGGTATTGTACCATTTAATGGTTTCGCTAAAAGGTGACAGTTTCGGGTTTTAAGGACCTTTATTCTAAGATTAGGCTTATTGTGCCTTCCGAAACACCAAAACACTCGCTTCTAGTGCTCACCCGAATGGGTTCTGCATCTGACTAGCTTCTTTTGTTTCTCCTATCAAATCACACATCTATACGTAAGTAACCAAATCCATGGTGTTTAATATGCAAATATCCGTAATACCAGAGGAAGGTTTTAAGAAACCATCACTGAGGGGTATAATTTTGGGATTTACAGCGTTTCCGTGAAGCTTAGAGTCTGGGGAGTAGATTGTAAGGCAGTAAAAATGGCGGAAACAGTTTGTAAGACTCAGTATAGCTCAATGTGAAAAACGAGAATCAATAAAGTAAGGCAACACAATACAGCGATTACAGCGCGTCTGGGTTTTCTTTTCATTCGAAATGGGTTTGCTCTTGACCTCAATCTAGACTTGGGGGGCTATTACGGTATCCTGAACGTATCAGCTATATGCGAACCATTTCCTTTGCATCATGTAAAAAGCTTACTATAGATTAGATGACTATATCAATGACAAAGAGGTATGGTGCTCTGATATTCCAGCGAAACACAAGAAACACATTGTAAAAAGCCGACTCTTAAAGTAGGCCGTGCTGCAGTGATTTCTTGCCGTTTCTTTTACGCTGCCATTGCACGATCCGAAACGGCGTAGACTCGCTCTATTTGCATTGTATTCTGCATGACATTCAATAAGTATTCTGTAAAGAATCTACATTAAATAAAATTATCTGAATCTGCAACACGAATTCCCTTGCAAATCGCGGAAGGAAGTACGCTAATAATTCTAGTATTTTTGACTTTGGCAGAGGGGAATGCTGCGTAGGGCTACTCTCTTTCAGGCTTTGCGCGGGAATTGGTGTTGCAACAAAATGGTTTGCATACAGCAGATGCGTTCCCGCAGAAGAATTATACAAGATTTGGCCGCAACCAGGTATTGAAGGACTTACGCAAGTGGGACTTGGCTTCCCCTCTACCTACATTGTACTGTTCGTCCTTTAATACCTTTTTTGTCGGCCATGGCAGTAATGTACAATATAGGTACAATCACGAGGGACAACAAATACGAACTCCTGCAACTTATCTATTATTCAAGGAGGACTCAGGAGGAGTCCAAGACAAAAGGTAACCAGGCCGCAGGAGGATGTTGTGGCTTAAAATCTATAATGGTTCAACATGAGCACAATATTTCCAAGCAGCAGTCTTCAAAGTTCAGATAGCTTCTATGATTGCCGACCTTCGATAGGAGAAGGCACTTGAATACGAAGGGAATTCCACTTCTCGGCTGGGTAGTGTGCTTATTATCGTCTTTTCTGAAATATTACGGTTCTAATCGGTCAAATCCCTGTTCATCACTGCAGAAGGTATATTAAAACGGGTTTATCATTGTTTGTATACAGGGTGTAATCATTAAGTGTGCCCAGGTGATTATTCCGTACTTATTACAGATATCAACTAAAAACTTTCTACTAATCTCATACTAAATATATGGGAGTGTTTATGTCAAAATTTTGGATATATCTCGTTTTCAAGTTATTGATGTCATTTCACTCATTAGGTAACGTACTTTCGATATCAGTTTAAAGTTATTGATATCTGTAATAGTTACGGAATAATCGCCTGGGCACATTTAACGATTACACCCGGTATATATTTATCCTGTGTGTGTACCCAATATCTCCCATGCCGCGTTATCTTGGTGCACGCAATTGCATCGAAATATCGGGCAGAGTCAGGCACGAACAATAAATGCCGTTTGCGGTTTTCCATTTTTAAATCATTTATTTCATGGTCAATAAAAGGTAATGTGTGGAACAGTGAAAAAACAATTTTAACGGAAATAGTAAGTATATTGCGAACCTAGGCTGGGAAAGCAAAATACTTCAGTGAGGCCTTGTATCAGAAAGTACCACTTTCTGGCCTCAGAAACGATCTGAAAGAAAAGCATTTTGATATAAGGTACCAGTTTTAGTTTAAAATTTATGCACTGAAAAAATAATTACGTTTTCTTGCGTGTTTACCACGAATACTATAAGCAAAAGTAGAAGGTTTCCATAATAAAAGGCTTATAGTCAAAGGCGTTCACAGAAAGGCTCGTATCCCGGCTGTTTATCGGCGAGACGCAGTGAAACTAATCCGCATAAAGAGAGCTTCTAACTACGGGAAACTGCAGGTAAACGATGTATATTGCTGCTTTATAAAAAAAAACCGCTAAACGTAGGCTAAGGTAAAAATACCGTTTTAAATATGGACGCGCAGTAAGCAGAAGTGTAATAATTTAGTGCGAGTCCAACACGCACTTGACCAATATTATCTTTTGTTATTCTATAACTTATGCACTAAAAAATAACAATTTTCACTCTTTAAAATGTTTCAGTTTTAACGATAGAGCCAAAACAAAAGTCGCGTAAAAATCGCCTAAGAAAAACACGTTTTTTAAACGGGAAACTCAAACCCAAAATATTGTTTTATTATTTTTCGTTGTAGTGGCAACAGAAATACATAATTTGTGAAAATTTCAACTGTCTACCTATTACGATTCATGAGATACAGCCCACTGATAGAGAGACAGACAGACAAGCATCGGAGGCATATTAATAGGGTCCCGTTTTTCACCCTTTGGGTATAGAACCCTTGGCGGCGGCGCGAGGTTACTAAATCTACAATGCAAGATTAGGGTTCAACACAGTAAGGGTGAATTTACACCAGTGCAGTGTGAGGGAACTAAGTTGTGAGCTGGAAAATTCGAGCCAATAGGAGTGCTTTATTTGACTGGCGCAATCCTATTGGTTGGAATTTTCCTAGCTCAGCTTAGCTCCCACAATTAAGCAAGCTAAGCATTTAAGCTAAAGGCCCACGGGCCTCGACTACAGGCCACATATTTCGAAGGTTCAAAAACGGTTGATAATCACATCGTCGTATCAGCCAAAAGACATCCACTGCTGGACATAGGCCTCCCCTTAAGATCTACACGATGACTGGTCCGAAACTGCTCGTATCCAGCGGCTTCCCGCGACCTTGACCAGATCGGCGATCCACCTTGTGAGGGGCCTACCCACGCTACGTCTTCCGGTACGTGGTCGCCACTCTAGAACCATTACGCCCTATCGGCCATCGGTTTTTCCTGAGATGTGCCCTGCCCACTGCCACCTTAGTTTTAGCGATTCACGCAGGGTTATGTCTCTTACTTTAGATCTTCTGCAAATCTTCTCATTTCTCCTCAACTCTGAACATAGCCCACTCTTTGGGTGACGTTGTGTTTTCCAAAAAGGGCCATCGTGTACGACCACGTCTCGGTGCCACATTTCTTCACTGGCAACAAACATGCTCTGGTCAATTTTGGACGAGAAGATGATAGAGGTATCCTAAATGCGTTTTCCCGTAGGAATAAAGTGTTTTCCCGCAGTAAAAAGGAGCCTATGTGCTATTCCAGGACCTAACCTATATGTTTGCCAAGTTTGATTAAAATCCATTCAGTAGTTTTTGCGTGAAATAGTAACAAACATCCATCCATTCATCCATCCATACATACTTACAAACTTTCGCGTTTATAATATTAGTAGGAGTAGGATATATTTGTAATCGGTTTTTCGAAAACGGTCTTTAACGATTTTGATGAAATTTACCATTCGGGGATTTTCGGTGGCGAAAAATCGATCTAGTGAGGTCTCAAGTCTGGGATATTTCGATTTCCCCGTGTTTTTAAGCGTTTTTAGGGTTCCGATACCAAAATGGTAAAAAAAAGGAACCCTTATGGTGCCGCTCTGTCTGTCTGTCTGTCTGTCTGTCCGTCTGTCTGTCACACCTCTATATCTCAGCAACCACTTACGCTATCGAGCTGAAATTTGGAATAGTTTTAGAATATAGTTGCCCAACTTAATTGCACATGAAATTTTTTTGAAAAAAGTATGATTATTAATGTAAAGGGGGCCAAAATAGGGGGGGCCAAATTTCAAATTGTCGCTACTAGGTCGAGTGGGGTATCATATGAAAGGGCTTTACTTGTACATTTTAAAATATATTTTTGTATTTTTTTAAGTTTCTTAGTTTTCAAGTTATGATGAAAAATGTCAAAAAAAATACAATTCCCCCCCCCTTATCTCCGAAGGTTGAGTAAGGGAAAATCTGAATTAATTACAGTTGACAGAGGTTTATGTAAACTTTACAGCAAAAATAAAACGATCTTTCTAAGTCGCACAGTTTTTCAGAAATCTGCAAAAAACCTTTACAAACAAATTTAGTTTTGCGGTCCTGAAAATGGACTTTATTGCTTCCAAAAATACTATAGGTATATCGGAACCCTCGGCGCGCGAGTCCGACTCGCACTTGACCGGTTTTTTTTACAGCGCCATTTGCTGTCGGGTAGCATAGCTTGCTTCTAATGTTGAGGCGGCTATTATAGAGCGAAGCTCGGTTGCACAGGTACTGAAGATAATGGTCGATGTCATAATATCTCCATCTGTCAGTTTTCCGTTTCTCCTATGTACGTTCCTATGTCTAAAACGTCTTTGTACGGCGTTTAACGACGGCTCTATGAAAACGTAGCAAACGGGGCTAATCCGAATAAAATATTATGAGCGCTTCGCAGTGCTGCTAACGTCGACTTTCACATTACAATATACCTGAGGCAATATTACCTTAAGAACATAGATTAGAGCGTAGTTTAGCAGACGAGACAGTGATTTCAGGTAGGTGACAGTGATGACAGGTCCGTTGGCGTAGTTGGTAGTGAGCTTGCCTTCTACGCCGTAGGCCGCGGGTTCGATTCCCGCCCAGGGCAAACATTTGGGTGATGAACACGAGTGTTTGTTCTGTGTCTGGGTGTTATTTATCTATTTATGTATGTATATCAGTGTCTGGTACCCATAGTACAGGCAGTTTGGGATCAGATGACTTTGTGTGAAGTGTCCCCCAATATTTATTTATTTTAGGTTTATTTATTTTTTTATTTATTTATTTTAGGCTGCGCATAGTTTATTTCACATAGAAATTGGCGTGTGCAAACCTTCCCCAACCACGTGATTGTGTCACTGGAAAATAATACGAAATAGTAAGCAATTTCCTAATAAGTTGATCAACTTTCAATAAATAATAAACTATACTGAATCGTCTCGTCTGGCTGTTCATAGAGGCGTTTTAGTACCAACACTGATGTACGGCATTGACAGCTGGGTATGGCAGAAAAAGCATGAAAGTAGAATTAATGCAGTAGAAATGAGAGCGTTGAGGAGTATGATTGGTGTGAAATTGAGTGACAGGATTAGAAATAGTGTGATAAGAGAACGTTGTGGCGTAAAAGAAGACGTAGTGACTAAGAAAGGGATGCTGAGATGGTTTGGTCATGTAGAGAGGATGAATGAAGGAAGATTGACGAAAGAGATCCACAAGGCGAGAGTGAATGGAAACGTTGGAAGGGGAAGGCCTCGGCGAACGTACCAGGACCAAATTAAGGACGTTCTGAATAAAGGCCAGGTTAAAAGTACCCTAAACCGACGAGCATGTATGAAAGGATTGATGAAGGTTCAGGAAACAAGGGAAGTATGTCAAGATAGTAGCAGGTGGAGAACTGTGGTCTCTGCCTACCCCGACGGGAACAAGGCGTGATGTTATGTATGTATGTATACTGAATTCGCTTCTGTCACTCGCCGGCTGCTGCCGCTGCACACTCGCTCCGCTCGTTCAGCTCGTGAATTTGCTCGAAAAGGAAACTAACACCCTAACACAACCTTACCGATTCTGTTCGGGATCAGTTAGGTTGAGTTAGCATTACCTACAGACCTATGAATCTCGTCTCAAAAGTTGATCAACTGACGCTGAAAATCAACTTATGATTCTTATTATTTTCCGGCGAAAATGATAATACTATACAAGTAGTTGGCCTACTAGTGCTTATGTCGTAACCAAAGAGACGTAAATGCTTTTAAAGTAAATGAAAATACGTATAATTAAACGCGCATCAGTGAAAGCACCCACCAGGTTCACTACGTTCTCAAGGTCAAAGTGTTATACCTGATTTGCTACTGACTGCACCTAAGATAACTTGAAAATCTTTTCACATCACATCCATCATGCAGTATCCAGTCACAAAGCTGCGTAGAGTCAGGTGCTTGCCGAAGGTGTGGAGGTCAATTAATGCAACCTCACAAATAAATTGGGGCTCTTTGTACATATACGAGCTCTTTCAAATAGGTATGCTAAATAAATTAAATTTTTACTTCCGAAAATAAGAACAGTAGGTACACGTTATTTTTTTATTTGAAACAGTTTAACACATTGCAGAATTCATATTTCTTTTTTAACTAAAGGCTACAAAAGTCTGATGGGCTTATTAGGAGTCCGTTTAATTCACAGGTTTCGGTGAAGTAATGAAATATTTTTTTTGCATTTGTTAGTTCGGAACTGAAGGTATACACCGCGAAAATTTTATAGTCTTTTTTATCGTTTTGACAACATTACGTCTCTGAGACTGGTTAGTGAACACCGTGAACAGTACGTATTTACATGATACTACAAGCTAAGTGTCCATTCGCTATAGCTCACACACGTCGCTTCTGCATAATCCACAGATAATCTGTGCTATAAGCCGGCCGTCATACAATCTGGCGTTAAGTTAAAACTAAGCTCGTTGGGTAAACTGCTCCAAGTATAAGCCGATGCAGTGCTTACTTACGTAACTTCGAGAGCTTTGCTGGAAATATTGATGGAAAAATAGACAAAATGGAGTTTTAAACAGTTGGAGAAGAAGTTTTCTTAAACGACCACTGCCGGCCAAACGAAATAAAACCAGCCAAGTGTGAGTCGGGCTCGCGTACGAAGGAATTCTTACCTGGGCCCTGAGTCAAGCGGCTTATAATGGAAATATATGAAATTCGAGAGAATTGAATTATCGTCATGGAGATCTTTAGTAGTACAGGTACTTCGGCCGTTGACATTTCTACGGGAATGCTGAAAGGTAGACCATTTGGTGGAACAGCGTTATTATGGAATAAACATCTTTAATTCTGTTTCCGTTGTTCCATGCGACAACCCGCGTATAGCTGCGATCAAAATAATGCTTAGTGACAAGCCCGTGTTAATAATGTCTATCTGTTTATATGCCGTGCTGTAATAATGACAACTTACCGGAGTTTATAGATTGCCTAAGTTGTTTGAATGCCATAGTGGAGGATAGTGATGTAGAATCTGTAATTATGTTAGGAGACTATAATTCTCACCCCAAAGAATTTTTTTATAACGAACTAAGAAACTTTTGTGTTGACTTGAATTGGATTTGTGCTGACGTTGAGATCTTAGGGGAAAGTTCTAACACCTATACTTTTGTAAGTGATGCTAGTGGTAGTAAGAGGTGGCTTGATCACTGCTTGGCTACTAAAGCCGCTTGGCCTATGATAAATAAAGCGTATGTTAACAATGATGTGAACTGGTCAGATCACTTTCCTTTATTTTTGCATTGTAATTTTAATTTAGTGAAAAGCAAGATTAAAATAGACCCTAGACAACCTAATAGAGTCCGTTGGGGTGAGAGGTCTGCTGCACAAATGGAACACTACACTAAATTAAGTAATGGTAGTCTAAGATCTATTGACTTACCGTTAGACCTCCAAAAATGTGGTGGAGAATTTTGTACAGATCCTCTTCATAAAACAATGATAGATGATATGTACGACAATATTATATATTCGTTAAGTCTGGCAGCTAGTTATACTTACCGTGATAAACCAGTGCCTCGTAAGAAGTGTGTCGCTGGTTGGAACAAGCACGTCAGAGACGCTCACGAGGAGGCTAAATCTTAATTTAAGCTTTGGGAGTGGTTCGGGTGCCCCACATCAGGACCAATTTATGAAGACATGACGCAGTCCAAGCGTGTCTTTAAGGGCAGACTTAAATGGTGCCAGAATAATCAGGAGCAAATAGTTATGGATAAAATTGCCTCGCACCATTCTTCGTCTGACTTTGGAAAATTTTGGAAATCCACAAACAAGTTGCGTGGAACAAATAGCCTTCCCGCGAGCGTTGAAGGCGTGACTAATGAGCGTGATATTTCAAATATTTTTAAGGAACACTTCACTGTAAAGTCGCCTCTGGGACCGTCTCAAATAGTGCCCGGTACTGAGGTTTGTCGTGACCAGATCTCTACCTTAATTAAAGCTAAAGATATCCGCATAGCTTTGTGCAAAATGAAAAAAGGTAAATCACCTGGACACGACAGCCTCAGTATAGAGCATCTTAAGTATGCAGGTCCACATATAGCGAGAGTACTTGCACTTCTATTTAACTTGTGTTTGGGACATTCTCATCTCCCAGTTGAGTTGATGCGAACGATTGTGGTACCAATAATCAAAAATAGGACAGGTGACGTGGCTGACAAGTCGAACTATAGGCCAATTTCCTTGACGACTATCGTTGCTAAGGTGTTTGACAGCGTGCTTAACTCGCATTTAGACCAACACCTACATTTAAATGATGCGCAATTTGGATTTCAGTCAGGCCTATCAACTGAAAGCGCTATTGTGACGTTGAAGCATGCTGTCAAATACTACACCAGTAGGAAGACACCAGTTTTTGCATGCTTCCTTGACCTGTCAAAAGCCTTCGATTTAGTTTCATATGATATCCTTTGGGCTAAATTGAGGGCAACCGGCATGCCGGTGGAGTTGACAGGCATATTTGAGTATTGGTACCACAATCAAACAAATGTCGTAAGATGGGGTGACGCTCTTTCTACTTCATATGTTGCAGAATGTGGAGTCAGGCAAGGGGGATTGACATCCCCTAAACTGTTCAATTTGTATATGAATGCACTGATCGGTGAACTCAGCAGCACACATGTAGGCTGCTTTGTAGACGGTGTTTGTCTTAATAATATCAGCTATGCCGATGATATGGTGCTGCTGGCGCCATCGATTAGTGCACTCCGAAAACTGATCACGATATGTGAACAATATGCTGCTTCCCATCGACTATTATACAACGTCAAAAAGACAGAGTTTATGGTCTTTGGGGCCGTCGGTAAGAAGAGTCCTGAGAATGTGCTACCTGTAAGGCTCAATGGAATTCCGTTGAAGAGAGTTACTCATTTTAAATATTTAGGACACTTTATTACTGACGACCTCAAAGACGATATGGATATAGAACGCGAGCGCAGAGCACTGTCGGTGAGGGCGAATATGCTGGCTCGCAGGTTTGCCCGATGTACAGCTCAGGTCAAAATCACTCTGTTCAGAGCATACTGCACGCCGCTGTACTCGGGTGCCTTGTGGGCCAGTCATACTCAGCGCTCGCTCATTGCTCTGCGCACGCAATACAATAATGCGTTCAGGACGCTGTTGCGGCTGCCTCGGTTCTGCAGTGCGTCCGCCATGTTTGCCGAAGCTCGCGTCGACAGCTTCATGGCACTACTGCGGAAAAAGTCGGCGTCTTTACTGAACAGAATACGAGGCAGCAGCAACAGCCTTCTGAAGACAATTGCGGCAAGGAGTGAGTGCCCTATAATGCGGCACTTAATTATTACTACTAAGTCCCTCGTAGAATATAAGTACTAACATAGTTATAAGTTTATTGTTACTAACATTTTTGTGGATCTCTGTTGTCCGAAATAAAGATTTTATTATTATTATGTTGGTGGTTCTTTTTTTTCTCCCTTTTTCTAGGGGTGTTGTTCAATAACGCGGGTTCGAAAACCAAGGGTTATTGAAGTAAAACACATTATTATTATTATTATTATTTAGGGGAGGCCTATGTCCAGCAGTGGACGTCTTTCGGCTGATATGATAATATGGGAATTAGCTAACGAAATGTTGCGTGACAGCGAATGTCAACCTCGTACATTTTTATTATATTCTATAGCGTTTGTGATAATAGAAAGCCACTTGTTTCAGGGCTCTGTTCATGAAATGATAAATTACGAGCATTTGCCCGTTGGGTTTCAAAAATCCGCCTCTACTCATACCTCACCCCTCTTTACCTTAATAATGAAATGGGAGCTCGTGAGAAAAAGAAAGAGACAGACGGACAACAAAGTGATGCTATTAGAGTTCCGTTTTTTTTTCCTTTTGAGGTATGGAACCCTATAAATTGTCTATTACCTAATAAATGTCAGACACTGTTTGTTAGAGCCTTGTTACACGTTGCAAGCTACTAACGTGACAAACGACAGTAGACAGCTACTCAGATTAGTAAGGAAATACAGGACAGCTACACCACAAAAAATAACGAAATTGCTACGGAAGGTCTTCAATCCAATTCAAGTGCTGCACAGGGAGCTCTCTCTAGATTTTCAAACTGTATTGTATTTTTTATACAACATTCATCGCCCTTGTAAGCGTTTTAATACTATGGCTGGCACAATAAACGTTGTGATTGGTGACCCCAACACAGTGGTTTTACAGTCAGAACTCATAACCAGTCAAAACTACTTTTGACTGCGAAAATCTGTCAAAACTGGTTTACAAAAGCAAATATTTGTCGCGAAAATTTGCTTCTGGCGCTCGCCAAAAATTCTTTTGTCACTCGCCGGCTGCTCTGGCGCGGCACGCTCGCTTCGCTCGCTCGGCTCGTGGATTGTGGTCGACAGAGTGAGTAACTGACACAACCTAACGGACCTATAAAAAGACTAAAACAGTTTTGACTGATTTTCGCTGTTAAGGGTGAATTTCCATCAGTGCTATGCAAGGGAGCTAAGCTGTGAGCTGGGAAATTGCAGCCAATAGGATTGCTCCATTTGACAGCGCATTTGACAAGCTAGGAAAATGGCGCAATCCTATTGGTTAGAATTTTCCCGCGGCCCACAGCTTAGCTCTTAGCTCGCACAACATTGGTGGAAATTCATCCTAAAAGTGGTTTTGACTGGTTATGAGTTTAAATCAAATCAAAAGTTGTTTTAACCGGTCTTCTTCTTCTTCTTTTCGTATCAATGGCAAATGATTTATCGCAACTTAGCTCAAAATATGGCTACATCAATAGCTCTTTGGTTGCCTTTGTTGCCTCCCGGGTATAAGGAACTGGGAAGGTAGGGCACGAAATCAAAAGTGTCATAGATTGCAAATTGCCGCATTCACACTTGTCGTTATCAGAGAAGCTCCACCTCTTCATTCTCTCTCTTTCTCCGCACCTGCCAGCGATCGACCGCAGTTTAGTGACTTCCATATGGGCCAGGGAAGACCATGTTGTGGTGGAAGATTTTCGGCAGTGGTGATATATGAGCAATCGGGGGGGGGGGGTACCTTTTCGACCACAGTTCAATCCTAGCCTTTGATGGATCAGAATTGACTGTGACAGTAGTACAATACACGGAAGGACGCTACGATTCAGTTTCCTTACCTAAGGAAAGAGACGGGATGGTACTATTCTAAGCCACAACGGCACACACGATACCTTTAGATTTATGGAAAAACAAAAATAAATTACGCAAACAACCAGACATAACAATATCCCTTACGGTAATATAATACGTTTGTCTGAGTTTGCCTGTACGAAGCCCTTTGAAGAAGTTCATTGAAACTTGACACCCCATCCACGCACACTGTGTGAATGTCAAGCAGGATGTGTTGACCTCAGAACAAAGGTTAAAGACATGGAAGCCAGACTAAAATACAAACAAAAAGAAGGAATAACGGAAATATGCCAGAGGGTGGTCTCCCCGTAAAGACCGGTCTCCTGTTTTGTAGGTGGTATGGCTTTTGTGCAGGGTCCGCCTGGGGAGGTACCACCCCCTTGCCTTTTTCTGTCGTGAAGCAGCTGTGTTTCTGTGTTTCGGTTCGAAGGGTAAGGGAGCCAGTGAAATTACAGGCACACGAGACATACCATCTTAGTTCTCAGGGTGGGTAACGCGCTATACTGTCTTATTAGTGTCAAATTATTTCACTAATAAGACAGTGGGTGTCATGGGCGGTGGTGACCACTTACCACCGGGTGGCCCACCTGCTCGTTTACCCACTTGTGACATAAAAAAAAAAGACTTTGTTCAAAGGTTTGGGGAAAACTATTGCCTGGTTCCTTTCGTTATGGCAAATCAGTAATGATTGAAATCAGGCAAGTACACACGGCTGTACTTTGACCTTGAGTGGGTCTCTGGTTCCGGGCATTTGTAGCGTAGCGCTAGTTCAGCTTAAACTGGTTGTTTCCCCTATGATTAACTTCATCGCACCGAACATTTTTTTATGACCTTATCCTAGAGATAAGCAGATTTCAACTACAACAAACGCTAGTGGTATATATACTCGTAAGTAGAATTAAAATGTATTGGATTGACATTAGCTAACGAAATGTTACGTAACATTTACTGTTAATCCCAAAGAGATTTGAACCTCGCTGCGCTGCGCTCGGTCACAGCGAGGTTCAAAAAAAAAAAAATACAAAATCGTTTATTATACTGTCCTTCCTACAAAAACAAATTAAACTCTAACAACCACACTAGGCTAGGCCTGTGTCGTGGTTATTACGACCAATAGGTTTTCAAAAGGGACTAACATTTTAACAAAAGTTAGGTTCGTAACAAAAGAAAAATTAAACTATTAATTAACATTAACATTAGCATTTTAAATAGCATGCAAAGTGAGTGTGTGAGTTATTGTGTAAGAGTAAGTGCGTGTATGAGTGTGTGTGTGTTTGTGTGTGCTTAGCTTTTAAAAGGGGTCTCTATTCCATAGGTAACAGCAAGTTCTCAGTTTCATCATAAGTTACAGTCAACAGTATTTCTTTGATTTCTCTTTTTATTTCCTGTACCGATAAGAGTCTCATATCGTGTAGTTTTTGAATTTTGTTGTATAGAAAAGGAAACATATAGGGAGGAAATCGAGTAGCGAACTTTGTTTTTACACTTTTTATCGGTATTTGAAAAATCCTTCGTTTTAACAGAATATCATAATTTTCAAGATTTAGTACCGCTCTGTGTGTGCATACGATTGCCCTTGATATGTACAGTTTTCTTACACTTAGCACCTGTGACTCCCTGTACAGTTGAGTAGTAGGATATCTATAAGGTTTTTTAAGCATAACCTTTAAGATAGCCCGCTGAGCTCTTTCCAAGGAAATAATGTGAGTTTTTGCAGCTGCACCCCATACTTCCAGGCAGTAAGTAAGTCAAATCTCTTTGGTTAATCCCATACATTTTTGTTCTATTCTATTAGCGTTTGCGATAATAAAAAGCAACTTGTCTTGAGTCTTGTGTTCCTTTATCGTTACTGAAACACCCTAAGCTATGGCACGCAATTAAATTAACATCCTGTTTATACAAATGAATAATTATATTTGATAAACACAACCCTCTGATCAATGTAGATTCTTTACAGAATACTTATTGAATGTCATGCAGAATACAGTGCAAATAGAGCGAGTTTACGCCGTTTCGGATCGTGCTATGGCAGCGTAAAAGAAACGGCAAAAAACCACTGCAGCACGGCCTACTTTAAGAGTCATTTTTTACAATGTGTTTCTTGTGTTTCGCTAGAATATCAGAGCACCAAACCAAATATATATAATAAACCACCTTTGTCAAATATATAGTCATCTAATCTATAGTAATTGCCTCTACTATAACTTTAATCTCTAATCTGAGGCGTTGTCTGTGTTTGCGACACCTCAATCAAGTACGGCACCAATCCTTGAAAGTTGGATACAGCTCACCTTGTTTGCTAAGTTACTCAAGGAGAGAAGATAATTCAGTATTCAAGTCTGTTTCCAGCTCTACCGCTCCAGAGGTAAGCCGCAGTCCGATAAACAAATTGTCAACTTAGCCAATTAAAACTCTTCAAACGTTTATTCAAGGAAAAACAAAGTAATATAGGTTATTTTGTTAAAATTGTTGTTTCTGTTTTTCTTAAAGTTTTTGAACGCGTTTGAAGAATGGTAGCGACTATGGAGGAATTAAAATGAGAGGAATAAGTAAATTGGAGGTCTTAACTCAGCAGACATTGAGTAAAAAAAGACAAAGTAAGAATTGTTACAAAATCAGGCAGGACCAGGACCACGGTATAGTTTGAGAGTTTCACGGTCACTAACACCAATATGAAAACAGTATGACGGGTTCTTACCACGATATGGCACCATGATCACGGATGAACCTGTTATGTACCTACTCTCACAGCGCCGAAATATCGTGAGCACATCAAACACTCATATCGTGGTAAGAACCCGTCATACCGTTTTCATAATAGAACCACGGTACCTAGAGTTAGTTCGAAGTTTCGGGTTCGAGTTCCATACGCGGTTGTTAAACTTTATAACTGTGAGCTTGTTCGAACGAAAAACCAAAATGATTATGTAAACCGAAACAAATGGGTAAACCCATGTAAACCTGGTGCTACTACCAAAGAATATATAATATTACGCTAACGCGTCTACTACTACTATGCGGGCATTCTGTATAAAGCGCTTGGGTTTCGTTGTCTTGTCATGTCCGTCTGCGTGTCTGTCCACTACTACTATGCGGGCATTCTGTATAAAGCGCTTGGGTTTCGTTGTCTTGTCATGTCCGTCTGCGTGTCTGTCCACTACTACTATGCGGGCACTCTGTATAAAGCGCTTGGGTTTCGTTCGGAGACTTGTTTTTTATCCTTTAGTTGCAATAGTTCGGTTGCTAGACCGGTTAACCGAACTAATGCAACTTTTTAGTAGCAGTAGTCCGGTTAATATAAATCACGGAACTGTTGCTACTGTTAAGTGTAGCAGTAGTTCGGTTAGGGTTAGAAATTAAAAATGATGATATAGAACACATTTTTGAGAAAATTAGAATAGTACAGTGTGTATCAAGGGCGGAAAGTAAGCAATTTCGACAGAGGGGACATTCAAAGCACGAGCGACAGCGAGTGCTTTAATGCCCCGAGTGCCGAAATTGCACTTCCGCCCGTGCTACACACAATGTTTTTCATATCATTTGCGAGGAATATAAAAAACAAGTAATCTTAGAATATTAATTCAAGTAGGTAATTCACGCAGAAATTTTATTCTTTATAGTAATATTTATAGTCGCATGGTTACGCTGAAATTGTTCACGTCTAAGAAACAATATTATGGAGCTATTTATCACACGCATATTTTATTTCATAACTTATACTTTGTGGCAAGTAAACAAACGCATAAAGCCTAAGCAAAATTGCAAAAATTTTAAACTTTTATGAAAACTATTGTAAAGATGTGAAAACTAATTGTAGTTAATTAATTTTAAATTAATTTCTTGTTTTAGGAACAGTTTAAAAACAAGATAAATTAAAGGCAAAAGAATGTTAAAATTTAACTTGAGCTTAGAACCTCTTTGCATGAAAGTCTCATTTCGGAACGAAACGTCTTCTGACAGCAAGCAGTCACAGAATGTCAACGAAAAGTCAAGATGACAGTTAAAAAATGCCATGAAACGAAAAGTAATGGAAATGCTTTGCAACCATTTTGCAACACGATTTCCCGCGCAAAGCACGGGGAAATAGTTTTGCCGTTTGTAGGTAGGTGTTACGAGATGTTTAGAACCTTGTTTGCGCGAGACTGACTCCGCCACCGGTAATGCCTTCTTCTTTAATTTTAATACTTTTAATACCTCACCTGTATAGGTACCTAAGTTATTTTTTAAAATTGAGAAAGAAAATACGTCATTGCAATCGTACAAATATGAAGGATGGAATATTGTATGAAAATTTATAGTTAACGTGCGGGATCGGGATGGAATATTGTGTGAAAATCTATTTCAAACGTGTAGTGCTGCTTTTTTTAAATTTAGGACAATGTTAGTCGATGGCCTTCTTTTAATATAATAATGCCAAAAGCACAAAAAGGTTTTATAGTTCGTGTAATGCTACTGGCTTCTTTGAAATTGCCGAAATACTGTGAATGGCATAGAGAATGAAGTTCTGAATCTTCAATTTTGTGTTTCCTTTTTTGTGTCGTTTTCCATATATGTGAAGTATAAAGCAGTATGCATCACTGGAAAGACAGTACGATTCCCACCTCAGGTGTATTGAGGCCCGAGGCGCAGCCGAGAACGACACCCTCATTGGGAATAGGTCCCTTTCTCTTTTCGATAAGCGATACTATTGTACAGCTTTCGGAAAATTATGTCCAAATTTACACCCACGGGTAAAAATTGTCTATGCGGCTGAAGCCGCAGGACAAAACGCGAGGTCTTATTATAATTTTAAAGTGTCTTTACTTTAGAGTGTTTCCCTTGTAGATCATCCGCTGAGAGCACTTCAGAAAGTACGCAATGCAAATTAATGATGCTCAATTTAAATAATAAAATAAATTTCCATCTTTTAGAAGTTCACGGATTTGTTAAATTGGTTTTTGATGGATGTTAAGATCGTTATGAATGGTTTAAATTAGAAAATGTAGGAAGTACAGTCAACGACAGGTCAAGCTTGACACTCGCATTGCGACTCTAGCCTGTACATCTATTGCAATAAGAACGGTACAAAGTCCAATCTCTCAAGCTGGATGTGCTCTTGACTCTCGGAACAATACTCGACTGTACCTACTAGCGGCCCGACCAGGTTTCGTACGCGTAGTTGGCATCAATCGGCTTAAAATGATACTCGAGTGTTTTTATACTTATTTTTAAAAAAGATGCTGATGCCTATTCTCTGGTTCTATAACAATTAGTCGCCTCCTACGACACCCACGGGTGAAGATGGGTTGGTACTATTCTTTGCCGGCACCACATGGGGCACGTTCTCGACACGTTCCACCTACCGTGAATCCGTAAAAGACTTCCAGTAATAGTAAAAATAAATTAAGACGAAATTCAAAAGTCACTCTAGCTGAAATTATACTTTAAGATAAAGTCTTTGGGCACATTCGCCGCAAATCTGGTGCGCTATGGAAATCTGGATGTTTCTGAAAGGGCCCAGCTGGATTCGAATCCGCGACCTATTTAAATGTATGTAAATCTGTGCAAAGCCTGCAGACACCGGTTCAGTCCGGCCGAATAGAGAGAGTTGTCTGAACTGGATAAATGTAGAAATTGTTCGGATTACAACGGTCGCGACAAGCAGTACCTTCTGGTTATCATAAGCTGTCGTTGAGGAGATTTGGCATACCTACTTAATTTTACTTTAATTTGCATTTGGAAAACAAGAAATTTTAATAGCTTCTTTTGCAGGAATTATTTCGTTGAATTAGCTCTTCAATGAAACCACCAGAATTCCTAGATAATGCACTGAAGAGTAAAGAAAAAGGGTCGGTAGTTCTTCGGCCATATATTTTCATACAATGATGGGCTCAAAGTAATCGTTAATATCTTATCCAAATCTAATAAAAATACAAATCTGTTTAGTAAGATCTTTAGATAAAAACCTTGTGGACAAAGCTCTCGAAGATCACACATTGGGCGTAGGATAGTCAGTACTCGGAAGAAAAAACTGGACTTTTGTCAGATTTCCCATATTTTCCGTAATAATTTTTTTGAAGTGACGCATGAGTTTTTCTGAAAATTTCAGATGTAAACAATGTTCTAGGAATTTGTAGACAAGGTTTTCGTCTAAGGATATGATTAATCAGATTTGTATTTTTATTCGATTTGGATAAGATATTGAAGATTATTGTATGAAAATGTACGGCAGTAAAACTATCGCCCCGTTTTCTTTGATCTACGGTGTAGTTCCGTTTTATGAGTTTACCTGGCTAAATTTTATTTTTTTAAACTAGTAAATATCCTGGTGATATTCAAGAATTAGGCTGCAGACCCAACATTGCATAACTTTTGTATTCGAAGATAAAGGACAATCTCCACGAAGCCAAGAGCGCTTTGCTGGTAACAAATTGGGAGCAACTAATCTGGGTCACATACTGTGCAGATGCTTAAAGCTTGGTGACCTGAATTAATTACCACCGGGTGTACACAGAGCAATCAAGGTAATGGCAAAGCATTTAACGGTTTCATCAAATACTTTAGTTGGAAAGCTATCGAGAAACTGCGTACTCTTATGGCCCGTGTGGTGTCGATAAAGAATACTTAGTACAAACCCATCTCTACCAGTGGGTGTCGTAAGAAGCGACTAAGGGGCACAATATAGAGAGGGGGCATATGGCAAGGGTAAGGTTTAGGCAAGGCGTAGGCTCGGCACAGGTGTGGAGCGGATACGCCACGGACGCGACATTACATACAAAAAGCGTACGGCAAGGAGCAGAAGCGGCATGCCCGCACCACGTCGCTCATGTATAAAGTTATGACGCGTCGAGTTCATACTTTTTGTATTAATAATAAGTTTTGAAGTCGCACCGTGCCTTCTCTTCGCGTGTTCCTTGCGCTTGCCATAGGCCGTATATGAGTATATTTCACGCCTAAGGGCCTATGAACCGGAGGATGGGCAGCAGCATCTTTCAGTGTATCGTACCATCTTACATACTGCGGTCACCTACCACAGTGGTCGTTAGCCGCAATGCTTACAAGTGGCATATGGTAATTCCTCTTCAAAGTATAACGCGCTTTTGCTGAATTCTGAGAGAGAAAATTCTTTGAGAGAGATCATTTGAGAGAGTTCCTTGTCTTGCAGTGGACGTTTTAAGGTGGTAGGGCTTTTGTGGAAAGTCCGTCTGGAGAAGTACGACCCCCTTGTTTTTTTCTGCCGTGAAGCAGCAGTGTTTTCACTGCTGTGTATCGGTTTGAAGGGCAAGGGAGCCAGTGAAATTACTAGCACATGAGACATATCATCTTAGTTCTCAAAGTGAGCAACGCGCTTTGCTGTCTTATTAGTGTCTAAATATGCCATTAATAAGACAGTGGGTGCTATGGGCGGTGGTGACCACTTACCATCAGGTGGCCCACCTGCTCGTTTGCTCACTTGTAACATAAAAAAAACGTTTTATCAGTGCTGTGGTAGGGAGCTAATCTGTGAGTTGAAAATTGCCAAACCGACCAAGCTCGTGTCGGTCCACTCGCAGTATAGGGTTCCGTAGTAAGATAAGATAGATAAGATAGATAAGATAGATAAGATAATTTTATTTCAGAAAGAACAGGCAATTTACAATATCGAAATTTACGATTTAACTAGTTAATATATACATCATATGCGGATTGTATATTTCCTGCAGCCAAAAGAGAATTGACGTAAAATCCCACACTACGCTAGGCCTGTCTTGTGGAAATTTTATTTCGTTTACATTAAACAGTCGTCCTGTAGCGGCTTGAACATGACGTTAAATAATAAAAATTATACAAACTAAAAATACATTACTAACAAAATTTTATAAATTACTAATACAATGTTAAGTTACAATATAATAAAAACATACCCTTATTACTGAAACGTTGCCTTAACTAAAATATTGATTTAAAGAAAATCTCCGATTTCTCATAGGACCAATCTTGTAATTCATTTTGTACTTTATGTTTTGCTTCACGGGCTGATAATAGATGAATTTTATACATGTTATTAATCTTGCTGTAGATAAAAGGTTTCCTGAAGTTACTAAATCTCTTAGCAAATTCGGTTTTAACTGAAGGCAGGGGAAGTGAGAACACACGTTTTTTTATTAAATCTGTGTAGACTTCTGAGCCCAGTAATTCCTTGTGAGTAAGTATTACAGCCCGTAAGATGTAAAGCCTCCTCACACTTAGCACTTGAGCATCCTCAAACACTGAAGCAGTTGAATAACGTGCTGGTTTTTTTAACATAGTTTTAATTACAGCGCGTTGTGCCCTCTCCAATTTAATAAGGTACGTAGTAGCTGCACCGCCCCACGCCAAAATACAGTAAGAAAGGAGAGACTGACACAACGCAATATAAACTGACCTAAGCAACGCTGCATCGGCAACATCACGAAACAATTTCACAATGTATATAATTTTTCTTACCCTAGCCGATGTAGCAGCTATATGATGTTCAAAGGTAAGCTTATCATCTATTACAACGCCCAAGTACTTCACAGTCTTAGTCCTGCCGATTTTTTCACAAGAGCATGCTAGCAATGAAGAGGATGGCTCGTAATTACAGGTGTGGATGAAAAGCTCTGTATTTGTTGGTGGAGCTGATGCTGCAGTTTTGTGGAAACACAAATAGCTGGTTTTGGCAGTGTTCAAGGTAAGCAAGTTGTTTCCAAGCCATCTTGCAATACTAGCAAGTCCTGCTTGGGATGAAGAGAAAACATTATCCCAAGACAATCCGTGAAAAAGGATCACAGTGTCATCAGCGTAATTAATCATATCTGCATACTCAAGCAGCATAGTATTTTAAGACTTTTATTAGGTATTTCATAACGTAATTTAATACGTTATTAAATAGTCTATGAAAATTTCAACTGTCATGAGATACAGCCCGCTGACAGACAGACATTGGAGGCATACTAATAGGATCCCGTTTTTCACCCTTTGAGTACGCAACCCTAAAAAAAAGGAACAGCATCCAAAAAAATATTCGGCCTATTATATTCCGCTACGACTCAACTAAGCCACATGAACAAATGGTGCGAGGACCGAGGTAGTAAGGTAATTTAAGGAATTGGCAAAGGATTAAGAGTTGGCAATCTTTACAGCTTGCTTTTTCTCGTTTTTTGTCGATTAACTTGCAGCTTTGCTAGTTTGTGCTTTTAGTACTTTACTGGATCGTTACTTTTTGGGATATCGGTTATTATCGTAGTAAAATAAAAAACAGGGATGAAACATTGTGAAACGCATTGGCTGCTGGCCTTTTAAAATTCGGAAGGATAAAACAGGCAATGGGGAGTTGGGAAAAGTACAGAGGATGGCTTTTGCCCAACAGTGGGAGACTTAACATTTTAGTATGTTACTCGGAACATAAAACTCTTGCCTAGACACGTGGCATTATACCTTATTTCATCAAGATCGATTCAGCTATGAAAGCGTAACAAAACAGAGTTAATTTCGAATTTATAATATTACCTACTAATTTAAGAATAGTTTGAATTGTACAGTTAAGAGCAGATCGAGCTTGACAAATTGGACGTTTTACACTGCAAAGAATGCGGACTCCTTGCTTCAATATGGTACCGCTCTTATCTTCATGAGCAAAGACAGAAGTTGCACTGCGAGTGCACCACAAAAAACTACACATAAATCCGACAAAAATAAAAAGTTTAAATATTTAAATAATTCATTACAGAAATTAATTAAATTTTATATAAATTTGCAACAAAAAATTATCATAAGTTGCCATAATTTAAATCATATTTGCCATTTCATTGTTAATAATTGTAATACAAAATATTAAAAGATATAATATTAAAAGATTTATAGGTATGTAAATTGCTAAAATTGGAATTCCATTTCAGTAGGAAAAAGTAATATTGTACTAGTACTCATTACAAGTTTTCAAATTCCACAAATGCTTAAACACGTAACAGGAATTCCCATCAAATTGCGGTAGAAATCACCAACGATTTCCCTGTTAAATCTGCAGTTAAATTTAATCCCTGATTTAACTGTTCAGCTTATTTTAGGTGAAATTGGCATTTGTAATCCACGGATATTAATAATTAGTCTACTGTTCTGCGGCTTTGCTCGCAAAGAAATTGTTTAGCTGCGGGGATTTTTCTTGTAGGTACACACGGCCGCTCGTCGGTATAAACACTTTGACCTTGAAAGGGTCTCTGGTTTCGGGTGTTTATAGCGTAGCGGTGGTTCAGCTTATACTGGTTTAGTTTCAACGTGCTTGCGGCCGTGCGTGCCGAATACGGTTTGAAAATAGATGTACAAAAAGAACTAAACCATAACCATATATCGGCTGGCTTTGTTTATTAAATTGTTAACGATTAAGCAATGTACGTCAACCGCTTGTCGGTAGAAACTTTTTCAACTCTATTACCACGCCATAAGGTCCAAAAGTGTTTCTACTGATGTGCGGCCGTGTGTACGACAAAAATACTCACTCGTAGGTACATCTGAACAGGGTTTAATTGGGTTTAATTTGTGAGAGTGTGCGAGACGGGATTAAAGTGTGGTTAGGTGCGATTTAGTGGAAATCATTGGTCCTTTTACAATTTTCCCTTTGATGGCTTTTTCTGTTTTCCCTAGGAGGCTGGAAAAATATTTATGTACTTCCACGCAATCATAAGTGGAAAACCCATGGTTCAATGGGTTGGTTTATGGATCAACTGTTTATTTTTTGTTGATGTCATTGTAACCATGTGTGAAAACGCATCAGTTTACTATTATCTAATTTGTGGCGTAGCGAGGTCCAAATCTCTTTGGTAACAATAACCGGTCAAGTTCAACTCGGAGTCGCGCGCCGAGGGTTCTGATATATTATATTTAGAAGCGATTAAATTAGAGGAGCCTTGTATACCAACAAACTATTTCATAGATATTAGTTTTATTGTGATTAAATTCATTATTATGCCCTCAAAACTAAGTTTATTTGTAAAGGTTTCTTGTGTAGTTTTATTTTTGCTGAAATTCAGATTTTTCGTTATGCAAACTTCGGAGATAAGGGGGCCTCCCTTGGGGGAATGGTATTATGGTATTTTTTTTACATTTTCCATCATTACTTGAAAACAGAGTTGTAAAAATACGAAAATCTGTTTTGTAATGCCCTTATATAGATATCCCTCTTGACTTAGTGACGAGAGTTTAATAGTACATTAAGATGCACGTAAGCTATTTTCAATATTACAGCCGAGGCTCAGAAATTGCAGCCCGAGCCGCAGGCGAGGGCGTAATGGAGCCGAGGGTGTAATCACCAAAGCGCACAAGCTTCTAACGACGTTTTTCAACACATTTGCGAATAAAAACGAATCAAATTCGCTTACCTTTTTTTCCTAAGGAAATTTCGTAGACGTTTTCCTCACGTTTCTACGTCACCCGATGTGGACTTGTGTTTTTTGTGCAGGTATTTTCGACGTTCTACACTTATCACTGTTTTTTTATTTGTAATAGTTATTTTTTTTTAATTACATTGAACATATTTCACAACAAGAAATATCTGTTAAAATGGCGCGCGTATTACTTTTTTCGAAGACACAGATTATACATGCGCGCGCAGGAGACAATGACTTCACTACGGATACCGGGACTGCACTTTGAAAATACATCTTTTGCGCGTGGGAAAAATCTGAAGATGCTATTGGTATCTTCTGTGATCTATCCAAAGCATTTGATTGCGTAGATCATAGCACATTGTTGCTAAAACTTGAACATTACGGTGTTAAGAATAATTCACTTAAACTACTTAGGTCATATTTGGAAAACAGGATTCAAAAGGTACAAGTAAACAGGACGAAATCACTGGGATCTGTTGTCAAAATTGGCGTACCTCAAGGGTCCATATTAGGGCCATTTTTATTCCTTATTTATATTAATGACCTTCCTTCTGTGGTGAATAATCTGTCAAAGATTGTGTTATTTGCTGATGATACTTTATTAATATTCAATGTAAGTAGGAAATCACAAAATTATAACGAAGTCAATGATGCACTTGGACAGATTCATGCATGGTTTACTGTTAACAATCTAGTCCTAAACGCCAAAAAAACTAAATGTGTTAAAAGACATGTATACTAGTGGTTTTTTATTCCAAGATAAAATTAACAGACTTGAAATTTATATTACATGAAGGAGAATAAAAAGAAGAAAGAAGAATGACTAAGAATTATTTTTTTAATGCCGCCATTTTTTTTTAAATAATTTTTAAAAAAAATCTGTAGTGGACTTTTTTTTAAGTACTGGCACCACCAAAGCAAAATAAACTGGCAACACTCAATTGCCTTTTCGTTTTTCTTCGTATAGACGTGCGTTCCAGAACAGGAAATATTATTTTGACAGCAGGATAGCTGTATATGACGCCCGTGTGCGTGGTCAAGACAGACTGCTGTCAACGGGTAATGTTTTTCAAAGTAATATTTTTTTTGACAGCAGTGTGTTTCAACCACACACATGGACGTAACATAAAGCTATCCTACTCTCACCGCCAGTTGCACAAAGCATCTTTAAAGTTAAAGCTCCTTTAAGTCTATTGCGGACTCTTTCTATTCTGCTGACAAAGAAAGTGACAGCAGTAGATTTAAAGGAGCTTTAATTTTAAAGTAGCTTTGTGCAACTGGCCGTGTCAGAGATTTTGCATTTGTGAAACGAAAGAGGTTAAAGTGATCAAAATAGTGTATTTTGCTGGAAAATATCTTAAAAGTGCACAAAAATGAAGAATTCGAGTGATTTAGCTTACTGCGGGTGTTACGCGTTTTTGTTCATTTACCGTAAGCACAAGAAAACCCGACAGAATGCAACGATACAGGACATGGAGACGAACTATCACACAGTTGGAAAATGTGGAGGGGTATCGTCAATCCAAACTCTTCATCAAGGGATATAGATAGAAAAAAGACTTAACAGCACCAGTAAACCAGTGCCCTCGGCAGATTGGCTTGTGGTGCAGAGAGCCTCACACCAGGGGACACAGAATTGTGTGTGAAAAGCTTCGGAGGTCCTCTCAGGGTCCTTATTTAGTACATCTCAAAGATAAAGATAGGGGGAATGGAAAATGGGGATACCCCGATGAAGCCAAAAGAGCAGCTTGCCGCATAAACTGGCCATCTTCCTGGATGGGGCAGTGAAGCAGGCCACACCGTCCGTTTCTAGCTGGGATAGTGAATGAAATAGCTATTTAAGTGATCTGATCACCCGTCTGCACAGATTCTCCACCAGAAATAATAATAATAGGCTTATTATGTCAATTCAAAGTGTTAACTATCTGTTACACAATTAGCAAGATTTTTTTAGATGAACAGATATTAATATAAGATGAATAATATTACACTTAGTGTAAAGTTGTTATTGGCCGCATGAAGCTGCTTGGACATGCCTCGTTGCCTCATCTTAAGCAAACACACTCCGTCTTACACCAAAAAAGTTAGACATCTGTTAAACACTTGATTAAAAATATCGTACCAAATAACTCTGTCTATGTCATTGATGCGCAGAAGTCAAAAATGACTTATTTTATTATGACTTGACTTCTGCGCATCAACTGACATAGCCAGTTATTTTGTGCGCATTTTTTGAATCAAGTGTTCAACAGATGTCTAACTTTTTTGTAGTAAGACCACGGAGTAAGACCCACTATGTTCAGTTGCCCTTGGGTGAAGCAGCATGCTTATTTGCCACTAAATATTCATAGTGATGTTCAGATAATGTCCTTTTATTTGACACCCAACATGGTATCATAATAAAATATTATTTTGGTCATTCATGAGTTAATGTCCTGATGGCGCCACATTCAATGTAATGTAACATCTTATATCCTATAACCAGAGGAAGATCAAGACGCTTCTAATCTAACGCTACTCATTTGTTTAACTACAATAAGTTGTATAGAAGTTATGAGGCAACAGATGAACATAAATATTAATTATAATAATTGCTGCGGGTAAAAATGTGTGATCTTTTACATTGGGTTCACAAGCCCGTTGGTGTGGTTGGTAGTGAGCCTGCCTCTCACACCATGGGCCGCGGGTTCGATCCCCGCCCAGGGCAAACATTTGTGTGATGAACACAAGTGTTTGTTCTGTGTCTGGGTGTTATTTATCTATTTATGTATGTATATCAGTCTCTGGTACCCATATGGTACAGGCTTTGCCTAGTTTGGGATCAGATAACCTTGTGTGAAATGTCTCCCAATATATAATTTTTTTAAATTATATTCTTTGTAGACTGGTTGATTAAGGAAGATAATATCTAAACACAGGTATTTGTGATTATTTTACTCATGGTTTAATTAGAAATAAATCAGATGAGAAATACATAGGAATACCAATGTCATCAGCCAGATGACTAGAATGGTGTTGACACCCAGTGGTACGGTTGCCTGCCAAGCCGAGAGTCCTAGGTTTGAATCCTGGTAGGGGCTTGTGCACGAGTGAAGGACATTTGTATCTGTATTTCAGTCCGGAACTGGTTTAAAAGTAATGGCCAGTTAGTCCGTTGCATCATTTCCCAGGGAAATATCCTTTAATAATGCTATTTAGTGATGACTGATGACTTTTATAGTTCTTCATCTCATTGTAGTATCAATCCTGAGGTTGTATATTGGCCATTCAGCTTTAGTAGAACTGATGTGCTGTCCTACACTATACTAATATTTATTTTTGTAATGTTTCTTGATTTTATTGCTTGTAGAGCCTGGATGATTGTATTCTCACATTATAACATATTAGTGTAGTATTGTCCGAAGGCACTTGATATTACAATATTAAGATCTTGTGAGTCTGCACTCATTCCTTGTTTTAGTTTTTGATCCCTTAAGTTAATTAATTTCTGAGTAGTCTTGTGTCTCCTCTTGTAAGTCTGTGTTGTATTTATTTATGTATAGATGTATTCTTTGGGTAGCTTGTTACACGGTGCGGCCAAAAGTGGCTGGTGACTTAGAGCCTATCTATTATTTTGTGTGGTAAATTATCTGGCTATGTAAGCACTGATTTCAACTCCAGTATTTCATTTTTATCGTTTATTCCGAGAATGTACTTTCACAGACATCTCGTGAGCTTGACAACCCGATTCTACAAAATACACATATTTATCAATACTGCTTTGATTCAACTTCAACTTTTAATAAGATGGCAATCGGCCGTTTCAAGATACAGCCATATTTAATTAGCCAATATCAAAGAAGTGAGGAAAAAGGTTAGGTATTTTAGGTTATATCTGTCAAGCAAGCGTTTCATTTTGAAAGCCATAGAGATAACGGTATCAATAGTTCAAATGAGTGAGTCAGTTCACTCACTCGAATTAGTTAAGTGTATTTGTTTGATGTGTTGTCTTAATTCTTGTAATATGTAGCGGAGCTATTTTAAAATAGGTAAATGAAATAATAAAGAGTAACCTGAAATGAAACTGAAATTGTCGATTTAGACCTGAACACGATGAAAATTCAAGAAATACAAGGTACAAAAACGATTAAAACTAACGCAGTTTAGTTTTTATCGTTTTAGTACCTTAAAGTGATAAACCATTTTTTTTATTTTTTTCTCTTGTATAAAAAATAAATCCACTGTATCAGTTTTGTGAGGGGCCCACAGTCCTAACTACTCGACGAGGCGTAGTGAACGTAGGCTACCTGGTGTGGAGGGGAGGGGATGCGAGCCAGGATGGAGACACCCTCCGTGACAATTGTCACCGGGTCTGTGCCTGCTCTCAAGGCCTTGAGAACGGAGAGCAGGAGCTCGATGGCAAGGTCGATGGCTTCGTGTGTGACTGAAGTTGTTGACACCTCCGTGTGCTTCGTCTTCACTCCCACGGCTTGTGGGGAGAAGACCGTGTTAATAGGCTCTGTGGCAAAGGCGGTACAGCCCAGGCAAGCGGCTGTCGAGGGCCCGCGGTTGCGGTTGCGGGGGGCTTCGACGGGGTGCGGTGAAGCGGCGGTAAGGCGGGCGACTGCACTTTTGCAAAGCTTGGCGGCGATTTCTTCGCGAAGGTAAGTGGCCTGGGCGACGTTGTGAGTGGCCTTTGGTCGCCTCATGACCTTCGTGGTAGAGGCAGGGGGTGCCATGACTCCCCTCGATCCCTCAATAATTGTCGGCCGACGAGATTGACATTTTGCCTGCTCTTACTAGGTAGTTTCTTGACAATTGAACACTGACAATGACGCAATTAGAGAACAATTCCAACGTTGCGCGGGAATATTTCACAGAGGTCTGTCTGCTACAACCTGCTTTATATCCGGCCTAATAGTACTTGGATGACTGCTTGTCGTGCGTGTCATAAGATCTTGTATTACTTCTCGGACTCATATGGTCCAAATTATTTAAATAACTCATTCATTAATATGACTCATAGAAACTGACCAAATGGTTCAAATTATTTAAATGAGTTAACTCATTAATATGACTCATAGAAACTGACAACTCTCAGTCAAATGATCTGCCGACTTAGAACGAGCCTCTAGGCAAAGGGCAAATGTAATTTTTTGACGTTACGAGGTATAAACTGACGCAGGTGACCTGACTCACACTAATATCTCGAAATAAAATAATCGATAGATCGCAACACTATTTGTAAGTAGGGTTGTCATAGTCCAATCTGTGTTGCCATATTCCAATCAGTGATGCCGTATTTCAATAACTTTAAAAACCGATTGTAAAAAAATGGTGGCCTTTAAAAATATTCTTTCTTCACCACAATATTATCTACTATTCTATCTATCATATGAACTTGGTTTGAACCCTGTTAATTTTCCCTCGAAATAAAAATCCAACCCCCATAGTAAAATTTTACATCTCTTTTGCACTACCAAATGTAAGGTCTACTTCACATAACATAGTATTGAATAATGAACCATTAGATTTTGTAAATAGTACAGTTTTCTTAGTGTTAACACTAGACTCTAAACTTCAATGGGGCCCTCATATAACGGCTCTTTCTGATCGATTGAGCTCGGCTGCATATGCTGTTAGAAAAATCAGACAACTTACTGATGTAGCTACTGCAAGGCTGGTTTACTTTAGCTACTTCCATAGCATTATGTCTTATGGCATACTGCATTGGGGCCAAGCAGCTGATATACATTCAATATTCGTTTTACAAAAGAGGGCTATAAGAGCAATTTATTGCCTGAAGACTCGTGATTTCCTGAGAGAACTGTTCAAGGAAATCAACATTATGACAGTGTCATGCCAGTATATCTATGAAAATATAATGTATGCTAGAAAGAACATTCATCAATTACCTAAAATTTGTGACAGGCATAATTTTAATACTAGAAATAAGCATAAAATTGATCAACCATATACTAGATTAACTAAAGTCAATACATCTTTCGTTGGTCTGTGTATACGATACTACAACAAAATACCTGACAATATAGTGCAATTACCTGAGAGAAAGTTTAAAGAATGTGTAAAGCAAACGTTATGTAAAAAAGCTTACTATAGATTGGATGACTATATGAATGACAAAGAGGTATGGTGCTCTGATATTCCAGCGAAACACAAGAAACACATTGTAAAAAGCCGACTCTTAAAGTAGGCCGTGCTGCAGTGGTTTCTTGCCGTTTCTTTTACGCTGCCATAGCACGATCCGAAACGGCGTAGACTCGCTCTATTTGCATTGTATTCTGCATGACATTCAATAAGCTTTCGATACGGTTTCGATCCCTCTTCTCCTTCTGAAGCTTCAATCTCTTGGTATTAGGGGAACTCAGCTTGCTCTATTCCAAAGTTATCTCACGGGTAGATCTTAATGTGTAAAAATTGGCTCTCATATTAGTACTCCCATGCAAATCACACACGGGGTGCCACAAGGCAGCATATTGGGACCTACCCTTTTTTTAGTGTACATAAATGGTTTATGCAACTTAAAACTTGCTAACTGTAAGATTATTACTTACGCAGATGACACTGTGTTGCTCTTTGCTGCTGAAAATTGGCAATCTACATATATCTCTGCACAAACTGGTTTTGATTTCGTCCGGACATGGCTAAATAATAACCTGCTGACGATAAATACCGAGAAAACGAAGGTTATTCCTTTCTCAATTCGCAACTGGAAAGAGCAGCAGAGTATCCTAATTAATTTAAAGATTAAAGTCAACCATCCACCCGACCAGAACACCTACTTGGATACAACAAATAACATTAGATATCTCGGAATTCAAATTGATGCCAATCTAAACTTTCATCTACATCTGAGCCTTTTGTCTGGCCGCGTGAGGAAGCTTATCTTCATATTTAAACAACTTCGACATGTGGCAGACAATAACATTCTAAAAATGGTTTACTATGCACTTGGTCAATCTGTCTTGACGTATTGTATTTCTGCTTGGGGTGGTGCAGCTAAAACTCACCTCATCCAAGTAGAACGCGCTCAAAAAGTCATACTCAAAGTGGCCTATTTTAAACCATATCGCTTTCCTACTATTGACTTGTACGCATTTTGTCAGGTGCTCACCGTCAGGCAATTATTTGTTTTGCAGACCATCCTAATGCAACACAAAATAACTCCTGTTGTCGATAAATCTACAAGACGTAATCACTTGGTCGCACCTATGTCTTGCTATCCCCGCACAACCTTTAGTCATAGATTCTTTTGCTTTCTTGGCTGCTTTTTGTATAACAAAGTCCACGCCACACTTGATATAAATAACCTTAATAACTATGAATGCAAAAGACGGTTAGTTAAATGGCTACAAGGATTGTCTTATGATGAGACTGAAGCACTTCTTATCCCAATTAAGTAAACAATAATAATATGTCTTCTACTCACCCTTTTCAAATAGCTTTTACTTGGTTATGCTCTCTCCCAAACACACACACACATCCATACACACTCACATCAATAAATACACATACACACACATACACATATCGATACTGTTCTTTTTTCTTTTCTCTTTTCCTTTTTATTTTATTATTGGTAATTTTGCATTCTTGTATTGTTAGGTTACCTACCGCATGCGAAATATGGTTTGTAAATTTGTAATGTTCTAGTTAGCTCCACCATATCAATATTTTATATTATAGGATCATCTTAGTTTAATTGATATTTTTCTAAGGGGTGGGGACCTGGTTACCTGTAATACAGGCCCTGATGCCTTCAACAGGAACCAGCTCTCACCAGAAACTTATAGTTACTCTAAGATTGTATACGACACTTTTTTGTACTATTGTGGTGAGAGAAATAAACATTTTTATTATTTTTATTTATTATTATTCTGTAAAGAATCTACATTGAATAAAATTATCTGAATCTGAAACTATCAAACAGACTACTTTTCAAATTATTTTAAAATTGGATATTTTGTTATTTTAAACACAAATTTGTAGTTAGTTAGTTGATTAAAATCAATATTTTCGTTTAATTAACGTTTATTTATCATATTATCGAACACAGTGTCTTAATTCATTAAATTATTATGAACTAGCTGTTACCCGCGACTTCGTCCGCGTAGATTTTATAAAAAAACAGAACTCGAACTTAATTGAAACATATTTTACGGAGCGCTTATCCTTCTTGATCCCTACGTAAAAGATGCATTTGTACTTATCCAAGTTGAATAAATGCATCTTACTACAAACTTAATTATCTTTTGATTTTATTTAACTGGTAGGTAGTGCGGAATTTTCATTGTCAACCGTTACAGGCGAACTTAAAAAAGAAGGCAATAAAGGGAGTGAAGTGAATGGGTAGCGAGGAGGTATTCATAAAAGTAAAAAAGGTCCCTATTCCTCCCTATCTATCCTTTTGTATCCCCCCCCTACATTCCCACTCCCCCTCCCTCACCCTCTCCCACTCTCTCTTCCTCTCCCTCACCCCTCCCTCTTCCCCCCCTCACCCTTCCTTCCCCCTCCATTTCCCCCCTTCCCCTCTCCCCATCACCCTCCCTTTCCCCCCTCGCCCTCCTCCCATTCCCCTCCCTTTCCCCCTTCCCCTCACTCATCCTCCCCTTCCCCCTCTCCCTCCCTCTACCCCCCCCTCCCTCTACCCCCTCCCACGCCCTCTACCCCTCCCTCCCCCTTTCTCTCCCCTCATTTTCCCCTCCCTTACACTCTCTCCCTATCCCTCCCCCTCTCCCTCTCCCTATCCCTGACCCTACCCCTATCCCTGCTTCTACCCCTAACGCCATCTTAACCGCTATCCCTATCCTTATATAAACATACAACTGACACTCATATTGATTTTTAGACATTTCAAACCTATCGAATCCCAACCCCATCCCAGGGGTGGTGGTATTTCACGTCCACCACGTTGGATTTCAAAATCATTGTAGTTTTCGTAATCAGCGACCCGATAAACCATACGAACGACACCCATATTGATTTTTAGACATATCAACTCTATCGCACCCCAACCTCATCCCCAAGGGATGATAGCATTTCACGTGTTGGATTTCAAAATTGTTGTAGTTTTTGTAATCAGCGGCTCGATAAACCTTACAAACGACACCCATATTGATTTTTAGACATTTCAACCCTATCGCACCTCAACCTTATCCCCAGGGGATAATGGTAGTTTACGTCTACCACGTTGGATTTCAAAATTGTAGTAGTTTTCGTAATCAGCGATACTTAGTTGAATAAAAAAAGTCCCATCAAAATCGGTTAAGTAGTTTCGGTGTGCTGTAGCAGATACAACTATGTGTAGATTCCCACGGGAATGAGATATTTTCCCGGGGTAAAAAGTAGCCTATGTCCGTCTCCAAGTTACCATCTATCACCATAATAAATTTCATCAAAATCCGTTTAGCCGTTTAGGCGTGAAAGAGCAACAAACAAACAGACAGACAGACAGAGTTACTTTCGCATTTATAATATTATAGTATAGTATATAGTATAGTATATAGTATATAGTATATAGTATATATAGTATATATAGTATATAGTATATATAGTATATAGTATATAGTATAATATAGTATATAGTATATATAGTATGGATGTTATAGATATAGAAACTCCTTGCACCTTGCCGCTATAAAAAACAAAACAAAAATAAAACACTAACCTGCCAAACAGCTTACTCAGCAAGGAGGTCTTTGTTCTGAGGCTCACTCCTCGAATGATTTAATATTGAATATTTTGTTACTTTAAAGACAATTTTTTAGTGAGTTGGTTTGATTAATATAACTATTTCCATGTAATTAACATTTATTTATCTTATTATCGGACACAGTTTACTTATTCATGAAAATATTATGAATGTTATAGATATAGAAACTCCTTGTATCTTGCCGATTACAAAAAAGACAAAAATTAAAACACTAGTGAAATTATATTAATGAAAAAAGCACGCGTGTTAAATAAGCTGGAATATGGACCTTAATACAGTGCAAATAGAGCTGTTTTATGAGCAAATGTGTTGAATAACATTTTATCCCTGCTTATTGGGCCCCAATTACAATAATAATAATAATACTTTCTTAATTCTATCGTTTGCAATAAAGTTGGGGAACCATATTCTAAAACTATTCCAAATTTCAAGTCGATAGCATAAGCGATTGCTGAGATATACAGGCGTGACAGACAGACAGACAGACAAAGTCGCACCATAAGGGTTCCTTATTTTTACCATTTTGGTATCGGAACCCTAAAAATATTTTTTATATTCATATAGGGTGACTTTTAATTAGTTCTTGATAGCAAAAGATATGCATGTACTCATGATACTAAACAACTTTTCCCAAGGAACATAGGTCGAAATACGAAAAACAAAATTTGACCTCCCATACAAAATGCGCTATCAGCTTATGTAGTTTCTATGGGATATCAAAACTTTATTTTCGTATTTCGACCTATGTTTCTTGGGGAAAGTTGTTCAGTATCATGAGTACATTCATACCTTTTTCCATAGAATACATGAAACTTCATGTATTCTATGCCTTTTTCTATCAAGAACTAATTAAAAGTCACTCTATATGAAGTTTTTTCCACGAAATTATCAAATTTATACGTCTAATTGATTTGGCTTTGCATTCTTCAGTCAAACTCTCAGTCAGTTAGCTTAATTATAATGCATAATATAATACCTATAATGTTTTCATAATTCGAGGCAATCCATTTAAAGTAAAGTTATTTTAGCTTTATAACCCTCATTACCTAAATTAAATCTGCTATTAAACCTTAGTAAGCCTATTAGCAATCATTGATGAGATTGAAATTGAACTAATGAAAGGTCATCATACCTTTTAATCATCTTATCGACAAAAAGATTTGACGCACGACTTTTTTCATGTACCTACTTTGGGTTCTTGAAAACCTAACTGAAAGCCGGTATTATGTATTTGGTTTGTAGTGGGCTTGAATATGTTGCACACATAAGTGTACAATATGTGTGCGACATATTCAAGCCCACTAACCGCCCGGTCTGTTTTCCTTCATATATTTTCATACAAATATGTGGGCAAACGAAGCGTCAATATCTTACCTAAATTGAATAAAAATACAAATCTGATTGATAAGGTCTTTAGATAAGAAACTTATTAACAATATTGTCAAAGATTAGGTATACCTATCTAAAATGTTGAAGAAAACCCGTGCGACACTTTAAATATTTTAATTCGCTAAATGTAAGAGAAATCTGACGAAATGACGTATAATTATATTTTTTTGAATGATGCACGGAATTTCCTGGATACCGTGCACAGGTCAATTCTTCAAGAATCTTTAGTTAGATATCTTATTTAATGATCTCACTGTTTACTCACGGATATTTATTTCGTTTAGGAAATATATTGACGCATCGTTTGATCCCTTACTTGTACGAAAATGTACGACAGAAAATAGACCGGCCGGTTATTTTTGCCGGTGAGTAATTCGTTTTGGTCGCAAAAATGTGTCCACCCGTGTGGTGCCGGCAAATAATAGTACCAACCCATACATATACATACCCGTGGGTGTCGTAAGAGGCAACTAAGGGTTATAAACTGGAGGATGGGTAGCAGCATCCTCCTTTGTATCTTACATCTTACTTACTGCGGTCACCTACAACCGCGGTCCATAGTGCCAGCCGTAACGCTAACAAGCGAGGTGACTATGGTACTTCCCTCTACATTTTCCTAGCAAAACCTAGAATTCTTGAGGGAGCTCCTTGTCCTGTAGTGGACGTTGCATGAGATGTTATGATGAATTCGTTTTGGTCGCAAGACAGCCTTACTACTTGGCCATTGAACCTAAAATACAATAGTGATAGAAACCCATTTACAATCTGCTGATGCAGTTTTACAATTGCCGACTAATACGATTTGCCTGCGACATATTTTATTTATTTATTTATTTATTTTATATACATATATATACAATTGTAACATAACAGAAAATCCAAAGCGTTACAATAAACTCTTAACTACTTTATAAATCAGTTACTAATTGTGCTCACAGGCATCAATATTTCAAAACATTTTGTACACGCATTCATCAAATAATTTATGTTACTATGGAATAAATCACATTGTGGTTCATAATTGATTGCAGAATTAAGAAGCGTGATCGCACGCAAAACTGATGTATTTTTATGCGCATCTGTGCTGGAACTTGGAAGAGCTAGTAGATCCTGACGCCTTCCCCTCCGATACGAGTTATGCACAGACAGACACAGAAAACGCTGCAATAAGTAGACACTATTGATATTATTTCTAATAATATTTATAACAAATTTTGCTAGAGCTAAGTATCTACGTAATTGTAGTGAGTCGAAGCCCAAATGTCCTTGTAGAAAAAGAGTGGGATACATGAATGGATAATATCCATACTGTTTTTTTTATGTATGCCTCAGCTTTTTGGACTCTCTCCAACATAAGGTTATATTTTTTCTCATATGGGCTCCAAACTACTGAGTTGTCTATATGTATGTCGCAGGCAAATCGTGTTAGTTGGCGTTGTATACAACGTGTAACGGAAAGGTGTGATAATACTGAAGAGTGTGAATCTGCCCATGAAACTGAACAACTTTTCCCAAGGAACAAAGGTCCAAATACGAAAACCAAATTTGACCTCCATACAAAATGCGCCAGCTGATGCAGTTCTATGCGAGGTCAAAATTTAATATTTCTTGAATTTCTTCGGAAAATTTGTTCAGTTTCATGATTGGTTTCGCTCCCGATGCCTAGTGAATTTACTAATAAAAATTTCATGAAAACAAGCAACATTCCCTAAAAAAAAATTTGTATGTCCATACAAAAGTGGTCACGTACTCGACTTATTTTGAATTAAAAAAATTTAAAAAATTAAAAAATTAAAAATATTTATTTAGGTAAATCTGAAAACATACATATACCGGGGCTTCCCTGTAAGTAATCAGAGATACTTGTAGTGGGAATGCCTCGCTCCTCCAAGTTACATAACACAAGATTTACAGCTAGCTTAAGTCTGCTACTGGAGTCGATTCTGGTAGACACAGGCCAACACTAAACCAAACCCGACAGGTCCAGATCTGTCGCTGTCCCTGTCAAAGAAAAAGACAGTAACAGGTCCAGAGCCGCCGAACCCAAATCAGCCCCAGCCCGCGCCTACCAGAACCGACGCCACTTATTACTTATTATATATCGGAAGCAGGAAGTCGAAAATGTTTTAGAGTAAAAGTTAGCTTTTTCACTGTACTTCGGGAGTGATACCAACGATAATTCACATTGTATGGAGACCGTCGAGTTTGGAACTTTACTATCACTCTTGCTTTAAATCAAATCAATCAGTGAACTGTGTTTCTCAGCAGGAGAGTACGCGTGTCAAGTATGGGCTAGGTCAGCTCACACTAGAGAGGTGGACGCGGAGCTAAATGACACCTGCCGCATCGTGACTGGCTGTCTTAAGCCAACTCCGGTCGGTATGCTGTTCCCTCTTGCGGGAATAGCTCCTCCCAGAGTCCGTAGAGAAGTGACCTGTTCGCTAGAAAAACAAAAACAGGAAAGCGATCCGAGACATCCACTCTACGGGCTCTCTCCCGCCGCAGGTCGGTTGCGAAGCCGCAAAAGCTTCCTGCGATCCACACAGCCTACCGACCAAAACCCTTCCGACGTGAGGTGCAGACTTTGGGCAAGCGAGTACCCACATTCACTGTACCCCCCCAACGAAAACCTGCCTCCTGGCTATAAGGAACCTTGGCCAACCTGGAGAAGTCTAAATAGGCTGAGGACCCAGGTTGGCCGAAGCAAGGATAACCTGTGCCGGTGGGGGTTCCTAAGTAGCGCAGACGCCAGCTGTGAATGTGGAGAACTCCTGCAAACCATGACACACCTCACCAATTGTCCCGCGTGCCCGACCACCTGCTCGCGTGAGGACTTACTTGATGGTAACCAGAGGGCTACCACGGTAGCCGCTTTCTGGGCAAGTAAGATTTAGCCCGTGTTCTTGCCGACACGAAAGAAGAAGAAGAAGACTTATAACTACACACTACTACACATAAACGTTTCGTAGTTAGGCTAGTTTTAGATAATTTGTTTAAAAAACTATTTTGGAAAATAAATGAAAAAAAAAACTTTCACCAAATGTTTAAGGTGGGCCTATCTATCATCCAAAGTAATAGACCACCTTTTCGAACTTTATCTTACCAAAAGGCAGCTCAAACAGAACCAGTTGGATTATTCTCTGCTCATTTCCAGCATCTTATTCACAAACATTTGGTGCTATTAAGGTTGCTATTCTCTTTGCTATTCTTATCATGTTGTTAAACAGGGCTACTTTTGGATCCCTGTTCAAATTTTAGTATGTTACTCGGAACATGTATCTAAACATCTTTCCTGAGAAAAAATTTGGGTCCTCCCATACAAATCTTGTGCCGGTAATAGTAGGATTTGTATGGCATGAGCAAAATTTTTTCTCGTTTTTCGCCCATGTTCCTTTGGGAAAGTTGTTCAGATTCGTGTTCTGAGTAACATACAAAAATTTGGCTAGGGGTCCAAAAAACACCTTGCATATTGCTATTATCTTTTAGAAAATGCGCGTACTTCACTCTTGACAAAGAGTATGAATCTTCAGAAGGTACGGACAAAAACAGGTCAAGCTGGATACTTGCAGTGCTTTTAGATCCTACAGCGATTGAACTAAGGACGACACAAAGTCCAATGTGTTAAGCTTGATGTGCTCTTGACTGTACTCACGTCCCCTAGAGAGCAGATGCACATGCATTGCATGATGTACAAATAAATGCGCTTCCATTATTCAACGACAGTCTCAGACGATGTGTGCTTTTACGCCAGAGGTTCCCAAAGTTTTGTAAAAATGTGACCCATTTCAATTTATACAATAGTTACGAGAAAAATGGAGTAATCTGCAACTAAATACTTCTCTGGCACTGTTGACAAAAAAGCTGGCAATTTTACTCAAAAAACTGCTTTCCAGCTATATAGTGAATTTCTGTTTTTGTTTTATAACCAACTTTTTTTTTTATTGTCAGTGGGCTTACTCTTGACTTCGATCTAGTCTTGAAGACAGAGATGAGGTCGATGATGGAACGAGCTTACCCAGAAGAAGCCTATTCACTCGCGACCTGAATAGATTCGGGTTATATGAACTCAGGAACACAGACGCAGGCAGAGAATTGCACTATTCAGCCGTGCGCATTATAAAAGGTGTTTCAAAGCGCTTTGTGCGAATGTGCGGAATATCAACCAAGTATGGGTGATCTGGACTCTCAGTACAAAGTTGCATATTTCTTGAACTTGATGACGTAGGATAACTTGCGGTATCCGCAGTGTCTAATAGTGAGGGCATGGCATCCAATAGTAAGGGAATGGCATCCAGTAGAAAGGGCATGGCATACAATAGTTAGGGCATGGCATCCAATAGTAAGGGCATGGCATCCAGTAGTAAGGGCATGGCATCCAGTAGTAAGGGTATGGCATACAATAGTAAGGGCATGGCATACAATAGCAAGAGCATGGCATACAATAGTAAGGGCATGGCATCCAGTAGTAAGGGCATGGCATCCAGTAGTAACGGCATGGCATACAATAGTAAGGGCATGGCATCCAGTAGTAAGGGCATGGCATCCAGTAGTAAGGTTATGGCATACAATAGTAAGGGCATGGCATACAATAGTAAGAGCATGGCATACAATAGTAAGGGCATGGCATCCAGTAGTAAGGGCATGGCATCCAGTAGTAACGGCATAGCATTCAGTAGTAAGGGTATGGCATACAATAGTAAGGACATGGCATACAATAGTAAGAGCATGGCATACAATAGTAAGGGCATGGCATCCAGTAGTAAGGGCATGGCATCCAGTAGTAACGGCATGGCATACAATAGTAAGGGCATAGCATGCAGTAGTAAGGGTATGGCATACAATAGTAAGGGCATGGCATACAATAGTAAGAGCATGGCATACAATAGTAAGGGCATGGCATCCATTGGCATTCGGCGTAATAACGGAGATGGCTTCATATGTTCTAGAATTTCTAAACGGCTGAAAGTTTGACACCCACTGATCCAAGCAAATAGCGACTCGGACATATTGCTGCGACCCGAATAGTTCCATATGAAATGCCATATTCAGCGTAATTCCTTACTTTTACATGATTTTGTTTAAATTTTCAGTATCAGTGACCATTAAGTAAAGAGCGTAGGATTCAAATTTTCCACTTTACAAACTTCGAAGGCATTGGTTTTTTTTTTATACTTCACCTTCTCGGAAAGTACCTCAGTCCTGTTTTAAAAACTAAGGAGAAGATACGTCATTTCTATGGTATAAATATGCGGGGGGAAAAGGGGGGTTATATGGAAATCCATTGTTAACGTGTTTTAGCGGGATGGAATTTTGTATGAAAATCCATTGTTAACGTGTTTTTTTTTTCTTAAATTTAGATCAAAATCTGTCGATAACCTATTTTAATATCATAATGCCAAAAAAAGAAAAAGCTTTTATCTCTTAAACCACGAAATGATGCTGGCCACCTACACTTTTCTGGAAAAGCCATTAATTTGAAAAAAGAACGAAACCAAAATGTGGAACGAAAGCGCGCGCGCGAATTAGGTACCTATTCTTGAAAATCACCGTGTGATAAAATCTTACTCAATAAAATCAAAATTTCAGTTTTTTTCTTATCAACAGGGAAAAATTATAATGCATAATAAATATAAATTAGTGTTTAATTGTAAATTTCATAAAGTATTACTAACGTTTTAACACTCATCATAACATCCCATGAAACGTCCACTACAGGACAGGGAGCTCCCTCTAGAATTCAAGCTTTTGCTGGAAAAATGTAGAGGGAAAGTACCATTGTCACCTCGCTTGTTAGCGTTACGGCTGGCACCATGGACCGCGGTTGTAGGTGACCGCAGTAAGTAAGATGTTAGATACAAAGGAGGACGCTGCTGCCCATCCTCCAGATTATAACCCACGGGTGTGTAAGGGTTGGTACTATTAATTGCCGGCACCACACGGGACGGATTTTAACACTATCCGGGTAAAATTAAAAAGTTTAAACCTCGAAGCGATATTTTATCACTCAGTGATTTTCAAAAATTGGACCCCTGTTTTCTTTACAAAGTTGATGGAAGTTTTAATTGTAGTTTTGTTGGTGCGTGCTTTTTTAAAAAAAAATTCGTCAAATAGTGACAGTGATGAAGAGTTTTTGACGCCGCTAGAACGACAAGAAAGTGCGCAAGCGGTTATTGATTGCCTGAAAAATCTCGATAAAATACAACAATGCAGGTATGTGATAGTATTGATTTTCGGAAACTGTTTTGCTTGCTTATTATAGTGAAAAAGCGTATAAATATAAGCCAAGTCTTTGTATTCCATCAATATAATAGAATACAAAAAACTTACATCATATCTGAAAAGGAAATCTGAAATATTTTCCTCGTAGGTGAAGTATAAAGCACTATGTATCACTCGAAAGAAAGTGCGATTCCCAACTCGGGTGTATTGAGCCCTTCGGCTTCACTTCAGGGCTCAAACGACACCCTTGTTGGGAATCGGTCACTTTCTCCTCTCGATGAACAATGTACTATTCTTTAAGTCGTAATAGAAAAGCTCTGTAATATTTGAAATTTTACCCTTTCTTTATACAGGTCGCTCCCATGTGCTACGAAAATATAATCATATTTTCAAACATGTTTTATTTAATTTATTTTTTTGACATTGATTTGTACCTGCGACTTTCGGCACGGTACGCCGAAAGTCGCAGGTTTAAATCCGGCTCGAGTCGAATTTTTCTTCCTCTATATCTATTGAATGACATCAGACAGTCGGACGAAGTCAGAACCTTAAAACTCGTATTTCAACGTTCGGGAAAGTTGTACAGTTACGTGATCTGAATAATGTTTTCTATCTTAAGGAGATTTATTTTTTACACCAGGTAATAATTATCTCTAATCTCTTTTTTTTTATAAAATGTTCAGTAAAATTTAAAAGGAAATGTTTTTAAAATCTGTCCGTTTAAACAGGATAACAACGAGAGCATGAGAGCTGTGTTTATCCCGAGGGGCTGGTCTGGCAACTCTGGCAGCACAATATGCAACGGCTCTCTTGGAAATAGACGACTTTACTCCATTGGATTCGGATTTCACAATGTTCATTTTGCTTCAATTTTAATTGTTAAAGCTAGAACTGAAACCAGACCAGAACGTAGTTGTAACTAGTTGAAATAATTTCAGATTGTACTACAGTCCGGTATTCCCGTGTGGTGCCGGCAAAGAATAGTACCAACCCATACATACCCGTGAGTGTCGTAAGAGGCGCCTAAGGGTTATAAACTGGAGGATGGGCAGCAGCATCCTCCTTTATATCTGACATCTTACTTACTGCGGTCACCTACAACCGCGGTCCATGGTGCCAGCCGTAACGCTAACAAGCGAGGTGACTATGGTACTCGTACTTCCCCTCTACATTTTTCCAGCAAAAGCTAGAATTCTGGAGGGAGCTCCCTGTCCTGTAGTGGACGTTTCATGGGATGTTATGATGACTACAGTCTGGCGTTCCAAATTATACAACCAAGAATAGGTTAAGCTGGACACTCGCAGCGCGACTTTGCTCTTACTGCTACCAACAGGAAAATTACTGGCACATGAGACACACCATCTTAGTTCTCAGGGCAACGCTCTTTGCTGTCTTGTTAGTGTCAATTATGCTACTAATAAGACAGTGGGTGCTATGGGCGGTGGTGACCACTTATCATCAGGTGGACCACAAGCTCGCTTGCTTTCTTGTTACATTAAAAAAAACCAGCCAAGTGCGAGTCGGACTCGCGCACCAAGGGTTCCGTACCACCACATAATCATAATTGTATTAGTTGAAATTTCAGTAAGTTAATGTGCTAGATTTTTTGAGTCCGACACGCGCTTGACCAAATTTTATTATTTGTTGTTATTTTATAGCTTACTATAAACATACCAATTTTCAAGTTTGTAAATGTTCCCGTTATTAAAATGGAACTATAACAAAAATCGCCTCCGCGACCATTCAACTTGACCCCTCTCTTATATGAATGTTCTTGAAACGGGAGCTCACCTCAATTGGTTGTGAGAAAAGTTGTGATATTTAATGATTTCAGACTTTTCCCATTATTTGTACTGTGAGACCTAGCTTCTTGCCAAATTTCATAATTTTAGGTCAACGGGAAGTACCCTATAGGTTTTGCTTTAGTGCATAAATGTATGGAGATGAGGACATAAAATGCTATATCTTTTGATTGCGTTGTTGTAATAAATTGAAATTTTCAGATCTTGTGTGGTTCATGGACCCTAATATATAATATCAATTTCAACCTGATACCTCTACCCGTTCGTGAGGTAAAGGGTCTTGACAGACAGACAGACAGACGGACAACAAAGTGATCCTATAGGGGTTCCGTTTTCTTTTGAGGTACGGAACCCTAAAAACCAGTCAAGTGCGAGTCGGACTCGCGCGCCGAGGGTTCCGTTATACCTATAGTATTTTTGAAAGCAATAAAGTCCATTTTCAGGACCGTAAAACTAAATTTGTTTGTAAAGGTTTTTTGCAGATTTCTGAAAAACTGTGCAACTTAGAAAGATCGTTTTATTTTTGCTGTAAAGTTTGCATAAACTTCTGTCAACTGTAATTAATTCAGATTTGTCCTTACTCAAACTTCGGAGATAAGGGGGGGAATGGTATTTTTTTTGAAATTTTTCATCATAACTTGAAAACTAAGAAACTTAAAAAAATACAAAAATATATTTTAAAAAGTACAAGTAAAGCCCTTTCATATGATACCCCACTCGACCTAGTAGCGACAATTTGAAATTTGGCCCCACCTATTGTGGCCACCTTTACATTAATAATCATACTTTTTTCAAAAAAATTTCATGTTCAATTAAGTTGGGCAACTATATTCTAAAACTATGCCAAATTTCATGTCGATAGCATAAGTTGTTGCTGAGATATAGAGGTGTGACAGACAGACGGACAGACAGACAGACAGAGCGGCACCATAAGGGTTCCTTTTTTTACCATTTTGGTATCGGAACCCTAAAAACAGTACAATGGTACAAAGTCCAATGTATCTAGTTTGTCGATGGCGATGGCCAAAGAATAGGTACTATACCTACTCTCTCTGACGAGGCGGCGATGGCTCGTCTTTGCATTCGTGGCTTTCATATCATTACTTTTTTTTATTTTTTTATTGTACTATCAAGAAATTACATATTGTGAAACTAAATTCCGTACCACGAAAACCCATCAGGTTTATCTGGGTACTGAAGAGTCGTTAATTACAGTGATTACAGTTTACACAGAAAGTACATAGGTAGGTGCTAGGTGCTATAATAATCATTAATAAAAAATGTTTTGTTGTAGGATGATTAATTTTTATGGATGCTATGATTTAATTTTACCAGAGGTTCAGGGCCTGATTGCTATTTCTATTATGATTTATTTATAAGTTGTCAAGTATTCTGTTTGTTTACTATTATATATTCTGTGATAAAGTACTGCCAACTGTTTTAGTTGGCTGAGGGGAGTGACATTACCAATTCTTACAAAAAAAAAACATCCCTTTAGCTTAATATTTTACAAAAAGATCCCAAAATAGAAAAATGGTCTTCACATACTCTCAATATTTCAAAAAAAATGTTTCCGTAGACAACCCACATTATGAGATTGGCAATTTTTTTTATGCTTATCTTTCATGTAGGATAACGTTTAAAATGATGCTAATTGGGACTTTATTATTACTCCGTTCAGGAGTTGAAGGACTCCGATCCCTGTAAAGAAGCGCATTTATTTTCGTTGCTGCTGTTTTAACGTACAAATAGATCGGCGAGAAGCCTACGTAATATTCTCTCTCCTCCCATGAACATGTTCTTCCTCTCGAAAGAAGCAACGACCGCACAGAAAAATTAAGCCTTGATTTTATTGAGCAATAGTTATTTGTTATGCAAGGCAGCAAAAGCGTTATTTGGCGTGAGTGCCTTGTATTGAAACCTGAGCAAGCGAAGGATTCTAGAATTGAACCACGAGCGAAGCGAGTGGTTCAAAAGAAGAATCCTGAGCGTAGCGAAGGTTTCAAGGCACGAAACGCCAAATAACTTTGCTGCCGAGCGAAACACAAAATTTTTCACCTCACTAAAGCGAGGAAGCAGCCAATACCGCAGCGTGGAGGTCTGCCATACTGCATCACGTTCGAATTTCAAAAACCTTTTGCCCGCTAGCGGCCAAAAATCGCTTTTGGCCGCAGAAAAACCTTTTGCCCGCTAGGGGCCAAAAATCGCTTTTGGCCGCAGAATTTAACCGACAAAACAAATGTTTCCGAGCTTTGGAGGTGAAAAAAATATTGCTGGACAGATAACTAAATTGTAATTTGGTATCGTTCACTAGGAACTGACTTATTCTATTTTGTAGCGAATTCTTTAGATTTAGAAGCGAATTCTTTAGATTTAGAAGTGCCTTCATAAAAATGCTAGGTACAGTCAACGACAGGTCAAGCTTGACACTCGCAGCGCGACTCTAGTCCGTACGTCTAATAAAATAAGATCGGTATAAAGTCCAATGTGCCATGCTTGATGTGCTCTTTACTGTACAAAAGGTCCTAATGTTCTTATTTAGATAACTAAGATTATTTAGATAATGTGATTGTAATGATGTAACCAATTGACATGTTAGTCCAGTCAATATACGAAAGTTTGTACGGAGAAAATGGAATAAATGCACATTAGGTGATAATTTGTTAAATCAGCAGTAACACATTCAAAATTTTAAAACCACAGTAATCCTTGACATAAGGTTGATATTTTAAATACCAGTATAAGGTGAACTCAACTTGTATAATATTTGCCACGTAGCACAGGTCAGCTTATACTGGTACTTTAACAAAAAATGTGTTTTAAAAAATTGCCGGATTTAATTATTTATAGCTTCGAATCGCCTATATTACTAACTAAAATTAATTTCTCTAAATGTGCATTTAATGCAACGTAATATCGTAGATTGACTGGACTATGTAATTTAAATTAACAAATAAAATGATTATGATTAATGAAATAGTGCGAATAATTTTACTATGTTACTCAGACCATAACACTACTTTTCCAAGGAACTTAGGTCGGATTCATCATCATCATCATCATAACATCCCATGAAGTCCACTACAGGAAAGGGAGCTACCTCCAGAATTCTAGCTTTCCTACGTCGGATTACGAAAAAACGCAATGTCAGCTGATAGCGCATATATCATGGAAGGTTTTTTTATTTAGAACTACCTAGGTATGTTTTACGGAAAAAGTTGTTCGCTTTCATGTTCCAAGTAACATGCTGAAATTATGCTCACTATTTCATTAGAAACCTTATAACTATTAATGTCCATGCAAAAACCACAAACGAGACTCTATCATTCATGGAGTCCTGAAAACACTCTTGTGGAAGAGTTGCGGGTAGTCGTGAAAACTTTACTCCGGTCTGGTAAACACGGCAGAGCAAGTTTCTACATAAAAACTCATTAGTGGCTCTTACTCCGGCCGCCCGAGTTGTCTTTATGGTTAGCACTTATAACCTCGTCCGTTTTCATTTACCTACTGTTTCAAATTGAGTTAGTTATGTCTTTTTTTAATCTCTTGATTAAATAATGCGGCTTACCTCTTAGTAGCTACTTCATCATAACATCCCATGAAACGTCCACTACAGGACAGGGAGCTCCCTCTTGAATTCTAGCTTTTGCTGGAAAAATGTAGAGGGGAAGTACCATAGTCACCTGGCTTGTTAGCGTTACGGCTGGCACCATGGACCGCGGTTGTAGGTGACTGCAGTAAGTAAGATGTTAGATACAAAGGATAATGCTGCTGCCCATCCTCAAGTTTATAACCCTTAGTCGCCTCTTACGACACCCACGGGTATGTAAGGGTTGGTACTATTGTTTGCCGGCACCACACGGGGTGATTGTACTATTAGTAGCTACTTACCAGCTGAAAATAGTACTAGTAATAAGTATCTTGCTTGTCTGTTTTCCGTACCTGGATGAAAGGATTGGCAACCTTAATGACACTACGTTCTGCTTTGTTTTTTAGCATGAGGACTTTGTATTGAAAAATGGAATTGTAACACGCAAGACGCGAAATAATTTTTCAATACATTTGCTCGAAAAACGTACTTACAAGGACGTAAACATTGCTCGTAAGTAGTTACTTACCGAACTTGTGCGGTAAGTAAAAAAAGTATAATACCAAGGAGTTTTTACACTCTGATCATAAAACTATTTTGTAAAAATACTACAGTGGTGACTTTTTACTTGGGTGACGACTGCCTACCTATATTTAAAATAAAATGGAGAGTACCAGGAGAACATAAATCGACAAGAGGCTGACAGTACCCATGGTTGGTTCCTTTACCAAGTGTATTACTTATACCTGTTTCCTCACAAATGTATTGAAAAACGTCTTAAGATACACGTCCGTAAGGGTTATGACAAACTCGTGCCGATGGTAAACCCTCGACTTCGTCTCGGGCTTACAAAACGTCAACTCGTTTGTAATAACCCTGCTTACGGAACTTGTATCTTAAACTACTATTGCCGTCGATTGAAACACAATTTTCAACTCACTACAGCGAGAAAATGCAATAAATTTGTTGCAGAAATGCAGTCCTTTTGAGGGTTCCGATACTAACCCTTATGGTGCGACTTTGTCTGTCTGTCTGTCACACCTGTATATCTCAGCAACCACTCACGCTATCGACTTGAAATTTGGAATAGTTTTAGAATATGGTTGCCCAACTTACTTGCATATGAAAGAATATTTAAAAAAATATTATTATTAATAGGGGTTTCAAATAGGGGGGAAAAATTTCAAATTGTCGTTACTAGTGTAACATAATGACCCTAACTACAAATAAAGATACTAATACAATCATATAACAGCTCGCTGGGGGCTGAGAACAACTTAGAAAAACAATAAAATAAAAGATTTTGGAAACTTAGAAAAATCATGAAACTTTATGAATAATGGGCTTTGGATGACTTAGTAGATCTTGAAAATACATAAAAACATTATTTAAACACTTAAAAGTAGTTTTCATAACGAGTTTACAAAAGTTTCATTCATTGTAGGAAAATAGAGTTCTATACAAGAACGTTATCTTTACAATACAGGAACGTTATCTTTACTATACAGGAACGTTATATTTTTAATACAGGAACTATCTTTGAAGGCCTATATCTTCGAAACTACTGGACCGATTGAGCTGAAATTTATGCCATTATACTTCTATTTAGTAGCCCAACAAAATGCAAAAGGTCCCATCGAAATCGGAGTTAGTTGATTTTTCACATGTATGTATACCGCGATTTGACGGATCGTATTGCTGGTATATATTGAGAGGAGTCGAGACGATGAAAATGGTCTGATGGGTGACCGAACTAAATTGTATGAGTGATACTAAAGGTGTCCAAATGGATGCGAAAGGCCCTCATATGATGGAAAATATTAGAAAAAGGTATTGGTGCATGACCTTAGGGTCCGGCGCATACTCCTCTTGTCCGATGTATATGAGTGCTTCGCGCAGAAATGTATCGGACGCGCCATAATGGTGGTTGGTGATGCATGGCAAGTAAAATAGACTCAAATATCATGAGAGCTCCTCTCATATAAGGGTGGTTTATGTCATCCGCTTTTTCGAACGCAAATGTCGGAGCAAGTTGGGAGCTGTTTACGATGTTGTCGACGGAGTGTGGTACTGTTCTGAGTAAAGCAGAGATTGTGTTATCGAGACGTGAAAATCCGTTACACGAGTCGATGCTTGCTTGGCAGTTGCGGCACTTTCGACGATGACGAGTTTACAGTTTCCTTGTGTTTTGTACGATGAGGCGGCGCGCCTGGAGTTCTCTATCGTGAGCTGCTCGTCGGCATTACACAACTATCTTGCTTAACACTGTTCTGCTAATAGTGCGTTGAAGGATGGAAGTCCGTGTCCTGAGTAGGGCATGCAAAAACCGGGTAGAAAAGCAAAACCGGTTTTTTCGGATTTTCTGTATAAAAAACCGGTTAACCGGGTTTTTCGGTTTTTTCGGGTAATTTTCATATAAGTTCTTCGACCGAAGTATTTATTGAGTTTTACAATGAAAAGCCAGAATCAGATAAATCAAAATTATTGTTCGAATAGTAGTAACAGTTCTTTATAATGTAAACAATTAAAAATCGAAAATAAGACGAAAATTATGTCTAACGCCCTTGTTGTACCCACTCCACTTAAAGTTGGAGACTCTACGCTCGAAGTTTTCGATGAATACGTATACCTGGGACAAACAGTCCAGCTGAGTAAATCCAACTTTGAGAAAGAGGTCACTCGTCGAATCCGACTCGGATGGGCAGCGTTTGGGAAGCTCCGCAAAAACTTCACGTCTAAAATACGGCAGTGTCTCAAGACAAAAGTCTTTGACCAGTGGTGATGCCAGTGATGACATATGGCACCGAGACGTAGCCGCTCACGATGGGCCTCATCCAAAGGGCTATGCCCGGAGTCTCTGCGCGATCGAATCAGAAATGAGGAGATCCGCAGAAGAACTAAAGTAACTGACATAGCCCTAAGAATCGCTAAACTAAAGTGACAGTGGGCAGGGCACATCGTAAGAAGAACCGATTGTCAATGGGGCATAAGGGTTCTAGAGTGGCGTCCACGTACCGGAATACGAAGCGTTGGCTTGGCAGGCCCCCCACAGGGTGGACCGCCGATCTGGTCAAAGTCGCGGGAAGCCACTGGATGCGAGTAGCACAGGACCGGTCGTCATGGAGATCTTTAGGGGAGGCCTATGTCTAGCAGTGGACGTCTTTCGGCTGATATGATGATGATGATTTAAAAATCAACAAAATGTTCTCTAAATTAACATTGAAATGACAGATGAGCTCTTCCTTATTATTTGTCCATTTCTAAATAGCAGTTATCAGTTATTCATCAAGTAAACATTTGAAAAATCAACCAAGTGTATTTTCAACCTAACCTAACCTTCAAGCTTTTTGTTCAAACGTTGAAATGACAGTTAACACTTTTTAATTATGTATTTAAATATTATAAAATCGACTTTTGTAATAAAAGATTCATAAAAGTTATCTTTTTAGGGTTCCGTAGTCAACACCCCTTATAGTTTCGTCATGTCCGTCTGTCTGTCTGTCCGCGACTTAGCTCAGAGGCCCTTAGTACTAGAAAGCTGAAATTTCGTACACATATACATTTTATCTACGCCGACAAAGTGGTAGAATAATTTTTTTTTTAATTTTTTTTTCAGGGTACCTGTACATACAGTACAAGTAAAGAGGGGATGATTTTTTTTTGTTGTCTACCCCATAGTGTGGGGTGTGTTTGGATAGGTCTTTTAAAAATAATGTAAGTTTACTACGATCATTTTTCGAGTTAGGGATCTGTTTGCGAAATATTAAGCTTGAAAGTGTAATTTTTGGTTGGAGTTGAGTGTCCCTCCCTGCCGGCTAAACAGTCGTTATTGGAAATTTAAACAAAATTACAGTTGTAGCATATATGATGAAATTTAAAGGAAAACTATCACAGTTAAGAAGGCCTCACAGGTTAATGAGCTATAGCCGAAAAACAAAAAATAATAAAAAAAGAAATAGCAATCAGGCGCTAGGATCTCGCTGAGCATAAGGAGGTAAAAAGTTTATGTTATAAACGTTATGAAAAACCCACTTTGCGATAAAAAAAATCGTAAAAGAATTACGGAACCCTGTACTGCGCGTGGTCCGACATGGTCCTGGCCGTTTTTTTAATATTGATTTTGTAAATTTAATTATAGTTCTTAGACGATGAGTTATTCATTACGAACGAAACTACGAGTAAAACAGTTTTCTTTATGATTCTTCATAGTGTGAACGCAAGAGGTAAAAATATTTATTAACTAGCTGGTGCCCGCGACTTCGTCTGCGCAGGTTTATAAATTGTAGCCTATGTGTTATTCTGATGTATAAGCTATATTATTACAAAGTTTCATTTTAATCCATTCAGTAGTTTTTACGTGAAAGAGTAACCAACATCCATCCATACTTACAAACGTTCGCGTTTAAAATATTAGTAGGAAGTAGGATAAGGTGGTAGGTATGGAAACATAACGTTGAATTGAATATACCCCTACATTTATGTCGTTAAGATTTTTTGTAGTAAAAAGCTAAGTATTTATTCTAATTTCAAAAAACCTTAATATCCGAAAAACCCGAAAAACCCGGTTTTATCTCATTGAAAAACCGGGTAGCAAAACTTACGGTTAACCGGTTTGCATGCCCTAGTCCTGAGTGCTGAACAGTACGGCCACGGTGATGATACGTTGGTTTCGTCATTGGAAATGTCCAAAAGTATGTCTCCGATGTATCGATCACTATTTTTATTCATTAAACTGACACTAAGGTTAGTAGTTGGAGCATGTCTTCGGCGTTTGTCCGGAGATCTTGGAAGTTCAGTCTAGCACCTGAGATTAACATCTACGAAGTAGAGACTTGCCTCTGAAGTAGATGCGGTATAGCCGGTAACCTAGTAATACTGAAAGACTGGCGTCGATCCGACGTTGTGCTTCGGCGTGGAATCTCGATTAGTCGACTTTTCAGTATGAATATGGAAACAACTCGCTCTATTCGTTTCTCGGATGCAGATTGAACATTGAGTGATCTGGATGAGTGTTGGAGATGTGATCTGGCGAAGACTTTCTCAAGCCTTCGGGGACTGTTCTTCGGGATGGAACCTGAAGCCATGTTGGTACTCCCGTATTGACATGCTCGAGTCTAGAAACTCCCTCGCTGGAACGTGCTGTCATCACATCTCTGATGAGCATAACTATGTTAATAAAGTCCACGAATGTAAAATCCACGAATGAACGAGAGATAAACGCCTCATATGTCCTATGGCAACTGTGTAATAGCCAGGACTTACATGGGTAAATTTCATACTATCATAAGAGAAATAAGGAGGCGTAAGGTAATAAATGTTATGAAGAGCTCATACAGTGTGGGTGACAGTATTCAGTACGCTTGGTTCGAGGTTCGAGACTCTTAGGGACTGCCTAACATTCCCTGTTCTTGTGGCTTTACCACAATCTCGAATGACAATTCTTTAAATAGATCTAAGTCCTTCGGGGCTCTTCACGCATTACACAAAACAAAAAAAACAATATAAAAATAGTACATGCATTAAAATTTAAAAAGTTAAATAACATTAAATTTTAACATAATATTAATATTATACACTAATATAACAAAAAAAATATATTTTAAATCACATAATTTAACGTTAAATCCTTTACTATTAAACAAGCAATATTTGTATATATTATATTTGTATGTAATCGGTTTCTCGAAAATGGCTCTAACGATTTCGATGAAATTTACGGGGATTTTAGGGGGCGAAAAATCGATCTAGCTAGGTCTCATGTCTGGGAAAATTCGTTTTCACCGTTTTTTAATTTCTTTGCGCGTTTAAGAAACTAACAGCGCCATCTGTTGACGAGTAGCATAGCTTGCTCATTCATTCATTTATTAGTTGTAATATATTTACATCGTCAAGAACTACAATCCAAGAATATAAAAATACAGTGATACATAAAGTTATACACTAAAGTATAAAAATATACTCACTCACCCGATCACATTTTCAGATTGAGGCGGCTATTATAGAGGCTATTATATTATAAAGGTTATTATAAAGCTCGGTCGCCCAGGTACTTGAACATAAACACAATAAAAACACACACACGTAATAACAATTGAAATTAAAATTAGAATAAATCCTTAAAATAAATTCATTTTTCATCTAATTTTCAATAAAAACTCTCGCAACGTATGAAATTATTTTACGATGAAAAATATTTTGAAATTAATTTTGAAGCTTTTTATAAATCAATTTTGAGTTATTAGGCCAGCCATATGTTACATTCGAAATTGCAATAATTGCGGTAAACTTGCATTTTTGGTATGTTGTTTGGGTTCACCTAAATAGAATTTACCCAGGATTGCAGCAGTTTAAAATTCACGGGCGCCGAGTTTTTGCTGAAAAACCGCCATTTTTTCCCCCCTTTTTTTAGTTTTGTGCAAAAAAAAAGACAAAGAAAGTTGAAATGAAGTTGTAGCAAATTTAATTACGTTTATCTTGAGGCTGAATGTACGTCCGTAGGCGTGATAGTTGGTTCAATAACGACCATAAACCAAACAAACCTAAAATCGAGTGTTATAATAAAATTACTAGGATTCTTATCTATTTGTTTATTATCTATTGTCTAGTTACATATAATGCTAATCTATGCCCAAGGGTATCAATACCAACTTCGACAAGGGGGTCACTCAAAATGATGATCTTGTCGAAAACTATCATTTGTCCCTACAAACTAGTAGCCTAGGATTGCTAGTTTCTAAGATATGACAGTTTTTGTTTTGACAGCTGTCACTCGAAATGAAGATCTTGTCGAAACCTATCATTTGTCTCGAGAACTATCATTTGTCCCTACAGACAAGTAGTCTAGGATTGCTAGTTTCCATGACATGACAGTTTTCGTTTTGACAGCTGTCACTCAAAATGAAGATCTTGTCGAGACCTATCATGACAATATATATTTTCTGTTTGCCACCTCGCAGGGCAGTAAAGCCAGCAGCTCCGGGTTGAACATCAACCCCCTCAACACCTGCATCACATACTCGGCTAGTACGAAGCACCGCTGTGCCTCCAGATTGGTGGATCACACCATGCCCGAATCCAGGGTATGGCACGGCCGCCAGCCACATTGTACTAGTCTTATATATCATATCTACCTGTACACATAGATTACAGGGTTCCCTGTTTGAAAGTTACAGGCACGACCCGCTCATGCCCCGTGTTTTATGAATGGAAGCTTGGGAGTGATGCTGGCTAATCAAAGTCGAATTTATATCTCTAATTTCTCAGCGTTCTGGAACATGGGCTGACACTGCATATAAAAGCCTTGCAACTCAAGAAAACGCTACTCTAGTCTTCAGCATAGAATAACCTTTACTCACCTACTGCGAGGTCTTCAGTCTGAAATCTACAACTACTAAAAAAGGCCTGGTCTGAGGCCGAGTTGACCCCGGGACGCCTTCTCAACATTTTCTGGCTTTTATTCAAATTCTTCACATCAAAGCTACCTTCTTTGCACACCGTCACTTGGCTGGACCTCCGCCTTTGGTCGCCCGCCAATGACTCCAGCTCTTCATCATCGTACGTCACCACCTATGCCTCATAGACCGGAAGACAGAAGACCGTCTAGTTTAAAGCAAACCGCGGCTAGGTAGGGCCATGCTAGGCCAGTAGGTTAATAGGAACCCTCTTTTGCCCTCTTTTATAATAAACGTTCGTAGCGACCCTGTGAACAATGGAGAAAATAATGGAGAACATTGGGACCCTGTGTCTTGGGAGCCATTAAATCTAGAAAATTGAATCAGGGCTCAAACTGTCAGAAATTTTTGTGACCTTTCTCGTAAGAGCCTTCCTATGACGTTTTTTCTGCACAAAACTAAAAAAAGTGAAAAAAAATTGCGGTTTTTCAGCAATAACTCACCGCCCGTGCATTTAAAACTGCTGCAAATCTGGATAAATACTATCTAGGTGGACCCAAACAACATACCAAAAATGCAGCTTTACCTCTCTGAAAGATATGGCCAGCCTATATATACTTATAGGTAGTTCTATCCATTCTAATAAAAAATTCTCACCCATTTAGTATAAAACTAGTAAACGAGAAATTTCAATTCAATTACTTTAAGAGCCAAGATTGCGGTTTTATTTCCTTTTAGAAAAACTGAGTGGAAATTCCTTTACAAAGCTCAATAAAAGCTCAGTTGGCTTAAACTATCTAGGTGGACCCAAACAACATACCAAAAATGCAGCTTTACCTCTCTGAAAGATATGGCCAGCCTATATATACTTATAGGTAGTTCTATCCATTCTAATAAAAAATTCTCACCCATTTAGTATAAAACTAGTAAACGAGAAATTTCAATTCAATTACTTTAAGAGCCAAGATTGCGGTTTTATTTCCTTTTAGAAAAACTGAGTGGAAATTCCTTTACAAAGCTCAATAAAAGCTCAGTTGGCTTAAAAACCCTCTTGCAATGTTGAACGCGGCTTACATTTGCATTCAGATCAAAAGCCACCACACAGAATATCTGAACCCTTTTAATTCAATGCAAAACTCGGCATACTACTCTCTACTCTTACGATGTAAAAAAAAAAACCGGCCAAGTGTGAATCGGACTCGCATACAGAAGGTTCCATACCGCCACGCAACACTTTTTGTTAAGACTGCACTCTGCGCACACCAGCGCCCTCATCAGTATTTAATTAATTTCTTTGAATTGGAGACCAAAATGAAAAATTGAAGAACGGCTAAGTGTTCTTTATCAGAATAGCGTTATTTTAAACTATTACAATAAGCTTTATGTTATCCCGTTTATTCAAAATCCTTTGAACGGAACGCGGTGGCCACCAATTTCCGTTTTAAGGATTTTGAATAAACAAGATATAATAAAGCTAATTGTAATAGTTTAAAATAACGCCATCCTGACAAAGAACACTTAGCCGTTCTTCAATTTTTCATTTTGGTCTCCAATTCAAAGAAATTAATTAAATTCTGATGAGGGCGCTAGTGTGCGCGGAGTGCACTCTTAAGTATAATTGATGTAGTAGGCGTAAAGGTACTAAGTCAATAGGCCAAGGAAGACATCGGTAAAATTTAGCGGTACCTACCTGATCCTTTTTACCACAGTTAAATATGATTATTATGATGTCTATAAATGATTATTGATGACTCGAAATGGTAGCTGACTTAAACAGCAGCCAACCCAATAGTTCAAAGGTTACCCAATATTGGTATAATTTTAGGTTTCAAATTTTCTTTTTCACAAAAGCTAGATGGATTATGGAAGATCTTCATGTGAAAGATGTAGTGCAAAAAATATTTCTCTCTTGTTTGATTCAATGTACGACATACTTACATATACTAGGTCCAAAGGCTGAAAACACATGTAAAGATGAGTTTAAGTCTATCACCACTTTGAAACAGCAATCATGGTTTATTGACATCCTAATAAATCTAAAAAAAAAAAAAAAAAAAAAAAAAAAAGAAGTCGATATCAATAATATTTGCAACAAAATAGAAGAATACATGATAAAAGGACAGATGGATAAAGCTTACAATGAAATAAGAAATTTAAGTAAGAAACATAAAACTAGAAGTACAACTATTTTAGATGAGCAGGGTAAAATATTATTGAACAATAACGAGATACTGGCAAGATGGAAAAGGTACATGGAAAAGCTATATCACGGAGAAGGACTGAGTGAGGAGGATATAGAAGACGAACATCTGGTGGAAGAAGAGAAACTAGGACCTCCAATCTTAAAAGAAGAATTTGATAAAGCATTAAGTCAAATACAAAATGGCAAAGCTGCAGGTGAAGATCAAATCCACATAGAAATGATTAAATATACCCAGTGCGAAACTTTATTAGATGAAATTTTCAAATTAACTCAGGACATGTACTTGACTGGCTATATACCGAGAGATTTTGAAATAACTAAAACCGTTACCCTTCCCAAAAAGTTAAACACACTCAAATGTGAAGAACATAGAACCCTTAGCTTAGTTTCTCAGGCATCAAAAATTCTCCTGAAAATTTTGCAAAACAGATTGAGGCCCATAGCCGAACAAACGTTAGGACCGGATCAATACGGCTTTCGTCAAAACAGGGGTACTAGAGAAGCTATTTTAGCACTGCGACTTATTGCAGACAGACGTATGGATTTGGGACTTGATACTCATATCGCCTTCGTAGATCTAGAAAAGGCTTTCGATAGGGTTAACTGGAAACGAATGATGAAGATATTAAAAGAGACAGGTCTAGACTACAGAGACAGAAGAATAATATATAAACTTTATAAAGAACAAGAAACAACAATAGAAGTAGGAGAGGAAAAAGGTACAGCTAAGATACGACAAGGAGTTAGACAAGGGTGTCCACTCTCACCACTAATATTCAATATTTTTATAGAATGCGCAATAAAGAAAATAAATGATTCTGAAAAAGGGGGCATCAAAATTAACGGGAAAAATATACAATTTATAAGATTTGCTGATGACATTGCTGCAGTAGCTGAGAACACATTACAATTGGAAGAATTAGTTACAGAAATGGACGTGATATTTAAAGAATTTGGGCTTAAAATAAACAGTAAGAAAACAAAAAAGTTAACAGTTTCGAAAAAACCAGCAACAAACGACACAATAATTCATCTTAATAATGTCCCAATAGAATCGGTGAAACAATTCAGATATTTAGGCAGTTTAATTACTAATGACTCCAGATGCACTCCTGAAGTTGTTTCTAGAATTGCAATGGCCAAAGCAGCTTTTAACAACAAAAAACACCTTTTAAAAGCTAAAATCTCTAGAAGTGTTCGGAAACGACTGATAAAAGTGTACATCTGGAGCATTGCATTATATGGTTGTGAGACGTGGACTCTAACACAAAGAGATAGAGAGAGGTTAGAAGCGTTTGAGATGTGGTGTTGGAGGAGAATGGAAGGGATCAGTTGGACAGAGAAAAAGACAAACGAGGAAGTTCTAGATTTGGTTAAAGAGAAGAGAAATTTGCTGAGAACCATCGAAAATAGAAGAGGGACGATGGTCGGACACCTGATAAGACATGACACTTTCATAAAGAATATTATTGAAGGAAAAGTAGAGGGCAGAAGAGGAAGAGGAAGACCAAGACGCACTTATTTTGACCAGATAAAAGAGAGGGTAAACGTCGAGTCTTATCAGGATGTCAAATCATTGGCAGAGGACAGAGAGAAATGGAGATTGCTCCACCGACAAGAGCGCGGCTCTTAAATATGAGAAGAAGAATAAATCTGTCTATTTGTGGTAAAAAGAAAAATGGGATGCTCTCAATTATACCACCGTTTTCTCATTTTTGGCACGGTGGCCCATGCTCTAACTGTTCGATGCTCGATCAATTATGTTAAACAGTATAACCAAACCAATTACAATACACCTCAAACCATTTCCTAAAACAAAGATTCTATGGGTTGGGCCACACTGATCGACTGCGATCGACGGTTTGCCTATACAAAACGAGCGCAAAGTATGGAAATCCTGTCGCATCGACGACGTGGCGAACGCGCCCTGGGTGTCTACTCTTAAAGTCCGATATATCGAAACGATACTACTCGAAACATGCAAATGCAAAACTTCGTCCCTTGACAATAGAGTAGAATATTGGTTGGATGAATTTTCAAACTGCATACAACCAATATTCTACTCTATTGTCAAGAGACGAAGTTTTGCATTTGCATGTTTCGAGTAGTATCGTTTCGATATATCGGACTTTGAGAGTAGACACCCTGACGACGAAACGCGGTCGACCGTCGGCAGGGATCGACGGCGAACGAAGGCGATCGACGGCTGACGACGGCGATTGACGGCTTACGACGGCGATTGACGGCTGACGACGGCGATCAACGGCTGACGACGGCGATAAAAGAGGCATCAACAGTATGAAATGTTTCCGTACGGATGCGAGCGCGTCCATACGGATGCGAGCGCGTCCATGCGGCTGCGTACGGATGCGAACGCCTCCGTAAGCGGTGAATCAGCATAATGCGTACTAGTGTGCTCTTTTTCAATCGGCAAAATGCGAAAGGCCGTCGATCAATGTGGCCCAACCCTATATCATTTATCAACTAGGTTTTTTTATGTGTCGATAGGTGACACCCTCACACGGAGCAGAAAGCCAATGGAGAGCGTATAGATTCGTTTTTGTTCTAAATCAAACTCACTGATTTGAAGCGGGGGGAGAGGTAAGTATCGCGACATGCAGTTGGCTTCCGCGGTCATCGCCATTTTTATAGGGCTGGGAAAAACAAACATGTAAATCTTATCGATATCGACATTTTATGTTATCTGTCAATAAGTTAAGTCAAGCTATTGTCGAACTATATGTATTTCTATTCTATTCTTATATATGGTTTCAAATAATAAAATATATAAATAGGTATGTACGTAGGTATGCATATTATCGAGAGAAGGTTTAAAGTAGGTGTAGGGTAAGTTTAGTTAGTAGTTAGGTGTAGGATTGATTACTGGGCAGAATGACGTCTGCTGGGCCGGCTAGTATAGTAATATTATAAATGGGAAAATGAGTTTGTTTGTTTAGTAAAACAAATTTTCCTTAAAGGGAGTTTTCTTAGAATTGGATTGGAAATTAAACAGAGTGATGCGAAATAAAACTTTAATCAATGTTTATTAAGAATAAAAATAATTATTGGCCTTTAAAATGAATTAGTTTGGTGTAAGTTTTTCTTATGTAATCTTTTGGGTTTAAATTGTTTTTTGTGATAAATGTCAGTCTGGTATCAATGTATTTCTTTGCTACGCATGAGGCTAAGTCTATCAAGTGATTCGTTGAATCTATATCAAATTGGTGGAAATTAATGTCTGGAAACAAATCGTAGCCCACGAAAGATTTCAGAACAATTACAGTAAAATAATCTGAGTTATATTTGGATGTCAAACTCTTTCCGCCGCATTCAGCTAATGCTCTTCTGATGAATATTTCGCAGCGGCGACATATGTCTATTACAGTTTTTGATGCATACATTAGTTTGTTTCTGACGTCTTTTAAGTATTGCAAACTATCATTTATTTGTTGCCCAAGTAACGCTCCGATGCATGTATGACATTTCACAATTTTCATTAAAGCGTGGACAATGTAGCCAGCTATATACTCAACAACTTTTTCACTGTATTCTGTGAAAAAGAAAGCTTCTTGCAATTCAGGATCGAAGTCATTGTCGATGCTCTCTGTTATACTGTCATCTTGGTCCTTGCGCCGGGTTGTCATATTAATACGATCTAATGCGGATGTACATCGTAACACTGAAATTTGGTTTAATGCTCCACAATTTCCCGTCCCTGTATTTTTTATCTGTGCGTATGTTAATAATTTTTTATATATGTTTTCAAATACCCGTGCACTTGGGTTGTTATTAGACCCGCCGTGACATCTGATAGCACCGAAAAAATGTTCAAGGTGATCCTGACTTATTTTGTGTAGTGGTAAATATTTAATTGGACAATGCGAATTAAGTACCAAATGTTGAATTAAATGTTTGGCACTTTCAATACATATACAGAAACCCAGAAACCCTGTGTGCCTCGGTGAGTTTATGAGTTTCACAGGTTGCTGTTCATTAGCTTTTGCCTTCTTCGAGTCCGTAGAAAGATTCAAAAGTTCGTCTTTTGCTATGTTCAGTTTACTTAGAACACTTACTGCATTTTCTTCATTAACTGCTCTCTTAAAATCATAGCCGTGAACATGTGAGTCTAAGATATCAAACAGATCATTCATCATTCTCAAAAAATCTATTGTACCTGACACGTTCAGAAATTTTGGCATTTCCAGCTGGTTTTTGCAAAACGCTAGTGCGTCAGCGACACTCTTGCTGAAAATTTGTGTTGCCAAACTGACTTTCATTATTTTACATTTAAAAAGTATGTGTTCAGCTCGCAGGCGATTTGCCAAATGAAAATGTTCCTCTGTTTGCAAATTATGTAAATTTACCAAATGTTGCCATGATACAGTTTGACCATCCTTATTTAAAAAAGTGCCATAAGATTCCAGAGTATTTCTAATGAGTTTGATCATGTGCGCAGGGTCCAAAAAAACAGCTACCCGAGAGTCGTTGCATGGATTTTTGAATGTAGTAACTAAATTATTTGGGTCAAAATTGCAACCCAATGACTTTGCCATAGACAAATTAGCTGGGCAGCCGTCAAATGTTACGGCATTTACTCGGATATCGATTTCTTCAATCAAGTGTATAGCTTGAGTAAGAAGGGACGCTTTTTGACTGCTAGTAATGCCATTTATCAAAAAATACCCGATAGGGATTTTAAAAGAAGCGTTTAAAGGAACCAAAATGAAAACAAGCGCTTCTTTGGCTTCCTGCTGACAATCTGATTCCAAAGTAGTTCCATAATTGACATGGCCGTAAAATCTTTTTCCTGGAGGATGATACTCAACACCGCGTTTGATTGCCATCTCATCAAATATAATGGTAGCATAAATTTGCTTTCCTTGTTTGGCCACAATTTTCAGAGCATCGAGAGCTTCTTTAGTAAATCCGGGCTGTCCATTAACTGACTGGTACCATTTCCGAAGAGTTGCAGGATTAGGCAAGCATGTGCTAAAGGTTTTCCTTACAAAGTCATATGCCTTAGGGGAGTAAAAGTGTAAAGTAATAGCAAATGCTCGAAGTTCTGCAGAGTATTTTGTTTTTGGTATGTGTCCCGTCGAACATTTTTGTAGCTGTCTTTTCATCAATTCCTGGTTTTCTACTCCAATTGCTTTTAAAATTTCTTCATTTTCTCTATCCAATAAAGATTTTTTTGTTAAACTATCTAATATTTCTTGTAAACTTGCCACTTTCTTTTTTAATGCCCTTGATTTATCTTGAAGTCTTTTATTATCTTTTTTCTTTTTATTTAAACTATATATGAGATGATCAATTTGGCGCTTCATTTTACGTTTTCGTGGTGTCATATTTACATATTGCTCCTCAGCGGCCGCTTCAATTTGTCGACCTGAAGCCTGAAATAGACATTATTAAAAATTATATTTCAATTTACTGCGTAAAAAATAATAAATTGACCAAAATAATTAAAAGCCTACCGAGCTTGTAGATGGTTCATTTTCATGAACTTGTGAAGATTGTTCGTCGGTACGAGACTCACTGGATGCCGCCGTCTGAAATATTAACACTCTTAAGATACTCGTATCATGTGCAAATAAATGTACCTACTTACTACTAGAGGTAGGTAGGTACTACGAAATAAAATAAAATAAAATCTATATAGGTATTAGGTATTTATTATTTGATTAAAATAATTAAAAACCTACCGAGCTTGTAGATAGTTCATTTTCATGAACTAGTGAAGATTGTTCGTCGGTACGAGACTCACTGGATGCCGTCTGAAATATTAACACTACTATTAATACTCGTATCATGTATCTACTTACTACCACAGGTAGGTAGGTACTACGAAATAAAATAAATCCATTATTTATTTACCAACACTTACCAAAATAGGCAAATATAATGTAGGTTTTGCTGAGCTATATAATCGGCGTCTGTTTTTCAAATTTTCAAAACAATCAGGAGTAAAGTGTCTAGAACATATAACGCTGTTTTTATTCGGAATAAAATTTTCTCTGTGAGTAGCATTAGTCCAGATCTCTTTCATCACACCGTCGCCGGGAAATCTGCAAATTATAAAATGTCCAAAGTATGGTTATTATTTATTTATAATTTAGCTACATACGACATCACCCGCTTTACCGCAAAACTAACTTTTTCTGTTATTTCTTTTTTAATATTTGGCTACTAACTTTCAATCCGTGAAGTAGATACAATACGAGCTTTTATAATTTAGTTTGAAAATAAATTTAAAACTATTAGCATATTTTTATTCTAAGACACTCTCAAATATCGACATAATTTACTCCTAATCGTACCACATCACTACGCGGAGAAAAGAGACAGCTTGCGCATGGTAAGATGCGTGCGTTAGAACGAGACAATTGAAAGACATCAACGGGAGCGTTTTAGAAAATAAAACAAAGTAATTAATTTTGTTTTAAATTAAATATCAAAGAATCGGGTATATGGTTACTTACCTGTGAAATGTTATACCGTCTTTAGCATAACTTGATGTTGTAGTACACTTTCCACACCATTTGATGGAACAAGTAGGCATATTTTTGGCTATTTTGACCTCATAAAAAAAGCGCGCGGGACGTCCGTTCTTCGGCAAAAACTGAGCCAGACTAAAGAAGTACTCGTGGCATACGCTTTAAAAAGCTTATGCTCGGTGAGTGCGGGGGCCCCCGCACGCGCTCTCCATTGGCTTTCTGCTCCGTGCTCTTGGTAATTTCTTTTTTATAGCTTTGTAAAATAAATTAAACCTATTTAAAAGAAACTATATTACAGATACGAGTATTTGACCGCTTAGTATCAGTGTCTCCATTTTTCTAACAATGATTCTACAAAAATATTGTCTTCTCAAAAAGCAATAAACAGAACCATTGAATAAACAAGTATATTGACGAATTTATGAACTAAAGGGATTCTGTCTGGGATTTCGCAGAATAAAGGGTAAAAGCATTTTTCTTCATACGTTGGATAATTTGATTTAGGGATAGGCAAATGGAGAAATTTATCGATACATGTGGGGCAAAAAATATTGATATTTCGATTAAAGCTACTACGCACTATCGTTTTGCACGTCCAGAAGAGAGGGATGCAGCAGTGTGAAAGAAAGAAATTGTGAGTAGTATAGCATAGGTAACTATTATATACTACTAATTGTTTCTCTCCTATAGCTGTATGCCTTTTTGTTCGTCGTGCATGATGAATGGTGAACATAATTTTAGTATGTTATTCAGACCATGAAACTGAACAACTTTCCCCAAGGAACATAGGTGGAAATACGAAAAACCAAATTTGACCTCCCATACAAAATGCGCTATCAGCTGTTGCAGTTTCTATGGGAGGTCATAAATTGATTTTCGTATTTCGACCTATGTTCATTGGGGAAAGTTGTTCAGTTTCATCGTCTGAGTAACATACTAAAATTATGTTCACTATTTTATTAGGACCTTATAGATATTGATATGTTTGCTAATCCAACCAGGTACTCAAATATTTTACAAACAATCGAAAAGAAACATAAAAGTCATAGATGTATTCACTTTTTATAACAAAACGCATTAAGAGAATCGGATATCTGCGTGCGTGTACTACTAATTTTAAGCTGCGTTTTAAAAAGAAATGTCGAATTTGATGAAGAATTACGAAGAAATACGTGTCGAACAAAATGAACGTACGTTCTAAAAAATGGCACTCTAAAAAATTATCGGTCAGAAATCAACGAAAAAATAAATAATTTTGAATAATGTCAACGTTAAAAATATCGGCGATAAGTATTTAAAATTTTTTAAACGATCTTTTTATAAATTAAAATATCGATGTATTGATATATCGATATGTTTTGCCCATCTCCAATTTGCTTTGGAAAAATACCTTTCTAAGTAGGCAGACATTTGCCTTTTTATTTAGTTACATGTCGTGAGCGAACCGGCTTTGTAGTTTTTATAATTTTACTGTTATTATAATACTTATATCTAATCAAATAAGTGTTGTACACAAAAACCTAAATGCTGAACAATACATATATCGTACCGGCATGCGGATCTCATATCTCTAGGAAGCAGGACTTCGAAGAATTCGTATGCTTTCATTTGTAAGTAATATTTTATAAGCTTATTTTGGAAAAAAAATGTGTAATACTCATTAAAGTGAAAACAAATTATATTATAGTTTAGGTAATTCAATTTAAAAAACCCTTTCACAAAGAAATAAACCGCAAATTTCAAGAACCATTCAAGAATATAAATATATCGAGAATGTATTTGATTATTCGCCATTAGAGATGTAAATAGTGGTTATCGATGATGTCTAAAAAGTTATCGAATTAAATCAGACGCTAACTTTATTCTTCTAGTACGATCTCTGTAAATGGTTATATGGCCACAAGTCAATCTACCAAGTAATAAAAAAATTAGCCAAGTGCGTGTCGGACTTGGAATATTTAGGGTTCCGTTGTGTTGTAATATTAAAAATGATAGAATAATAGTTACAAAGAAAGAACGTGATTCATCAATCTATATATATAAAAGAAGAAGGTGACTGACTGACTGACTGACTGACTGACTGACTGACTGACATATCAACGCACAGCCCAAACCACTGGGTCTAGAGATTCCAAATTTGGCATGTAGGTTCCTTATGAGGCCTAGGGGTGCACTAAGAAAGGGTTTTACAAAATTCCACCCCTAAGGGGTTAAAATAGGGGATGAAAGTTTGTATGAAAGTCCGTCAGTTTTGAAGTTAGGATCTTCAAAATTTGTATTTAGGCTGACGACTAAAAATTAATAATAACGTGTTTCAGGGTTTTTGAAAATTCGACACCCTTAAGGGTGGAAAGGGGGATGAAGTTGAAAATTCTTTATTCTTAAAGTAAAATCCACATAATTTATTATTTAGGCATTATTGATGTAATTCTATGCAACGTTCATCACTGTTATTGAAATTTTACCCCAAATTCAACCCCTAAAAAAGGGAAATGGGGTGAAAAAGTCTAAAAACCAATATGGGTATCGTTTGTATGGTTTATCGGGTCGCTGATTACGAAAGCTACAACAATTTTGAAATCAAATGTGGTGGACGTGAAATACCATCATCCCCCTGGGGATGGAGTTGGGGTGCGATAGGTTTGAAATGTCTAAAAATTAATATGGGTGTCGTTTGTGTGGTTTATCGGGTCGCTGATTACGAAAGCTACAACAACTTTGAAATCCAACGTGGTGGACGTGAAATATCATCGTCCCCTGGGGATGGGGTTGGGGTGCGATAGGTTTGAAATGTCTAAAAATAAATATGGGTGTCATTTCTATGTTAGGGATAGCGGTTAAATTGGCGTAAGGGGTAGGGATAGGGACAGGTAGAGGTAGAGAGGTAGAGAGGTAGAGTGGTAGAGAGGTAGAGAGGTAGAGAGGTAGAGAGGTAGAGAGGTAGAGAGGTAGAGAGGTAGAGAGGTAGAGAGGTAGAGAGGTAGAGAGGTAGAGAGGTAGAGAGGTAGAGAGGTAGAGAGGTAGAGAGGTAGAGAGGTAGAGAGGTAGAGAGGTAGAGAGGTAGAGAGGTAGAGAGGTAGAGAGGTAGAGAGGTAGAGAGGTAGAGAGGTAGAGAGGTAGAGAGGTAGAGAGGTAGAGATAGGTAGAGAGGTAGAGAGGTAGAGAGGTAGAGAGGTAGAGAGGTAGAGAGGTAGAGAGGTAGAGAGGTAGAGAAGTAGAGATAGGTAGAGAGGTAGAGAGGTAGAGAGGTAAAGAGGTAGAGATGTAGAGAGGTAGAGAGGTAGAGAGGTAGAGAGGAAGAGAGGTAGAGACGTAGAGACGTAGAGGGGTACAGGTAGAGGTAGAGGGAGAGGGAGAAGGAGGGGAGGGGGAGAGGGAGGGAGTGAGGGAGGGGGAGGGGGTGATGAAAAGGGAGAGGGAGGGGGAGAGGGAGGGGCAGGGGGAGAGGGAGGGGCAGGGGGAGAGGGAGGAGGGGGAGGGGGAGAGACAGAGGAAGGGGGAGAGGAAGGGGGGAGAGAGAGGGAGAGGGTTTCTTACTTCTGCGAATTGGCTCTGTTTTGAAATATTACATAAAGGTGTCTCTCATCTCTCTCTTGACATTTGTTAGGATACTGCTGCTAAGTTCTTCTGTTCTGAGTAATTTATAAGTAACGTCTGTATATTATATAAAATTCAGCTGGATCTTGAATTATACTCATTGATTTGCGCAGGGTTTGTCCTGTTTTTCCTCAGTTTAAAATTACCCCGAAATGACGGAAAAATATCTTATTGCTTCGGAAAACCGGTAACAACATAATTACGAAATCCACGCGAGCGAAGCCGCGGGCAACAGCTATATCAATATAAAACTAATAATAAACATTATCACCAAAAGACAACGCAACTTTTCCCTAGACCTCTGGCTCAAAATTTTTAAAGGTAGAGTAAAACCTATGTCAAATAATAAACCTTATAATCACTAACAACTTTTTCTATGCCATCAGAACAATCATAGGTGGTGAAATTTTAGCCTACACCATTCTATGGTGTAGGCTAAAATTTTGTTTTGTGACCCCATTTAGCTGTATGGGAGCCCATTTTTAAAAGATTTAAAAACATTTTTGACAATTCGTATGGCTTTGGGTCGACAAGATGCTTTTACTGTTAAATCATAGTCTGGCTATAAAACTTGTACGACAGACGACGGACACTCAGACGGACATAATATTGAAGTGACAACTATAGGGCTCCGTTTGGACCCTTCGAGTGTTACAAAATAAAATTTTCTATCATATAGAAACGGCTTGAACGTTCTGTTATCACAGCGGTGAAGTCAAAAATTGGTCAAGCTTGACAGTCGCAGCGCGATTTTAGCTTCTACAGATATTGAAATAATAGGTCTTTCACTATGAAATTGCCGAAATTTTCTTACAGATTAATGAGATCATAATTCCTATAATTCTAAAGCTATTTCTTCATTTGTCTTATATTTGAAAGTTGAATTCAAGATTAAGAATCAATTTTAGCATAAAATAAAGTTTTAATTATTAGTTCGATTTTTAAAATTAAAGGTTTGAAAACGATTCGTTTTAAATGTCTTCCGATTTAATCATTAGATTTGTTATATTTTTTACTGATATTTTTTTTTAAATTAACTTTTAGCTTCTTAAAGAAGCTAAGTTAATGTCTTCCCAATCATGCTCAAAAAATGTAGAAATTCGCCATACAAAACGCCAATTTCATAGTTGAAGACCCGATAAGAACGGTACAAGTCCAATGTGTCAAGCTTGACGTACTCTTGACTGTACCATATCATTGGTAGTCGATATTTATTTATTTTCAGGTCCCTTCAAGTTTTAAAGATAAAGTAAAACAACATAGCAGTGGCATTGCAACTAAGCATTAAAACTACTAAATAAACAACACTTGCAGAGACATTTGAGTGAAAATGGTGACAAAAATAAGAATTATTTTTAGGTAGTAGGTAACTTTATTAGTAGATTCATAACTTTTTAAATATACTTACGTAACGTTCTGTTATTTTATTTGTGTCTTTTCATTTACTCTTCATTTTAAGTAAATGAGAGAATAAATAAAGCAGCTTAATTCATTTCTGATGAATTCCTTTTTTTTAATAATAATTACTATAAATACAGAAATGAAAAAAAAAAACACTCTACGCACCCCTTGGAATAGACTCCTTCACCTACGCGACCCGCGCCCGCGCGATTGCCGCGTTCTTTATCGAGTCTAGTTGTACTGCGTGGACGTGCGTAAGTCTCTGTCATTTTCAAATTCTGACAATTCGTGGTTTCGCGCTTGATGTATGAACTGTTCGGGGTGCGCTATTATAAACATAAAGCAATTCCCAGACAACATAGTGAAAACTGCAAGTAGTTTCCTGTCGAGTATCTCATTTTGCAACGTCAAATTTTGGTTCTCTTCATTTGATTTCTCTTCAAAGAACATTATTGTGAATAGCATACAAAACATTCAAATTCAACGTTTTTTTAAGTCACAAAATTTTGAATTCTAACGTCCGCTCAAAGCCTCGTTAATATTTAATGTGTGAGTGTTAATACTATCCTTTTAAAAAAGTCGAAATACTACATTATCGCTACCGTCATATCGAGTGCCTGCACATCTCTAGCTGGTCAAAAAGACTTACAGCGACGTTTGAAAGTAGATAATCATAAACATGTTTATCTCTTTTTTTCTAATATGACTCTTAACATGAGTAAAAAGCCAAGCTATAGCCGAAAATTTTCGGATCCCTCTATGACCGAGCGTAGCGAGGTTCAAATCTCTTTGTTTTCTTATACATTTTAAAACACAAGAAACCAGACTAGACAAACTAGTACGACAAATTCATGTGCAATTCTGCTACGGGGTGATGGATGTTGTGAGAGGTAAAGAGGTTGAAGGAGAGAAAGGCCCAGACATTGCATGGAATGTCGTGTCGTATCAGAAAGTCAAGGAGGAGGAAAGAGAAGCGTAGAAGTTTAGTTAGCAAAGCGTAGCGGTACTGACGCAGAAGACGCAGGTTCGAATCCTGCCTGTGGTTGTGAAATTTAGCGATATTCTACTTTGTAGATTTATTTATCAGAACAAGTGTTAAAAAATAGTAGATTTTACAACAAGTGCACAAAACGAACCATTTTTGCGAGACTGCGACTGAGATGGCGAGGAAATAAAACGTAAAAGTCTCTAAATGTAACTGAAGAAAGAGTTGTTCTGCTTTAGTAAACAGTATGTAGACGGCGCGGGGGGGGGGGGGGTGCAGCAGGGCGTACACCACCACCACCGCGATTACTTTTTTGCCCTAGTGCACAAAATTCGACTTTGTGCAGCCTATAAACTGCACAAAGAAGTACTTTCAGAGCATGAGAAGTGAAAAAATAATTATACGTAATGTTACCAATTTTCGACTTCAAATCTATCTGCAATGATGGACGGTACAGCAAATGCTTACTAGATGGTAGCACAAACGCAACGTTGTAATGAGTAAAGAGGTCGCTAATCCATGGAAATAGTGGGATAGACCGCTAATTTCACAACATCAGGCAGGACCACAGTAGTCTAGTTGGTAAAGCGTCTGCGGTACTGACGCAGAAGACGCAGGTTCGAATCCTGCCTGCGGTTGTATAATTTTGCGATTTTCTACTGTGTAGATTTAAGAGAGTAGCGTTTAAATAAGAAGACGTCGCAAAAAAATCCTCCCCACACTACACCGCCTGCACCCGGTGACGTAGGGGCTCTTACAGACGGACTAGGTACGGTCAACCGCTTGTTGGTAGAAACTTTTTCAACTCTATTACCACGCCATAAGGTCCAAAAGTGTTTCTACTGATGTGCGGTCGCAGCAACACGTCTTCTTATTTAAGCGCTATCTCTTGTCGGTGCACAAAAATAAAAAATAAATGTTAATTCGTACAGCTTTGGGGACACGCCTTATTTCCAGAACATTAAAGCTTTTTTTAGTTTTAAACTTTTTTAGTACTTATTAAACTTTCATGTGCCAAAATTCCATGCTACTTCTGAGATTAACTTACGTGAGAACAAAGAGAAAATCCACTTGCTCTTCACGCGAAACCAGCACGTACAACTCTTCACACAAGTATTTACTGTGTAACCGAGTATTCCCTATGGAACAAGCGAGAAACACGGAGCATACTACCTACATACCTGCACTACTGGAGTAATGAGCAACCCCTCTGGGGATAGTGGTCGGAAAGCGGTTAAGATTTCACGCCACAATATGCACTTCATTTCTCAGCGCTGCTTGCTATATCGGGTATAAGGGACAGCCTTCCGAATACTGAAAGGGCAAGATCAGTCAACGTAACTAAACAACTTTTAGCGACTAAAAGTTTCAGGAAATGAAAAGAAAATCGGCCTCTATTAGTCTAGGTAACGAAGCGGATCGTTGTTGTATGAAGAACCCCATTCAATCCTCAGGCGATGAAACTCTGCTGGGGTAATAATACACTACATGAGACAAACATTCCAAAAAAAAAAATCGGTATTTTTAATTTTTCCATAAGTACAAAAATTACAAAAAATGTATGACAATTTATTTTTGTAATTTTTTTTATGGATATTTTGAATTTACATTTAATTCATCATTCTTTATCATCCTGTCAAATAAAATCTGCCTGAGAAATTTATTTTGGGGTCAACTGCTTCGTTGCCTACACTACATACAAAATTGCGAACTTGATTGGGCAGTTTGTATGGAAGGGCTGATTTTTTTTTCATTTCCTGAAACTTTTATTCGCTGTAAGTTGTTCAGTTACGTTGACTCTGTATACGAAAAATTTCAGCATGCTTTGATTGCTGATGTTGATTGGCCCGTTGGTGTGGTTGGTAGTGAGCCTGCCTCTCACGCCGTGGGCTGCGGGTTCGATCCCCGCTCAGGGCAAACATTCGTGTGATGAACACCAGTGTTTATGTGTCTGGGTTATAATTATCTATGTATTTATGTATATCAGTCTCAGGTACCCATAGTACCTACAGGTGTTGCCTAGTTTGGGATCAGATGATTTATTTATTTATTGTATTATTTTTTATGTAAAAGGCGTCGAAGTCTAGTGATCTAAAACTGGAGAAAGGATATTGAATTACTAGTAACAGTCACCCCGGTGGTGGATGCCAAAAAAAAACAAGTGTAGTTAGAGACTTTCCGGTGTATGTTCCTCAAAAATCTGATAGATGGCGCTGATAGTATGCTCCAGGTTCAACACTGTTTGCAATAAAAAAAAAACCGGTCAAGTGCGAGTCGGACTCGCGCGCCGAGGGTTCCGATATACCTATAGTATTTTTGGAAGCAATAAAGTCCATTTTCAGGACCGCAAAACTAAATTTGTTTGTAAAGGTTTTTTGCAGATTTCTGAAAAACTGTGCAACTTAGAAAGATCGTTTTATTTTTGCTGTAAAGTTTATATAAACTTCTGTCAACTGTAATTAATTCAGATTTTTCCTTACTCAAACTTCGGAGATAAGGGGGGGGGAATGGTATTTTTCTTGACATTTTTCATCATAACTTTAAAACTAAGAAATTTAAAAAAATACAAAAATATATTTTAAAATGTACAAGTAAAGCCCTTTCATATGATACCCCACTCGACCTAGTAGCGACAATTTGAAATTTGGCCCCCCCTATTTTGGCCCCCTTTATATTAATAATCATACTTTTTTCAATAATTTTTCTTGTGCAATTAAGTTGGGCAACTATATTCTAAAACTATTCCAAATTTCAGGTTGATAGCATAAGTGGTTGCTGAGATATAGAGGTGTGACAGACAGACGGACAGACAGAGCGGCACCATAAGGGTTCCTTTTTTTTACCATTTTGGTATCGGAACCCTAAAAATAAGAAATCATGTTTTATTTCAGGTTATATACCCATATTTTATCGTTCAAGACCAGACATATTATACTAATATTAACAACAGTTAATAGTTAGTACCTAAAATTATATTATATTAAAATTAAAATACTACTAATAATAATTATTATCAACTTTAAATAATTATAAATAAAAATTTAATTCAATTATTATTTTTTTATTGTCGATAAATAAATTCGAATTTACATGTCATTTAAAATCTAAAATACATTCTTTTCTTATTAGATAGACCGTGTGGAATACAGAAGTCACAATATTGTTTGTGCATTTCGTGAGTCTCATGGAAAATGATGCTCTAAGCCTCCTCAATACAGCGTAAAAGTCAGCGACCCTGTTCCCGGCGAACATGCCAGACGCGCAATGAGCTGAAAGAAGTTGTTACTGTAATATTCTTCTTCTTCTTTTCGTATCAATGGCAAATGTTTTTATAGTAACTTAGCCCAAAATGTGGCTACAGCAATAGCTCTTTGGTTGCCTTCAAAAAGGTCCTCCTAATAATATTGAACAAAAGAGAATGTACTTATAAATTTTAAAGACAAAAATAACTTGGACTAAATTTCCTTACACACAGTAAGTCCGAATTTACGAATTAACCTAAGTTAACATAGGTATTTGAATCATCGTATTTTATTACTTATTTACTCTGGCTAAACAAACGGATTAATTTTTGTTCTGAATTAGAAAATCGCAATGCTAAGCGAACCGGAAAAAATCCGTACTCATTCAAAGGTCCTTAAATACTATTTATATATGTCACAGTCAAAACTCTAATCTGGTCGAAACCACATTTGACTAAAACTCATAATCACTCAAAACCACTTTTCAAGGCGGAAATCAGCCAAAACTGTTTTGATGTATATGTCGTGGCCAGATCGTTAGAAATGATCACTTCATGATGTGGCTGACCACTTCATGAAAGGTTCGGTTATGTTAGGTTGCATTTCATGAAGTAACCAACATGAATTCATGAAGTAACCAACATGAAAGTGGCCACATCATGAAATAGCCAATACCACGATCTGGCCACGACATATACATACATCCCGAACGGAATCAGTTAGGTTGTGTCTCTCGACCACAACACAGGAGACGCATTTTTGAAGCGTTCGAACTTTGATTCGCATTCGAATTGGCAAGATTCGTATACGAATCCGTAAAATCGCAATTTTTGAATATTCATACCTGTGAATTCTGCAACGAGTGGTCCGACCCACTCGTTTTGCACTTCTACCGCTCGAAAGTATATATAATCTGTGATGAGAACGACATTGACGTTTCCTTGTGTCCGTCTTCCCAGCAAGCCCGTGCGAGATATAGCCAAGTGGCATACACCAAAATTTAGTGGAAATTGGTTCATTCCATCAGTAAAGTGTCAGATTCAGTGCATCAAAACTGACGACACTACGAGCTGAAAACTTTGGGTGGCTGTAGAGACGTCTCGTCAGCCAGCCCATACTATACAGGGAAAACTACGAAGATTACATAAAAGCCAAATAGTTCCACATTTACTGCATGTCTAGTGCAATTTTTATTTCTAGCATCGAAACCATAAGACCTAGGGACTCATTTTTCTTGGTGCTTATTGCATCAAATATGCACTCTCTATTGGTATATCGCTCAGCATTCTACGTGCAGTACTTTTTGAGTTACAGCATGGGCTTGCTGGCGAGACGTCTCCCCATCAAGCCCATGAAAAAATACAAATATCTCAAAAGTTAGTGGAGCTAGGATTTTGAAATATTTGCTACCTACTGTTCCGATTAGGTAGTAAATATTAAGCTTTGTTTCATCTTCCTGCCTACTATATGTTCCGAGATATCACATGGGCTGGCTGGGAAAACGTCTCTCCAGCCACCCATAATTATTGATGAAGTGCTCCTACCATATGGACATTTTCGATTCGGCTTTTTTACAATCAATTGCACTAGACATGCAGTAAATGTGGAACTATTTTGCTTTTATGTAATCTTCGTAGTTTTCCCTGTATAGAATGGGCTGGCTGACGAGACGTCTCTACAGCCACCCAAAGTTTTCACCTCGTAGTGTCATCAGTTTTGATGCACTGAATCTGACACTTTACTGATGGAATGAACCAATTTTCACTAAATTTTGGTGTATGCCACTTGGCCATATCTCGCACGGGTTGCTGGGGAGACGGACACCTTTCGAATGATTCAAAAATGCGTAAAATTGAGAGCATTAGAAATTGAATTCGCACACGATTCGTTTTCGTATGCGAACTAAAGATTCACTTCGAACGCTTCAAAAATGCGTCTCCAGGAGGAGAGCAAGCGAAGCGAACGTGCCACGGTATTGACCGCAGTCTTATAGTCTGAGGTCGGAAAAATAATAATCTATTGATCTGATAATAATAGTCTTATAATCTAATAATAATCTAATAGTCTTATAATCTGAGGAAAAGCAGGGACTAGATAAATACTATACGTACAACGGGAAAAGTGGTTCAGTTTCATGGGCAGAACCACCATCCGGGGTGATAAAAAAATTGTGCCGTATTGATTCTCTTTTGTCCAATATTATAGTAAAAACTTCTTTTGGCTCATTCTGACCAAAAGCAAATAGTGTTGAACCTGGAGCATACTATCAGCGCCATCTATGAGATTTTTGAGGAACATACACCGGAAAGTCTCTCATTGGCCGATTTAAATGTCGAACCTACTTTTAGCTTGAACTGAAAATAAAATTGTGTTTCCCAGATAAATTTATCTAGACTACTTTCTACTAACTAAATCACGGGGGACAGATAATATCTATATACAATGGTTAATTCCCTACATCAAATCGTAACCTTAAGGTAAAAACTAGGAAAAGTTGACGGAAGTTAAAAATAATTACTTAATGCAATAATTCAGACAAAGAATATTCCATTTTGTAAAACGTCGACTGGATGACCATGAGATGGATGATCCGTCAAAAGCCGACCGACACCCCACGAAGCGTGGAATGAATCGAATTAGCACGAAGTGAGCTCCACAATTTAAAGGTATCGTGAGAGCCAAGTTAACAACAAACATCGACAGATGAATTTGTATTCCAGCCAGCAGCGGTAGAGTTTGGTTTAAGCCACAAAAAGAAGCGAAATTGCAGATAATTTGCTGTAATTAATTTTGTAAAATTAATTACAATAAGACGCTCCGCAGACGTGAGAGTTTAGTCTGCTGACAAAAAGTCCGCGTGTGTCAAAACTCATAGACTAAGATCCCACGACAAGATTATGCACCTATCTGTTATTTGAACGAAATGTGGTTTATATACATACAGCTCTTTCCGAGATAATTGCAATTTTTTTTTGTATGATAGCTACCCTCAAAATGAGAGCCAGCAAGTAACTACTAAAAATGCTGTAATGAATTTGCCTAAAACTCCTTAATTTTAAATTTCGTGCGATTCGGACCTGTCGTTTAGCCGCTAAGCTCATTTTTAGGGTTGCTGTCATACAAAAAAAATAATTGCAATTATTATCTTAGAAACAGCTGAACCGATTTTGATGAAACTTTGTATGACCGAGAATCTCTATTCAAGGTATCTTACGGCAATATCCATTGCTCTGCCAAAATTAATGAAAGAGTTGTTCCCATACCACCAAAATGTTGATATGTGTTTTTGAGGTACTTGCGGCAAGAAATTTATAGGCAACCCTAGGGCGTTGTATGACCCCATGTATAACCTTCCATATAAACCACATTTCGTTCAAATAACATATAGGTACATAATCTTGTCGTGGGATCTTAGCCTATCAACACGAGAACCAAAAGTCCACGATCACGTGGCCCTAGCTTCGCCCCAATTGACGTAAGGAAACGCGCGCTCCGCTTTCGCGCGTGGGTTTCCAAAAATTCCAAAATCTGCTCCGCCCAGTGTGACTAATTTTTAGGGTTCCGATACCAAAATGGTAAAAAAAGGAACCCTTATGGTGCGACTTTGCGTCTGTCTGTTTGTCTGTCTGCTGTCTGTCTGTCACACCTGTATATCTCAGCAACCACTCATGCTATCCACTTGAAATTTGGAACAGTTTTGGAATATGGTTGCCCAACTAAGTTGCACATGAAATAATTAAAAAAATATTATGATCATTAATGTAAAGGGGGCCCAAATAGGGGGGGGGCTAAATTTCAAATTGTCGTATCATATGAAAAGGTATCATATGAAAAGGCTTTACTTGTAGATTTTTTACGACTCTTACTTTTCAAGTTATGATGATTACAAAAAAAAATACCATTCCCACCCCCCCCCCCCCCCCCCCCTTATCTCCGAAGTTTGTGAAATCTGCAAAAAAATCTGCTGGTATATCGGAACCCTCGGCCCGCGAGTCTGACTCGCACTTGACCGGTTTTTTTACTGCTGATCCTGCAAAAAGGGTTCCAAGAAGTATCAACATACAAACCGTATTAATTACCCGACCGTTATCTCACATACATTTGGAACTAGTGTTTGATCTACGGAAATAAAAAAAAAACCGGTCAAGTGCGAATCGGACTTGCGCCTTAAGGGTTCCGTACCCATCCACCATGCATAAATGGCCGTATCTTTTGATTGTGGTGCTGTAGAAGCTTAGAATTTTCACAGCTTGAAGGGTTCAAGGAATTTATTTTTTTATATTAATTTAAACTTGATAGCTTTACCTCAGGAGAAAATGGGTCTTGACAGACTAACGTGCAGTCAGACGGTCAGACAACAAAGTGATCCTATAAGGGTTCCGTTTTCTTATCTTTTGAGGTACGGAACTGTGGCTTTGATACAATCAAAATTGGTATACCAGGGATCTGAGGACGTAATAAGTATTTGATGTCACGTGGGTGGAGCTATGGCAATGTGACTCGTGGAGAGACTTTAAAGACAATACTTATATCCCTGATATAGAATTAAAAAAAAAAATACAAAAATTTTATTTCGGTAACAACTTAGTCTAGAATACAATATACTTGGAACTACTCCGTTGAGCAAACAATGCTCGTGTTGGAAGAGCCCGCTCTTCCTCCTATAGTCACAATTAGACGAAGTAAGCTTAAATTAGAAATTGTGAGTGGGTGTTTGTGAGGGTGTGTGTGTATGCGTGCGTGTGTATCTGTGTGAGTGAGAGTGTTACTATGGAGTATTTGTGACTCAAATTAGGACCGCAAATAAATTGACAAATATCCATAGAATATCCATACTAATCCATATACTAATAATCCATTAACAAGTCAGTCATTTGATGCATCTGTGACTGACTGGCAATGACAGCGCACCTGTGATCCCCCTAGTGTTGCGGGTGTCCATGGGCGTCGGTGATCACTTACCATCAGGTGACCCGCCTGCTCGTCTGCCTCCCTCTTCTATAGATTCAGATTCAGATAATTTTATTCAATGTAGATTCTTTACAGAACCATTTACTTATATATAGGTACTAGCCCATCGGCACGTTACAATGTCCCCAATTCGTTGGTCCGAAATCTGACGTTTAGGACCAACAAACGTCAGTCGTTGTCAGTCATATTGTCAACATTGGATGCAAATAAACTTACCAACAAAATGGAATGTTCTTAGTTGAAGAAACAATATACACTTATTATTATTATTGTTATTTCTTATTATTGTTTTTGACTATAATCCAATTAATGAAACTGAAAACCCAGGCCTAAATCACTTAGAAACAGTAAAAAGTTTGTTTTGTTTTTTCCCGCCATATTATTTCCGTTCCGTGTATTTAGCACCGACCGAAGTACTACACAACGTAGTTCACGCGATTTTTCACAGATGGCGCTATTTTTTTCTTGTATGGGGAAATTTTGAACCGCTTGTTCCCAAGACCCTATCTTGACTATATAAATCTATGTACAGAATACTTATTGAATGTCATGCAGAATACAATGCAATGCACTGCAATGCAAAAAAAAGTTAGCATCACAGGACCGTGACAGATGGCGAAAAGAGGGGGAGGCCTTTGCCCAGCAGTGGGACACCCTACAGGCTACATAACAAAAGAGTAAGTCAATAAACTCTCTGACCGTTATGTGTTTTTACTACAGGGTGACTTTGGAGACATTCGATAAATTTAAAGGGTAAGTTGTGCTGTTATCGATATACCGGGTGTTCGGCAGAACGTTGAACATACGAAATTGGCGGGGAGGTGGGGTCGTCTGCAACTTGCTCAGCGCCAATGATTTCACTTTGGTGCCACGGATTTTATATATATTTTTTTTATATAATCACTTTTAAACTTTAAAACTCTTTCAACTTCATTAAAATTTATAAAACAGGCAATTTTTTGTTTTCATCTGAACTGATGGTAGTTTTAACCATTTTTTATGAAGTTGAAGGAGTTTAAAAAAGCGAATAAACTCGAAAAAATTCAAAAAATCAAAATAAAATAAATTTGGAGATGTCGAAAGAAAAAAAATATTTTTTCATTAAGTTAAATATTCTCGAAACCGATTCACAAACGTAGTTACCTAATTTAATATAAAATAAGCAAAAGCATAAGTTTTGTAAGTAGTAAAAATATTGTTTCCTACTTTACAAAACCATCCTCGAGATATCAAGAAAGGTGGACACTGTTTTGTTCTTAGCCATGAACTTATCCCAAAAACATGTCGGAAATAAAAAAAAAATATTTTTTCATACAAAATTTGCCATCAGCCTAATTCTGCTGATGTAGATACTACGGAAAAACTTGTATAGTTTCACATACTTACTGAATACCGCGCTAAAATTATGTGCATTATATCAAAAAGACCTAGTATATCAAATAATTTACAAGGTGATAAAACGATATGTTCGCGATATTCTATCTTAAGCCCTAAAAACCAATACATGATCATCATCATTGTCTGACATCCTGATTCATAATACTTATCTGATGAACTGATAAGGAAATTTGTATAAAAGTATTAATTACTGCTACTACAGCGTATGTATTCATACGACCAGCTTCTAGTCAACAAAAAGAATGAAGCTTTTCGTATTATTCAGTTTGTTGGGGCTGGCCCTCGCGCTGCCGAGGAAGAACAACTCCTGGGAGGACCTGTTAGAATATGAAGTCTTGGGATATCACGACAACGTTGGTGTTAAGAAAGCAGCTCAAATTAAAGCTGCTGAGGAGGCTATAGACTTTGACGGCGCGAGTCGTATTGTAGGAGGAAGTGCTGCCAATCTTGGGGATTATCCGTATATGGGTGGTTTGGTAATCGACCTGGTCGACGGACGAATATCCGTTTGCGGATCCTCGGTGTTAACTCACACGCGTGCCGTCACCGCGGCCCACTGCTGGTTTGAGAGAACCAGTCAAGCAAGGCGCTTCACCGTCGTTCTCGGCAGTCTGACCCTCTTCTTCGGGGGCACGCGTGTCTCAACTAATATCGTTCGTGTCCATGATAACTGGAACCCATTTGGGGACCTCAGTCGGTGGCTCGACAATGATATTGCCATCATCACTCTTCCATGGGTGACCTTTTCAAGTAAGTGGAATATTGATCAATAGAACAAACAATAAATCTACTCAACAATGCAATTATTTTTTAAACGCTAACACCACTTCCATTGCAGAAATCATTGGACCTGTCGCCCTTCCTAGTGGCAATCTACTGAAAAATAACTTCGCTGGCCAGTGGGTACAAGCTGCCGGCTTCGGAGCTCAAAGTGACTGTAAGTCTTACTATTTACCTATGACAAATATAGCGCTTCAAATCAGTTCGTATTTATTACTAGCGGTCCGCCCAGGCTTAATTTGCACGGGTAGGTGTAGGTACAGGTTCTTGTTAAGACCCTGTCCAGAAAGGGCGAATTCGCCGCGATTTACTCGCACGTGTTTCGCGCGTTCAACTGGACGCAAACAAGGAGCTCCTAGTATCTCGCAAAGAGAAAATTGGCGCGATGCTTGTGGACGCAATGTATTGACACCCAGTACCTTGCCGACGCGCGTAGAAATTCGCGCGTATAATTCGCGGCGGATTCGCTCTTTCTGGACAGGGTCTAAATCGGAGGATACTAAAAAAGAGTACATAATAAAGAAAATTTTGATATTATTTCTAATTACATGTTTATGTACGTAAGTAGAGATGCCATACGATAAATAAATAAATAGACAAAGCTAGATTTCTCAACACATATACTATTAGATGTTTTGGCTACCCCGTCAGGGATATAGGCGTGATGTTACACTAATTTACACATACAGGAAGGAACCATTAGCCAAATTTTGCGTGTCTATTCTCTGTTATAGACAAAATAAAGTCACTTAAGAGCGCGGTTTTTACATTTCAATTTTGATAAGTATTACACACATGATTACTTTTGAATGGTACGAGTATGTCTGGAGTATGGAACTTACTATCTGGGATTTGAATAATTCAAAAAGTAATTTACAGGTATAAACTGTCAATTTCAAGTCAATTTGGATCTACTTATCTAGTCCCTGTTTTGGATAATAAAGGATAAGGAGGTTTAAGTGGCAGCTCTATCTGCTAAGGATCCGAGCAATATGCGTATCACTTTCTTGCGAGGGACCTCCATACTAAAATGTATGGATTTTTTGCAAATCCTAAAAACGTAAAATTTTTATCTTTCTCTCTGAGAAATATGTGGCATGGGACTAATGAATGCTACTACCACAGTTTTTCTGGTGAAAACACATTCAGGAAAAAAAATGGTGTTAAAAATCACGCATAAAATGGCTATTACGGATTATGTACGCTTCCGTTCTTAGTATTAATGATCAATTCACAAGTAAAAAACTACATATTTTCACTTTCGCAAACGAAATTTGTACTAAAACATTAGATTTTTAAAGATATCTTGTTTTTTGTAAAACTTAACTGAGTTTTTTGACCGACTAGCATGGGCGACAGTGAGACGCTTCACACTTAACTAGCTCATACAGAATTTGTATATGGCGGACTCTATAGTTTTTTACTTTGAGATAAAGGATCTTTTGTCTATTCCTCTAGTTTAAATCCATAGACTATATGACGAGTTTTTGATGTACGAAGATTATCGCCCGTGGCTGGATGCAGGTATCGCATAACCGATCTTAGGGTATACCTTCGTCCAGCAGTGAATGTCTTTCAGCTGGAATGATGATGATAATCTAGCTGTTCTATTCTTTACAGATAGCGGCATCAGTATGAGCCAGACTCTTCACCACGTGCCACTACGAGTGATTGACAACCCAACATGTGCCCAAGCTTACGGTACCCATGTCATCGACTCCACCATCTGTGTCAGTGGTGAAGACAGGCGGTCAACCTGCGGTGGAGACTCCGGTGGTCCTTTGGTATACAACACTGGAAGCCAGATGGTCCTGGTCAGTATTTTCTTATACACGTTAAGTCATTGTATTTCATAATTATACCAAAAGAACAATCAGCAATCGCGTATTTGTTTTGTTATGCAAGTTTTATTCTACTCCCATTAGCTTTAATTAAGCCACAAGCAGTATATTTCATCAAGTCTTCAAATCTTTTCTCTTCTCTTTCAGGTGGGCGTCACTTCCTTCGGATTTATACTTGGCTGCGAATTGAACTGGCCAGCTGGTTTTGCCAGGGTTACCTCATTCATTCCTTGGATCCAGGCCCAACTTTGAATTAACAAATCATACTTGCTACACCTACCTTTGTAAATTACACTACCTTTAAACTTACGTAGGATATGATTACGCACTTTAATTAAAGTTTTTAGTCTTAATAAGTACCTATATTTTTTGTTAGGTCTAGTAGTTTAAGACTGTGTGCCTCGTGACTGAACTCCTTGGTTCAAACTCTGTCGCGCGCTATGGTTTTGTTTTTCTAGCTGTCCGAGAAGACAGATTGTGTTACAACGCAAATTACTTCTGTACTATACTTACTAATCTGGGACGCAAATTTCACTGCAGGATTAATTATTATTGAACATGCTATTTAAAAGTAAATACGTATTTGTATATATATGCGCATTGTGATAAATTGTAAATACATGTATATATATATATATATATATATATATATATATATATATATATATATATATATATATACATGTATTTATGACACATAAATACATATATATATATATATACATGTATTTAGACATGTAAATACATGTATATATATACATGTATTTACAATTTATCACAATGTATATAATGTAATATATATATTATATGGGTTTGATAAAGGTTTGATATCGACATCCCCATAACTTTAATAATTTAATCTCGTATTTAATAAGTATCTAAGCTTGATTTTGTATGTACCTATCATCATGACATCCCATCAAACGTCCACTACAGGACAGGGAACTCTCAAATAATAAAAATCGACTATTTTTAGACAGTTTATTTGCAAAAGTGAAGTAAGTCAAAAATATGAAAAATACATCAAAACACATTAGCGGCCAGCTCGCTACCGTCACCAACATCCTCGCCCCCTCGCAACTGCACAAGCTTTTTTGTGGGCCTCCTCAGGAGTCCGCCCTTCGTGGCCACTTCTACAACTCTAATGATGCCATCCTTACCGGGAAAGACCCGAGTTTTTTTTTTCTTTTTTTTTTGTATGTACCTCTTGGGTCCTCCACCACAGGGTGGAGACTTTGTCATTCAGTACACGGATTCTTAACTTTTTTTTTTTTTTTTAATCCTTGCTCTGTTGGATGGTAAGAAGATTCCGGACTTTATCGGGATTCCTCATTACTTGCATGCTTATTTTTTATTCTTTGTGTTATGATATGTGTTTTTTGTTTTCAGTGTCCTGTTCGTGTTTTTTGTTCCGTTGTGTTCAGATTTTAATGACTTTATTTTGTATATTTCTAATATATATCTCAGTATATATTTGGTAATATACTATTTCTTAGCTCCGTTTCTTTTCTTGGCGTCTACAATTATTTTTTTACAATATTCTGTGAACATAACTACGTGATCTTTATTAGCTAATAAATCATGCACAGTATCATATTTCAATTTAACTTTTGCAGCAATTTCAAGTTCAATCCGTTTATGTTCATATTTTGGGCATTCCAATAACAGATGTTCTACGGTTTCATTCTTATTTGGGTCACAGATACAGGCCGGGCTGTCCTTGCACTTAAATCTACAAAGGTAATCCGCGAAGCTACCGTGACCAGTAAGTATTTGAATCATATTCGGATCGAATCTAATCCTCCTTATCACACTGTATGCTTTCACTGCGTCTGGAAAGAACATTTTAGTGACTGCCGCTGTACTACCCTTCCTATATCTGTCATTCCACACCTGAATTGCGTTAAGGCTTTTCTGGACCGATAACTTCTTCGCCGCTGGAGCCCACGCACTGGCCGCATACAATATGATAGGCTCAATTACCGCTGTGTATATTGTCCTGATTATCTCGGGGTTGAGTCCCCATGTAATTTTGGCGACTCTGGCTAGTTGCTTGTAAATGTTAGCTGCTTTTCTGACTACTGTTTCTACATGCCGGTTAAAAGTCAGCTTGTTGTCAATTAGCAAACCTAACAATTTTATTTCTCTAGCCAGGCTAATCGTAACCCCTCCCATGTGCAAAACTGGTTCGTCGTATTTTAACTTTCATGTCACCACCATGGCATTAGTCTTGTGTGGTGCAAACTTGAGTTTATTTTTTATCCCCCAGTCATGCACATAGACAAGAGCTGAGTTGGCTTTTTCCTCTATATCAGTTCCATTTTTACCCGAGATTACTAGGACAATATCATCCGCGAAAGCTTGGCAGTATATTCCTTTCTTTTCAAGTCCATCCAACAGAGGATCCAGTAGAATGTTCCAGAGTGTTGGGCCTCCGACTGATCCCTGGACACAACCTTTAGTTGTACTTTTCGTGTATTCCTCTCCGGAAAATCGCAGACATATTTCTCTATCCTTCAAATAGTTACATATTAGGCGACGCAAGTTATCTGGGCACTTCTTCTCAATTAGTTGGAGTTTAATTGCTGGCCACCAGGCGGAGTCGAATGCGCCTTCAATATCTAGCGAGATAATTAGACCTATTAACCCCCTGCCGATTATATCACGTGTTTGTTCCATGAGGTCGTAAAGGGCATCTTCAGTGCATTTTTGAGGCATAAATCCGTATTGCCGTATGTTCGCTTTTGGCAAGAGGTGCCATCTTATTCTCTTTATAATCAGTTTCTCGAATATCTTTCCCATGACCGGCAGCAGACCGATAGGCCTGTATGATTTAGGACTGGTATAATTGTCCTTAGCTGGTTTCCTTAATGCTATAACTGTTTAAACTGTTTAAACATTACTTGGTTTCTCCAGCTTGAGTTGCCTGCCGAACCGAACACGAAGAGTTGGCAAATATTCTCGCACCCAACGCGTCCAAAAATGATCCGCTAGTCGGAGGCCACACTTCCATTCAGCCCTTCGGGATAAGTCCCCATCATCTACCTGCACCACTGGCCAATAGGAAGATGATGATCCAAGTAAAAAATGAAATGGTGTTAGGGCCTCCATAGAATCTGGATCTGTAGGTACAAAGGTAAGTGGCCTTGCATTCACAATTGCTTCGGCTTCCAATAGTAGAGTGGCCAGGGTTTCCTCCTCCTTTAAAGTTGAGCTGAGAGCTGTTTTCACGGTGCGAACTAACCGCTCCCAAGCGCCACCCATAAAAGGCGAAGCTGGTGGGATGAAACGCCATTTAATACGATTATTCGCTACAAAATTCGAAATAGGCTTATCATAAAACGTTTTTAAAATTGAATTAGCGCCAACAAATGAAGTCCCGTTATCCGAAAAGATCGTCTCAGGGCACCCTCTTCTTGAAATAAAACGCCTTATTGCCATAATTGCGGAGTCAGCAGACAGGGAAGCTACAATCTCCAAATGTACCGCTCTTACTGTAAGACACGTGAAAAGAGCAATATACCGCTTCTCATGGCGCCGCCCTATAGTAGTCATTATAGGGCCAAGTCGCTGATTACGAAAACTACAACAATTTTGAAATCCAACGTGGTGGACGTTAAATACCATCATTCCCTTGGGATGAGGTTGGGGTGCGATAGGGTTGAAATGTGAATATGGGTGTCGTTTGTATGGTTTATCGGGTCGCTGATTACGAAAACTACAACACTTTTGAAATCCAACGTGGTGGACGTGAAATACCATCATCCCCCTGGGGATGGAGTTGGGGTGCGATAGGTTTCTAAAAATCAATATGGGTGTCGTTTGTATGGTTTATCGGGTCGCTGATTACGAAAGCTACAACAACTTTGAAATCCAACGTGATGGACGTGAAATACCATCATCCCTGGGGATGGGGTTGGGAGGCGATAGGTTTGAAATGTCTAAAAATAAATATGGGTCTCGTTTCTATGTTAGGGATAGCGGTTAAATTGGCGTTAGGGGTAGGCATAGGGGCAGGTATAGGGAGAGGGGCAGGGATAGGGAGAGGTAGAGGTAGAGAGGTAGAGGTAGAGAGGTAGAGGTAGAGAGGTAGAGGTAGAGAGGTAGAGGTAGAGAGGTAGAGGTAGAGAGGTAGAGGTAGAGAGGTAGAGGTAGAAAGGTAAAGGTAGAGAGGTAGAGGTAGAGAGGTAGAGGTAGAGAGGTAGAGGTAGAGAGGTAGAGGTAGAGAGGTACAGAGGTAGAGAGGTAGAGAGGTAGAGAGGTAGAGGTACAGGTACAGGTAGAAGGAGAGGGAGAAGGAGGGGAAGGGGGAGAGGGAGAGGGAGAAGGAGGGGAAGGGGGAGAGGAAGGGAGAGAGTGAGGGGGAAAGGGAGGGAGCGAGGGAGGGGGAGGGGGTGAGGGAGAGGGAGGGGGGAGGAAGGGGCAGGGGAGAGGGGGGAGGGGGGGAGATACAGATGGAGGGGGAGGGGGAGAGGAAGGGGGGAGAGAGAGGGAGAGGGTTTTAGTTTTTCTCAATTACTTCTGCGAATTGGCTCTGTTTTGAAATATTACATAAAGGTGTCTCTCATCTCTCTCTTTACATTTGTTAGGATACTGCTGCTTAGTTCCTCTGTTCTGAGTAATTTATGAGTAACGTCTGTATATTATATAAAATTCAGCTGGATCTTGAATTGTACTCATTGATTTGCGCAGGGTTAGTCCCGTTTTTCCTTAGTTTAAAATTACCCCTAAATGGTAACAAACATCCATCCATACTTACAAACTTTCGCGTTTATAATATTAGTAGCATAGGATGTATAGATAACGCGAGCGAAGCCGCGGGTAAAGCTAGTCTATACATAAAATAAAACAGTAGAAACCGTATGTCTGTACTTTTAATGAATTTATCAAAAAATGAGTGTGGGAGATAAGAAAAGATTAATAGAACACAAAAATCTATTTTTAAATTTTTTGTCTGTTTGAGCTAATCTCCGATACTACTGAACGGATTTTCTCACGGTTTTCACAGAAGCTTAGCTTGGAGCAACATACTCGTAAAGGCTATGTGTCATTTAAATCGGTTTACTCGATCAGAAGCTACACCAATGTAAAATATCGAGCTGCCTGTGCGACGATAACTCACAATTTACTGAACCGATTCAAACGGGGTTTTCAATTGCATGTTTGGCTTACTTTCGTGCAACATCAAGACTTATTTTCATTGCAAACGGTTCACTCAGGCAGAAGGTACGCATACTTTCATACGGCGGCAAATAACTCACTAACTTCCAAACCGATTAAAACAAGGTTTTATAATAACATCTTTGATTTACTCCTTGCAACATATAAATCATTGCAAACGGTTTACTTAGACTAATGGTACTCGAAGTTTCATTCGGCGGCGCAAATAGCTCACTGACTACTGAACCGATTAAAACTGGGTTTTCAATAACGTATTTGACTCGCTGTGTGCAACATATAAGCTTAGTTTCATTGAAAACGGTTCACTCAGACAGGAAATATGTGAGCACAAAAACGTTGTTGTCGTTGTGTTATTGCGAAGCCGAGCTGATATTAAACAAAGCTTATAATGTTGCGTGGAAGTAAACAAAATACGTTATTGAAAATTCTATTTGAATCGGTCCAGTTGTTTGTTTATTAGTGGTGGGCACAGATGGATAGGTAAAATTTAGATTTAATACAATGGTAAAAATAATGATAAAAAATTCCCAGAAGTTTCGTCATGGCGGTGCAATAAATGTAAAAAAAGTATAAAAATTCTAGTTTTTAAAATTTTGATAAAGCAAGTACCTTCTGATAAATAAATACTTCAAGAAATAAAGCGAGATATGAATCTTTATTTTTTTAGAAGTCGTGTTTGTATTGAAGTAAAGTCCTACTGTTGTGTATGGAGGTACATGTAAAGAATGTGAAACAAGACACGTTGGACTTTGTATGTACCGCATTTTTTTCAGTAGCCATAAAAGCTTAAGTGACTGAGCCTCAAATTTATTTATAGGTTTTGTTTTGTACAAGAAATAAAGAAACCCGTATCACACTTTGTACGCGTGGTTTCGACTATAATTTTACACATACGAGTAACAGTGGGCGAACTAACAGTCCACACGTAATCAAGATGTGTTTAATGTATAAAAAGTCCGTCCTATCTGTACTTTGTATAATATAATAGTAGCGAAAATTGCTCCGTCTGTTACGCTTTTACGACCAATCCGGTGAACCGATTTTGATGAAACTTCGTAAGAAGATCGTTTGAACCGTGGGAAAAGTCACTAGCTATGTTTTTCGTAACTCCACGCAGACGAAGTCGCGAGCAACAGCTAGAAATTAATAAGGCGATAAAACTATATGTTCGCGATATTGTATCTTAAGCCTCAAAAACCCAAATCTGATCATCATGCTTATCTGATGAACAGATAAGAAATTTGTATAAAAGTATTAATTACTGCTACTATAGCGTAGGTATTCATACGATCAGCTTCTAAACGACAAAAAGAATGAAGCTTTTGGTTTTGTTCAGTTTGTTGGGGCTGGCCCTCACGCTGCCACGGAAGAACAACTCCTGGGAGGACCTGTTTGAATATGAAGTCTTGGGATATCACGAGAACGTTGGTGTTAAGAAAGCAGCTCAAATTAAAGCTGCTGAGGAGGCCATAGACTTTGACGGCGCGAGTCGTATTGTAGGAGGAAGTGCTGCCAATCTTGGGTATTTTCCGTATTTGGGGGGTTTGATAATCGAGCTGGTCACCGGACAAACATCAGTTTGTGGATCCTCGCTGTTAACTAACACGCGTGCCGTCACCGCGGCCCACTGCTGGTTTGAGAGAACCAGTCAAGCAAGGCGCTTCACCGTCGTTTTCGGCAGTCTGACCCTCTTCTTCGGGGGCACGCGTGTCTCAACTACCGACGTTCGTGTCCATGAAAACTGGGACCCGTTTGGGGACCTCAGTCAGTGGCTCCACAATGATATTGCTATCATCACTCTTCCATGGGTGACCTATTCAAGTAAGTGGACTTTTGATCAATAAAACAATAAATCTACTCAAAAATGCAAGTGTTTTTTAAAGGTTAACACAATTTCTATTGCAGACATCATTGGACCTGTCGCTCTTCCCAGTGGTAATCTACTGACCAATAACTTTGCTGGCCAGTGGGTACAAGCTGCCGGCTTCGGAGCTCAAAGCGACTGTAAGTCTTATTATTTACCTACTAGTGACAAATTCAGTAAGTTTTCTGAGCATTTATTTATTATTTACTCAAGAAGAGAAGACGTCAAGTCTAACCACGCTGCAGATGAAGACAAAGACGATGATGGTGTGATAAACTTGATGCTTTTTGTAAAACTGGCATCAAGAGGTAACAGGTTGAAGACGTGTCGTAGGAAAGGACCCCGAGATGATGACTTTCCTCAGCAGTCAGCACTGCTACAATCATGCTTAGTAAACATAACATCTACCGGTCGCGGGTAGCCGCTGGATGCAGATAACCGATCTTTAGGAAATAATCATGACACACTTGCTGTCGTGCCTTACTTCTTCAATTTTCTGCACTGGTAAGGACCTTTTTGAAGGCAACCAAAAGGCTATTGATGATGTCAGTTTTGCCATTGAATCGAAAAGAGGAAGAAGCTGTGGATGTCTTTCAGCTAGTATGATGATGATGATAATCTAGCTGTTCTATTCTTTACAGCTAGCGGCATCAGTATACTCCAGACGCTTCACCACGTGCGACTACGAGTGATTGACAACCCAACATGTGCCCAAGCGTACGGTACCACTGTCACCGATTCCACCATTTGTATCAGCGGTGAAGACGGGCGGTCAACCTGCGGTGGAGACTCCGGTGGCCCTTTGGTATTCAACACTGGAAGCCAGATGGTCCTGGTCAGTAAATTCTTATACACGTTATGTCATTGTATCTCATAATAATACCAAAAGAACAAGCAGCAAACGGAAATTTGTTTTGTGATGCAAGTTTTGTTGTACTCTCATTCTCTCATTAGCTTTAATTAAGCGATAAGCAGTATATTTCATCAAGTTTACAAATCTTTTTCTTCTATTTCAGGTGGGTGTCACTTCCTTCGGATCTGCACTTGGCTGCGAAAGGAACTGGCCAGCTGGTTTTGCCAGGGTTACCTCATTCGTTCCTTGGATCCAGGCTCAACTTTGAATTAACAAATCATACTTACTATACCTACCTTTGTAAATTACACAACCTATGTACCTACGTATTTATTTTTTATTCTTTTCTATTTTGGTTCTTATAGCGACTGAGAACACAAATAATCATATGCCTTATTTTTAATGTGCCATTTTTGAGCAGCAATTGTAATCAATGATCGAAAATTGTCACCGCATTTTGCGAATAAAGCGCTTATCGTCACGTTGATCGTTCTTTCATATTGACTTATAACAGGCCTATTTCATTGACTTGAAGATATTCTAAGATATCTTATAAGCCGCTTATCAAATAAATATATTTCGTTCAATCATAAGTGTCAAAAATAGAACTTATAATGTAAATCAATGGTAATGTCTGAAACGACCAGTGGATTGTAATTACCACGCTAATAGTAAGTAGGCATACAGTGTCTTCAGTGGAGTTCCAGGCAAGAACAGTAGATACCACTCGATTTCTACCAGTGTATCGTATATGGACAAAAATGCAAATTCGTATCATAATCGGATTAAAATAAATGGCTTCATTCTTGATTTTTAAACAAAGTAAAACTTCTCAACTACTTTTTTTTCATACAAAATTAGCTTGTGCTCGCGACGTCGTCATCAGCGTGGTATTCGGTTTTAAATATAACAGAAACAGATAATCTGTCCATACAAAATTTGAACCCCCCCTTTTTACTTTCGAGCGAAGAGAGATATTCGTGAAAGCGTTTCTAATTTTCTCAAAAGTTTCCCAAAAATGTCCGTTTATCGGTCGGTCGGTAGGTCGGTCGGTCGGTCGGTCTGTCCGTCACGCTTTGGCCTAGCAACTAAACGAATGGTCCGATTGACACCATATTTTGAATTTAAGAGTTTTATGCTAATTCATCGAATGGTTCTGAGTGGTTTCCTGCTGGCTCTCATTTTGAGGATAGCTGTCATATAACGAAAATGTAAAATTGTAATTTTTGCAAAAACGGCTCACAAAATTTTGATGAAACTTTGCATGACTAACTAACTACAGAGTTAGTACTAGTCCATGAGCTTATATATAGTTCTGTGAGTCCATGTAAGGTATTTTGCGGCAGTATCAATTGGTTTGTGTAATAAGGGGTGTTTTATTACACGAACCAATTGATACTGCCGCAAAATACCTTACATGGACCAGTACTAACTCTGGGGTCACAATACTGACACTTGAGCAGCAAGTTTATTTATGCAATGCCCAAATTGATATTTTCAGCTCCAGTAATATGACTTTTAAAAGACAATTGCGTACTCATTATTCTAGTAAGTAAAGAAAAAATTCTTTTTGTTTATTTGTAGTTCCTGCTTTTCTTGTGACCGTCTGAGAAAAATTTTGTAACAATTATTTGGTACTGTTGTGTACACTTTTTTTACTTTCAAGCGGAGCGAGAAAGGTATTGTATTCGTGAAAAAAAAAGTTTTTCTAATTTTCTCAAAAATTTGTTCTATATCACTTATACATCATAAAAAACAAGTCTCCCAAAAATTTCCGTCCGTCGGTCGGTCGGTCCGTCGGTCGGTCGGTCCGTCTGTCGGTCTGTCCGTCACGCTTTGGCTTAGCGGCTAAACGAATGGTCCGATTGACACCATATTTTGAATTTAGGAGTTTTATGCAAATCCATCGAAGGGTTCTGAGTGGTTTCCTTCTGGCTCTCATTTTGAGGGTAGCTGTCATACAACGAAAATGAAAAATTGAAATTTTCTCAAAAACGACTCATAGAATAATGATGAAACTTTGCATGACCAAGCATCTCCATGTAAGATATCATGCACCAGTATCAATTGATCTGTGTAATTTCATGTTTTTAATGTGTATATCCTGTACCACCAAAACGTAAATATGTGATTTACCCAAAATTGGTTCCATTGAGTTTATTAAAATTCTCTATAATATTAATCCTGGATTGGTTGTCTACCTGACTGGATATTATTTATGATTTTTTCAATAAAATTTAGTACACAGGGTGTACCAAAAACTGAAAGGGCTTGCTCAGTAGACCAAACTGAACAATTATCCATAAAGAACATGTGTAGGGAAATTAAAAAAATGTGCATACAAGTATCCTACGGTAGTATCCATTGATCTGTGAAAATTCATATAAATGGTGTTCCAGTACTACCAAAAGTTAAACATGTCATTTACTCGAAATCGTTTGAAGTTTGTTTGTTTTAATGTTTGACAATTTGAATTCAGAATTGATCTGTATATTTCGTTTGAACATTTTTTTGGAAAAACGTTAATAAAAGTATGTATTTCCATACTATGTGTATGGCATTACAAATTTAAGTTTGCGGTTGATAGTTTTTCCTTGAGTATTGCAAGAAAGTAAGTGCAGTGCTGCTGTACCATTTATTTTGGGTTGTAGTGAAGTACTGTAACAACTTTAATGTTTATTTCTTTCACTTTTGTACTGCAATCTGTTTGTGTACGTAATAAATAAAATAAAAAATAAAAATATATTTTGGTATATGTTTGTCATATATATTTTATTTATTTATAGCTATTATATATAAATATATTGTAAGCTGCAAGCACCAAGCAGCGCTGGCCACACCAACCGACGTCGCCTCTATAAGCAGGCTGCACACCTGCTTGGGCTCTCACTCGCTGCTCGAACATTGAAACGATCGGACTTCTTAGGAGCGTTATAGTTACCCGTTGTACCTAGTTTAGTTTAGTTTAGTTTATTTATTTCTTAAGATAAGGTAACATCAGATTTTACACAATGTAAAAAAGGGCTACCTGACATAAGGTCGTCAACATAATCTAAAAGGTACAATTCAAAATAAACAAACAAACAATTGATAGATTGTATCTTGCCCTTTTAGGTTTCCTGAATATGGTCCTTGTTGTGTTAATTTGATGGAAGTTAGGTTTTGTAAGCAAATGTGGTGTTACATCAATAAAATGTTGGATAGGTTCATCTGTGCCTCATTTCCTAAGAACACAGCTCCCTTCTGTTTTCTTACATCAGAAGTGGGATCTATGAGTGAATTTCACAAACTGCCGCTTACATCAGAGATCAACATTGTATGTGGATCCAAGGTTTGGAAATGACAGTGACTTCAATGAGGTGACCAAAGCTATGAACTCTGTAAGGTTACACCAATTATTATGTATCTGACTTAGATCTTTTTATGCCATGATGTAGTCGTCGTGGCGAGGCAAAAATCTGTGTGAAAATTTATGGAACCAGTGTTCTGTCTGTTGAAAGTTACAACACAACGGTTATGTAGGTAACTGTTTAAAGAGCAAAACTATAATTAAAACCAAAATGATCAGGTACGGCCGAGCAGTAAGTGCTGACTGCTGACGTTTGTTGCTAATAATGGTTTCTTTGCATTCTTAAATAATGCCTTTTTTTGAATCTATAAGCGTTCCTACCTTTCTACCTGTTTACTGTCTTATATTGTGTTTTTGTTTTTATGTTTTATGTGTGTTTCGGCTGGCTGAGTGGCTGGCGACACCTGATCTGTCGGGATGGTTCTTTCTGTCCAAGGATTCGCAGAGCACCGGCAAGCTGGATTCTGCGCTGCCCGTACATGGTTACGCGCGTGCTGTCTCATCACCGCTACGAGCTGGAACTGCTGGTTGGCTCGTATGGCAAGAGGAGGCCGCGACCGAGAATATGGTGCTGTGGCGTGAATGGACGCTTGAGGCGTGCGCTGCCTTCTTTGAGGGTTAGTGCCCGTTTAAGTCTGTGTGGCAAGCAAACTCGGAGCCTCTGCCAACAGCATCTGTGAGGTATGCAAACTCTGCGCCTATGCCTACAGTGTGTCGCATTAGTTTGGGCGGTATGCAAACTCGGAGCCTATGCCGACAAACTAATGTCCTGTCTGTTAAGTCTGTGTGGTAAGCAAACTCGGAGCCTCTGCCAACAGCAATTGTGAGGTATGCAAACTCGGAGCCTATGCCGACATACTAATGTCCTGTCTGTTTTGTACGTACAAATTTAGTCTTAAGGGTCGACCCTGTGTTTTGTTTTTAGTGGAATTCCATCATGATGGGTTTCATTATTTCATTTAGAGTTATTTGTCTGAAACTTGGTGTCGATAAGTACAGATGTCCTCAACAGAGTAACTTTTATGGTAGCAAGAGTGCACCTTGTTATCATACTGGTTCAATAACTAAATGAACAATCTAAGATCCCTACTCGCCAGCTTACAATTTCAGACACATAACAGTTGTGTACTAATTTGGATCGAATTCTGTGTTGTCATTCATGTGCTTAGATACTGATGACGAGTTCCATTATGTGGATGGAGTGCCATAGCGAACCCGGAACTGACTGCTTCGGGAGCGACCCGAGGTCGCGCTGTTTCATCCCCGCTGCGTCGTGTGGTGCGGTGCTGCCGGGTAGAGCGCTCGGGAGGTGCTGCAGCAGGGCGCCACAGGACCGGCTCCCACCAGCAGCCGCAGCCGTCGCGTGCTCTTGTCGGCCTGCGCTTCAACCGGACGCAAGACGTTTCTTTGTGTGAAACTCTGCACACATGTCAACAAACTTGGTGAGACCAAACCAATTATTTTATTACACCATCACGTGCTGCGATGAGACCACGTTAGACTAATCGCAAAACAGTAATAAGTCGTATTTAGTGCAAGTACCCAAGTACTTATTAGAATTGCAAAACCTAAGATCAAATCTGGTACAGCTGAGATGACTGAGATAAACGCATTGATCTATCAAGCGAATTCAAACTTCACGTTATTCGCTCATTCTTTGTACAACCTATGCGTGATCGCATACACATATTTTGTATGCTGTACAGTGTGATGATGATTTGTCAGTTTCAAAACTGCAACTTTCTGTTTTCTTAGTTTTGACTGTATTACATAGATGAAAGACAGAGCTTAAGGTTATTTTTATTTGTTGATGTTCAGAGCCTTTCTTCTGCAGGTTCTGATGACGTGGCTTGGTCAGGTCAAAAGCCATCGAGGACGCTGGCATGTCAGGAGAGGCCGTGTAAGCTGCAACCACCAAGCAGCGCTGGCCACACCAACCGACGTCGCCTATATAAGCAGGCTGCACACCTGCTTGGGCTCTCACTCGCTGCTCGAACATTGAAACGATCGGACTTCTTAGGAGCGTTATAGTTACCCGTTGTACCTAGATTGTATCTTGCCCTTTTAGGTTTCCTGAATATGGTCCTTGTTGTGTTAATTTGATGGAAGTTAGGTTTTGTAAGCAAATGTGGTGTTACATCAATAAAATGTTGGATAGGTTCATCTGTGCCTCATTTCCTAAGAACACAGCTCCCTTCTGTTTTCTTACAATATATATAATAGCTATAAATTATTATCATAAGTAGGTAGGTTATTTTATTTCTTGTGTTTATGCATTAATTTATTTATTTATCCGTTGTACATAATAAATAATATTAACAATTCTTTATATGTAGGTATTCTGCAAAAATATTGTCAACTCCTTTAGCCTCTCTAAGGTTGGCTGGAAAAAATTCCATTTAGGGATAAGTCCGCCCTTGCATAGGTACTATTCTCGTTTGTAATTTGTCTCCTTTTATTTGTGATGCAATAAAGAATATATATATATATATATATATATATATATACATACTACTTAAATTACTTTAACCTACTTCCTATCCTATCCTACTATCCTATCTTCCTACTAATCCTATCCTACTAATATTATAAACGCGAAAGTTTGTAAGTATGGATGGATGTTTGTTACTCTTTCACGTAAAAACTACTGAATCGATTTTATTGGAACTTTACAATAATATAGCTTATACATCAGAATAACTCATAGGCTACAATTTATAAACCTGCGCAGACGAAGTCGCGGGCACCAGCTAGTTTTCTATAATTTTAATTCTTGATTGGTTACATACCTGACTGGATAATATAGTTTTTTTTTTGTAAAAATCTAGTATACAGGGTGTACCAAAAACTAAAAGGGCTTGCTCAGTAGACTAAACTGATCAACTTTCCTTAAGAAACACGTGTTGGGAAATTAGGAAATGGAAAAAATATTCATGCAAGTATCTTGCGGTATCACAGTATCACAGATCAATAGATACTTCTATTAATCTGTGAAAGTTCATATCCAGTAGGTACTACCAAAATTTAAACATGTGATTTACTCGAAATAGTTTACGGTAGTTTCTTTTAATGTTTAACAATTTGAATTCTGAATTAATCTGCATATTTCATTAGAACATTTTTTTTAAACCTCAACATAAGTTTGTATTTCCGTAGGTACTATGTGTATGGATTTTCAAATTTAAGTTTGCAGTTGATACTTTTTCCTTGCTTATCGCGAGAAAGTAAGTGCAGTGTTGCTGTACCATTTATTTTATATGAAATCCGAGAGTCCTAGAGCGCTTGAGGCCTAATAAGGAACCATAAAATCATCTGTTTAGATTTACAATTTAAAGTTGAAAATTTAAGTCATAATTTCACCGAACGTAAATTTTGTACTTAAGACAAAAAATTCCATAACATTCATCAAAGTAACGACGCGACGCTGAAATTTCTTTACATAAAATTACAACTCATGAAGATTTAGTAGCAAAAAAATTCTCGAAAATATTTCCTACTCGCTTTTTTTTCAGAAATTTTGTAGTTGGTCAGGTCAAAAATTCTCAGTTCGCTGGGAACATACATAAGGGTGAAGTGGATACCCACGATACGAGGGCCCAATTTTTTTTTACGCCAATATTGCGGCAAACCTACAGAAAGAAGATATACAAATATACCTAGGGTGTAAGAGACTATGTACCGAAAACTAAAAGGGCGTACTCTGTCAACGGAACTGAACAACTTTCCCAAAGAAACATAGGTTGGGAAATGAAAAAGAAAATTTGACCTCTCCATACAAATAGCCCACTCTGGTCGAACAGTTTGTTTGGAGAGGTCAAATTTTTTTTTTCACTTCCCAACATATGTTTATTTGGGAAAGTTGTTCAGTTTCGTTGGCTGAACATGCCCTTTCAGTTTTTGGTACACCGTCCCTTACACCCTGTATAACTACCAACAATCGCGGAACAAGGGTGAAGTGGATACCCACGATACGAGGGACCTAATTTTTTTTTACGCCAATGTTGCGGCACCTGCGGCAAACCTACAGAAATACTGTATACTATGTTAATCGCTTTCGTCTATAAATTACACAGCGCTGCAAAAGTGACTTGATCTGTCGGTAAATGCGGCTTCCCCGCTGGCTGGCGTTAAATGGATCCCCGGATGACCCTCCGTCCCCTCCCCCTCTTGATAATGCCGACTCATCAAACTTTTCCGGTTTAACTTTAACTACCTAGCTAGCTGTGCGTAGCTGTGTGGTTGCATGCAGGTTGCAGTTATTTGTACTATGTACAAAATGATAAAATATTTGGCAGAATCGGTACAAGATTTTCTAGAACTGAGTTTTGAAATTACTTGTACAGTCAAGAGCACATCAGGCTTGACACATTGGACTTTGTAACGTTCTTATTTCTATAGACATACGGGCCAGAGTCGCACTGCGAGTGTCAAGCTTGACCTGTCGTTGACTGTACTACTTAATTGATATTTTTGGACCCCTAGCTAAATTTCAGAATGTTGCTCAGAACATGAAACCGAACAACTTTCCCAAAGAAACATGGGTCGAAAAACGAGATAAAGTTTTGGTCGTCCCATACAAAATTCACTGTTGCTGGTACTACAAGGTTTGTATGGGAGACCCAAAAACAAAATTCGTTTTTCAACCCATGTTTCTTCGGGAAAGTTGTTCAGATTTGTATTCTGAGTAACATACTAAAATTTGGCTAGGGGTCCAAAAATAACCCTGTATACAAAGTGTTATTCCAAATACGGTACGCAAAAACTCTCCAGGGGTAGTTCTTCATGCAAGATCAAATTAGATAATATATTAGTATGTGACGGAACAACTTTTGCTCTACAACTTTTGGAAATTATAATAAAAAAAAATTGGTTACCGTACACCGTACCTATTAGACTTTCGTTAAATTAAATAAAAAAAAATTATTTTGATTTTCAAAAGTTGTTCAGGTACATGGTTGGAACTACCACCTGAGAGGTTTTGCGTTTTTAGAATTACACGTTGTACATGATTTTATTATAAGACTAGCTGGTGCCCGCGACTTCGTCTGCGCAGGTTTATAAATTGTAGCCTATGTGTTATTCTGATGTATACGCTATAATATTGTAAAATTTCATTAAAATCCATTCAGTAGTTTTTACGTGAAAGAGTAACATGATTGATTACAAACTTTCGCGTTTATAATATTAGTAGGATAGGATGAACGCAGATAGGGTAAGACAAGACGGGAAAACGTAAAAAATGCTCACTTTTTACTTACTATTTTACCAAATCTTTCATTAATAATGGGGAGTTTTCCTTGACGTCTGTAGACTACGTTTTTTTTAGTGTCGATTTAGTGTCTGTTGGTAATTTATTTTTTAGACATTCTACTAATATTAAAAACTCGAAAGTTTGTACGTATATAGGATGTATGTTTGTTACTCTTTCACGTAAAAACTACTGGATGGATTTTAATGAAACTTGGCACACATATAGGTTAGGTCCAGGAATAACACATAGGTTACTTTTTACTTCGGGAAAACACTTCATTCCCACGGGAAAGCGCATTTAATGCGGGTGAAACCTCAGATTCTGCGCAGACGAAGTCGCGGGCACCATCTAGTGTATGTGAAATCTTTTTACAAAACAAATTTTACAAGCATTTGACAGAAGCAATCATATTAACATAATCATTTTCATACTGACTTAATGCTGGCACTATGATGGTTTGATACACCTAACCTAGATAAGAAAAAGAAGTGATGAATGAAAATTAAACATCTACTGTGGAAATGATGTATGCGGCCAAAGGACTTGGCATCCAGGCTAGAAAATAATTTTAAAAAAATCCTCGTACTGATTTTCAGCGCCATCCAGTGAATATTTCAAATGAAAACACCCTATCTTAACTAGAGAAACCGATCGTACATTGACAGGAAAAAACGAGGGAAGAAAGGCAGTTGAGGAGGGCAGCCCGATGAAATACGGCACTAGTCGTTTGTAAAATAAGAAGGATCATAACGGGCGATTGGGCACGTCGTCACACTGCCGATGACATGAAAAACCGCGGAAAATTTCGCTCAATGTTGCCAGTGACTGTTTTCATTGAAATTTATTGGGAAGCTTGGATTAAAATTCAGTTTCTCTTTGCTTACCACAAAACTCAACACATTGTCTTTGAAACATGGGTAATAAGCGAGAAAAATATATTTAAAAATGTATCGGCCGTCCCATACAAAAATCTTTCTGTATGGAAACGTGTTTTAGAGTTTCATACCTCAAAAGGAAAAAATAGAACCTATGATAACCTATGTATCCTATGATAACTTTGTTGTTCGTCTGTCTGTCTGTTTGTGTTCATTGGCTGTATGGAGATGGTTATATAAATTACTGTATCTTTTGATTGTGTTGTCGTAGAAGCTAAATTGGAATTTTCAAAGGGTCTTGACAGACAGACGGATAACAAAGTGATCTTATGAGGGTTTCGATTTTTATCCTTTTGAGGTACGAAACCCTCAAAACTAACAAACATTTTTGGCATTTAGTTATAACGAGTTTATTAAAGCCCAAGTCGAGAACTATAAAAAGAGTGGAAACAGATGACGTCTAAAAGTGGCTAACTCACAAACCGAACATTTTCCGTTCAAGTGTGAAATCTCAACGTGACAGTGACAAAGTAGCTGAAAACCTCTGAAAAACGAGATTTTGCGGGTATTCGCTAAACGGTCGAGCATTACGTCACGTGCGTCAAACTATTTGAACAGCGGCAACTACAGGGTGACTTTGAAGACATTCGACAAATTTTGAGGGTAAGTTCTGTTATCGATAATCTATAGATCAAATTTTTATAGATAGATAGATAGATAAATACTTTATTGTCACACACAAAACACATTAACAATAAAAGGAGACTCTTAAATCTAGGGTGACAAAGGTGGTCTTATCGCTGGGAGCGATATCTTCCAGACAACCTTTGCATGCAAGAAAGTTTGAATGAAAACTGTAGTAGTGTGCCAATATATAATATTAATATACTACTGCAATACAATATACTTTTATAGGTCTAGAAGAAATTTTGAAGTTGTAATTTTGTTATTTTATGAAGTTAAACATACTGGAAAGCGATATTCAAGTAAACGTACTTGTATAAAAATGATAATAACAAAATAAGCATAATTTAGGCTAAACCATAAAAATGCATCGTTTATGCTTATACTATATATATTTTAGGTAAGAACGTTTGTGTATCAGTTTCAAAATTATTGAAGTTAATACAAAAAAATATTCGACAACTCCAAATTGATCTATATCGATAAATACATTTGCTTTTTATATAAAAATTACATCTGCTTTTAGGTGTCAATTTGAAAGGAAAAGTTTTAAACCACAAGTTGTTCAGTTTCACAGGTAGAGCGCGTTTCACATATGGGCAACTCTACCGTCATGTTGGCTGTCATATAAAATGTATGACAGCCAACGTGACGGAACGCGCTCTAGAGCAACGACCCAAGATGTTTGCAGAGATAAACTCAAACTCAAAATCATTTATTCATTGTTGGATATTAAAATCTTTTGATGACGTCAGCTAAACTATATCGCTTCACAAACAAAATGGCGCCATGGTGGGAGAAAAAGAAGCGACGGTAAAAACGCGCTCTTTTAAATATGTTAGAATCATCATCATCATAATATCCCATGAAACGTCCACTACAGGACAGGGAGCTCCCTCCAGAATTCTAGCTTTGGCTGGAAAAATGTAGAGGGAAGTACCATAGTCACTTCGCTTGTTAGCGTTACGGCTGGCACCATGGACCGCGGTTGTAGGTGACCGCAGTAAGTAAGATCTAAGATACAAAGGAGGATGCTGCTGCCCATCCTCCAGTTTATAACCCCTAGTCGCCTCTTACGAGACCCACGGGTATGTATGTGTTGGTACTGTACTGATCTGAGAATCCTTCATTTAGAATCCTCAAGTCAGTTTAACCCAATTGTTGTTTTTATTTAATAATATAGTATTAAATTGTAGTTCCAGATCCTACTTGGTGGAGAGGTTGACAAATGAATGAAAAACACTTTTGGTAGACTAACTGTTTATTCTGATAAATATTATCTTTACAAGTCTAATAATTTATTATTATTTAATTGATTAATATCTTGATGGAATTTTATTAATGATCTTGATTTCGAATATGATCCCATTCTATCCATTTGTATCGTAAGTTATTTGTAATATAGTTTCAAGTTTTGATTTGTGTAATGACCATTGAGTTTCTGAAAAGAGACTTTTGTTAGAAGAATGAACTAATAAAAAAAAGTGGGGATAATCCCCAAGTTTGGAGTCCCTCCATCGCCCCAAACAGCTCGTCCTAGGCTCCTCTGCCCTGAGTCCTGGGTCCGAGGCATAACACCACCCAGCACACGATGATATGACGCTAACTACTCTAACAATCCAACTGGATCGTCAGGATTGTAATCATTCTCGCGAAGCAGGATATCCCATTGAACTACTTAAACTACAGTAAAGACTGAGGTTAGTGTATGTGGAGAGTGGAACTAACTAACCACAGTACAACCCAAACGGTGATGATGTCTCCCCCCGGTATGTTCATGCCCCGCGTTCTTCTAACCCGACTTCCGCGTGACTCGTCCAGGGTTTATAGGGTATTGAACTCTTGCTAGAGCCACCCATACCAGAGTTGGTCGTCGAGCCCGCCAGGCACACGAATCATACGGTCTTCCTTTGGGAAACAAGGCACTCCTACAAAATGAGCTCTTCCTGTACTCCCTCCGGCAGACAGTGTTCGGCATCATCAAATCCTTAAGCATGTTTTGATATAAGTTAAACTGAAAATAATTAGCCAGCCCCACACATCCAGGTGTGGAGTCTGTACTAGATACGGGTATAGTATTAATGCTTGCATGGCCAGCCTAGATCAATAACGGTTTTAAGACGAGAGATAAAAAGAGTTTGAAGGGCAATTTCCCTCCCCCCAGTCACTGAGTGACTGTATTGCACCAATAAGGTCTCCGTTTATCCTTCATAGCTCGCACTTGTGATGTGTAGCTAAATCTCTTTGCCGTTACCAACCCACGCGGGACAAGGATTATGTAGAGTAACCCCAGTCTAAACACTCATTTAGAAATGAATTGAATCTAAACTATAATGGGATTACCCAGCATATTTCTAAGAAGAAATTATAAAAGTAAGGATGACAAAAAGGTTACTGAAGGTAATCCTTAAATAAAAGTGAAGGATGATGACCAAAACCGAGAAGATACGGGATAATAGTATCTAAGCTAGATTGGGCCAAATATTTATGATTTAAGATCTTAAGGGAAAACAAAAGCATCGAGTATTCAAAACCAAGAAAGCTGGGAGAATTTAGCGTAAACAACACTAGCTAAAACTCGATGTTCATTTAAAAGAGGACTCAAAAGAAGTATAAAAGAGAGATTATTGTATATACTTAAATATTCGAAACATACTATGAAAGGAAACTAAACGTTATAATTTCTGTTTTATTTTGATTCAAGAGCCCACTTTAGTAAAATAATTAAAAGTGGTTTTACACTGAGTCAGAAGTATAAATCTAGGCGGGATAAAATATGGAGAAAGTTTTATCAAAGAAATAAAAAGAGAATCTTATAAGGTTTAGATTCCTGAATGATTCAATAAAGATTATTTAAATTATCTAACTACTTTAGGACAACACACATAAAGTTCGGAGGTCTTCCTTGGAAGGCGTGCCGTACAGCCGTCGCAGCCTTGCGGGCGAACGTCGACAACACACTTTACAAGAAGTAGCCTACGAACGAATGTAATGTCTCCGTCAAGAATATTCTTCCTATTGATTCAGGACATTACTAATTCATTCCTTATAAACAATTTAATGTCACTAGGATAAATCAAAATGTCCCTACACAAAAGGAAGAGAGGTTATTGTGGTAAAGTGAAATGATTGCACCTCTTTTTAAGAATATTTATTAGAATACGTTTAATTCAGAATTTGTAGTAAGAAAAATATAATATTTATACAGTTGGAACTGAATTAAATTGAAAGAAATTATTTTCTAGCAATGTTATTTTAGTACTTGCCTTAGCCCAAAATTAGAATTATGTAAGGATCTCTCAGCTCTATTAGCTTAAAATGGAAAACTTTCTTTAATATATTTAAACCTTGGAATAAAAGAAAAGTGAAATTATAGAATTACAAATAAACCAACAAACACAAATATAATTGAAAATTAAAATTATAATTTCAATTCCCGAGAGAAATGATTTAATAATTATTCTTACCACTTTTCTACTCAGGTTCACAATCAAAATTTTATACTGATGTCCGATCTGGCATAACAATCTTTGTCGTTTATTTAAATATTCTAAATTTCAAAAAAATTGACATATTATATTGTTTTATTAGAAACACTGGAATTTTAGATTTAGGGCCAAGTTTTATATTATTTTCTAAAAAAATAATTATTATTTCTTTAAATATTTAGTTCCAATTAGATTTGGTTATGATTTATTTTTTATTAAATGATTACAAAAAATACAAATTTCAAAAGAAGCGACTAGCTGTGAGTAAATCCAAATAAAAATGACATAGATGTTGACTGATTGACAATAATGACAAATTTCATCTAGGTTTATTCTGTTCCTCACACTTGATTGATTAAAGAAGATTTCATTTATCTAACAATATTTCTAAAAGCAACTTTCTTTCTATATATTCAAATCGTTTAAAGTCAAAGAATCATGAACTCTAAGCCTTTCAGAACATATTAAAAGAGAAGGCTATGCTTATATCGAAAATAAAACCCGTTATGAATTCACATGACGACAATTGATTTTAGAAAATCACAATTGAATCCAAGGTAAATTTAGTACAAAGCATCTATGATTTACCCTAAGAATTGTACTATCGAGTTCTGTGAAAAAGGAACAAAAGTTAAATAAATTTTTCTTACCATAGTATATTTCTGAGTATACATTTCATTTTGAACGTTAAATTGCTCTTGAGCATATATTCTTTATCCATTGTTATTCCACAGTTGTAGAATCCTTATAAAGCTTGAGAGCCTGTTTAGAAATAAAACATTTCCCTGCCTAGCTACACGCGAATAAACCTTAACAAATTTAAGTAAACTTGGATATTCTTAAATTATGGGAGAGGTAATTCCTTTATTATTATCTACAAATAACAACACAAAATTTCAAACCCAATATGTTATAAATCTCGCAGAGTTATTAATGTTTACAAAAAAAGGTTATTAAAAGAAAATAATAAATTTCTTAAAGTATCACGCTGTATAAACTTCATCTGAACTCGTCCGTTGATTTGTGGAAGTAGTGAAAAATCTTTGGGTAACCTTTTTACGTTCGATAATGACGATATATCTTCTCCGATGATACTTAAGAAATCACACTCTGAAATAATATAAATTTTATTAAGCTATAGTTCCCATTATTTAAATTAAAAAAAACCGGCCAAGTGCGAGTCGGACTCGCGCACTGAGGGTTCCGTACCACCACATAAACATAATTGTATTAGTTGAAATTTCAGTAAGTTAATGTGCTAGATTTTTTAGTCCGACACGTGCTTGACCAAATTTTATTATTTGTTGTTATTTTATAGCCTATGCCCTATAAACATACCAATTTTCAAGTTTGTAAGTGTTCCCGTTTTTAAATAGAACTAAAACAAAAATCGCCTCAACAACCATCCAACTTGACCCCTCTCTTATATGAATGTTCTTGAAACGGGAGCTCACCACAATTGGTTACCATTAGTTGTGAGAAAAGTTGTAATATTTTATGATTTCAGACTTTTCCCATTATTTGTACTGTGAGACCTAGCTTCTTGCCAAATTTCATAATTTTAGGTCAACGGGAAGTACCCTGTAGGTTTTTCATTTTTGAATAAATGTATGGAGATGAGGACATAAAATGCCATATCTTTTGATTGCGTCGTCGTAAAAAATTTAAATTTTCAGATCTTGTGTGGTTCATAGATCCTAATATATGGTATTAATTTCAACCTGATACCTTTACCCGTTCGTGAGATAAAGGGTCTTGACAGACAGACAGACAGACGGACAACAAAGTGATCCTAAAAGGGTTCCGTTTTTTCTTTTGAGGTACGGAACCCTAAAAACAATTCATTAATAAATTAAATTGAAGAATAAAAGAAAAGCATTCCAACTAATTGCATATTTCAACAAGTCAAATTTAGTAAACTTTAATTACTTACGGAATATTAAACTAAAACACCCCATTTTTATACAATTTACAAATATTGAAAGAACAATTCAGATCCAATCGTGTACGAGGCCTACCTAGTTTATATCCTATACGGAGCAACGTGTCTTTCCTAACTCACTTGAAGGAAACTATAATCAAGGACTATTGTCACTTTCAAGAGAGTTGTTCTTTAAAGACCTTTTGAAAAACATTTTTAACAACACAACAATTTCTATCGCGAACTGATGCTAATAAAGCGAAAAACTTACTGATGCTCAATCTTCTTTAACCTCGCAAAAGTAACATGAGGAATTTATTTTATGAAATCTGAAAATAAAAGGGTTAAATTCCGCAGAGCTGATTCTCCAGTTCTTCAGTGACGTCAGGGCATCTACGCAAACTCTCAACCGAAGAAAATTTTGTATATTTTTCCCAGTAAATTAGATCATCAGTATGGGAACCGCTCCGAATCATAGTTTTGCGTTAGGTTCATTCGTCCATAGTATTTTCCTGGATTTTAATTTGCTGAAAAAAATTCTCATGACTTTTCACTTCAATACCCCCCTTTTTTTTACCCCCCAATTTGACTCCCTTTGTCATATTTTTCCTTTTCCTTTATTTGGCTAATCTCTCTGATATTTCATAACCGCTCTCTATCCGCTATCTCTCCACCAACCAAATAGATTATAATGTCATAAAAATATTTTAGGTTTTCGAAACTGCACAGTACTATTCTTTGCCGGCACCACACGGGACATTAAATGTTTGAATATACAGGGTTAATATAATAAACAAAGTCAATTCGAATTTTGAATTAGCCTTTAGGTAAGAACTGTAGTCTATTCCCATGGATTTTTATCTTCTAGGTAATTAGATATTTTATGATAACATTTCTTGTACAATTTTTACTTGATAACAGCAAACAGTTTTGAATTTATGTAACGGTAAACTTTCAATGTCAGATTATAGAAGCATATTTTATGAGACTTGCTTATTTTGTAAACACGGCTAACATGAGAAGCAAGTTGATTCTTGTTTCTTATGCTGACACTGTGCCTGTCAAAATTTCTCTAAAATACTATATCATATCACTAAACCAGACCTGAAGGCGCGTTAGCGTAATATTAAGTACTAGCTGTTGCCCGCGACTCCGTCCGCGTGGGGTTCAGAAAAAGTAGCTAATGACTTTTCCCATGGTTCAAACTATCTTCGTACCAAGTTTTTATCACAATCGGTTTATCGAATTAGTTATAAAAGCGTAACAGACAGACAGACAGTGCAATTCTCGCCTTTATATTATTAGGTATACAGAGTACCGATAATATGGATTTTTGTAAATTAAACACCTCTTGTTTACGTGTGGAATGTTAGGTCGCCCACTATCCTCGTAAGTGTAAAATCTAACTATGATACGGGTTTCGTTATCTATATACAGGGTGTTAATTTAATTGCGTGCCATAGCTTAAGGGGTGTTTCAATTACGATAAAGGAACACAAAAAAAAATAAGAAAAAATCCTACTGAAAAAAAAACTATAACTGCATTGAAACTTAATATAACTAACGCGGAGCAACGTCGCTAGCGCGCGAGTGTCAGTGAAAGTGAATAAGGTAGGAACATCATCATCATATCAGCCGAAAGTCGTCCACTGCTGGACATAGGCCTCCCCTAAAGATCTCCATGGCGACTACATAACTGAAACTTTCGCGCGCTTTTGATAGCGCGCCCATTCGCGCGGTCATTGCCCTCCGCGTTATTTTAGTTTCAATAGTTTTAATTTTTTTTTTTGTAGGATTTTTTTAAATATTTTTTTTGAGTTTCTTTGTCGTTACTGAACCACCCCTTAAGCTATGGCACGCAATCAAATTAACACCCTGTATATATAAAAGAAGAAGGTGACTGACTGACATATCAACGCACAGCCCAAACCACTGGGTCTAGAGATTCCAAATTTGGCAAGTAGGTTTCTTATGAGACCTAGGGGTGCACTAAGAAAGGGTTTTAAAAAATTCCACCCCTAAGGGGGTAAAATAGGGGATGAAAGTTTCTATGAAAGTCCGTCAGTTTTGAAGTTAGGATCTTCAAAATTTAAATTTAGGCTGACGACAAAAAATTAATAATTACGTGTCTCAGGGTTTTTGAAAATTCGACACCCTTAAGGGTGGAAAGGGGGATGAAGTTGAAAATTCTTTATTTTTAAAGTAAAATCCACATAATTTATTATTTAGGCATTAATGATGTAATTCTATGCAACGTTCATCACTGTTATTGAAATTCCATCCCAAATTCAACCCCTAAAAAAGGGAAATGGGGTGAAAAAGTCTAAAAACCAATATTATTAAGTATATTTTCTTTGCCGAAGAACTAAATCATAAAGGGAGTAAATGACGGTGTACCGAAAACTGAAAGGAATAGCGACACTTTTGCACATATTTAAATGTTTTTTTTTTTATTATATATAAATTTCCATTTTCCTAACGATAATCTGCAGCGCCATCCAGTTCAACTTTCAGAAGGTCCTTACACCCTATCAGTAAATTGAATTGTATTTGCTGATACCATATAGGCAAAGCATATTATTATAGGCACCATAATAGCTATAAGCAAATAATAATCATACTTTTTATTCATACACAAAGATCCATTGCTTATTCTAAAACATATAATCTAGGCATTTGATTTGTAATTTAAGACAATATAATTTACTAATAAGGTGTTTTCCATCACCTGAAAGATGAACTGGATAGCGCTGCTGATCATCGTTAGGTAGGTTAAAGAAGATTTTGTTGAAGAACTTAAAAGATTATTCATGTACTTATTCGAAAGCGCATTTAGAACCTCATAACGATTGCCACAACCACAAACCACGCGTTAGTAAACTACAAGTAGTCTGCGCGTACTTTCCCCCGAGTAAAAGATTTTACCACACATACGAGGAAAATAATATAATAAATTTTATAATTAATCACTTAAATTACTAATAAGTCAATACTAATAATATATAGGGTGACTTTTAATTAGTTCTTGATAGAAAAAGGTACGAATGTACTCATGATACTGAACAACTTTCCCTAAGGAACATAGGTCGAAATACGAAAATCAAGTTTTGACCTCCAATAGAAACTGCATCAGCTGATAGCGCATTTTGTATGGGAGGTCAAATTTGGTTTTTCGTATTTCGACCTATGTTCCTTGGGAAAAGTTGTTCAGTATCATGAGTACATGCATACCTTTTGCTATCAAGAACTAATTAAAAGTCACCCTATATTGCTTGAAGACACGATACTTTGATAGGAAAAGGTCGATAACAAGAATCTGGAGAATTTGACACATAAAGAGTAAGAGAGGTTTCCGAAAACTGAAAGGACATGATCTGATCAGTCAACGTTATTGAACAATGTTCAGTCTCATCTGTGGTTCAGTGAATAAAACTATCAGGAAATTATCTCTTGATCCGGAGGTTCTGTTTTCTGGTTTCTGGGTTCGATTCTCGGTGCGGACACTGTCATACAAATATCACTTTGTGTAACTTCTTCTATTTGGCTAGGATATTGCAGCATGAATCATCTGATTGTCTGAAAAATTAGATGATTCCGTGCTTCGAAAGGCACGTTAAGCCGTTGGTCCCGTTTGATGAGCCATGTCAGGGTTTGGGAGGCTCAACAATATTTACCTATGAGGTCGGTCAGCGATCTTAGAACTCACACGTTATGATGATGATGACACTCGCATATCGCGAGAAAGTAATTTCAGAGCAGCTGTACTATTTATTTCATTTTCATTTATGTGGTACACAGAAGATTTCAAGGGAAAATAGTGGTCAACGCGGAGACCGCGCGCCGTTTATGTTTTTTAAATATAAACTAGGTGCTTATCAGGTGCTGGTCGTGTCCTTAAGGCGTTAATTACCGTGTGACCGCCTACCAAGCTCCTCCTTCTTTCAGTATTGTACTCGACAATCAGAAATCCCCAACGCAAAAATATCAGTTTTCCTGTTTAATGTGTATATGTGTTCTTCAGCACTTACGAAAACGACTCTCATACATAAATTGCGTACCATTCATATTTATTATCAGTTTACCGAATTCATGTGAATGGTCCTTCGTTTTTCTGACTTTCCAGTAAGTTTAATATAAATTAATTTGTCTTCTCTAAAAGGAAAAAAGTGAGTTTAATATAGGAAAAGAGAGTGAGAAATTAAGTAGATTTTTATATGAATTTTCACAATTTTGGCAGATCCGAGGATAATATAAAGTGATCTTCTCAAGTAAAAGCTGTCATGGACAGGTAGGTCACCTTAAATTATCAACAGACATTAAACAACTTGCTCCCAAAGCCCAATAATTCTACTAATAAAAGCAGAAAAAAATACTTGAATTTAACCCGACTAATGTAAAATCTTGCTCTAAAAAGTATGAAACTTCTAATCTATTCTTTCCATTGTGTCCTTCATCTTATATAGGGTGACTTTTAATTAGTTCTTGATAGAAAAAGGTATGATTGTACTCATGATACTGAACAACTTTCCCCAAGGAACATAGGTCAAAATACGAAAATCAAATTTTGACCTCCCGTAGAAACTGCATCAGCTGACAGCGCATTTTGTATGGGAGGTCAAATTTGATTTTTCGTATTTCGACCTATGTTCCTTGGGAAAAGTTGTTCAGTATCATGAGTACATGCATAGCTTTTTCTATCAAGAACTAATTAAAAGTCACCCTATATATTCTTCTAATACTTAAGAACATTTTGCGCTAAAATGCTTCTATTCTTGGCTACTCTTGACAGTTTTCTTCGGTAGTAATTGGGGCTGGATCGATGGCAACACGCCGCCTTGTGAGATTGTGGCTCCTTGCAGCATCCTGTTCAGGTCTTCATCGTTTCTGATGATGGCTAAGAGAATGTGGTCATGTGTGAAACAAGAAAATATTGTCATCTGAAATGGTTATGTTCGAACCATGGTATTGTTCAGATAATAGCCTTGGTCATATGCCACCTACCCTTAAAAAGCAATTAAAAGGTTTAGGGTGAAGTGGCATAATAATATGATTACGGCTATTATCTGAACATCACTATGAAACTTTATTATATACCATAGTTTCTACATATCAATTTCAAGTGACAATATTTTCTTGTTTAATAAGTACTTTAAGAGTAAGGTTAGTCGGGTTTTAGTTTCTAATTAAATAAAAAAAAATTGTATCTAAAATGGAAGAAAGACCATCATCGTCATCATCATACCATGTGCGTTGTTAACATAGCCCATCATTGAGTAGGTTCCGCGGGATGTTCTACAAGGCAACCGCCTCTAGCTTGCCTTCACCGGCCGGCTAGATAGAATCGCAAGAGCTACATGTTTGGGAGTGGAAGTGTCTAATGGCGTATAATAACGAGGAAGCCCACTCAGAGTTCCGACCCGCACTAGTTGAACCACCCGTAATGGTAAAATCGGGGCCGCACCTCTCCACACTCCACAGCTGGTGACACTAATGTTGCGCCCAAGGCATGCGCCACTATTTTAGGGTCATATTTACTCACCGGCAAATCACCGTCTGTGTTTTCAGACTATTCGCTTTATAAACTCCCCCAATAATATCCATATGCAACTTTATTACCTGTTTTAAAAATTACGGACATCCATACAAACCATCGACCCCTATTTCACCCCTTAGGGGTGAATATTTGCTGTTTTCAGACATTTTCTTTTATAAACTCCCAATTACCTACCCTGATGCCAACTCTCACTGGAAATGGTCTATCTTTTTGATGATCAGTGAGTGAATGAGTGACGAAAATCGAAATACCGAGACTTTGACTAACGATAGTTTTGAAACTGATGAAGGCAGAAACTTGTGACTTATAATATAAGTTAAGTATATTACTTTCTCAGTGCAGTATAAATTTCAAGTTATATCTTCATTTTATAACAAAGATATGAAGATTGAAGATCTGAAGAATGCGTTGAGTTGGTTCGAGTAAAGGGTGTTCGCTGTTTGCTCAACTTGGCAAGGGACATTGCCGTGCCACTGATATGAATCAAATACAACTTGTGCTCCCGAATCTATCCCGAACCCATTGCCTATTGAAACAATAACTTTATTGCAAATTATGCCGCATCGAAGCGAATGGGTCGAAAAGAGTGAATTCCTTTTAGGTCAGTGGTTAGTGCTGCTAAAGCAAGAGATAAAATATACTGCAATAAAATTTTTTGTTGTGCCTCGAATTGACATATTTTACTGGGTAGGATGACAAATACTGAAAGGGCATGATCAGTCAACGTAACTGAACAACTTTCATTAATCTAATCAAGTTTGCAATTTTGTATGGAGAAGTCGATTTTAATTTCATTTCCGGAAGTTTTATTTACTGAAAGTTGTTCAGTTACGTTGACTGATCATGCCCTTACAGTATTTGCCAACCCTTACACCCTGTATAGGTATACATACAGCGTGTAACGGAAAGGCGTGATAATACTAAAGGGTGTGAATCTGTCCATGAAAATGAACAACTTTTCCAAAAGAACGTAAGTCATAGAGCCCTCGAGAAATACTGGCTTATTTACGAAGCGATTTTAAGCAATACAGCATTAATCCTTATCCAATTATGTACATTAAATACATTATGCATTTAATATAGATCAACATGGCTTTTCACAGCATGAAATTTAAATGAATATTTTCGAAGATATTACAGATTTAAAATGCAGGGACATAGCGGACATAGCGGTTGCACGGCGGTACCGGTTGATTTTCCAATTTAAACGCATACAATTTCCGGTAAAGTTATGTTTTGATAAATCGCAGGGTCCAACTTTCAACTTTGCAGGCTAATATTTAAGCGTTGAGTGTTTTACAAATGACCAATTATATATGGCTCTTTTAAGAGTAACCTCTAAAGAAAATGTGTTTGTATTGTGTATTGTCTAATGACAAAAAAGCTGTGAACTTTGTAAATAAAGACATTCTGTAGTATATTTATTTAGTATCAGAATTGCATCCGTGCGAAGCGGGGACGGGTCGCTAGTTTTCCGGCGGATTTTCACCTTTGTTCCTTGGGAAAAGTTGTTCAGTTTCGTGGGCAGATTCACACCCTTCAGTATTATCACACCTTTCCATTACACGTTGTATCCAGTATATCAAAGTGATTTAAAAACACAACTGTATTTGACGGAGGGGTAATAAATAGCGATGCCCTGGATTGACCATAAAAAGAAGATCGATGAACGAACAACCTCTTTTTACTTGGAATAGGTCAATTAAACAGCACATGCAATAGTAAGACAAGAACCTTCACGAAGGGCAACATCAGAGAACAGCAGCTCAGGATATATTGAAGCATGAGGAAACTGACAGTGAGTCGGATGCAGACAGCGGGACAACCAACAACTTCGCACTTTCTACCAGCACTGACAGCAGCCATATAAGGCACTGAAAGTCCAACTGCCACTATCATCAACGCCCATTAATACGATAAACCCGTCTCTCTCTCTTCCTTTACTGGCTAAAGGCTGTACAGTCGGTCGGTTCTTGGCAAATTTCGCTACGATGTTTTGTCTACCAAAAATCTTCAAAAATGCTCACACTGGTGTTATCCGGCTTGCATCTCTATCTATTTTCCTCAACATCGAAAATACTTAGACACAAATTACAAGTCCGGTGCATTAGGTGTGTGGGTGTACCTAATATGTAAAAATAAATGATACAGCAGCACTGCACTTACTTTCTCGCGATATACGAGAGTCATCATTCAACAGTGTCCCCACCGGGAATCGAACCCAGAAATTGCGGATCAAGAGCCGAATGCTCTAATTACTAGATTATGAAGAGCTGCGGATACTTAGTAAAGAGTAAATAAAGACCGACTAGAAACTTATGTTTTAAATTCCTAGATTTATGTAAAATGTTTAGATGAAATATGCAGTCAAGTACATAATCAATTCAGAATTCCAATTTGAAGCATTAAAATAAGCTAACTGAAAACGATTTTGAGTAAAAAACATTTTTAAATTTTAGTAGTAGGGGAACACCCCTTATATAAACTTCTACGGACCAATGGATACTTCCGAAAGATACATCCAAAGTTTCATCAAGATCGTTTAAGCCGTTTTTGAGCAAATTGCAATGTTTCATTTCCATTGTACGACAGCTACCCTCAAAAAGAGAGACAGCAAGAAGCCACTCAGTACCCTTCGATGGATTTACAAGAAAATCTTAAATTTAAAATATGGTGTCAATCGGACTATTCGTTTAGCCGCTAGGCCAAAGCGTGACGGACAGACCGACCGACGTACCGACCGACCGACCGACCGACTTACCGACCGACCGACCGACGGACGGACATTTTTGGGAGACTTGCTTTTTATGGTGTACTCGTACTAGCTGTTGCCCGCGGCTTCACTCGCGTGGATTTCGTATTTATGTTGTTACCGGTTTTCCGAAGCAATAAGATATTTTCCCGTCATTTCGGGGTAATTTTTTAACTAAGGAAAAACAGGACTAACCCTGCGCAAATCAATGAGTATAATTCAAGATCCAGCTGAATTTTATATAATATACAGACGTTACTTATAAATTACTCAGAACAGAGGAACTTAGCAGCAGTATGCTAACAAATGTAAAGAGAGCGATTTGAGACACCATTATGTAATATTTCAAAAGAGAATTCGCAGAAGCAATTGAGAAAAACTAAAACCCTCTCCTTCTCCCCCCTTCCTCTGTCTCTCCCCCTCCCCCCTCTCCCTCTCCCTCACCCCCTCCCTCTCTCCCTCCCTCTCTCCCTCCCTCTCCCCTTACCCTCCTTCTCCCTCTCCCTCTACCTGTACCTGTACCTCTCTGCCTCTCTGCCTCTCTACCTCTCTACCTCTCTACCTCTCTACCTCTCTACCTCTCTACCTCTCTACCTCTCTACCTCTCTACCTCTCTACCTCTCTACCTCTCTACCTCTCTACCTCTCTACCTCTCTACCTCTCTACCTCTCTACCTCTCTACCTCTCTACCTCTCTACCTCTCTACCTCTCTACCTCTCTACCTCTCTTCCTCTCTACCTCTCTACCTCTCTACCTCTCTACCTCTCTACCTCTCTACCTCTCTACCTCTCTACCTCTCTACCTCTCTACCTCTCTACCTCTCTACCTCTCTACCTCTCTACCTCTCTACCTCTCTACCTCTCTACCTCTCTACCTCTCTACCTCTCTACCTCTCAACCTCTCAACCTCTCAACCTCTCAACCTCTCAACCTCTCAACCTCTCTACCTCTCTACCTCTCTACCTCTCTACCTCTCTACCTCTCTACCTCTCTACCTCTCTACCTCTACCTCTACCTGTACCTCTACCTCTACCTGTACCTCTACCTCTACCTCTACCTCTACCTCTACCTCTACCTCTACCTCTACCTCTACCTCTACCTCTACCTCTACCTCTACCTCTACCTCTACCTCTACCTCTACCTCTACCTCTACCTCTACCTCTACCTCTACCTCTACCTCTACCTCTACCTCTACCTCTACCTCTACCTCTACCTCTACCTCTACCTCTACCTCTACCTCTACCTCTACCTCTACCGCTACCTCTACCTCTACCTCTACCTCTACCTCTACCTCTACCTCTCCCTATCCCTGCCCCTATCCCTACCCTAACATAGAAACGACACCCATATTTATTTTTAGACATTTCAAACCTATCGCAACCCAACCCCCTCCCCAGGGGATGATGGTATTTCACGAAGACCACGTTGGATTTCAAAGTTGTTGTAGCTTTCGTAATCAGCGACCCGATAAACCATACAAACGACACCCATATTGATTTTTAGACATTTCAAACCTATCGCACCCCAACTCCATCCCTGCGGGGATGATGGTATTTCACGTCCACCACGTTGGATTTCATAATTGTTGTAGTTTTCGTAATCAGCGACCCGATAAACCATACAAACGACACCCAATAATCACATTTCAACCCTATCGCACCCCAACCCCATCCCAAGGGAATGATGGTATTTAACGTCCACCACGTTGCAGTTTTCGTAATCAGCGACCCGATAAACCATACAAACGATACCCATATTGGTTTTTAGACTTTTTCACCCCATTTCCCTTTTTTAGGGGTTGAATTTGGGGTGGAATTTCAATAACAAAGATGAACGTTGCATAGAATTACATCATTAATGCCCAAATAATAAATTATGTGGATTTTACTTTAAAAATAAAGAATTTTCAACTTCATCCCCTTTTCACCCTTAAGGGTGTCGTATTTTCAAAAACTCTGAGACACGTAAATAATAATTTTTAGTCGTCAGCCTAAATAAAAATTTTGAAGATCCTAACTTCAAAACTGACGGACTTTCATACAAACTTTCATCCCCTCTTTTACCCCTTTAGGGGTGGAATTTTGTAAAACCCTTTCTTAGTGCACCCCTAGGCCTCATAAGAAACCTACATGCCAAATTTGGAATCTCTAGACCCAGTGGTTTGGGCTGTGCGTTGATATGTCAGTCAGTCAGTCAGTCACCTTCTTCTTTTATATATATAGATAAGTGATATAGAACACATTTTAAAGAAAATTAGAAAAACTTTTTTTTTTTCACGAATACAATACCTTTCTCGCTCCGGTCGAAAGTAAATAAATGGTACAGAAGCACTACACTTACTTTCTCGCGATATACGAGAGTCATCATTCAACAGTATCCCCGCCGGGAGTCGAACCCAGAACCTCCGGATCAAGAGCCGAATGCTCTAACTACAGTATTATAAAGGCTGCGGATAGTAATGAGTAAATAAGTACCAACTGCAAACTTAAGTTTGTAATTCCATACAAATGATATGAAAATACAAACTTACCTATACCAACTAGATTTATGTAAAAATGATTTAATGAAATATGCAGTCAGGTAGAAAACCAATTTAGAATCCAAATTGTAGAACATCAAAATAAGCTCAACGAAACCGATTTTGAGTAAATCACATTTAAAAAATTTTGTAGTAAGGGAACACCCCTTATATGAATTTCTAGGGACCAGTTGATACTGCCGCAAATACCTTAAATGGAGATGCTTGGTCATGCAAAGTTTCATCAAGATTTTAAGAGCCGTTTTTGGGAAAATTACAATTTTTCATTTTCGTTGTATGACAGCTACCCTCAAAATGAGAGCCAGCAGGAAACCACTCAAAACCCTTCGATGGATTTGCATAAAACTCTTAAATTCAAAATATGGTGTCAATCGGACCATTCGTTTAGCCGCTAGGCCAAAGCGTGACGGACAGACCGACCGACTGACCGACCGACCGACCGACCGACGGACGGACATTTTTGGGAGACTTGTTTTTTATGATGTATAAGTGATATAAAACACATTTTTGAGAAAATTAGAAAAACTTTTTTTTTCACGAATACAATACCTTTCTCGCTCCGCTCGAAAGTAAAAAGGACGGGTTGCACTCTGGGAGTGCCTGCAGAAGTGAAAACTTGCATTTTTGAATATTTATGCTTTTTGTAAGGGTCAATCGCGCCATTGCTGGCGTACTTCTTTGATGTCACTGAATAAGAACCCGTATTGTAATAACAATAAGGTTGACAGTTAACGCTTTTTCGATCAGGCTACAGATCTGACGCGACATCTGTCGCGAGTTAAAATTTTTTTACCCATCTAAAAAAAGAGCCAGCGCCGCTAAAGAAGTTTTCACTTCAAAAATTAAGGAAAATTATTTACATGCACCCTACGAGTATTCCTTCGAGAAAAATGGTAAGCCAATTTTCTACTCGCCAATATGTTAAAAAACGTCGTGAAAGCGCTATAAAAACGCATGTGCATTAGTCATAAAATACTTTCGGCTCCATTACGCCCTCTTCTATGCGGCTCGGGCTGCAATACTCGAGCCTCGAGTGTAATCACCAAAACAGCGCACTTGTGTCTTAATGTAGATACCATCTAGGGCATCGAGCCAGACCCATACTGAGATTGTATCCCCGCGCGTCGGAGTTATAAGCCCATACTTGTACCCCTGAAATTCTCGTAATACGTCACTATCACTATTCACTTTACTATCACTATTCACTTCACTATCACTACATAGTATAAAACAAAGTCGCCCGCTTATCTGTCTGTCTGTCCTATGTATGCTTAGATCTTTAAAACTACGCAACGGATTTTGATGCGGATTACTAATAGATAGAGTGATTCAAGAAGAAGGTTTTTATGTATTATACAATATACACCCATAATGTAGTATAGAAACACTGATAATTTTAGAGGTTACTAATGTGATGTCGTAAATAAACACATTTTTTTGCGGTTACATTGCAAACGCTGGCTGAACCCTACGAGATAGATCAAAACAATATACTACATTATTGTACACCTTAAAAAGGTCCACAAAAAAGTCCGCAATGGTATATGTCTATCTCTTAGGGATAACCCACAATAACCATTTTTTATCCCTCGAGAAATACTGGCTTATTTACGAAGTGATTTTAAGCAATACAGCATTAATCCTTATCCAATTATGTACATTAAATACATTATGCATTTAATATAGATCAATATGGCTTTTCACAGCATAAAATTTAAAAGAATTGTTTCGAAGATATTACAGATTTAAAATGCAGGGACATAGCGGTTGCACGGCGGTACCGGTTGATTTTCCAATTTAAACGCATACAATTTCCGGTAAAGTTATGTTTTGATAAATCGCAGGGTCCAACTTTCAAACTTGCAGGCTTATATTTGAGCGTTGAGTGTTTTACAAATGACCAATTATATATGGCTCTTTTAAGAGTAACCTCTAAAGAAAATGTGTTTGTATTGTGTATTGTCTAATGACAAAAAAGCTGTGAACTTTGTAAATAAAGACATTCTGTAGTATATTTATTTAGTATCAGCATTGCATCCGTGCGAATCCGGGACGGGTCGCTAGTTGTTGTATAAAAAATCACTTTTGCGTGAGTCACGATAGAAAATTATAGCATTCTAACCGCATCAAAAATACCTACCGATTGTGTATTTCCGAATTCCAATCCGAATCACTCAGGGATTCCCTACGACAGACACGTCTTACTCGTAATTTAATTGGAAATACTCTATAGGGAAACTTTACAGTTTATTGATAACATTGTGTACAACGGTAAAATTTAAAATGATTTTATTTTATCACTTCCTGTGTTCGGATAAATCTACAAAGTAGAAAATCGCAAAGTCTCCGGTACTGACGGAGAAGACGCAGGTTCGAATCCCGCCTGTGGTTGAGAAATTTTGCGATTTTCTACTTTGTAGAACGGTAAAATTGTTAGTAAAGTCGTGCCCTCAAACCCGAGCCTCAAACTTCTGAGCGCTCTCGTAGGTACTCAGGGTAATCTGTCTGTGACTCAAGGCACAGATTATATCTATAATCTCAGGGTAGGAAAACCAATAAAAAAATTCTGCATACTACTAGTACTTCTTGGAAAGTGCCTACGTGCTTTCCAACGTGTTTTTTTTTGTGATGAGGAAGAATGTCATTGCTATCGTGCAAATATGCGGGATAGAACATTGTATGAAAATCCAATGTTAGCGTGCTGTTCTTTTAGGGTTCCGTAGTCAACAAGGAACCCTTATAATTTCGTCAGACATGTCCGTTTATCTGTCAGTCCGCGGGAGGCCCAATAGGGGGGCAAAATTTTAAATTGTATCATATGAAAGGGCATTACTTGTGCATTCCAAAATGGATGTTTATATTTTTTTCCCTCCCTCCCTCTTATCTCCGAATTTTGCAAAAGCAAAAAAAAGAATTAATTATAGTCGATAGAGGTTTATGTAAATTTTACAGGAAAATTAAAACGATGTCTCTAAATAAATAGCACAGTTTATTAGAAATCTGCAAAAAATCTTTACAAACAAACTTTGTTTTGCGGTCCTAAAAATTGATTTTATTGCTTCTAAATATAGTATAGGTATATTAGTGGAGTAAACTAGCTAAAATCACCCCGAAACATTTCAGAGCCAGCTACGAATGTGCCCCATTCATGAGTAGACGAGTCTAAAAAGCCCGGGACACAAATTTATCTCGCCCTCTAGTGGTGTTAGTGATTAGTGACGTAATTAATGTATCCTTTTTTATTTTTTTATGAATATCTGGAAAACTGCGACTTATAGAAGAAAATGTCCTAGCAATTAATTAATCTGAATAAAATTCTCTTCAAAAATACATTGCAACTCTTTCGTTAGATCATTACTTGGGCAATGGGCAATAAAGAAAACAAATTGTGTACAGAAGAACATTTCTTAACTGACGCATCAAAATTACTAAATTAGAAAGGATTTTCAAAAATTCATCTCCAAAGGGGGTGAATTAAGGGATGGAAATTTGTATGAAAATCCTACAGTTTTGACATCTCAAAAATTTCAAAATAAATATCAACTTGGTTTCAGGGTAAAATTAAGCTCCATTCAAGCTTTAAAAAATGTTACTAAAATCGAACCACCTTAACTCGACTTATGAAAACAATTAACGAAATGATTATGTTTACCTATATTTTAATTATTTGCCTATTAAATGAAGTTTAATTTAATTTCTGTATTCTGATATATAAATACTTAGGTATTAATTTCATATTCTAAACAAAAAACTTTATTTATTCTCTTATCCACTTTAGGTTACGCTATAAATAAATAAGCCAGTATAATAGAATAAATATTTCCACTAATTCCCCCTTAATTAAGTTAACTGTCGACCAAAACTCGCAAAAGTGGCAATAAGGTGCCGTGTATAAAATGAAAAATATTAAAACTCTCTGCGTTTATTAAATTTGCAAAAAAGCCGTCGTGCAGCCGTTGATTTTTCAATTTTTGCGACTCATAAAACACGGTAAGTGGTAGTTAGCCCGAGTTTAGAGTGGCCTAGTAGTGAGTCGGGATCACGAAGTTTTAAGTTCGAATCCTCCTGGCAACACTCAATTCGGTTATAGGTGGGATGATTTTGTCGAATCGTATAATTGGCTTATTGGATAATCTTGGTTCTTGGTAGAGTCATCATGACATCCCACTACAGGACAGGAACTCCCTCACAAATTCCAACTTTTGCTGAAACATTGTGGAGGGGAAGTACCTCAGTCACCCACCACGCTTGTTAACGTTTCGACTGGCACCATGGACCGCGGTTGTTGGTAACCGAAGAATGTAAGATGATACGATACACAGAAGGATGCTGCTGCCCATCCCCTTGTTTCATTGACCCTTAGTCGCCTCTTACGACACCCACGGGTATTTATAGGTTGGTACTATTCTTTGCTTGGACCACACATAAAGTAATTAAACCAATTTTTCAACACAAAACCGTCCAGAACTTTCTTGAGCAAGCCAATCCTAATGTAAACAACCACAGTGTATTTTCGTGGTACTCAATGAGTGACGTAAGATTTTCGCAGTCCAACCTCGTGGCTATAAATTTGTCACAACAAGCACAAATGAAATAATAATAACAAGTGTGGAGGAAGCACCTTAATGGCTACGGAAACATTATAAATTAACAAGTATGAAGTACGCCTGTTGGAACTCCGGCAGTATCGGCACATTTATCAGAGAAACACGTAACTGTCACATAAAATTAAATTATCGCACAAGTTGTAGTATCTTATTAGGTAAAGCTTGGTGGAATGTCGGCCTGGGAGCTAAGCAGACTAGTGATGTATTTGGGTATTCGATTTTATACTGTGTCACTTTCTTCTACTCGAGTCGAAGGCGGTCGAAAGCGGTTAAAAACGAATCATCATCATCATAATTCCATGAAATGTCCACTACAGGACAGGGAGCTCCCTCCAGAAAGACGAGTAACTGTTTATAAATATGAGGTAAGTTGGATTCAAAAAGGTCCTCCCGAATTCAAGAAGCTGTTTTGAGGTAGGAGACAAAACGAGAGCAATGACATATTGTAAAAAACCGACTCTTAAAGTAGGCTGTGCTGCAGTGGTTTCTTGCCGTTTTTACGCTGCCATAGCACGATCCGAAACGGCGTAGACTCGCTCTATTTGCATTGTATTCTGCATGAGATTCAATAAGTATTCTGTAAAGAATCTACATTGAATAAAATCATCTGAATCTGACTGATTATGAGCCTAACCAAGTATACCTACCTATCATATTGGACGCAAGAGATGACGTCACCGTACTCGTTTAGCTTGCGTTCAGGGAGCCAATTCTTTAACATCACCGCCTGATAAGATATGGTTCGGCCGGACGAATGTGGATGCTCAAGAAAGCGGACTTTTAACGGGTGTAAGGGACAGCCTTCCAAATACTGAAAGGGCATGATCAGTCAACGTAACTGAACAACTTACCGCGAATAAAACTTTGAGGAAATAAAAAAAAATTGGCCTCTCCATACAAAATTGCAAACCTTGATTGAACCCTAAAACGAGTGGCACTTTGAAGGGGATTTATCATAGTCACCACGCTTATTTCACCCCCTTGGGGGATGAGTTTTGGAAAATCCTTTCTTGGGTGGTGTTTGTGGCATGCAATAAATTAGCATACTAAATTTCACACTTATAGCTAAAGCGGTTACGGATAGACGTCAGTCAGTCAGGACATATTTTTTATTGACATCTTTAGTGAACTATACTCGTACCAAGTTTGACACTCGAATTACTAACCGTACTGACGATAGAGCAAAAACAAAAAAAAATACGTTACTTGTATGGCGACCCCCTTACTTTTTAAATTTTTATTTTAAGGTGACAATTTCTTTTAAAAATACATCATCATCATCATCATCATATCAGCCGAAAGACGTCCACTGCTGGACATAGGCCTCCCCTAAAGAACTCCATGACGACCGGTCTGAAAAATGAAATGAAATGAAATGTCTGTGAAATTTCAACCAGCTACCTATGTTGGTTCAACAGATACAATTTTCAACCTAGTAAAAAACTACACATTTTCGACATTATGCCCCACTGTAATATAACATAGTATTGAATAATGAACCATTAGATTTTGTAAATAGTACAGTTTTCTTAGGGTTAACACTAGACTCTTAACTTCAATGGGGCCCTCATATAACGGCTCTTTCTGGTCGATTGAGCTCGGTTGCATATGCTGTTAGAAAAATCAGACAACTTACTGATGTAGCTACTGCAAGGCTGGTTTACTTTAGCTACTTCCATAGCATTATGTCTTATGGCATACTGCTTTGGGGCCGAGCAGCTGATATACATTCAATATTCGTTTTACAAAAGAGGGCTATAAGAGCAATTTATTGCCTGAAGACTCGTGATTCCCTGATAGAACTGTTCAAGGAAATCAACATTATGACAGTGCCATGCCAGTATATCTATGAAAATATAATGTATGCTAGAAAGAACATTCATCAATTACCTAAAATTTGTGACAGGCATAATTTTAATACTAGAAATAAGCATAAAATTGATCAACCAATACATCTTTCGTTGGTCTGTGTATACGATACTACAACAAAATACCTGACAATATAGTGCAATTACCTGAGAGAAAGTTTAAAGAATGTGTAAAGCAAACGTTATGTAAAAAAGCTTACTATAGATTGGATGACTATATGAATGACAAAGAGGTATGGTGCTCTGATATTCCAGCGAAATACAAGAAACACATTGTAAAAAGCCGACTCTTAAAGTAGGCCGTGCTGCAGTGGTTTCTTGCAGTTTCTTTTTTCTTTTCTTTTTCTTTTCTTTTTCTTTTAAAATTATCTGAATCTGAATCTGTATCTCAGTCGCGTCCTGCTGGGGAGCACCGCTTCTAATATCTTACCTATGGGTATGTACTTGACTCCTGCCAAGTTTCATCCCAGCAGGTTTAGGTGCAAGGTTCGCCTTCTTAGTTATCCTACTACTCGTATAAGGGTTAGTATATGGATCTGTCTTAATATACGCGAATTTCATAGAAACATGCAAATTCAGAGCGAAAGCTAAGTCCGCAGCTACGGTAAACTCATTTCCTCTTGTTAGTATAATTTTACATCACTAAACTCGAGTAGACAAACTTTTCTGCCCCCTAAAGCGGACTCTAACCACCATTTTTCTCTATCGCTCCCTAGGGGCCGATTTTCGAATCAATGGATAGCTTAGTTTCTCATAAAGTTTCATCTCCGTATGGTAATAGGGATTTCGAGTTGAAATTCATGCGAGCCGTGGGATTACCTACAGAAGATTGGAGTGCTTGGACTGCTAGCCTTAGTTTTAATTAAGTTATTTACCTCCATATCCTAGTCTAAAACCTGGGGTTAAAGGAGGTGATGGGAGTTTACTTATGTAAGTACTTACAGACAGATTTTTCATAAACAAAGCGAGTCAACGGAACATTGTGAATTTTCGTTGGTTTTTTCTCGAATGTTCACAAGGAAAAATATTTATTTCAATTTTAACCATTTGAATATTGCCATTTTCAAGGCAAATCAGACGAGTCCAAACCCGATGCGGTTGCGTAGTTTTATTGCAGAATTCCCATGGTCATCTTCCGGCTCCATCACGAAATTAGCTCCATGTCATAATAATATTGCATGGTCATCCGATTTACATTAGTAGCAGACATGGGATCGCTAGGGAACATTCCCTAACCAACCTAACCAAATTATTCCCTAACTATTCCAAAATATTCAAAAATGCACAACGTTGATGTTTAAGTTTTCACTTCTGCCGGCACTCCCGGAGTGCAACCCGTCCTTTTTTGGTCGGTTTTTCCCTCGGGTTTTTCCTTATAGGTGGAGTACAAAGCACTATGCATCACTCGAAAGAAAGTAAGTACGATTTCCACCTCCTACCAAATGACAGCCTCGTTGGGAATCGGTCCCTTTCTCTTCTCGATGAGCAATGTACTATTCCGCACGTTTATTATGCAACTTTTTTTTCCAAACTGCGATTGTCAAACAGCTACGAAAAGTAGGTACCACTTTTTGAGCAACCCAATAGCAACCATATATGACAACTCTCTCTGTATTGACATTAGTGCTTGACCAGTGAGACGCTTATTTTCGGATTGGTAACGCAGGTAGGTCTTCAATTGAACCTCTTCAAAGATGAAAAACTTGTATCCGCTATTCTTTCCACAAATATATAAAGGAGAGCGTCTCCTTGTGATTCTTTCTGTAGCCACGTTGCCAGTAGGTATCAACAGCAACTTTTTTGGGGGAAATATTCGGGGAATTCCACTCTGGTCTGGACCAGTTGTAGTGCCATCTTACTGTCTATTTCTTAATGTTGCACTCCTTTCATAAGAAAGGCATGGGTGTTTCAACCCCCTAAATCCCCCCCTCCCCCCTTATATACGTACGTTAAGACGCATGCAGACTTTTAGCTTAGTTGGGAATCGGGAAGTGGGTCAAATTTAACTTGAAAGATTTAACAGACCGACACCGCGAGAGATTTAAAAAAAAACCGGCCAAGTGCGTTGTGGGGCCACGAGCAATACAGTGTTCCGTAGTATTTTTTACATTTTTTTATATCGCAAAGCATGTTTTCATTAAGTATTTCATAACGTTCATACTATAAACTTTTACCTTCTAATGCTCAGCGAGGTCCTAGCGCCTGATTGTTATTGCTTTTTTTATTATTTCCAGTATTTCGGCTATAGCTCACTAACCTGTGAAGCCTTCTCAGCTGTGATAGTTTTCCTTTACATTTCATAATTTATGCTACTGCTGTGAATTTTTTCACATTTCCAATAAAAACTGTTAAGCCGGCAGGGGAAGGGGGGACACCATAGGGGGACACTAAGACCTATCCAACGACACCCCACATGATGGGGTAGACAAGAAGGTACAAGGTACACTTCAAAAAAGATAATTTGTTTTTAGAAGAACTTTATTTTAAGGAAACTTTATGCAACTGGAATATGTAACGTCTTACATAATTATGTATGGGTTTATTAATTACGCGCAAGGAACATACTACTCTATTACGTGTGCGGTATGTCCATTTTACCTCCTTTGGTGAAGTAATTCCCGATTCCCAAACTTTCGCACCGGAAATAAAATTTTTCCTTCATATACGTATTGAAAAGAGGAAGTTACATAAATATCTATTTAATTATTGTACTGTAGTTGCACTGAGTGGACGTGTGGTTAAATGTTTGGTTATCTATCGACATTATTAAATTAATTTGGTAGTTAGTGATCGAACTGTGAAATTCAAAAGTTAATTATAAATATGGTGATGATGATCAGGTAAATGAAAGAAATTAAGCCAGCGTGGTGCCGGTTAGGAATAGAACCTCTTACCGCGGGTGTCGTAAAAGGTGACTAAGGGGTCTTGGACTGGAGAGTGGGCAGCAGCGTTCTTTTTCGTATCGTGCGTTCATCGACCACCGCGGTTCATTGTGCCAACCGCAACGCTAACGAATGGGTGACTGTAGTCTTCCGGTGGGAGCTCCCCATAATGACGTTTTATGGGAGGTAAACACCGATACAGCATGATTTTAATACCTAATTCGGATACGAGGAATTACATTTCCTCGTGTCCGTACCAGTCAGAACAGTAGCACGAGGAAACTCCCGTTTCAAGCCTGACTAACCATGTTGTCAAGAGTTTGAAAACTTTAAATGCCGCCACAGACCTCTGACATATGAATCTGAATATATTATGGAACTGGGAAAGTAGCCAAAATCAACGATGAAAAAGGAGGTACAGTTCGCTGCATTTCAGTGGCAACTCTATGGAAATGAGCGGGTCTACAAGGTGTAATCTAACTGAAAGGGTATCAACCCTGAAGGATATGCATCTGCCCATGGAATTGAACAACTTTCCCCAAGGAGCATAGGTGGAAATTTGAAAAAAAAAATGATTTTTTTTCGTATTACTACTTATTTTCCTTGGGAAAAGTTGTTCAGTTCCATGGGCAGAATCACATCCTTCAGGGTTGATACCCTTTCTGTTACACCTTGTAGACTCACTCATTTCCATAGAGTTGCCATTGAAATGTAGCGGACTGTACCTCTCTATTCACAAAGCATTCATCAGCATCACCTATCAATAGTTTTTAGGGTTCCGATACCAAAATGGTAAAAAAAAGGAACCCTTATGGTGCCGCTCTGTCTGTCTGTCCGTCTGTCTGTCACACCTCTATATCTCAGCAACCACTTATGCCATTAACCTGAAATTTGGAATAGTTTTAGAATATAGTTGCCCAACTTAATTGCACAAGAAAAAAATTTGAAAAAAGTATGATTATTAATATAAAGGGGGCCAAAATAGGGGGGGCCAAATTTCAAATTGTCGCTACTAGGTCGAGTGGGGTATCATATGAAAGGACTTTACTTGTACATTTTAAAATATATTTTTGTATTTTTTTAAATTTCTTAGTTTTAAAGTTATGATGAAAAATGTCAAGAAAAATACCATTCCCCCCCCCCTTATCTCCGAAGTTTGAGTAAGGAAAAATCTGAATTAATTACAGTTGACAGAAGTTTATATAAACTTTACAGCAAAAATAAAACGATCTTTCTAAGTTGCACAGTTTTTCAGAAATCTGCAAAAAACCTTTACAAACAAATTTAGTTTTGCGGTCCTGAAAATGGACTTTATTGCTTCCAAAAATACTATAGGTATATCGGAACCCTCGGCGCGCGAGTCCGACTCGCACTTGACCGGTTTTTTTTTTTATGTGACAAGTGAGCAAACGAGCAGGTGGGCCACCTGATGGAAAGTGGTCACCACCGCCCATAGCAACCACTGTCTAATTAGTGGCATAACTTGACACTAATAAGACACCAAAGCACGTTACCCACCAGGAGAACTAAGTTTGTGTGTCTCGTGTGCCAGTAATTTCGCTAGCTCCCTCACCCTTCAAACCGAAACACAGCAGTGCAAACACTGCTATTTCACGGCAGAAATAGGCAAGGGGGTGGTACTTCCCCAGACGGACTTTGCACAAAAGCCCTACCACCTTGAAATCCTCGGCGACTTCGTTGCTATACTTAATGGTCAGTAAAAAAAATCCCAGTAGTTAAATCAATAGGACAACTCAAACTTGGGCGAAAGTCGTCAGGTCGTCACACAATGAAAACCCGGGTAGACCGCGAAAAAGATGGCGTGACGACTTGGACTCGTGCCGACGCGGTTGGTGGGACTTTGCTCAGGACCGCGATGGTTGGAGGAACGAGGGGGGACGCCTTTGCCCAGCAGTGAGACAGTTCACAGTATAGGCTAGAGAAAATTAAACTCAACTCAATAATACAACTTTTCAGTCGTAAGGCCAGCCCTTATCAGCAGCGAAATTCCCCAGTCTGGTACGTACACTCGGGATTCCCAAGACCTCCGTTGCAACGATACGATTATGATATGACTGACTCTTTTGACCTAGATAAGCAGTTTAAGAAGAGAGAAAGGCATAACAAAAAACCCAAGTGACGCAGCAGTTAAATGATTAATTCGTATGTTTGCCGAAGTGCATAACTTATTTGGAGTCATTCAGATCGATCCGAGATCGTATAACTCTTGAAACGCTCTATTGTAGGGTTCTGTACCCAAAGGGTGAAAAACGGGACTCTACTATTATGCCGCACTGTCTGTCTGCCAGCGGGCTGTATTTCTAGCTAGACGCAGTTGAAATTTTCACAGCATATATTTTTCTGTTGCCGCTACTACAACAAATAATCAAAATAAAATATAAAATCCCTACTACAAACGTGTTTTTAGGCGATTTTTTCTCTATTTTTTATTTTAACTCTATCGTAAAAACAGGAACACTTGCAAGCATGAAAATTGGTATGTTAATGGTGCATAAGCTATAGAACAACAAATAATAAAAACTGGTCTAGTGCGAGGCGAACTCATGCGCATTATTATTATTATACACTGCTGCGCTACGTATCTTTATGTTTGTTTTTTAGGGTTCCGTACCTCAAAATAAAAAAAACGTAACCCTTATAGGATCACTTTGTTGTCCGTCTGTCTGTCTGTCTGTCAAGACCCTTTTTCTCACAAACGAGAAGAGGTATCAGGTTGAAATTAATAACGAATATAGGTCCATGAACCACACTAGATCTGAAAATTTTAATATTTTACAACGACACTATCAAAAGATATGGCTTTTTATGTCCTCATCTCCATACATTTATGCAAAAAAGCAAAACCTACAGGGCACTTCCCGTTAACCTAAAATTATGAAATTTGGCAAGAAGCTAGGTCTCACAGTACAAATAAAGGGAAAAGTCTAAAATCATTAAATATTTAAATTTTTCTCACAACTAATAGTAACCAATTAAGGTAAGCTCCCGTTTCAAGAACTTATCTATAAAAGAGGGGTCAAGTTGGATGGTCGCGGAGTTTTTAACATCAAAGAGCAAAAGCTTTTAGTATATCATATGGTAGATAGGTACGGAACCCTTAGGGCGCGAGTCCGACTCGCACTTGGCCGGTTTTTTCTTTTTGTATTTGATTTGTAGAGTTCCGATACCAACATGGTAAAAAAAAGGAACCCTTATGGTGCCGCTCTGTCTGTATGCCTGTCAGTCTGTCTGTCACACCTCTATATCTCAGCAACCACTCATGCTATCGACCTGAAATTTGGAATAGTTTTAGAATATAGTTGCCCAACTTAATTGCACATGAAAAATTCTGAAAAAGTATGATTATTAATGTAAAGGGGGCCAAATTTCAAATTGTCGCACTAGGTCGAGTGGGGTATCATATGAAAGGACTTTACTTGTACATTTTAAAATATATTTTTGTATTTTTTTAAGTTTCTTAGTTTTCAAGTTATGATGAAAAATGTCGAAAAACAACCCGTAGATAGGTATTATACAACGTGTAGGTAACAGAAAGGTGATAATACCGTAGGGTATGAATCTGCCCATGAAACTGAACAACTTTTCCCAAGGAACATAGGTCGAAATACGAAAAACCAAATTCGACCTCACATTATAAAATGCGCTATCAGCTGATTCAGTTTCTATGGGAGGTCAATAGTAGATTGTATCACAAGGCTGTAAAATAATACTTTTAAGGCGAGGGCGCTATTTTGAATCCAAAGCGAAGTGAAGGATTCTTGGGTAGAATCCCGAGCATGGCGAGGGATTCTAAAGTAGAATCCTGAACGTAGCGAGGGATTCAATAGGTCGCCCAAGGTAAAAATATTTTTGCAGCCGCGTAATACACTCTACTTTTCATCTCCCTCTATGAGAAAAGAATAAGAGGCTCATTGAGACACACACTCGTCATTAATTTTAAATATAAAATACCATTACAATATTAATACTTGATGAAACAATAATAAAAATCATATTAAGTATTATTTTTAACAACTGAAAATGTATTTTTGTATCAATTAGGAACAGAACCTCTTTGGTTGGTAGTCTTGTTTACATTTCAAGCATATTTCTTTTTTTATATTCAGAATAATTTTAATAATACGGTACAACCGGCCAGTATCATTTTTCATACAATATTTTGGTTCGACCTCTATGGTTGACCTAATATGGTGGACCTAAATAAATTCTAATTTTAAATCCCATTCCAATTCAAATCCAATTCTAATTTTAAATAAATTCTAATTTTTGCCCGCTACGAAAGTCTCTTGGAGATAACAGCTATTTTGTTCGCCTTTATTGACGAACCCTTCAGCGATTTTCAAATAGATGGGATGAAAAAAATTTTTTTGTTCGATGCGACCTATGTTCGTTGGGAAAAGTTGTTCAGTTTCATGGGCAGATTCACACCCTTTAGTATGACCACACCTTTCCGTTAGGTACACGCTGTAGGGTGCTATTATAACTTTATTTTAACAAAAACTTGTAATTGGTAATAATTGGTACGCTATACGTCTTTCTTTTGCATTTGTTCAGGAAAACATCTATGGGAACGCACGGTTTTCCAGTGGGAAGCCCGAGGAAGTGCAAATTGCGAAACCCCGCCCACTGGCACGTCGACCAATCACGAAAAAGGATCGATAGCGCAATCAGCGCAGGAGTTGGCGGGCGCTGCTCCGACTGCCATATTTGTGCGATTTTCCGTAAGTTTTTAAAGTTATACATAATTATTTTTGTGATACCTACTTAGTGTGTAGAGTTAACTACTCAAACATTGCGCGCGCTGTCTAATATGAAATTACGATATATACTATACTATTAAACGAGCAATGATTGTAATAATCGGTTTCTCGAAAACGGCTTTAACGATTTCGATGAAATTTACCATACGGGGGTTTTCGAGTGAGGAAAAAATCGATCTAGCTAGGTCTCATGTCTAGGAAAATTCGTTTTCCCCGTGTTTTTAAGCATTTTTTCAAAAATATCGCGTTTTAGACAGAAACCTACAGCGCCATCTGTTGGCTGGTAGCATAGCTTGCTCACCCGATGATAATTTGAAGTAGAGGCTGCTATTATAGAGCGAAGCTCGGTCGCCCAGGCACTTAGTTGATAGGTAACGTGGCGCGCCATGTTAGTGAAGCATCTCTACCAGGCCGAGCTTCGCGTAGGGCGAAGCCCGAAGCGTCCCCCTTTCTGATACCTTCCCCTACTAACCCCCCCTCTCCTCTGTGAAAATAATCTCTTCATAAAGGTAAGGAGGGTTGGGTCGCGACTGCAAACAACATTCTTCTACTTGAGCGACCTGTTGACGTCTGTATGGATTCCTCGTGTCCGTACTAGTCAGGACAGTAGTACGGACACGAGGAACAACCCGTCTGTACAGGCCGGTGGAGGCTACCACCATACATTTCACCGGCACTCCGGAGCTGTCGCATATTATACTTTGCTGTTTATGATAACAACCTCCGTGGTGTAGTGGTTAGCGCACTCGGCTCTCGATCCGGAGGTTCTGGGTTCGATTCCCGGTGGGGACACTGACAAACAAGAACTACTTTATGCGACCTCCCCGTTTGGTTATGACATTGCCGAACGAATCACCTGATTGTCCGAAAAGTTAAGATTATTCCGTGCTTAAGAAGGCACGTTATGCCGTTGGTCCCGACTGCTATCTACGGATGTAGTCGTTAATGCGCCATGTCAGAGGTCTTCGACGGCTAAACCACTCTGACACCAGAGCTTGTGAGGTCGTTCATCGACTTTGCAACACACGATATGATGATGATATGATATGATGATTGGACCATCCACTGCACCCACGGGTGTCCAATTGTCCATCCCTTGGCGCGTTTTCCTTCTGCTTCATCCAGTACCTATTTAGGAACTTCTCATATTCATATTTAGTTATTTGCATATTGTACAGTGAAAGGATCTTAATCTTTCTCCAGACCGACAGACCTATTAATGCCCGAAGAAGCTGAGGGCTCTTTCTTCGCAGATGTCAGAAAGCTGCTTGGGTAGCTCCGACATTATAGACTCATTCGTTCGCGTGGCAGTCCATAGAAAACTAAGCAGTTTCCGCCAGCACCACATTTCAAACGCATTGATCTTATTGCGATGCACCAAGTTTCAGCCCCATATAGCAATACAGGGTGTGAAAAAAGTACGATGATCCTTCTAAGGGGTGATTCTACATCACTAATAGATTGTAAATAAATGGTACAGCAGCACTGCACTTACTTTCTCGCAATACTCAAGGAAAAACTATCAACCGCAAACTTAAATTTATAATGCCATACACATAGTATGGAAATACAAACTTTTATTTACGTTTTTCCAAAAAAATGTTCAAACGAAATATACGATCAATTCAGAATTCAAATTGTCAAACATTAAAACAAACAAACTTCAAACGATTTCGAGTAAATCACATGTTTAACTTTTGGTAGTACTGGAACACCCTTTATATGAATTTTCACAGATCAATGGATACTACCGTAGGATACTTGCATGCACATTTTTTTAATTTCCCTACACATGTTCCTTATGGATAATTGTTCTTCATGCGTGACAGAACGCAAGTTGTGGTGGGGGACCAGGGCAAGGTGAAGTCCAGCGAAAGGGTGAATGTCATAGGTGTGCCTCAAGGATCCTGCCAATCAAACACTTTATTTACAATTCTCCTAAATGATCTGCCCCAAGCCCTGCAGGGCGCGGATGTATACATGTACGCCGACGATGTCGCGGCGGTAGTCTCTGCCCGGTCAGAAATCGAGCTCGAGCGGAAGCTGATAGAGGTGGTAGACCAGCTTGCGCGTTGGTTCCTTGCTAATGGCCTAGCACTGAACTTAGATAAAACCTGCTTTATGCGTTTTCATTTAGGGGGCCGGATCCCACCAAAGCTCGTGGTCAAAGCAGGTAATGCACGCTTAGAACAGGTTCGTTCAACGAAACTGCTAGGATTCGACGTGGACTATGTCTTAAAATGGGACCTCCAGTTAGATCGGATTTGTGGACGGTTAGGACAGGCATGTTATGCTTTGCGCCGACTAGCAGCAACCGCGGGCATAGATGCTCTTAAGGCATGCTACTTTGCTACCGTGCACGCTACCATTAATTATGGGGTTGAGCTGTGGGGTCGGGCTGCTGACGTGCATCGCGTCTTTGTAATGCAAAAACGCGCAATTCGAGCTATGGCAGGAGTGGCTGATGATGTATCAGCCAAAGAGTACTTTGACAAATTTAAAATTATGACATTGCCAAGTCTCTTTGTATTTCAAATATCTCTGTTCACGCACGAACACTTGGATATGTTTCCTAAGAAAGGAGAAGGCCAACGGCACTATTTGAGGTACAGTAACTCACTGAAGGCAATACCTCATAGGCTTTCTAAGTCGGAGCGGTCGGTGTATGTATTAGGCCCTACGGTCTACAACAGACTACCGGAATCGGTGAAAAATGCTTCTTCCACTATGAATTTTAAATCCAGACTGAAAGACTGGCTGTTAAAACAGCGGTTCTACTCGTTTAAAGAGTTTACGGCACTACCGCTCACTACTGGTAGCTCACTCGCCTAATAGGTTAGATAATTTTGTTAATGTGGAATATGAATTATATCCAACGATATTTTACTTTATTATTTTAATATTTGTTTTTTTTTTTTTATTATTTGAATCTATAAATTTTATTTGAATTTGTTAGATCTATTCTATGACCTGTAACTTATTGTTATTAAAAAATGTTTCTTGTCTTGTTCAGTTTGATCTACTGAGCAAGCCCTTTCAGTTTTTGGTACACCCTGTGTACTAAATTTTATTGAAAAAAAATCATAAATAATATATAGTCAGGTAGACAACCAATCCAGGATTAATATTATAGAAAATTTTAATAAACTCAATGGAACCAATTTTGGGTAAATCACATATTTACGTTTTGGTGGTACAGGAACACCCCTTATATGAAATTACACAGATCAATTGATACTGGTGCATGATATCTTACATGGAGATGCTTGGTCATGCAAAGTTTCATCAAGATTCTATGAGTCGTTTTTGAGAAAATTTCAATTTTTCATTTTCGTTGTATGACAGCTACCCTCAAAATGAGAGCCAGAAGGAAACCACTCAGAACCCTTCGATGGATTTGCATAAAACTCCTAAATTCAAAATATGGTGTCAATCGGACCATTCGTTTAGCCGCTAGGCCATAGCGTGATGGACAGACCGACCGACCGACGGACCGACCGACCGACCGACCGACGGACGGACATTTTTAGGAAACTTGTTTTTTATGATGTATAAGTGATATAGAACACATTTTTGAGAAAATTAGAAAAACTTTTTTTTTCACGAATACAATATCTTTCTCGCTCCGCTCGAAAGTAAAAAATATGTTAAGAAATACTTAAGTACTTTATTTAAATTTTTTTTTTTTTTATTTTGGGTGAGCATGAAATTCCCGTGTGGTGCCGGCAAAGAATAGTACCAACCCATACATACCCGTGGGTGTCGTAAGAGGCGACTAAGGGTTAACTGGAGGATGGGCAGCAGCATCCTCCTGTGTCGTACATCTTACGTACGGTCACCTACAACCGCGGTCCATGGTGCCAGCCGTAACGCTAACAGCGAGGTGACTATGGTACTTCCCCTCCATATTTTTCCAGCAAAAGCTAGAATTCTGGAGGGAGTTCCCTGTCCTGTAGTGGACGTTTCATGGGATGTTATGATGATGAAATAAGATTTTCTTTCGAATTACATTGCTCTTTAGGGAAAGTTGTTTAGTTTCATGGGCAGATTCACATCGTTACCCTTTTTGTTACACCCTGTAGGTAAACAAAATGTGCTGAGCCACAGAAAAAGGAAAAGTCCTGGGTGACTCTATAGTTAGGGTGCTGGCTGCAATTTGGGTATATGATTTGTTCGTGATTCATATTAATAGGGATGATAGATCAGCTCAATACGAATCGATTTGGTCCTTAGGTACAAGATTTTCTGTGCGTCGCTGCGTTTTTGAGTTAAAGCAAAAAAAATGAAAATAAGATACTAAATAATGTTTTTTTAATCTGCCTTTGTGGCTCCTGTTTAAAATACAACTGAAGATGTAGAAAATCGAAGAGGCAGACATGCAGGGCTCTGCATTATCACGGGACGAAGTAGTGAATTTTTGCATTTTGAAGAGCTGTAACTTTACGACGCAGGGCTATTATGGTAGCAGACCATTTTTCTGGGGTTTTATACATTGTATTTAATCAGATAGTCATAGTCTGCCAGGTGTACGTTTCATTGTCAAATTTCAAAATAGTTAATACTTAATTCCTCAAAAACGCAGGGGTGTGGATGTCAGCCTATATTTTTTGTATCTTTTGGATGATGCTCCTTATCATCAGTCAAAGAGGCAGACATGAGCAAATCATATAGAAATTTGTCCTTCATCACCCTTACTACTATCCTTGCCTTGATAAGGGCCAACACACATAGCTCCGGCACGGCGCCGTGCCGTACTCCGGTGCGGCGCCGTGCCGTAGAAGTACAGTGTTGTCAACTATGCGAAAATAATAAACAGAAATTGAGCCATAAAAGAGCAGAATCAGTGAACGGAAATCATTATTCGGCCAAAATTAAATAGGTACGATAATTTATTTTTCATTGTTTACCTACATTGTTAAGTTATACAATAATTTTAAAGAATTTATAAACATTCAAATTTTAAATGAGGTAATTTTTTTTTATTGAAGTGAAAACTTCTTTAGCGTCGCTTAGAAAATTTTAAGTATATAGAGAAAAAATTATAAATTCGCATCAGATGGCGCGTCAGAACTCAGATCAAGTATAGAAATGGATTTGCAACTAATCATACCAAGTTAGAGCAGGCTCATATATACGAAAGTTCTTAAGTGTGATAAAGACCAAAACATCTTTTTTGTCTTTGTCGCGTCAGATCTCAGATGAAGTATAGAAATGAATTTGCAACTAATCATACCAAGTTAGAGCAGGCTCAACATATACAAAAGTTCTAGTGTGATGAAGACCAAAACAACTTTTTTGTCTTTGTCATAGTCTTGGCTTTTTTAGTTGTGCACAAGCTGTCAAACTAAAAATCACTATAACTCGAAAACTACTGACCCTACACTACTCGTGTGCTGAGACAAATGATAGATCTCGATGAGATCTACATTTCGGATGACAGCTGTCAAAATAAAAATAGCTATAACTCGTAAACTACTGACCCTAGACTACTCGTGTGCTGAGACTAATGATAGGTCTCGATGAGATCTACACTTCGGATGGCTGCAGTCACACAAAAAAAAATTGTTTTCACTTCTGCCGGCACTCCCGGAGTGCAACCCGTCCCTTTTTTTAAATGCTTGTGTTATCAAGTAATTCTATTTATATGATTAAGTTCCATTTCTTTTTAGGGTTCCGTACCCCAAAAAGAAAAAAATGAAAACTTATAGGGATACTTGGCTGTCTATCTATCTGGAAATGCAATGTCTGCCATTTTCTAGGGTCAGTAGTTTTCGAGTCCTAGCGATTTTTAGTTTGACAGCTCTCATCCGAAATGTCAACTTCATCGAGACCTATCATTTGTCTCAGCACACGAGTAGTCTAGGGTCAGTAGTTTTCGAGTTATAACGATTTTTAGTTTGACAGCTGTCATCCGAAATGTAGATCTCATTAAGACCTATCATTTGTCTCAGCACACGAGTAGTCTAGGTTTCAGTAGTTTACGAGTTATAGCGATTTTTAGTTTGACAGCTGTCATCCGAAATGTAGGTCTCATCGAGACCTATCATTTTCTCAGCACAGGAGTAGTCTAGGGTCAGTAGTTTTCAAGTTAGAGCGATTTTTATTTTGACAGCTGTCATCCAAAATGTAGATCTCATCGAGACCTATCATTTGTCTTAGCACACGAGTAGTTTAGGGTCAGTAGTTTTCGAGTTATAGCGATTTTTAGTTTGACAGCTGTCATTCGAAATGTAGATCTCATCGAGACCTATCATTTGTCTCAGCACACGAGTAGTCTAGGGTCAGTAGTTTACGAGTTATAGCGATTTTTAGTTTGACAGCTTGTGCACAACTAAAAAAGCCGAGACAATGACAACGACAAAAAAGATCTTTTGGTCTTTATCACACTAGAACTTTTGTATATATTGAGCCTGCTCTAACTTGGTATGATTAGTTGCAAATCCATTTCTATACTTCATCTGAGATCTGACGCGATAAAGACAAAAAAGATGTTTTGGTCTTTATCACACTTTAGAACTTTTGTAAATATTGAGCCTGCTCTAACTTGGTATGATTAGTTGCAAATCCATTTCTATACTTGATCCGAGTTCTGACGCGCCATCTGATGCGAATCTATAATTTTTCCCCATATGAAATTTTCTAAGCGCTGCTAAAGAAGTTTCAATAATTCAATTCCAATAAAAATTTTATTGAGTTCTGATTTAGTTCCATTTCAATTCCAACACTGTTCCAATAAATTTTTCAATCATTTTTCATTTACATTTAATTCCGATCCACTTTAATTCTACATCAATTGCAATTAGATTATATCCTATTCCAATTCAATCTCAATATAATTGTCATTTAATTTCCATTTGATTCCGATTCAATACAAGTTAGAAATTATTTCAGTTAAATTTATACTAGGTAAACTTGCAGCTGCAATTCATTCTATTCTAACATTCAGTCATTTTCATATGTAAATCGTCAAAATAATCAGAGACCGAATCCTGCTAAAATCGCAGAAACTAGCATATGACTGGCCACACTGCTATTTCCACGACAAGGCGCCGCACCGGAGTACGGCACGGCGCCGTGCCGTAGTTTTGCACGGCGCGCGCCGTGAGTTTTTACGTCACGGCGCCGTGCCGTAGTCCGGCGCCGCACCGGAGCACGGCACGGCGCCGTGCCGGAGCTATGTGTGATGGCCCTAAGGTCGTAAGTTTTACGTTGGTGGTAAATAGGTACCTACAGTCAAGAGCACATCAAGCTCCCATCATAGAGTATTTCTCTATGCTCCCATCCACGTCGACTCACCCCCTCAACCCCCCTCTTCAACCCCCATCAGCTCACCTCACCCTCACACTCTGGCTCATCCACATCTCGATGCAGTACCAACTATTGCCGCCAGAGGACTATGCACGAAATTACCCCCCAAACAATACAGCGTAAATTTTCATTAGTTTTAATCCCAAAGCCCAGTGATTTTAACCATGAAAACAAGCAACTTTCCCAAAGAAAAAAGAAATTTAATTCGAAAAAAATTTTTCACCTTCCCATACAAAATGAGTCGATCACGTGACCACTTTACTATGGGGAGACGAACAAATTTTTTCGAGTAAAATGCTTTTTTTCATGAGTAGAATCACTGGGTTTCGGGTTTAAAATGAATAAAAATTCACGCTGTATAGACGTTAGACGTATCCACGTCAAAAATTTCCGTTTTTCGACTTAGGTATTTTCCTTCGGAAAAGTTGTTCAGTTTCTTCGGTAGATTCACATCCTTCAGAGTCGTTATACTTAAATAAATACTTAAAACCACTTTTTTTTAATTGAGCTTCAGAAGGTAACCTATTTCTTTGAATTGTTACAGAAAAACACTGCGATGCGTTAATTCGGTAAGAAGCCACATTATTTTACAATTTATTATAGAAAAATTATAAAAATCTGCCTCTAAGTACATAGCAAGCAATACAGCGTGAATTTTCATTGTTATCGCTCCCGAAGCCCAGTGATTCTACTCATGAAAACAAGCAATTTTCCCGAAGAAAAAGACATTTTACTCAAAAAAAAAATTTGGACTCCCCATACAAAATAGGTCTATGACGAGACCACTTTAGAGTGGAGACGAAAAAATTTTTTTGAGCAATTTTTTTTTATCTTAATATATATAAAAAAGAGCATGTCCTGACTGACTGATTCATCAACGCCGAGCTGTAACCGCTATAGACACAGATCTGAAATTTTGTACACAGGTTCTATGCACTTCAAAACCACCCACTAAGAAAGGATTTTGGAAAATTCATCTCCCAAGGGGGTGAAATAAGGGATGAAAGTTTGTATGAAAGTCCTTTGTTTCATGAGCTAAATTTACACAAATTTCAATTTAAGCTTCTGGTAAAAATAAAGAAATACGTGTTTAAGCATTTCTTAAAAATCACCCTTCAAGGGGGTGAAAAAGGGATGATTTTTTTTTCGTATGTTGGTCTATAAGTCTTTCATTTTCAAAGGTAGAATTTTAGAAATTTGTTTTTGAGCTTTTGGTACAAAATAAAAGAGTACGTGTTTTAGAATTATTCAAAATTCATCCCCTAAGGGGGTGAAATAAGGGATGAAAATTTGTATGAAAGTCCGTCAGTTTTGAAGTTAGGATCTTCAAAATTTAAGATAAGAAGCATTTATTGAAACTCCTTCATTTCCAAGTAATATCCACTAAATTTATTATTTAGGCTTTAGGGTTTTAATTCTGTGGAACATACATAACTGTTATTGAAATTCCACCTCAAATTCAATCCCTTATAGAGGGAAATGGGGTGAAAAGGTCTAAAAACCAATATGGGTATCGTTTGTATGGTTTATCGGGTCGCTGATTACGAAAACTAAAACAATTTTGAAATCCAATGTGATGGACTTGAATTACCATCATCCCCTGGGGATGGGTTTGGGGTGCGATAGAGTTGATATGTCTAAAAATCAATATGGGTGTCGTTTGTATGGTTTATCGGATCGCTGATTACGAAAACTACAACAATTTTGAAATATAAGGTGATGGACGTGAAATACCATCATCCCCTGGGGATGGGGTTGGGGTGCGATAGGGTTAAAATGTCTAAAAATCAATATGGGTGTCGTTTCTTTGTAAGGATAGGGATAGCGGTTAAGACGGCGTTAAGGATAGGGATAGGAGTAGGGTTAGGGGCAAGGATAGGGAGAGGGAGAAGGAGAGGAAGTGGGATGGAGGTAGAGAGAGGTTGTGGGAGAGGGTTAGGGAGGGGGAGAGAGAAGGGGAGAGAGAGAAACTGCACATTGTCTGAATATCACGCGGGCGAAGCCGCGGGCACAGCTAGTTCTTGATAGTCGCTTGTTTCAACGAGTAAAATCGATGGACCTATGAAGATTCACGATTGTTTTTAGGTGGATTTTTTATACGATCAGCAGGGGATCTATCTTAGAATATCACATATAGGTGAATCATTTACACAAAGTGTAAGAAAAATTGTAAGTACTATTTTAGCGTAATTAGTGTTTCATGTACATTATTGAGTTTTACGTGAATTTTATTTTTGTCATAGGCAGGCTAATAAAAGTTTGGGTGTCTTGTTGACCAATTTAACAACATTTTTATTTTCGATTCTTCTTAACAGATATTTTTCTATTTATTCAGGGTGGGAAAAATATATAAGAATAAGTACTTTTTTTTTCATATTTAAATTTTGTTTTTAATTTGGGTGACCAATTGATCATGAAATTTGATTTTCCTTCGAATCACATTAAATACATTATATTTACTTATACGTTAGTATTATATAGTCTAAGATATTTACTGAAATCACAGAGCTCTGAAGTCCATGCGTGTTGCTCTGGGGGGGTGCGCGCGCAGGCGGAGTGGCCCTATCGTTGTTCTGTGATTTAAATGATAAAAATTGTGACTGGCTGGATATAATAGTAAAAAAAAATCTTTGTTTACATCACCAGCTGATCATAGAGGTCATTCCTTTTTTTAGGAAAAAGTATTATTTTTATATTTTTTTTAAATCTATTAGTGATGTAGAATCATCCCATTGAAGGATCATCATACTTTTTATACACCATGTATATTTTTACAAATTAATCAACGGTGGGTGGGTTATTCCAAAAAGTCATAGTAAAAACTTGTTTATTTGTGTTACTAAAGACAAAGATAGGTACTACCGTAAGACCTCATCTCATGGACACCTACATAAAAATGTATATATTTCAAAATTATAATGTTGCATACTATAGCATAAGATCTTAGCTACAAAATCTGTTTTAAAATTCCCTGACGTATCAATGTTTGGCACTCTGACGTTGGCAAAAAATGTCTACTGTTCTTTTTTAACATTATTACATCACCATCTTCCAGTTCTAATTTTCCATAATCAACCATACACAAAACTTCAATAAATAATGTTTTAGGCGGTTTCAGATTTTCAGTCAGATCTATGCCGCTGTACCCTATATCTTGGCCTAGAGATCTCATGTATGATGCTAGATTTGTTGAATATTTTGAAAACCATTCATATTCCTCATCCGATAATAGTTCTCTGACATCTGGAGGTAGTACGGAACCAAATTCCCAGCGTAATGTTTTTATTTTTTCCATTCGGCTGTATAGGTATGCTAAGAGACAGCGCTTGTTCCTTTCTAAAGCGGTATGTCGCACTTGCACTGTGGTCCAGAGGGATCTGTTGTCTGCTGAGGCATGCCTGGAAAAATAATTTAAGATTTTTTAGTGTACCCAAAGAATTGACTAAGTATTTATTGTAATTATTTAGACTAAATAAAGGCATAGCGCATAACTGAGTAAGTTCCTGAGGTAGCTAGAAGAGAAAACTCCATGGGATTAGGCTAGGGTTCAAATTGAATTTAAATTCAAATTTAATTGGTTTATTGTATCAACCCTATACATTCGCACATATATAAAAGAGCGTGTAGGTTTTTATTGTTGCTTATTTTATTCCCACCATGGTGCCACTTTGTGAAGAAACTACTCAGTTATGCACTAAAACTACTACTTAGTTATGCACTTTTAGGCCTGAAGTTTCACATAAGCAATATAAACCACAATAAAGTAGTACATTGTATTTTAATTTTGCCACAAGTTTTCCAACTTACGCATCATTCATATTTAGTTTGTATAACAAATGCATCTCCTCCAATATCTGGCGAATCTTTTCATCCTGAAAGTTAGAGAAAATAACAAATGTATTATTGAGTCTCAGTAATAGAATATTGTAAGGACGTAATTTCTCTCAAACTTTACAAACCCTTCGCTCAACTGTTTTATCGACTGGTAAATTATGGGTAAATTATTGCTTATCCAAATGCATCCATAGGCCGGATTACACTTTGATTAGTGCGAGTGCAGGTGATTAGTTGCAGATGCTTAGTGATTACTGATTAGTAGTAACTAAACACACACTCGCACTAATCAGTAATCAGTTGCGGTCCACACGTGTTTAGTTACTAATCACCAAGCACCTGCACTCGCACTATTATAATCAAAGTATAATCAAGCCTTTACTCATGAACGCTAATGCTAAACATAAATAAACTGCAACTTACATTGTATGGATCGATAGTCTCTGGGCTTCTCTCCGCTTCTTTTAGCAATTCCATTACCTTTTCGGCAAACATTTTCGCACAATTCACTGAATATCCTCTGAAATCTGAATATCGGAATGAAAAGAAAATGAAAACAAGCAGTCTCTTTTGTTTAGGTTAGTTTGTTTTTTAGGCGTTTAGTGGCCTGGCTACCAGAATGTTTCATAAAAGTCTCGTTTAATATTTGCTATTTGTTACAAACTTGGCAACGGGCGATACATACAGTAAACACATTATTCCGCTTCAATTTTAACGTGCTAAATGCTGATAAATGTGGCTGAAGTCAGTTTACTATTATCTAATCGATGCGAAAGTGTAGTATAAGAAATAACCTGGGCTAGTAGCCAGGCCAAGAAACAAAAAAAAATAGAAACTGACAGTTCACGATCAGCTGATTCGTGTTCGGATAAAACGAAACGGTAAATTCCGGTAAATTCAATGAGTAAGCAATGTGTAAAATTTTCCGCGATTAATACTCAACTTGTAAAAAGTACTATAAGCACTGAGTTTGCTTCAGTGGGTTGTATCCGTTCAGTATACTTTGTTGCTTGCTTTAATAATAATCCTCATAAGTTCACAAAAGCGAGCACGTGTATCCGAACGATACGTCATTATTTCGTCATCTCAACTTTTCCGTCGCAGTTGTGTGAAGTGGAATTTTTGCAATTATTTCATTCATTGTACACGCGATTTCGAAGCGAATCGGTTGTTTCGCCAACATAATAACATCGTATATAGTTCAAACATGCGTTCGTGCTCATAATTCAGTGATTGTGTGCTATATCGTGTGTGTCTTCTTTTTATTTATCTTAACAAAAGTGAACATTACAAAATGAGTGCCAAAAAAGGTTTCCAAACAAAACTGCCTGAGGACGAGAACATAGATTCTGGTTTTCTATCCGGGCCTATTGATAGGCTACCAGGGGATGAGGAGGTTGAGGAAGTAGAAGATAGGAGGGGTGATAGTGGGGTAGTGCATAGTGGTGTGTCTATAACAGTAACTGAGCACCCTGAACTCGACAGTGGGCTGGATCTGTGCCTGTCGGAGTGTCTGGACTCGCTGAGAGTGAGCGAGACGGATACAGCTGCCGCTCCTCCACCGGTGGATAGTGACATCCCTCCGCTAGCGTTCCTCTTCCAGCAGGATGATGATGGTGACACGTAAGTTTATTTATCATTTATTTAATATTCTGTATAGATTTGTATAGTCAAGAAACGGTCTTCCAAAAAAGTGGTTCAAAATGTCACTGGTGTACAGCAGGCCATGCTGGTGGCCAGCGTGGACAATTGCTGTCAACGCATCAATGGCGACCGATGACCGATGTCCAAGGCAGTCAGTCTGTTAGGCCGTGCTACGATGCACACATCTAATTTAATAGTAATTTTATTTGTTATTAGACTGGTGTTAATGTAATGGTGTTGTGTATTATTACTAAAATATGTCCCCAAGGACAAGAGGCCCGACAGAGACACCACAGTCACCATACAAAAATAGCGTGTCAATAAAAATAAAACATTTTTTTATTTTATTTTATTTAGGCCCGGCTACTCAATGTTATCTTACATGAAAGAAAATATTTAAAGAAAAAGGAAATTTTATTTCATCATGATGACAAGACGAATGTGATTAGCATTGTGATTTCATGGTAGGCCTGCTACTTGATTAAAATATCCATACATTCAGATAAGATAAAAATATATTTATTTGCCATATAAAAGTAAGATTAAGAATTAAGAAATATACATTTAGAGCTAAAATGACACAAAGGAGGTGGCTCAGCTTTATGCTGTGATGTGGCCGAGGACACATAACGCTGGTTTTCAGCCACTCCCTCTTCCCTAAGGTGGTAAGCGGGGTTTGCTTGCAAGCAAATGATTATTAAGAGTGAGTTCCAAAACGGTAATAATTACCCTTTGACAGCAGTCTGTCTCAACCACACCAATTGATGTCATGTAACGCTATCCTGTTGTCAGGGTAATTGTTACCCGATTCGGAACGCAACCTAAATAATAGAGGGAGGTGAGGCTGGCATGTAGAAAAACCATTCCACCTAGAAACATAACATTTTGTAAACAGAAATACCCTAAATGTTGATACTTCAGATTAGCTGTATGCTAAATCATGTGTTGCGGTTACAAACAACTTCCTAGTGTATATGAAGAGATGTCTTCGTTTAACTGCAAAATGTTTGTGTACAGAATATTGCATTATTTAATTATGTTAATAAAATAAAAAAAAGTTAGTTACTGTCTCAGTATATTAAAATTTTGGACCTCCAAACTTCTTCCTCCTCAATAACTATGTAAATGTACATATTTTATTCTTAAATGTAATATAGGCTGCAAATGTCTAAAATAAATAAATTTTATTTTATTGTATTTATTGTATTGTATTCATGGAATGGAATTAATAGACCCAGCAATGGGTAAATACAGGTTGTAATGATGATGGTAATGATAAGATATTAAAAAATCCAGCAATCACTCTCTCTCACTTTAGTTACTACTTTTTTAACACATTTTTTTATTTATATGCATCATTTTGGCTTCTTCTCTGTTAAAAAATAGATTTCTGTCTTAAAAAACTGCCGATTATGAGGTCATCATAATTATTACTGATATTCTTTATTTAGGTGGAGTTCCACAGTGAATCAAATATTTACCATAAATTCTGTACTTACCTATTACCATGGTGTTTTACTAGACTTAATGCATTAGTCATGGAAAATTATTAATTTATTCATCATTATTTTTACTTCCTCATGTTAAGATGGCAAGCAAATTAAATTAATGAGGCTTCCTAATTTGTTTTTTTTTTTTATTATTTATAACTTTAGTTATATGTTTTTCTGGTTATTGTCTTTGTTTATTAATTTTTGTTGGCCTTTACTAATAGTGGGACATCACTATGCTCTATTCTAATTTTATATTAAATAAATATCCTATACTATTAAAGGAGCAAAATTTGTGCACATATTTTATTTGTAATTAATTTCTCAGAATAGGCTCTAACGATTTCGATGAAATTAACCTTATGGGGTTTTCGGGTAGCTAGGTCTCATGTCTGAGAAAATTGTTTTTCCCCGTGTTTTAAAGCATTTTTTAAAATACCGCGTTTTTGACAGAAAGCTATAGCACTATCTATTGGCGGGTAGCATAACATGATCACCTGATGATATTTTGATGTTGACATACATACATAACATCACCCCTCTTTCCCGTCGGGGTAGGCAGAGACCACAGTCTTCCACCTGCTACAATCTTGACATACTTCCCTTGCTTCCTGTACTTTCATCAATCCTTTCATACATGCTCGTCGGTTTAGGGTACTTTTAACCTGGCCTTTATTCAGAACGTTGAGGTGGCTATTATAAAGCATAGCTTACAGGTCAAGCTAGTTAGGTATGTACATACAGATGAAAACTTACATAACAGACATTACTGTTATGCTAAGTAAGATAGATGGCCTTGGTTACTATCTACCACACCCCCCTGGACATTACACACAACAAGCGCAAATTTTCAATTTGAAATTGGAAGGTTGCGTCGGCCAGTTGATCCCGTCAAGTAAAGAAAGATAAATGGTACAGCAGCACTGCACTTACTTTCTCGCGATATGCAAGTAAAAACTATCAACTGCAAACTTAAATTTTTTAATGCCATATAAATAGTACGAAAATACAAAATTTTATTCAAATTCAAATTCATTTATTTTCGATTTTAAATTACATTATTTACATTAATACAAAGTTACATCAATAGAATTAAATTACAATTTAGTTAATACAATAAAAATAAAAACATTGCCGAAAATGGGCATGGGCACAGCAACAGGCTGATTTTAAGCCCACCCCTGGTCATAGGAGGCTAGTTAAATAATTAAATAATCTAGGAATATATAATAGATCACTAAGCATAATTTTAGTTATAATTTATAAGATTTTATTTTATTTTATTTACTGTGATTTATTTTATTTAGGTATTTTTAAAAAATGTTCTATTGAAATATGCAGATGAACACTAACCATAAAGAATTTCAAGTAGGTGGAAGAATCATATGTTTAAATTTTGGTAGTGCAGGAACACTCTTTATGAGAATTTTCACTGATCAATGGATACTACCGCAAGATACTTGCATGGAGATTTTTTTCATTTCCCAACACACATTTCTTAAAGATAGTTGTTCAGTTTAGTCTACTGATCAAACCCTTTCAGTTTTTGGTACAACATACTCGTATGTAAAAATTTTTTGCAAAAATAAAAACAAATACAATATACTATCCAGTAAAGAATAAATAAGTACTAAGAGAGGAGGCCTTCGTCAGAAGACGAACCAAGCAATAAAGATACATAAATATAGAACTATGTAAAATATGTAAATAAGTAAGGAAAAAGCTTGGAAAACAAGGCTGTAATAAATAAATAAGAAAGTGCAAACAAATAATGTGAAAATACAAACTTACTTAGATACTAGATTTATGTACAAATGTTTTAAAGAAATATGCTGTCAGGTAGATAACCAATTCAGAATCCCAATTATAGAACATTAAAAAATGTTTTATGGAATACGCAGTCAGGTAGATAACCAATTCAGAATCCAAATTATAGAACATTAAAATAAGTCAATGAAACCGATTTTGAGTAAATTATCACATTTTTACATTTTAATAGAAAGGGAACACCTCTGAACTTCCACAGACCAATGGATACTGCCGCAAGATACCTTGCATGGAGATTCTTGGTCATTAGTGCAGGCAACGAAGCAGTTGACCCCAACATAATTCTCTCAGGCAGATTTTATTTGACAGGATGATAAAGTATCAAGAATTAAATGTAAATTCAAAACATCCAAAACAAAATATTTTTCATACATATTTTGTCATTTGTAATTTTTGTATGGAAAAATTAAAAGTACCGATTTGTTTTTTGGATTTTTTATAGAAGGGTTGTCTCATATAGTGTATGTAATACCTCAGCAATGGTTCATCAAGCTCTTTAGAGCGCTTTTTGCGGAAATTGCAATTATCCATTTTTACGTATGACAGCTACCCTCAAAATGAGAGCCAGCAAGAAACCACTCAGAATCCTTCGATGGATTTGCATAAAATTCTTAAATTTAAAATATTTTACAATCAGACAATTCATTAATCGCTAGGCCAAAGCATGACTGACAAAGTCAACTGTGAATTATTTATTGTTAATAATATTTTATCAATTTAACAACTTTATGCAAGGTATTCTTCACTGATATTTTTTAAATATTTTTTTACAATTTATTAGTGATATAGAATCATCCCCTTAAAATGATCATCATACTCATGTAAAAACATCCTGTATAATATAACAAGTTTATTTTTATTCAGTACAACCTGAATTCGATCCTGGATCTGTCGTCGAAGACTGCACATTCCAACATCTTTTGATATAATATCTTAGATAAAACTTTCCTTGTATTTTTGCTTACTAAATCTTTCGCTTTGCAGACAACTACACATCGCAGCGGTTCATGGTTGCCAAAAATCAGTCAGCACACTCATCAGGGTGTGCCCAGACAAATGGTGGTTGAATTTATCAAATGACTACGGACACACGCCTCTGCATTTAGCAGTGATGAGCGGCCACGCAGTTGTGACAAGGATGCTAGTACAAGCCGGGGCGTCGCTCGACCTCCGGGACTTGCGAGGAGACACGCCCATACATACGGCCATCAGGGCGAAGCACGTGGAATGCCTACAAGCCTTACTTGCACCTGTCGACAGCCACAGATCACAGAAGAGTTTAGCAACTATTTTAAATCAGAAGAATTATGAAGGTGAGTCTTTCTTGCTTATTCAAACAGTCTGCTAAAAAATAGATAGAAAAGAAATTAACATATTTCTGTAAGTACCACCTAATTTCTTTATACAGGTTGAAGTATCACTGTTAAAAACTATTTTTAACCGACGAAAAAAAACCGAGGAGGTTCTCAAGTCGACGCGTATATTTTTTTTTTATGTATGACCACACATAACTTTTTACAGAGTAGTCCGGTACATAGAAAGTAACACTACATGCCTAATGCCTAGTCTATTTGTCAAACTGTATTTTTCTGTATCCTAGTCTTTACTTAACTGTTTAGTTCAGGTATTTCTGCTTGTTACAACAATAAACTGAGATTATTTTTTTAAGAAAAATATTTGAAAAAAATCAAAAATTTTCGATCATCATCAAACATATATATACTCTTTATCTTTATTGCACACAACAACAGTGACACAAATAGCAGAACAAAAGTTTACTATGGGGAGGTTATCTCTTACAAGAGATCTCTTACAGCCAACCATGTGGAAGTAAGAGAATAAATATATTAGACAGGAACAAGAATGTGTACGTAATATTACATAAATAATCATAATACTTATACAATGTTTGCGCAAAAAATATTAAAATGTATTTATATCACCTAATAAAATATATGATCAGCCCAAAAGCTTAAAATTTTTGTGTGTATTACTGTATGTATTGTATGAGAAGAGTGGGGGGCACTGGTAGGTCAAGCTTCATGATTATGCGGTCGATAACACGCTGCCCGATGGCTAGAATATTGATGTAATATAATTATGCTTAAAATAATGATGCTTACGGAGCTAAAAGAAAACAATAATTTATTATGAGATAATAATAAGAGTATTGATATTTATCTAATATGCAACGTCAAATAGTTTATTATTCAAATAAATTTCAGAATACTTGTAAGGTTTTACACAGCAGCACGTAAGTAGAGACACTTTCAACTCTATAGCATTGTAATAGAGTTTAAAAAGATTCCACTGACGTGCGGTTAAGCGTACAACCTAGAGCTTCTAATCAAAAGCATTTTCCTTTAATCTGAAGAAGGTTTGTTTAGTTATTGATGTCATAACGGATACGAGAGTCAAACCGGCTCACCTTCGACAGAGCATTGTCCTGAAAACATCCGTAGATGAAATGATTGATTTAAACATGGGAAAAAATGCTGAGACTGCGGAGATTCACTAGGATGCATTCATGAATTGAATTGCTGGAATAAAACCTGTTTGCGTGTAAGACAATGTTTACGTGTGAACGGTCGCCCGTCAAGGTCCCCGCTACGCTCAATGCCAACACAGACCTTCGCTACTCAAACCAGCTAGCTAGCTACTTTTTATAATGCGCACGGCTAAATAGTGGAATTCTCTGCCTGCGTATGTGTTCCCGAGTTCATATAACCCGAATCTATACAAGTCGCGAGTGAATAGCCTTCTTCTGGGCAAGCCCGTTCCATCGCCGACCTCATCTCTGTCTTTAAGACTAGATCGAAGTCAAGAGTAAGTAAGTAGGTACCTAAGTAAAAAAAAAGCTGATTGAAGGCACAATCACAACTTCCTAAATACAAAGACTAATTCGGCATACATTACTGGGAGGCTTGGTTTTGTTAATTCCAGTATCCTTAATACAACCAGCAATGTATGCTGAATTAGTTTCTGAATTAGTGAAGGTGTGATCACGGCTTGTCTTGGCCGTTCCACGGCGCGGCCTCTCCGCGGAGTTCGGAATTCCCTGCCTGTGTAAATTACATTAAAAAGATTCGAATATTAACCAGTCGCGTCTAGATAGGTATGTTGTCTTCGGTTTTCCCGAAGTATTATTTAATGTTCGAAGCGGTGATTTGTCTCAAATTTTCAACTTGTTCGATACTACGATTTATCTGAAGCTTCAGTTTTATCGCGGAATAAGGCCGCCTGGCGAGGTTGCTTGACCTGTGGGTGTCCTAAACAGGGATGTCACCTTTACAACTTGCTAAATATTTCGAGTCGAGTCTTTCAATTAGCATATTTATAAACCACAGAGCACATAATCTTGACGCGTCGACGGCCGGCGGCTTGCGATGATCATTCATATCTGTGTTAAAAACCCATCAATCTGGCGGTATAATATTCTGTATTTTCCCTGCATGTGTTAAGGAAACATTGTTTGTAAACAATAGAAGGACAAACTTGAAATGAGGTGTTGGCAGCCCTGTGTGCTGCCCTGTCAGGCTCTGGGTTTCTCCAAAAGCGATAGCGTTCACATAACGAACAGTTGTTCGAGCCTCGGGTGAAAGCCTTCGCAGACCTGGGATATCCCACATTGTCCGCAACGACCGCCACACAAATTTTATACGTCACGTATTATGCTAAGTATATGCGGGTTTCCCAAGCCATTTCAAATTCAATTGGCATCCGATTGTCTCGTGCCAGTAGTAGGCACAGTATACTAACACATATTTCGGGTTGTTCAACATTAATTAAACAAGATTAGTAGGTACATTATATAAATAACTAGCTGGTGCCCGCGACTTCGTCTGCGCAGAATAAATTGTAGCCTATGTGTTATTTTAATGTACAAGCTATATTATTGTAAAGTTTCATAAAAATCCATCCTGTAGTTTTTACGTGAAAGAGTAACAAACATCCATCCATACATATTTACAAACTTTCGCGTTTATAATATTAGTAGGATAAAAGAAGAAAATTGGTCGAGTACTAACTATATTTAGTACTATTGTAGTTGGAAGGTTAGGTCATAAGTAACAGTACCTATGCTACTTTTATCAGTTCAACAAGTAAACAAAATAAGTATAAATAAAGACTATTTTTCTCATGGTTGATAGGCTTACTCTTGACCTCGATCTAGCTCTGAGGGCAGAGATGAAGTCGACGATGGAAAGATGCTTGCCCAGAAACATATTCACTCACGACTTGAATACATTCAAGAGTGCAGTAAAAGAAGGAAAGTCTTATAAAAACTAGTCATGGTAGGTCAGGAAAACCGCAAACGTTAGACTAACCAGAAAGGAGGCAAGCAAGCGAGATGTTTCCACGAACAAAGTACAATCACTGTACTGTCAACCGCCCGTCGGTAGAAACTTTTTCAACTCTATTACCACGCTATAAGGTCCAAAAGTGTTCTACTGACGTGCTGTTGAGTGTACCTATCATTGCAAGGTTTTGGGTTTGCCCGCGTGAAAGCGTGCCAGCTGCAGCGCTGTCTGCGGCGGAAATCCCACATCATCACATAATGTTCAGTTACGTGGAGAACTTTCTCTAAGAGATTGTAACGAATGATTCTGTATGAGTGTGCGATAGTGAAGCACTCGGTAACTAAAGCCACGATCACACCTACCTAAATTCTAAGACTTATTCGGCATACATTGCTGGGAGGCTTGGTTACGAATGTATGCCGAATTAGTCTTTGAATTCCGCTAGGTGTGATCGTGGCTTTAGTAATGATCGCTCTTTCGATCACGATAGTTCCCGTAAAGATGATCGATAGTGGCGTAATAACTGAAGTAATTTGCCGTTGCAATAAGACGTTGTTCGTGACCACTATATTTTTAATGGTGCTTTTGTGCAAAGTCCATCTGGGAAAGCACCACCCCTTTGCCTGCTGTAAAGCAACATTTTTTGCATTGCTGAACCTTGGTCTGAAGGGTGAAGGAGCCAGTGACACACTGCGCTTTGCTGTCTTATTAGTGTCAAATTAGTTCATCAGTTGGCCGACCTGCTCGTTTGCTTACTTGAAAAAAAAAAAAAATATCGGCTATCGACATGACACGACAACAAACCTACTAATATATGAATTTTTATTGGTTTTGCTCCCGAAGTCCTGTGTTTCTACTCATGAAATCCCTTTCGGTGTATTAGGACCAGTTCCGCGAACGTCCATTTCCGCGAACGTGCATTTCTGTGAAAGTCCATTTTTCGAAGTCCGTATTTCAAACTTAAACTTAACCTAACCCCCCACCCCTCTTCTACCAACATGAAGAAGGGTTTTGAAACTTCGTTGTTTTTGAAGATGGTGACTTAAAAATTGGTTTTCATACGTACTAATGCAAATAAATAAGTTGAAAAATATTTCACAGTAATAGACTTTCGCGGAAATGGACGTTCACGAAAATGGACGTTCGCGGAAATGGACGTTAGCGGTACTGGACCTAATAGACCAAAATGATGAAAACAAGCAACTTTTCCGAAGTAATATTTTTTTACTGGAAACGTGACTTATTTTACTATGGAGATGAAAAAAAAATATTCTAGTTTGGGCAAGTTGCTTGTTATCATAAGTAGAATCACTGGGCTTTGGGAGCAAAACCAATGAAAATTCACGCCGTATATTTTTCTTCTTTTCGGAAATTAAATTGAGTTAAAACTGTTAAAAGCCATTTCACAGAATAAACGTACTTACTTACCTGATTTTATTTGAGGGAATTCCGTCGTTAATGATAAGGGGCAATTCCCATTCGATAAAAGCGATAAAGATAAGATTGTGTATTATTTACGTTGTTTTAGTGCCGTATTACGTACAGTCAAGAGCACGTCAAGCTTGATAATTGCCAGCTGAGACAGAAATCGCACTACGACTATAAAAGGTGTAAGGGACGGTCCACCGAAAACTGGAAGGGCGTTTCAGTCAACGAAACTGAACAACTTTTCCTAACAAACAATTTTTTAAATTGAAAAAAAAAATTGCTCCTTCTGATCGAACAGTTTGTATAGAGGTCAATTTTTATTTGTCAAAAATGTTTTTTTAGTTTCGTTGACTGAGCACGCCCTTTTAGTTTTCGGTACAACGTTCCTTACACCCTGCATTAGTACTGAACAACCTATTTGCGATTAAGTGACTGTGATGAGGTGACTGATTCTTGTCAACCCAATCTTGCATAGTGGGATCTCTTTATAAATAAAACGGATAGGTGAGAGCTCTTACAACCGCGGTCCATGGTGCCAGCCGTAACGCTGACAAGCGTGGTGACTATGGTACTTCCCCTCCACATTGTTTCAGCAAAAGCTTGAATTCTGGAGGGAGTTCCCTGTCCTGTAGTGGACGTTTGATGGAATGTCATGATGAGGTAAGAGCACCAGTAAAAGGCTAAAAATTAAAGAGTGTAATTCTTTGCTCCTGAGCTCATGTGACCCGAATTTATTCAAGTCGCGAGTGAATAAGTTTCTTCTGACAAGCTTGTTCCATCATTCTCCAAGAGTTAGCCCATTGGCAATAAAAAAAAACTTTAAAGCGCCGTTTTAAAAAAAACTGTGAAGTTAAAACATGTTTTGAGAATAAATTCTGAAATGAGTTGGTACCTGGTTAGGTACCTGAGAGTTGCCAGACCTGTAATTGCCGAAACTTTCTGGAAATACTGTAGAAATCCAGTTTCCGTCTTGATGACTGTTTGATGATAGCTGCGACCATTTAACTACGGACTTTTGCCTTTATTTATTTAAACTCATTTCATTTGGAATTCCCACCAGCATTAAAAGTAGGTAGTTAGCGCGGATTCAAATTATTAAATTGCGTCGTAAAATTCTTAGAAGATTGAGTATTTAGTAAATGGTAGCCTTTACCTATACCAGGCTTATGAAGTAGAGGGTTCGAGAGAAGTATGTCAAGCAAGATTGTAGCAGGTGGAGGGCTGTAGTCTCTGCCTACCCCGACTGGAAATAGATGTGAGTTTATGTGTGTATTTAAAACCATGAGACCGCGTCTTTCGTGAACTATAGTTTGCTGTAAATATCGCTTTTTCATTCATTTATTTATTTGTTGTTAACGGTGACTTGTGTAGTTGCTAGCCAAGGTTACAGCACAAAATGCAGTTGACTAACAAATGAGGAAAAGCAGAGAAATACCCATGCAAACAAGGCCGGCGGCGGAACGGAAAAAACTGCAAGAGTTATTTAATTTAACATAATAATTTTAAAGTTTCACAGTCCTGCCCACCGTCGCAAAGTTGCATGTCAATCGTTCTTTTAAGCCATGATCACACCAAACTGAATTCAAAGACTAATTCGGCATACATTGCTCGTTGAAGTAAGGATATCGCAATTAACATTACCAAGCTTCCTAGCAATGTATGCCGAATTAGTCTTTGAATTCAGTTAGGTGTGATCGTGACTTTACTGATTGCACATCGGAGAGTGTGCGCAATGGAGCTCTTGCAAGAGCTTTATAAGCTTATCCCACCGCCACGCCGATTTTGAGGCGCAATAAAATCCATATTTTTAAAGGGAGCATGGATTGCAACCTGATTGTATAGTACCTAGAAGTTACTCCACCAACAACGGATTGACAAGAAGTCATCCTTACACTATTTAAAAGTTTCGTAGAGCCAAAAAACCAAATCAAATGATGTCAATGCAAACTCGAGTGTCGTTGAGCAATTTCGCCGTACGCTTCGCAGCTGTTCGTTGATGGAATTTCCCACGCCTGTACACCTGACCTGATTTTCCTGCACCTCGATACAAACATAATTTATTTACTAGCTGGTGCCCGCGACTACGTCTGCGCAGGTTTATAAATTGTAGCCTATGTGTTATTCTGATGTATAAGCTATATTATTGTAAAGTTTCATTAAAATCCATTCAGTAGTTTTTACGTGAAAGGGTAACAAACATCCATACTTACAAACTTTCGCGTTTATAATATTAGTAGGATTTATATAGCCGTTGGTCCCTGCGACTGTCTACGAAAGTAGTCTTTAATGAGACATGTCAGAGAGTGGCTCAACAATTCTCAACATTAGAAGTCAGATATTAGGTCTTTACCTATGAAATTGCCGTTTTGTATGGCGAATTTTAGCTAAACTCAATTTTCAGTACTAACATTTTTGCATTTTTCTTAGGAATCCAATCCAATCCAATCCAATCCAATCCAATCTTTTTAATTTTTTTAAGCATTATTGGGAAGACATTAAGCTAAAAGAAGCTTAAAATTGATTTTCGAAAAATATTATCTGTAAAAAAATATAGCAAATCTAATGATGAAATCGGACGACAATTAAGACGAACAATTTTCGAACCTTAAATTTTATATATCAAAATAAAAATAAAAACTTTATTTTATGCGTAAATTAATAACCTTGAAGTCAACTTTCAAATATAAGACAAATGAAAAAAATTGCATTAGTATTATAGGAATTATGATCTCATTAATCTGTAAGAAAATTTCGGCAATTTCATAGGTAAAGACCTATTATTTAGAGGACACAAAGCGCTACAAATAGAAAGCGTTCCTTTTCTTAGTTTTTCGTAACTAAAGTAAACATTTTATTCCTTCTTTTCAAAGTTCCGCAAAAGTTTATGTTAAATAGGTGAGTATCGTAAGAGGCGACTAAGGGTTATAAACTAGAGGATGGGCAGCAGCATCCTCCTTTGTATCTTACATCTTACTTAACAAGCGAGGTGACTATGGTACTTCCCCTCCACATTTTTCCAGCTAAAGCTAGAATTCTGGAGGGAGCTCCCTGTCCTGTAGTGGACGTTTCATGTGATGTTATGATGAGATGAGTATAAGTTTATGTTATTATTTATGTTCCCCGATCTTACTTGATGGTAGGTGACGACGGGGTCGAAGATTTAACATGCTTACCAAGATAAAATCTATTCACTCTAGCCTTGAAAAGATCCAGATTATACCTATATTGTTCGGGGGAAAAGATCTGGAAAGAACGAGTTCATACTGTTACTAATAATGTGCGGCCGACTGTACAATGGTATAAAATAAATAAAACAAAAATTAAGCTGGCCGATGCCGAAGTCGGAAATACCGCCGCGTCTCTTTAAGGTCAAAGAACGATTTAACGAGTCCTTCCTCCGCTCTGCGTCTTCTGGGTTTTTCTCCTTCAACTGAGAAATTTAAATTTCGACCGTAAATTATGGTAATTATTACCTACCTATATTTCTTTTTCATTCAGTAAGGTTACCTTCTTACATAATAAGCTATAATCAGTTGCTAAAGTCGCACGAGACTCAGTTGCTATAGTGACTATTCGTAAACATTCATAGACTTTTTGATTTTAATTTGGGCTCACAATCTCATTTCGATTTCATTTACACAAAATGTGACCGCATGTGACTTAATGGAAGGTTAACTTTAAGTGACTTTTCTAAGTGCTTCATTAAGTCAACAAAAATTAAAATACAATGTATTTATTGTAAATGTATTCAAAATAGGGATACGAGTATGTCATAGTTGCACCAAGTTGCATGTAAAACAATAATCTAAAAATGTGCGTGTATTGTAATTACTAATTACTAATATGTTCCTCTTGTAATTACGCGACATTACTCTTTGGTTATAAACATAATAGATAAATATAGGTGCCATTGATTCTAGGTATTATTTCGTGAACTTAACTTGAGCAGTAGTTGAGAAGGTACCCGTTGACCTTAAAGCTTAAAATACGGAAGCGGAGAAAATATCTTTGCCGCGCGGCCGACTCGTGCGCTGTGGCCATGTTTGGTTGGTTGCGCGCGCGCATACTTGGGAAACCCCATCGTTGCTCTCTGTGACGTCACACGCACATTTAGCTCTGTTTACGCGACGATTGTAAGTAAATTAACGCATGCATTAGGTCTGTTTAATAGTACTAGAAATATTGAATTAATATTCAAAACGACGATACGTATGGTTACGTAAACAAACATTAGTTAAATTACAATAGGTGCACCTTTGTAACGACATAACATAATCATAACATCCCATGAAACGTCCACTACAGGACAGGGATCTCCCTCCAGAATTCTAGCTTTGCTGAAAAAATGTAGAGGGGAAGTACCATAGTCACCTCGCTTGTTAGCGTTACGGCTGGCACCATGGACCGTAGTTGTAGGTGACCGCAGTAAGTAAGATGTAAGATACAAAGGAGGATGCTGCCGCCCATCCTCCAATTTATAACCCTTTGTCGCCTTTTACGACACCCACAGGAGACGTGTTGGTACTATTCTTTGCCGGCACCACACGAACACCAGTCATGTAATTACCTAAACTGAATGAAAGCACTGATAGTGTTTAATTTTAAAGGAATTGTGCTAGTTTTAGCTGCGATCTATTTTAACCGCCTTGGAATTAGCTTGGACTACTGCCAAATCCGCGAAATCAAAATCTAAAACGAATATTTTGTAATCTATTCAGCACATTATTATTAGGATACATATCAGGAAACGGTTAAAAAAATGTTTTACAAGGAAAACTAAAAAATATTCACACCAGGAACTATGCTGTTTTGCCCTGACCCATATGGCCCATGACCCATGAAAAAAACCGGTTAACGCGCACTGAGGGTTCTGTACAATACCATGAAGTGTTAAACGATATTTTAGTGGTGGGTTTGACACTTGTTTATGTATACCGATTTTACGATACATAAAAAAGACGCTTCTTGTATGGGGTTCGGAACTCTTAATTTTTTTATTCTTTGTTAAAAAGGATATTATTTATTATTTAAAAAATAATCCGCAAATAATTTTGTTAAACCAGTGTACGGTCAGAAGGTCGCAGGAAAATCCCAGCGATTACAATTATAGCAAACCCAAAAAAAAATCAGTTCAAAAACTAAAACCCGACTGCTGGCAAATCTTGCTCTAAAAAAAGTATGAAACAAGAAAATATTGTCATCTGAAATTGTTATGTACAAACTATGGTATTAATTAAATATTCATACCGATGTTCAGATAATAGCCGTGGTCATATTGTTATGCCTCTTTGCCCTGAAGTTTATGATCGCTTTTTTCGGATAGGAGGCATAACATGACCACGGCTATTATCTGAACATCGGTATGAATATTTATTAAATACCATAGTTTGTACATAACAATTTCAGATGACAATATTTTCTTGTTTCATACTTTTTTTAGAGTAAGATTTGCCAGTAGTCGGGTTTTAGTTTTTTGAACTGATTTTTTATTTCAATTATTTTGGGGTTGTAAATACATAAAAAAGCTAACAATATATATATTTTTGAAATGTGCTCACTAAGCCCTTTCATTTGATACCTAACACGGTACGGTTAAAATTTTTTTTTTTATTAGTCCTTGACTTAATCTGCTCTAGAGGGCGCCACATACAATTAAACGAAATTTCTTGTATCCTATAACCAGCGGATAATTAAGACGCTTCTAACGACATCTCATTTGTCAAAATATGATAAGTAGTTTAGAAGTTATGATGGAACAGATGAACATACATACATACATACATAGCCTGTCAAAATCATAACCCTCCTTTTGCTTTGCCGTAGTTGGGTAAAAAGACGCTTCTTGTATGGGGTTCGGAACTCTTAATTTTTTTATTCTTTGTTAAAAAGGATATAATTGAGAAAGGGATGCTAAGATGGTTTGGTCATGTGGAGAGGATGAATGAAGGAAGATTGACGAAAGAGATCCACAAGGCGAGAGTGAATGGAAACGTTGGAAGGGGAAGGCCTCGGCGAACGTACCAGGACCAAATTCAAGACGTTCTGAATAAAGGCCAGGTTAAAAGTACCCTAAACCGACGAGCATGTATGAAAGGATTGATGAAGGTTCAGGAAGCAAGGGAAGTATGTCAAGATCGTAGCAGGTGGAGAACTGTGGTCTCTGCCTACCCCAACGGGAACAAGGCGTGATGTTATGTATGTATGTATGTAAAAAGGATATTATTTATTATTTAAAAAATAATCCGCAAATAATTTAGTTAAACCAGTGTACGGTCTGAAGGTCGCAGGAAAATCCCAGCGATTACAATTATAGCAAACCCAAAAATAACTAATAATTTGTGATCCAGCTATTTAATATTTTGTCATTTCATCGTTTCATGAATCAATGCCAACGCTTACCATCACATTTTGCAGCCATGGCTCTACAACCAGAGTATATTTGACGGAAAATATAACATTGTTTTACAAACTTGTTTTTTCTGACAGCTTTAGCTGATTACTATAGATATAGCTGCAAAATGTGTTGGTAAGCGTTGGCATTGACTCGTGATACGGATTACGTGTTACCTATATTTTTATGTAGAAGTGCTCGTGGCCGAGTGGTAGCTGCTTTTTTTATATTAAAAAAAAACTCGTGTGCTTCGGCTTGTTAGATCTAAGTACATTTCTACACATTTCTTTCACCGCAAAAACTGACTAATATGTTGATATTTATGCACAGCCCAAACTCATTGGTCTAGAAACTTGAGAGGTTCCTTATATTATAATAATAGGTCTTTACCTATGAAATTGCCGTTTTGTATGGATGAATTCTAAAAAATGTTTTTAAATTTTTTTTTTTTTTTTTTAGGTAAACTCAATTTTCAGTACTAACATTTTTGCATTTTTCTTAGAAATTATAAATCTAATATTTTTTTTCTTTTTTTAAGCATTATTGAGAAGACATTAAGCTAACAAAAACCTTAAATTTAATTTTCGAAAAATATTATCTGTAAAAAATATAACACATCTAATGATGAAAAGCATGCTTTTATGAAGAGTCAGAAGGTGTCTCACAAGGCTCGTCTGGCTGTTCATAGAGGCGTTTTGGTACCAACACTGATGTACGGCAGTGAAAGCTGGGTATGGCAGAAAAAGCATGAAAGTAGAATTAATGCAGTACAAATGAGAGCGTTGAGGAGTATGATTGGTGTGAAATTGAGTGACAGGATTAGAAATAGTGTGATAAGAGAAGGTTGTGGCGTAAAAGAAGACGTAGTGACTAAAATTGAGAAAGGGATGCTGAGATGGTTAGGTCATGTAGAGAGGATGAATTAAGGAAGATTGACGAAAGAGATCTACCAGGCGAGAGTGATTGGAAACGTTGGAAGGGGAAGGCCTCGGCGAACGTACCAGGACCAAATTCAGGACGTTCTGAATAAAGGCCAGGTTAAAAGTACCCTAAACCGACGAGCATGTATGAAAGGATTGATGAAGGTTCAGGAAGCAAGGGAAGTATGTCAAGATCGTAGCAGGTGGAGAACTGTGGTCTCCGCCTACCCCGACGGGAACAAGGCGTGATGTTATGTATGTATGTAATGATGAAATCGGACGACATTTAAGACGAACAATTTTCGAACCTTAATTTTATATATCAAACTAAAAATAAAAACTTTATTTTATGCGTAAGTTGATAACCTTGAAGTCAACTTTCAAATATAAGACAAATGAAAAAAAATACAGAATTATAGGAATTATGATCTCATTAATCTGTCAGAAAATTTCTCCAAATGTGCCAGAGTTGGCCACCACGGGGTTTCAGTCAGTATGACTCTGACATAACACTGTCGATCCCCCGGACGGCAGAGTATCCATGACGGATTTTCCCGTGTAAAAAAATAAAATAAAAAAAACGCCGTTATAATATAACTTAGGCGAGCACTACCTCCTTTGAATCCACGGAAACCCACGCGGCGGCGGACGAAGTCGAAGGCAACAGCTAGTATTGTATATTTAATTGTTTGTGTGTTTGTTACAGGCCAAACCTGCATTCACGTAGCTGCCACGTTAGGACATCTCCCTACACTCCAGATCCTAGTCTACTACGGCGCCGATGTCAACGCTAGAGTAAGTACGATTTAATGGAGAATTAACATTAATGAGGTTTTCTGCACCACGCCACTGGTGCACCAACTAGACAAGGTGTTGTTGATGTACTGTCAACCGCTCGTCGGTAGAAACTTTTTCAACTCTATTACCACGCCATAAGGTCCAAAAGTGTTTCTACTGACGTGCTGTTGAGTGTACTATTTAAATGTGGTAGGGCTTTCGTGCGAAGTCCGTCTGGTGAAACACCATCCACTTGCCTATTTCTGCCGTAAAGCAGCAGTGTTTGCACTGCCGTGTTTTGGTTCGAAGGGTAAAGCAGTCAGTGAAATTACCGGCACATGAGATACACCATCTTTGATCTCAAGGTGAGCATCGCGCTTTGCTGTCCTATTAGTGTCAAATTATGGGTGCTGTGGGTGGTGGCGACTATTTACCATCAAGTGGACCACGTGCTAGTAAAAAAAAACTATTGAATAATCTGCTTTTTCGTACATACTTAGGTCGTTTTAATTGAATATGCATTAAAAACCGTATTTTTAGACAATTTTTAACGAATTCACGTAAAGGGTCATGATTTGATTTGGTCGATAGTACACTGCAGCATAAGATGTTTGAAAGCAAATTGTAAGAACGAAGATATTATTCGTAGGCTGATCCAGCTAGCAAGGTTCGTTTTCTGGCCAATTATCTACAGTTAAAATAATGTTGCTTGATTAGAATGACAGCAGTGTGAGAGCAGGACGGAGCGATGCGTAAGATATTGGAGCGACAGAGACACGTATCGCTCTGTTCTGCTCTCACACGTAGCTCTGTCCAACCAAGCTACGCTTCTTCGAGTGTAGCTTTTGATTTTTTTTATGTCACAAGTAAGCACACAAGCAGTTGGGCCACCTAATGGTAAGTGGTCACCACCGCCCATAGCACCCACTATCTTATTAGTGAAATAATTTGACACTAATAAGACAGCAAAGCGCGTTACCCACCCTGAGAACTAAGATGTTATGTCTCATGTGCCAGTAATTTCCCTGGCTCCCTTGCCCTTCAAACCGAAACACAGCAGTGCAAACACTGCTGCTTCACGGTAGAAAAAAGCAAGAGGGTGGTACTTCCACAGACGGACTTTGCACTAAAGCCCTACCAGACGTGCTCTTGACTGTGCCAAGTGCTAACCGCAACGCTAACAAGTTAGGTGACTGGTACGCACGACAGAAAGCACGTAGACAACTAAAAACAGAACCAGTATAAGTTGAACCAACTTTACGCTGCAAACGCCCAAAACCAGAGATCCGCTCACGGTCAAAGTGTTTCCACCGACGTGCGGCCGTGTGTGTGTGTACAGTCGGCGTCAAATTCATATGAGCGTTTATCAGGGTGTCCACATTCTTGAAAATCAGGGAAAGTCAGTGAAAAGTCAGGGAAGCTTAAGGTGGTCAGGGAAAGTCAGTGAAATCGAGGAGCCACCTGGAAAGTCAGGGAAAAATTAAGAATTTACAGTTTGCTTTCCAAAATGTCCCAGTGATTGTAAAATAAGGGATAAATCATTCTCTAGTGACTAGAGTCTAGTCTGACTCTTAATCCAGACTATTGAAGCATTTTTTCCAGGTTCCGAGTGACCTACAATAAGGCATAATTTCTAGTCACAATAATTAGATTACTCCTTTTAATTTTTATAAATTTCAATAGTTTTGTTCAGTGAAATCTTTTATTTAGTCCTGTAATTCATGCTCTAGTCTGACTCTTAAGGGGCTGATAAGAGCTGAATTACCTCCCTTTCTAACAAAGGGCATAATGCGCGTGCTAGAACGGAGCGGATTCGCGCTGTTTTACGTTTTTCGCTCATTTCTGCATTATTCTCAAAATCTGTACCCTAATAATAGGTCTTTACCTATGAAATTGCCGAAATTTTCTTACAGATTAATGAGATCATAATTCCTATAATTCTAATGCAATTTTTTTAATTTGTCTTATATTTGAAAGTTGACTTCAAGGTTATCAATTTAAGCATAAAATAAAGTTTTTATTTTTAGTTTGATATATAAAATTAAAGGTTCGAAAATTGTTCGTCTTAAATGTCGTCCGATTTCATCATTAGATTTGTTATATTTTTTTACAGATAATATTTGTCGAAAATTAAATTTAAGATTCTGTTAGCTTAATGTCTTCCCAATAACGCTAAAAAAAATTAAAAAAATTGGTATTATACTTAATTCCTAAGAAAAATGCAAAAATGTTAGTACTGAAAATTGAGTTTACCTAAAATTCGCCATACAAAACGGCAATTTCATAGGTAAAGACCTAATATTAATGATTAAATAGCTATATTATTACGCATAATATATTGAATAATGTGTAAAAGTTTTGGCATCATAGATTAATGGGTACTTAAGAAAAACGGTTTAAAAGCAAAAATCAGACTTAAAGAGGGGTAGAGGTTGCTTTTTTATGGCGTACAAAATATATTTAATCGCATTTCTGAGTCGGCCATGGGATGCTTAATTATCACATTTTTTTTCAAAGGCCATATACGTCACTTTTCGATAAAAACCTGCTCTAGTGAAGCGTATTTAGCTCTTATCAGCCCCTTAATCCAGACTGTTGAAGCATTATTTTTCAGGCATTTTTTTTTTCTCCAAAGTGTGACCTACATTATGACATTGTTTTTGGTCTTAACATTTTTTCGAAAATATATTCATTTATACTTGCGGCACTTCTGGACCGGTACCTTTTCGTGCCGTTCGCGGTCGAGACATCAGGTTGCTGGAGTGCAGAGGCCCTTGAATTTGTCAGGGAGATCGGGCGTCGACTTAGGGCACAAGGCGGTGACTGCCGCTCCGGGTCGTTCCTAGTGCAAAGAGGGTCCATCGCCATCCAACGCGGAAACGCCGCAAGTGTCATGGGCACCTTTGCACCGGGATCGATCTGAGGCGGCTTATTCGATCAATAGGTTTGACTTATGATTTAATTTATGTATTGTTTGACTGTTTTTAGGGTTCCGATACCAAAATGGTAAAAAAAAGGAACCCTTATGGTGCCGCTCTGTCTGTCTGTCTGTCCGTCTGTCTGTCACACCTCTATATCTCAGCAACCACTTATGCTATCGACCTGAAATTTGGAATAGTTTTAGAATATAGTTGCCCAACTTAATTGCACATAATTTTAAAAAAAAAAGTATGATTATTAATGTAAAGGGGGCCAAAATAGGGGGGGCCAAATTTCAAATTGTCGCTACTAGGTCGAGTGGGGTATCATATAAAAGGGCTTTACTTGTACATTTGAAAATATATTTTTGTATTTTTTTAAGTTTCTTAGTTTTCAAGTTATGATGAAAAATGTCAAAAAAAATACCATTGCCCCCCCCCTTATCTCCGAAGTTTGAGTAATGAAAAATCTGAATTAATTACAGTTGACAGAAGTTTATGTAAAATTTACAGCAAAAATAAAACGATCTTTCTAAGTTGCACAGTTTTTCAGAAATATGCAAAAAACCTTTACAAACAAATTTAGTTTTGCGGTCCTGAAAATGGACTTTATTGCTTCCAAAAATACTATAGGTATATCGGAACCCTCGGCGCGCGAGTCCGACTCGCACTTGACCGGTTTTTTATCTGTGTTTTTGACTGTACTAACTAACTATCCTCTTAGTTCAATAAATAAATATTTTCGGTTTATACTTTATTTTTCTTTAAAATGAATAAAATTGGTCAGGGAAATTTTTGAAAATGGTCAGGGATAGTCAGGGAAAAGTCAGGGAAATTTTTTGGGCATTAGCTGTGGACACCCTGTTTATCGTAGTCAAAATTATCTGTAGTAAACAAGTTCAATTTCATATACGCCATTACAATTGTCATATACCTACTTGTGAGCACCAAAAGTGTTCAAAATATCTTGGCAACATGGTATCCAATATTTTTTATTTTCGCGGTCGTCAGTTCAAATTAATGTGACTGTCTATAGTAGTCAAAATGATCTGAAGTAAACAAGATCTAGATTACTTCAGACCATTTTGACTACTATTGTCGCTCACATCAATTTGACGGTGATGGCCGCGAACATAATATTGGAAACTATGTTGCCAAGATATTTTGAAGGTTTTGGATGCTCTCAAGTATATATGACAATTCTAATGACGTATATGAAGAAGATAGACGCTCATATGAATTTCAGGCTGACTGTACATTATCCAAAAACATACGATATTACGATGGAAATGAGTGAAGACTTCGCAAAGGGTTTATTGTTTCACGTTGTTTGCGGAAGCTGTCGTTGAATTACCGGTATGAAACCAGCAGACTTCATTAGTCATTTCCATGGGAATCCTATACATTCATACACACACACACACACGCTTATCCTGCACGTGTTTAGCTACTTTCCATCCGGAAATTTCCACATTTACGGCTTTCCGTCCAAATTTTACCGCGAATTACGCTCTGCGATCACGAGATATAATACTCGAGGCTCCTAATTAAATAGTAAACATAATTATTACTTTCCAAAGGAACATACGAGTAGGTCGAAATACGAGCACATTTGACCGTCAATACTAAATAAATTAAATTTTAAAGCTAAAATAAATTTTAAAAACTTTCTTTCTAAAATGCGCTACCATACGATGCAGTTTTATGGGGGTTCTTCTGGGCAAGCTCGTTCCATCGTCGACCTCATCTCTGCCCTGAAGACTAGATCTAGACTCATTGTAAATAAAAAGAAAATTTACTATGGGCTGCGTTTTTATATCTATAGTAGTTTATGCCACTGTCAAGTTAAGATAGTCATTGAAACATGAGCACAATAGACAGCACGAATGTTACAATGACTATATTAACTAGACAAAAAATATATTAATGTCCCTAAAATGACACCTAAACCACAGAATAAATAATAATAGTTAGATACTAGAAGATAAAACAAACAAACCTGACTTTGTTTGCAAATTTTATAGCAGATTAATGTTATGCTTATAAAGTCAGACTTCGTTTGCGCAGGTTTATAAATTGTAGCCTATGTGTTATTCTAAAGCTATATTATTGTGAAGTTCCAATAAAATCCATTAAGTAGTTTTTACGTGAAAGGGTAACAAACATCCATCCATACTTACAAACTTTCGCGTTTATAATATTAGTAGGAAGGATGAATCGACATACATTTATTTAATTTCTTAGTAATACTATTGGATTCATCATGGCAAAATTTGTGAGACATTCATTAACACCTCGTGATTAAGCGGAAATCTGGCTTCATCCAAATAATGCAAAAAAACGTTATTTATGTTGCTTTTTTTGTATTTTCGGTCGCATAGATAATAAATGACCGCCTGCCCGGGTAAAAGCGAGAGTGAGATAGAGTTCACGTAAGAGTCAGGTGTATTTAAATCAAAAATTGTTCACTAAAAAAATTATATTTATATGTAACAATACCTTAGTAAGTTACCTTGTACTCGTAGCCGTTTATTATTTACTTTGTTTGTACACTCAGCACATCAATAGAAACACTATTGAACTTTATGCTATGGTAATAAAGTTGAAAAAGTTCGTACTGAAGTGCGGTTGACCGTACGACGTCTTGTCGGTTAGTCAGCAGGTTTCCCCGGCGGAAAACCCGTCTGGCGCTATCTACTGATACGGTACCGTATCAACAACATGTAGGGTAACCATCTTGGAATTTGAAACGTCCGGACACACAGCTGAAATTTTACAAGAAAGTCTGATCCCAAGAATTCGGACTCCTTGCTCCCTTCGAATAGAATATTCATTTATTTTACTATGGGATGACATCTGTCATTGTGTCCTCTGATCCCAAGAATTCGGATTCCTTGCTCCCCTCGAATGGAATATTCATTTATTTTACTATGGGATGACATCTGTCATTGTGTCCTATGTTGAAATGTCAAATCATCAAACGTGATTTGACATCCTCATACAAAATTTACACAATGACGCTTATGTATTTTCATTAATCTTCCTTACTCTTATATTTGCATATAGTCCGATCAGTCTTTTTGTGATTATCTTTTTCTCTATCTTAAAGTTTTAATTATTAAATTGAGAATCTCGTGCTAGAATTTTGTGTATTATTACGAGTCCAATATGTAACGATATCAAGTCTGACTTATTTCAGGCTGCAGTCTCCCATGTTAAGTGTTTTAAAACACTAATATTGTAATGGTACATTAGTTCAATAATAGCAATACATATGCTATTTTCACTGGAAAGAGCCCAATGGATACGAGTATACGAGCGAAACTGATTGTCGGTGTTCTCTGTGAAATGAGAAATTATCTACAAAACGAATTATCTGATTACAACAATGATTGAAGACTGATGACACAAGTATCATCATTGTTTTATGTAATCAATTATACATATATGTACAACAAAAATTAAACATTCATTTAAAAAAAAACACCATGGTCAAAGGTGGAAGAAGGCCGAAAGTCCGGACTTGTCTATTTCAAATGCGAAACGGATGGTAACCCTATCTATAATATCGGGTTTTTCACTTAAAGCGCGTGTTTACTTATCCTTTTAAGATATCTTAACAGCACCGTAAATACCGAAATAATTGAAAGACAGTTACGTAGTTTCATTCAAGGATGTTGATGTCAAATGTTAAGTTAAACGTCATGTTCTGTTGTGTCTGATGTTATACGGGGTGTAAGACACGGTATACCGAAAACTGAGAGGGCGTACTCAGTCAACGAAACTGAACAACTTATGTAAAGAAATTTTTTTTGGGAAATGGAAAAAGTGATGCACACTCACTCTGATCAAACAGTTTGTATGGAGAGGTAATTTTTTTTCATTTTCCAAAAATATTTCTTTGGGAAAGTTGTTCAGTTTCGTTGACTGAGCACGCCCGTTTAATTTTAGGTACACCGTCCATTAAACCTGTTTTTTTTATAGTGTCTGCAATAGATTTATGAAGGGTTTAACTTTAAAATAGCTCTCGGCAATTAGATTTTTTATTTATTTAAAAAGTAGGTAGAAGTCATTTGTTTAATATTTGATTGTTAGTAACTTTATGGGTGATGTTTTTTTTTATTTTTTGTTGGTATGACCATGCTTATTATATCGAATTACATTACATAGTAATTAAATTTCAAACTATAGAATTACATTACAAACTATCCAACTTATCTTTTCAAGATGATACTTATAAGTAAAAAAATATCCTATTAGCTTATCAGCACATATAAATATATTTAGTAGGTACATCTATCATTATAAAAAACAGATAATTTATGATATTATTCAATCATTATTCGATTGATAGGCATGACGGTGATTTATCAAAGGATGGATCACTTTGATACAACTTTGATGCATTATGATAATGATCACATCAGTTATTTTATTAACTATTACAACAACTAATAGATTCAAGTATTCACTCAACTCATATCAATGACAAGGAGGTATGGTGCTCTGATATTCCAGCGAAACACAAGAAACACATTGGAAAAAGCCGACTCTTAAAGTAGGCCGTGCTGCAGTGGTTTCTTGCCGTTTCTTTTACGCTGCCATAACACGATCCGAAACGGCGTAGACTCGCTCTATTTGCATTGTATTCTGCATGACATTCAATAAGTATTCTGTAAAGAATCTACATTGAATAAAATTATCTGAATCTGAATCTTATCTGAATCACACAAGCTAATCACGGCGCGGCGGCTGTAGACGTGTTTGCTATTCTTTATTTTTGTACAAAATATTATACGACCTACAAAGTAGAAAATCGCAAAATTTCACAAACACGGACCACGGTAAAGAAGACGCAGGTTCAAATCCTGCCTGTGGTTGTGAAATTTTGCGTTTTTCTACTTTGTAGATTTATTTATGCGAACACAGGAAGTGTTAAAATAAAAATCATTTTTAAAATATGATAAGTATGACGAAGAAACTTTGGTCTTGAAAACTTCTGGAAACTTGTACAAAAAACCACATTTTCACGTTATGCAATACATGGTTATACCAAAACCACTTAAAGTTACTACGTCAACGTGTTGCGAGGTCTGAAGCGTTGGGTTTTTAATGTCAAAAGACGAATTGTTGGGTTTTTATTTTGTGCGCCTTAATCACTTAATAAGATTGATCTTTACGTATGACTAGCTGGTGCCCACGACTTCGTCTGCGCAGGTTTATAAATTGTAGCCTTTGTGGTATTCTGATGTATAAGCTATATTATTGTAAAGTTTCATTAAAATCCATTTAGTAGTTTTTACGTGAAAGAGTAACAAAAATACATCCATACATGTTTACAAACTTCCACGTTTATAATATTATAGTAGGATTGATTACCTACTACCTTCTTCTGGCTAAATGTATATAACTAATTGTATATTTATGGTTGTCTACAGGAGGGTCTGGCTGGCTGGACAGCGCTACACATCGCGGCGAGGCGCGGCGATATTCGCCTCGCTCAGCATCTCTTGGAGAAATGCGACGGCATCACACCTCGCGCGCGCGACTACGCCGGCCGCACGCCCAGACGGCTCGCCTTGAAGAACCCTGCCTTCCGTAGCAAGGAGGGACAGAAGCTGTTCAAAGCGACGCCCGAGGACAGCGACACCGAGAGCGATGATGACGATGAGGTAGGCAAAATTTTGGGATCTAAATTCAGGCTTAGGCAGTAGGCGCGGTGTAAACACTTTTTGTTCGTTCATCACTTAATCTCCTCTATAGAGCGCCACATTCAATTTAATGTGACGTTTTATATCCTATAACCAGCGGATGATCAAGACGCTTCTAACGATACCTCATTTGTCAAATTACGAAAAGTAGTTAAGAAGTTATGAGGGAACAGATGAACATACATACTTATATATACATACCGGTCAAAATCATAACCCTCCTTTTTTTGCCGTAGGTCTTAGAAAAAACTGAGATAAGAATGTTATTGGCTTTAGGGTGAGGTTCCATCAAAGCGGAGCAGAGCGGACCGAAGTGAAGTGAGCGCTGAACGAAATGAGCGAACCGAAGCAAGCGCTGAGCGAAGTGATTTGAGGCACAAGCGCGTGACGTCAGACAAGGGCAACGCCACGTGACTTGTACGTTCCCTTTCACGCATTTTATAATTTTCATTACCGAGTGTCAGAACAACTTTTCCCAGGGAACATAGGTTGGTCGATATACGTAAATGATTCTTTGAATTCTTATAGAAACTTTTTAGAGCATGTCAATTTTTATTTCATTATTTGAACATTTCTTGAGAATAATTGTTCTTTTACTGAGTAGTTAGTTTTTTTACATAAGATCACATCTTACATAGTTCACTCTGCTTTGGTGGAATGCTTGCTCAAAACCATAGACTACCTCTAATCTATAGATAGCCGTACTAGAAATCGACAAAATCTTGTGTAAAATCATTTCAACCCTTTTCATACATACATACATAACATCACGCCTTGTTCCCGTCGGGGTAGGCAGAGACCACAGTTCTCCACCTGCTACGATCTTGACATACTTCCCTTGCTTCCTGAACTTTCATCAATCCTTTCATACATGCTCGTCGGTTTAGGGACTTTTAACCTGGCCTTTATTCAAGTATCGGCAAATAACTCCAATGCTGACGGTTATTTACTGCGCGTGAGCATGGGTAGTGGTTACCTCGCAGGGAGCCAATGCACGATTTGCACGCCCGTCCTGCACTTTTTTATCATTTATTTGAGCCCCTCCCCTGCAATACTTTTTTTTTAGTCCGGCGCATTAACGGTCTGCATGGGAGTTACGTGCACACATTATACATTATACAGGATGTTAGGGACGGTGTACAGAAAACTGAACGGGTGTGCTCAGTCAACGAAACTAAACAACTTTCCCAAAGAAACACTTTTGGGAAAAGAAAAACATTATTGACCTCTCCATGCAAATTGCTCACTCTGATCGAACAATTTGTATGGAGAGGTCAAACATTTTTTTCATTTGCCAAAAATTTTTCTTTGGGAAAGTTGTTCAGTTTCGTTGACTGAGCATGCCCTTTCAGTTTTTGGTACACCGTCCCTTACACCCTGTATAAGTCACCGGAAAATAACAAGGAATCGTAAGTTAATCAATTTGCTAGTAATTTCATCAACTTTCGAAAAATAATAAACTGTACTGCTGCAGAAGCAGCTGCATTTGTTGAAAGAGGACCTAACGCAATCTAACCGATCCCGAATAGGCTGAGATGGGGAGGTTGTATTTGCCTTATACAAGGTTATTTTTTTGGACCGGATTTCCTTTTGCCCACTTATTATTAGTGAGGTCAAAAGCAACAAATTTGGTTTTACGACTTTGCTAACAACGCACGAAAATTTTTCGACTCTCCATACTAAAGTGGTCACGTGACCGACCCATTTTGTATGGGAAGTTGAAAATTTTTCGTGCGTTGTTAGCAAAGTCGTAGAAGAAAAGTTGTTGCTTTTGACCTCACTAATAAGTGGGCAAAAGGAAATCAGGTCCAAAAAAATAACCTAGTATAACAGAGTTCATTACTTTTCGAAAATTTATCAATTTACTAGGAAATTAATCAACGATTCTTATTTTTTTTCTGGTGACATATATATATATATTTTGACACGCCACTGTGAAGAAGTATTTTAGTGAAACTAATATGAATAAAGTAATCTTGTTTTTTCTTTATTTGTATGTATAAAATAAAACTAATATTATGTTTTCTTTTGTCAACAGTACGACAGCGACGACCCAGAGACTTTGTTCGACAGGATCCGCGGAACCATTGCGACCGCAGTCGCAACCAACTAACGCCAGCCTTAACCAACGCTCGCGACAGCAGCCAATCAGCGTCGACGATTCTCATTGCCTTGTCGCCAAAACATCACAGACCGTATAACCAACGCTCGCGACAGCAGCCAATCAGCGTCGCCGATCCACATTGCCTTGTCGCCAAAACAACACAGACCGTATGTCCACAGGCCGAACTTCAAAAACGGAATTTTCGAATTTCGAACGTTGTTTATAAGATTAGGCTGTTTGTCTTTTTCTTTGGATAAAAAATATAATCGCCTTGTTGCCAAAACAACACAGACCGTATAACCACAGGCCGAACTTCAAAAACGGTTTTTTCGAATTTCGAACGCTGTTCATAAGATTAGGAAGTATGGCTTAGTGCCTTTAATTCTTCTTCGGAAGAAGAAAAATATAAAAACATGACTTGAGAGTTAGCAATACTGTTGTAAGAGCTTTCTGTAGAGGAGACATCCTGAAATAAATATCTGCTCTACATAGACTTTGAGGTATTCAACCATCGGGCCGCCATATTCGCTGGAAATGAAAACGGCATTTTCCGACAGGATGATTGGAAATTAGTGGCTATGGCTTTAAGGGGTGATAGTATGGGACAATTCTAGTCGATATTACTATGAGACCTACTGTCCTAAAGTTAACCCTTTCCGAGTTATTCATACTTTACTTATTTTTCATACTTATATATTTTTTTAAAGTATTTATAACTTGGAAAGGGTTAACTTTAGGACAGTGGGTCTCATAGTGATTTCGACTGGAATTGTCCCATACTATCACCCCTTAAAGCCATAGCCACAAATTTCCAATCACCTATGTAGAAAAAAAAATATCGATGTATGGTCAACCGCTTGTCGGTGGAAACTTTTTCAACTCTATTACCACGCCATAAGGTCCAAAAGTGTTTCTACTGATGTTCGGCCGTGTGTACATAAATATCACCGGTAAGAAAAAAAACTTGTGATAAAATAACCTAAGTATAATTCAAAAACATATAATAATAATAAATTTTGACAACAAAAAAAAATTTTTGTTCGTGATGTCTTCTCTATACTATTTGTATTAATTACAATCGAAATAATTTAGCTACATTCATGTATAATCAATCGCATTTTTTTTTAATTATTCCTACGCTTACCAATACATTTTGCAGCTATGACACTAAAACCAGAGTATGTTTTACAAACTTGTTTTTTCTGACAGCTTTAGCCGATTAGCTTTGATACAGCTGCAAAATGTGTTGGTAGGCGTTGGGATAAACGAAAAACATGGATCATAGAAGAATGATAACAGCGGTGCGTAAGATGTTGGAGCAACAGAGACACGTATCACTTCGTCCTGCTCTCACACATAGCTCTGAGCCCTGAGTCAAGTGGCTTTTCATATTCATATTCATATTCATTTAATTAGTATTAAACATACATTGTCAACATTTTTTGTCATTATTACATTATTGTACTTATAATGTACTTATAATGATAAATGTAAATAAAATTATACTATACTTATAACTATTACAATCAATCAATTTTATAGATTGCTATGAAACTTGAGGTGTTTCATAGGAGAGGAACTCTGTCACTGAGTAAAACGCTTTTTGCAATAGAAAGTTTTTAAGTTTATAAACAAAGGCACGATCCGATTTGGCGGACTTAATACTGTCGCTAATTACATTGTAGATACGGGGCCCTATGTAATATAGGGAGTGACCAGTCTTAAGTAGCCTGTGTTCAGGGTTTTCTAATTCTTGCCTTCTAGCAGCACATTGCCTTGTCCCGAACCATTTCTGTTTAGGAAATTCTTCTATATTGAATCTAACATATTTAGCTACCTCAAACACAAAGAGAGATGGCAGAGTTAGAATACCTAATCTTATAAAGTATTCTTTGGCAGGAGTGTCGTCTGGTACCTTCGCTATTCTTCGGATGACCTTTTTTTGTAGTACAAAAGGTCGGTCTCTGTTAGCAGACAGTCCCCAGAGTTCAATGCCATACATGAGGATGGAATGGAAGTAGCCGTAGTAGGCCTTCAGTAAATTAGGTGTTGAAAGTGTAGGTACAAGACGAGTTATCGCGTAGTAAGCAGAATTTAGTCTGTTACATAGGGCATCGATGTGCTTATCCCATTTAAGACCACTGTCAAAAGTATAGCCTACGAAACGTGTATGATTGCTTACGGGAATAGTGATGTTACTGACATTTACACATAGCGGGACATTGGTTGGTACATTCCTTAGGGAAAATTCAAGCAATGTTGTTTTATCTAGGTTGAGGAGCATGCCATTTGCAGTGAACCACACCATCATCCTTTCTATCGTAGACTGTACGTAGGTACAAAGGTCAGTTCTGGATTTCGCGCTTATGACAGCACAAATATCATCAGCATACATAACGAAATGTACATTATTGGCTTTAAATGGTAGATCATTCATTAATATGATAAATAAAGAATTGCCCACATTCGAGCCTTGAGGTACAGATCTGTCACCAACAACACCAGGAGTAGACTTCTCATCATTGATAACAGTCACTTGAGTTCGGTCCACCAAGAAAGAGGAAATCAGTTGTAAAGCATTACCCCTGACACCATAGTGCTCGAGTTTAGCTTCAATCAGTTTATGGTCAACCAAGTCGAAAGCGCGGGAAAGATCAAAGAAAACAGCCGCCACCTTGTTGCCACACTCAAGCTGGGCCAACACGGAGCGGTGCAGCGCACGCGCCGCTGTCGACGTCGAGCGCTCCGGCTGATAAGCGTTTTGTTCCTCACACAGACATTTATTCTTAGTAAAAAAGTCATAAAGTCTTGTACAAATTCCAGTCTCAAAAATTTTCGATATCGCGGGGACAAGTGAAATTGGTCGATAGCTTTTATGAACCTTTTTACAACCCTTACCTTTATAAATAGGTGTAACCCTGATTTGTTTCAAGGACGCAGGATATATACCGGATTCAATAGACAAATTTATTTGTTCACAAATAGTTAACAGAACCTGGATTGGGAGCACATGAAGCAACCTTGTCGGGATTCCATAAATATCTTTAGTCGACTTAGCTTTTACCTTCTTAAGAATTTTTCCTATTTCATCCATGGTGAAAGGAAAAAAGAACATAGAAGGAGCTACCCGTGGAACGACAGATGACAGTAAGGCGATGGCGTCAGGCACAGATGGGCGCAGGGGAGTGTCGTGTACTACGGATAGGTAGTAGGTATTAAGGGAGTCGGCGAGCTGTGCACTGGAGCCGGCAGCGCCCGCGTCCACGGCACACACGGCGCGCCGTAGCACGGCGAACGGGTCCCCCGCTGCCTCTGCGCACTTGTTTGTCTCTCTTCTGATAACATTCCACAGAGCACGCCCATCATTACCACTTCTACTAGATGTTATTAAGTTGTTTAGGTACTTTTTTCTAGAATTTTGTAATAAGCCTTTATGTTTACATGTATAGGTAAGTAGAAAATTCTTAAGTTCAATGTTAGACGGGTAAAAACGTGATAACATAATTAGAAGTTGTAAGAACTCGTTACTTTTCTTAATATCTTCATTACACCACGTTTTACTTTTGGGTAATATGGGAACTTTGCTGATAGGACAGCATTGCTCAAAGTTAGTCACCAAGGTGGAAATTACATTGGTAAAGTCAAGTGAACATAATTTAGACCAATCAACAGCATCGATCTGTTGTATACACATTGATATATTACGGTCAGATGTTATTCTTCTACTTACATAGCGAATACGGGTAGAAGGAGTGGGCGTCGTCACCTCTGCATAGACTGCACAATGGTCACTGATTGCAACATCTACTGGTTTGCATTTTACACTTTCAAAAGGTAGGTCCGTGTACACATGATCAAGACATGTTTTTATACGAGTAGGAAAGTTCACCATGGACCGCAAATTAAACATCGCTAATACACTAAGAAGATCGTGCCTTTGTTTAGACCTCTGTAATAGATCAATATTAATGTCACCGTTAATGATAATGTGTGCATTTTCATTTACTATGGAATTTAACAGAGATTCCAGCTGCCGATAAAACACCTCAAGTTTGCCCTCAGTATTTGAGCGGTAAATACAAATAATTATTAAATTTGATTCTATTATTTGAATAGCGGATATTTCAATTTGCATTTCAATAGAAAAGTTACAAATGTCAGTGCGTTCAATTACGGTAATGTTATTATTTACGAATATACAAGTACCTCCATGACTACGGAAACGTCGGCAATAATAAGATGCTAAACTAAAATTCATGATGCTAGTTACATTCATTTCGTCATATTCTAACCAATGTTCAGTTAAAAGTAGGACGTCACATTTAGCTACCGTTTGTATAAGGTTCTCAATATCAGGTACCTTGCTTCGTAGTGACCTCACGTTTTGAAGAAGAAGACGCAGCTTCCCTGAAGAGTGGCTTTCTATTATCGCAAACGCTATAAAATAGAAAAAAAATCTGGGTTTGACATAAGCTGTCACTTGACATTTCGTTAGCTAATCACTACGGTTTAAAACTTGCATAAGAGCGTTGTGTGCGGTTTTAGCGCGCTAATAGTCGGTTCAAAACTTGCTCGTATTCACTCGTTTAAGCGACGTGACGTCATCAGTGACGACACTTTAGCGCGCTATCATTGCATACGAAAATGAGGTAGTGCAGCGTGTGCGAAACGTCAAATTGATAAGACATTTGTCATCAATCTCGTTTTCGAGAGATTTTTTTCAATTTTTTTTGGGGTTTTTAGATTTAATTATCTTATCGAATAATTATTATCTCTCAATAGTTTCTTAAAACGCAAAACAAAATCAAAATTTTAATTTTTCTCAGTGACATTGACATAAGCGCGCTCTAGTCTGGTTTAAAACTGTATTCGATCGTATTCGACGAATGCACGCATATAAAAATAATCCGACTATATTCAGTGAATGTAATGTGTGCGTTGTATTCAAGAAATAAACCGTAGTGAATGTCAATCCCATGCGTTTGCATTCTATTCTACTGGCGTTTGCGATTGTAGAAACCCACTTGGCTCTAGGCCCTGTCCTGCCGGCTTAGCACGCTGCAGTTGTCATTTATCTAGGCCCATAGATTAAAGAACCAGTGTTGCCAATTTACATACTTTAAGCATAGTCACGTTTTTTGTCAGCTGAGGAGTGCAACATATTTTAAAAGACAAGGACGGAGATATGTATTTTCGTGTATAAAGCTATCAAAAACGTTATTTGTGGGTTTTCTAAAAATTCTCTTCCACTGATATTTCTTCGCGTTTAGAGGTGATAGATTAGATGACATCATTCCTCAAATAAAGTGACATTATATACACCGTGTTCCTGAGATTAATTATTATAAGTTTAAGGCCGGTAATTCACTGGGACACTGGTAGCGCGACTGGTTGCGCCACTGGTGTCCGTAACTAGACACCAGTAAAGACACATACTCTGCGGCCACAGTATTAATCGCTATATTTCAATGGGAGTGGTAGCGCGACCAGCATCCGAACTGGTTGCGCCGCCAAATTGGTTAGGTTAATGCATATCCCCAGGAATACGGTGTATAGGGTGACTTATTTTCTCTAGGGCAGCGTGCTAAGCCCGCAGGTCAGATCGATGCGTAAGATATTGGAGCGACAGAGACAGGAATGTACTTATGAGTATATTTGTTAACAAGCCCCCACGATTCTTTATAATCTGTACAAATGTAAGTTATATCTGTTAAGTTGTGATGATGTTTGTAAAGGGTTGATATTTGTAGATGTATGCAATAAATATATGTTGTTTAAATGTTCTCAATTGTGTCATTTATCTATATCGGCCCTGTTACCTGGGGGGTGATCGTGGTAATTTTAACGATATTACCAAAACAAAAACGTTTGCCTAAAACACTTAGTTAAGGTGATCTGTGACGGCCAGCTTAGCCCCGAACGCAACTAGATGGAGCCACTGCTACAAATATAAGGTTTTATTTTTTAATGCAATAAGTACCAACTATATATGTGCAAAAAGTTGATTCGCGTAAATTTCATCGTGCAACTTCAACGCCTAACAACAATTTCGATAAGAAAAATATCTCCATATGTCCACTAAAGTCAATTACTCTCGTCAGTCCGTGTTTACATGAGTACGATCACTCACACATGCACACAAAGCACAACCGTACAGTTTTGACCGCACGCCCACAATCGTAATATTGAACCAAAAATTGCTATAAAAAATTGTACTTTCAGTACATTTACTGTATTTTTGTGTTATTTAGCGAAAAATTTAACTAAAAATAGCAGTATTCGTTCGTTTTTCAACAGAGTTTTATGTCCCGCGTAAGAATGCAAGTCATTTGAATTTTGTATGGAAAACGGATCACCTTAACTTAACATAACTTTTGAGGCTAACGTTTTTGTTTTGGACAAGTCGTTGAAATTACCACGATCACCCCCCCAGCAATCCCAAACTTGTAAGTTCAAATCTTGTAATCATGTCCTTTTATAATAACATAGGAATTCTCAAAAAGGCTTTGAAACTTATACACCATGAATTTTTATTGCCTTCGCAACCAAAGCTCAGTGATTCTACTCATGAAAGCTCAACTTTCCCGAAGAAAAACATTTTTCGACTCTATGCTAGATACTCGTACAGTGGGCCTGACGTGATCGACAAATTTTGTATGGGAAGTCGATTTTCGAGTATTTTCTTTTACTTTGGGCACAGATAATATAATACTATACTAGTACAGATGCCTCACGTCATAGAACGAATTCGTGCCGAAAATTGTTCGGGCTATTTTTTCCATAAGGTATTTTCTTAGAATAAATTGATATCTGGATGTTAAAATTGAATTAATGTCGTAGTTTACACCTTTACCTACCAACCTAGTAGTAACATTTAGTTTAATTATTAGAAACAAAAGGGCCAAATGAATTCGGGCTATTTACTCCGTCGAAAAAACCGTAGTACGGAATGGGACCCCATGCTTCGGGAAAGCAATAAATCACCTTATCTTATCTTAAAGTTGCTTGTTTTCATGAGTAGAATCACTGGACTTCTGGAGCAAAACCTATGAAAAATTCACATTGTATATGCCCTATTTCATATGACAATAAAACATCTTTAGACATCAAGGTAGAGCTTTCATCGGTCACGTGATTGATGAATAGATTACGAGCGGGCAGTCGGTAACCCTTTTTCTAGTAACCCGGAATCCATAAATTGTTGTTATTGTTTTATCGCTTGCATCTCGATTACATGGACAGAACTATTTTGTAGCTTGTATGCATTCGACAAATGTTGCCGCTATGGACAATGTCAAATGTCGCTATGGACAATGACCCTTAAGCAGTAAGACAGGGTTTTTAATGTTACAGTCAATGACAGGTCAGGCTTGACAAACGCAATGCGATTCTAGCCCGTACGTCTATTGAAATAGAAACGCTACAAAGTTCTATGTGTAAAGCTTGTTGTACTCTTGACTGTACAAACAAATGTGTTGTCTTCCGTTTTCCTCAAGTTCTCATACTTCCAAATGGCATTTTTTTTATCTTGTTTTTTCCTTGACTTATCAGTCATACTACTAAGCTGGTACCGATATCGCCGAGTCAATTATTTGGGGTAGAATTTTATTTGAAGATAGGGAAATTATTGGTGCTAAAATGAACGGAAAAAGTTATAAAGTTGGTAATTTCCCTATGACATTTGAAACGAACTTACAGATCATTTGGAAAACTTAATTGCAGCACAGAATAAAGTAATAGTCCTATCATACAGAAAGGACACTCTCCGCCCCCCTTGAAATCCACTCCCGTACCTCCGCACCCGCCCGCCCGATGTAGGTACTGAATCGTGTTCACACCCCCCCCGATTTAGTACAGTACAGTACACACCACGTTAGAGTTGACCCTAGTCTAATTAAAAAATCCGTTGACCCTGGCAACATAATTTTTGTTATCACCCCGGATAGGACTAGGTAGGTACCAACTTGTCCAAGTCTTATTTCGTCCAACCGCGAAATTCGACTCCCATACAAAATGAACTGTCAGCTGATGCATATTTTTCATTGTTCCTTGGGAAAAGTTTTTCATTTTTATTGACAGAACTATAATGGATGTTAGTGGTAGTGGAGTGTTTCAAATTTTAACGCTTGATCATAAATAGATGGGATCCATTCGCGCATGTTAAACGATTGCGTGGGAGTTGAAGAATTATTTTTATTTAGTTTATAGAACCTGTGTCTTGCTCTAACTTTCATTCGAAAGCAGATGTTAAGGCAATACTTACTGACACTATGCGTAAAAAAAATTGTGCCTTCATGACAGATAGACATCCTAAAGAAGATTATTTTTTTGTACCTGACCTTCCTTTTCCCACTTATTAGTGATCTTTGGTTCTACACAAAAATTACTAACTTCACATACAAAATGTGTTGGTTACTTACGTTAGTTTGTATGGGGATTTAAAAATTTTTGTGCGTTAACCAAGTCGTAGTACAAAAGTTGTTGCTTTGAAGCTCACTAGTAAGTAGGCAAACGGATGTCACGTACAAAAAAAAAATCCTAAGTAGTATAAAATAGTTAAATGTTTATCCTTTACCGCCTTTCAAAACTAATGCCATCTCTTTCTGACTTCCTTACTAAGGAGTTTGTACCTTCTTAACTAGGATAGTTTAGTATTAGATTTCGTACGCCCAACTTTAGATTATACCTAGGCCTAGAGACAAGTGGCTTCTTATTATCATAAACGATAAAAAAAATTGAATAAAAATGTATGGGATTAACGTTAAATGTCACGCAACCTTTCGGTAGCTAATGTCAATATACATAACTACATTGTTATTTATTTTACTTTACTAGCGTTGACGACAATAGAAAGTCGCTTGTCTTTATCGCTCTATAATAAGGGAAAGTGACGAATTTTGACGCCTATTTGTCTCTTTCGATGCTTGAAAGAGATAGATGTATATGACGTAGATTTTCCGTTATGTGATGTAGCCAATCAGAGTGCTTCTTGTCTGCGAGTTCTAAATTTGAATTAAAGCGTGCCAAGTTAACGCAGACTATTTATACTTGCAGTGGGTGGAAAAGGTTAAATCGAATTATTTGTGAATTGTACATTTTCTTGGCAATTTATTATTATTGATATATAAGGGTTTGTAATAATTTATTTTGTTGTTAATATAATCTTCCCTATTTCTATACATGGCCTTAAAGATTGTGTAAATTATTAGCAGACTGAAAATACCTAAAATCCAATATTAAAATGTATTATTAAAACTAAATTGTTTCGTGAGGTGGCGTTATTCAGAAATAATTACCTGAATGCTCCTTTTTAAATAAAACTAGGAACATATTGAAGAGATTCTTGTACAAGAATTGCTTCAATCTGTTCCTATTAAAGTTTTACGCTAATTCCGAAGGTCCTAAAATATGTATAATTTCCTATATTTTATGTATTGTTGTATGTTAAAATATATCAATAAGCATACATGAAATTCACTTGTTTTATTGTATCGCGTTCTGTTGTGATCTAAGCGGCCAGCAGCGCTCTTAAATCATCATATCCTGTGGATCGCAAGGTCGATGACCGACCTTACTAACCCTGGTGTCAGTTTTTGAGCCGCCAAAGGCCTCTGACGTAGATAGTAGTCGGGACCAACGGCTTAACGTGCCTTCCGAAGCACGGAATCATCTGACTTTTCGGACAATCGAGGTGATCCTGCAATGTCTTAACCAAACTGGGGAGGTCGCACAAAGGGATTTTTGTTTGACAGTGTCCTCACCGGGAATCGAACCCAGGACCTCCGGATCGAGAGCCCTGCGCTCTAACCAAAGTTGAGGCTCTTTAGCATAATCCTCATTCACATAAAACATTACAAAAAGTCCTAATTTCTCGAAGAAACTTCATCAGTTAAGAGCGCATTTTGTATAGGAAGCCAATATCTTTTTTTCTCGATCTACGAAGCGGATCGTTGTATGAAGACCCCCGCATTAAATCCTGTCGATGAAACTTTTGCTGGGGTATTACACTACACGAGACAAACCTTCTATAAAAAAATCAGTACTTTTAATTTTTCCGTACAAAATATTACACAAAATGTATGTTTTTTTTTTATATATTTTGAATTTACATTTAATTCATGATTCTTTATCATCCTGTCAAATAAAATCTGCCTGAGAAATTTATGTTGGGGTCAACTGCTTCGTTGCCTATACTGTCTCCTCTTATTATTTAAATAAAACACTGGAAATCGGTGCAAATAACATTTTATAATAATATGGCAGTATTATCGCATATCCTATTAAATCACAATATTCCACAATGCTCACAAAAGAAAACATGATTCAAAAAGAGTAGGTACAGTCAGCGTCAAATTCATATAAGCGTCTATCACCGCCGAAAAAGTTCAATTTCATATACGCAATGAGATTTGTTCGCAGCCGTCACCGTTAAATTGATATGAGCGACTATAGTAGTTAAAATGATCTGAAGTAGGTAATCTAGATCTTGTTTACTTCAGATCATTTTGACTACTATAGACAGTCACATCAATTTGACGCTGACGACGGCAAACATAATATTGGAAACATTGTTGCCAAGATATTTTAAACACTGGGTGCTTAGGTACAACTATATGAAAATTCTAATGGCGTATATGAAATTGAACTTGATTACTTCAGATCATTGTGAATACGATAGACGCTCATATGAATTTGACGCTGACTGTACAATGCGCGCAACGAAAGTAGTAGGCAGGGTGTCTACTCTAAAGTCCGATATATCGAAACGATACTACTCGAAACATGCAAATGCAAAACTTCGTCCCTTGACAATAGAGTAGAATATTGGTTGGATGAATTTTCAAACTGCATCCAACCAATATTCTACTCTATTGTCAAGGGACGAAGTTTTGCATTTGCATGTTTCGACTATTATCGTTTCGATATATCGGACTTTGAGAGTAGACACCCAGTTCGTAGGCCATTTTGACGGCAAGCGCGGAGGGACGCTAGGCTGTACCTGCGCAAAATCCCCTCTACTTACATCTGACAGGTCTCATCTTTCGCTGCGCGCATTATACAAGGTTCTTTTTTTTGGACCTGATTTCCTTTTGCACACTTATTAGTGAGGTCAAAAGCAACAAATTTTGTTCTACGACTTTGCTAACAACGCACAAAAAATTTTCGACTCTCGATTTTGTATGGGAAGTTTAAAAATTTTTGTGTGTTGTTAGCAAAGTCGTAGAACAAAAGTTGTTGCTTTTGACCTCACTAATAAGTGGGCAAAAGGAAATCAGGTCCAAAAAAATAACCTAGTAAAAAGTATGATTTGGTATCCGCATAGATTTATTTCTGAAACTAAGAGCAATAGTGGCTGTAAATGCAAATGTGTTCGAATGCTCAAGGGTGTGCTCAGACGACGAAACTGAACAACTTTTTCAAAGGTACTTTTAGCGCGTTCAGGATAAGTTTGACTCTGACGGTCATTTTCTGCGCATGGGTGACAGGCGGAGAGCCATTGAACGATTTGCGCCCCTCACCTTAATTATCATTCAATTATCATTCAGATAATTTTTTTCAATGTAGATTCTTTACATAATACTTATTGAATGTCATGCAGAATACAATGCAAATAGAGCGAGTCTACGCCGTTTCGGATCGTGCTGTGGCAGCGTAAAAGAAACGGCAAGAAACCACTGCAGCACGGCCTACTTAACGAGGGCTTTTTACAATGTGTTTCTTGTATTTGATTGAGATTGTTAATGTTATTGTAAGCCTTGTGAATAAAAATTATTCTATTCTATTCTATTTCTCTGGTATATCAGAGCACCATACCTCTTTGTCATTGATATAGTCATCTAATCTATAGTAAGCTTTTTTACACAACGTTTGCTTTGCACATTCTTTAAACTTTCTCTCATTAACGGTCACAGCCAGTTATTTTGTAGATCGTATAAAAATCGGGGATTTTTTTGGCTTCTCCATATAAAATGCACCGTGAACTGTTGAAGATTTTTAAGTGACGCTAAAAAATTTCTACTATTAGACCCATGTTTCTTAGGAAAAGTTGTTCAGTTTCGTGGTCTGAGCGCAGTTTTGAGCTGTCACACGCTTTTGCATTTACACCCTGTATACAACGTGTAATGGAAAGGTGTGGTAAGATAATACTGAAGGGTGTGAATCTGCCCATGAAACTGAACAACTTTTCCCAACGAACAAAGGTCAAAATACAAAAAAAAACACATTTGACCTCCCATACAAAATGCGCTATCAGCTGATGCAGTTTTTAAGGGAGGTCGAAAATTGATTTTACATCTCTCATATTCGGTAAGTAGGTCCTTATTACCCCCAAATGGGGCTTGTAGGTGAACAATTAGCGCTCTAGGGTAATAATGTAGCTAGAAAAGCCCTAGGGCGGTAAGTAATTGAGTTTAGTGTTTTTTTTTTATTATTTACCGCTCTAGGGCTTTTCTAGCTACATTATTACCCTGGAGCGCTAATTGGTCACCTACAATTTGGTGGTAATCATCATATCGTGTGGGTTGCAAGGTCGATGACCGACCTCACAAACCCTGTAATAAGGACCTACTTACCTCACAATCGAGATGTAAAGCAGAGTAGTTAGCTCGGGTGTAAGCATGAATTGCACCCTCGAACTATAGGCGCCCTCGCTGCGCTCGTGCGCCTAAATAATTATCTCGGGCTGCAATTGATGCCTTACAGCCCTTGGCTACTAATCTACTATTGTTCTATGACCTTTGTTCTTTGGAAAAAGTTGTTCAGTTTCATGGGCAGATTCACACCCTTTAGTATTGTCACACCGTTCCGTTACACGCTGTATTATTATAATTTAACAATAATTTCAAATTTCAACATTTTCAACTCTAGAAATAACTAGGTACAGAAGTAGGCACTGGAATGTTTAGTAATACAATAATCTAAGATAATAATATTACTGGTACCTACCAAGATATTAAAAACTTAGCACTTAGTCTAGGCAACGAAGCGGATCGTTGTATGAAGACCCCCGCATTAAATCCTCAGTCGAGGATATTTTGCTGGGGTATTACACTATATGAAACAAACCATCTATAAAAAAAAAATCGGTACTTTTAATTTTTCCATACAAAAATTACAAAAAAATGTATGAAAAAATTTTTTCGTAATTTTTTTTTTATATTTTGAATTTACATTTAATTCATGATACTTTATCATCATGTCAAATAAAAACTGCCTGAGTGATTTATGTTGGGGTCAACTGCTTCGTTGCCTACACTAACTAGGTAAAAGGTTTTATTTATTTAATAGCCAATTGCACAAAGCTTTTTTACTTAAAGTTAAAGCTGCTTTTAATCTACAGGGTGTTAGGATAAACACTGTGATCATTAAAACTATGCATTGAGAGCATGAAACTGAACAACTTTCCCAAATCAACATAGGTCGAAATATGATTAAAAAAAAATAGACTTCGCATAGAAACTGCACCAGCTGATTGCGCATTTTGTATGGGAGATGAAAATTTATTTCGTATTTCGACCTATGTAAGGGAAAGTTGTTCAGTTTCATGGTCTCAATGCACAGTTTCAAGGGTCAGTGTTTACCCTAACACCCGGTATTGCTGTCCCTTTCATTGTCAATAAAACAGAAAGGGTCAGCGACAAATATAAAGAAGCTTTAAATTTAAAGACTCTTTACGCAACTGGCCGTAAATCCTATGTAATTAATAAATTGTGATGTGATGAAGGCACCCCGGACGCTCGACGCGCATTTAAGACTGCACCCCGCGCACGCTAGCGCCCTTTTTTAGGTTCGAAATAAACTAGGGTACCTTAACTTCAATCAAAAGTTTTGTATTTAGCCAGTAATATAATTTACATCTCTCATATTCGGTAAGTAGGTCCTTATTACCCCCAAATGGGGCTTGTAGGTGACCAATTACCGCTCTAGGGTAATAATGTAGCTAGAAAAGCCCTAGGGCGGTAAGTAATTGAGTTTTGAAAGAGTGAAGTGTTTTTTTTAATTACTTACCGCCCTAGGGCTTTTCTAGCTACATTATTACCCTAGAGCGCTAATTGGTCACCTACAATTTGGTGGTAATAAGGACCTACTTACCTCACAATCAAGATGTAAAGCAGAGTAGTTAGCTCGGGTGTAAGCATCAATTGCACCCTCGAACTATAGGCGCACGAGCGCACGGGCTGCAATTGATGCCTTACAGCCCTTGGCTACTAATCTACTATTATCTGATGGGGGCGCTAGTGGACGGGAGGTAGCCCCTTAAGCTCGCACATTTGCAGGTGGAAAGAGGCCTTAGGGCCAGACTAGTAGATCAAACATGCGTACATAAAAAACACCATTTAACCTAGGCGATAAACAAAGTAATACGCTTGGTAAAAAAATAATATCTACTATCGTCTAAATAGCTTCGTGATAGACTCTGAGGGTACCGCAAGTTATCTTACGTCATCGAGTACACGAAATTTGCAACTTTGTAGCGAGGGTAGACTGTTAGATCCATATTACGTTCGTCTGTCAATGCGCAACCTGGAACCAATACAATAAGCGAGAAGTGGTTACGTCCTAGTGTACACAAATGAAACCTATTCTCAGGCATAGAAAGTACTTAAATAAGAAAAAAACCGGCCAAGTGCGAGTCGGACTCGCGCACTGAGGGTTCCGTACCACCACATAAACATAATTGTATTGGTTGAAATTTCAGTAAGTTAATGTGCTAGATTTTTTGAGACCGACACGCGCTTGACCAAATTTTATTATTTGTTGTTATTTTATAGCCTATGCCCTATAAACACCAATTTTCAAGTATGTAAGTGTACCCGTTATTAAATAGAACTAAAACAAAAATCGCCTCAGCAACCATCCAACTTGACCCCTCTCTTATATGAATGTTCTTGAAACGGGAGCTCTCCACAATTGGTTACCATTAGTTGTGAGAAAAATTGTAATATTTAATGATTTCAGACTTTTCCCATTATTTGTACTGTGAGACCTAGCTTCTTGCCAAATTTCATAATTTTAGGTCAACGGGAAGTACCCTGTAGGTTTTTCATTTTTGAATAAATGTATGGAGATGAGAACATAAAATGCCATATCTTTTGATTGCGTCGTTGTAAAAAATTTAAATTTTCAGATCTTGTGTGGTTCATGGATCCTAATATATGGTATTAATTTCAACCTGATACCTTTACCCGTTCGTGAGATAAAGGGTCTTGACAGACAGACGGACAGCAAAGTGATCCTATAAGGGTTCCGTTTTTTTCTTTTGAGGTACGGAACCCTAAAAAGTGGTCTGACTAGCGAAATTATTAAGAGGATGTGAAGCAGAACCTTCTGTAACTACAAACAGGTTTCATTATTATACTTTATGCCTGAGCCACTTTTCTCTCCGACTGTACCCAACATGACAGTTGCGCATTGGCAGACCAAAGTTCTTGTGCATCTAACAAGTCGCTTCTCTCGCTACAAACACTACGGTTCATTACTCGCATATGAGCACTGTGTGCGGTGTTAGCGCGCTCAGAGTCGGATCAAAACTTGCTCGTATTCGCTCGTTCAAGCGACGTGACGTCATCAGTGACGTCACTTTAGCGCGCTATCATTGCATACGAAAATGAGGTAGTGCAGCGTGTGCGATACGTCAAATTAAACGTCAAAATAAATTTCGGTTGAGTTTCGTGGGACTTTTTTCGGTTTGTTTGGAGTTCGAAAGCAAACTAAAGAAATGGATACAATTCACAGGTTTCAGATACTTTGTGGCTAAAAACTACTTCGATTCGAACAGTGACATTGACATAAGCGCAGTCATATCGGATCGTTTAGATATTCGATTGTGTTCGACGTTAGCACGCTAACGAAAACGATCCGAACCCGAATGCGCCGATTGCAGCGTTGGTAAAATATTTCCTTTTTGAACCGCACTGAAAGTTGCATATTTCGTGTACTCGACGACGTAGGATAATTTGCAGTGCCCTCATAGTCTATAGACATGCTTTTTGGAAGATTTTTTATACAATCTTATTAATGATGCAGAATCACTCCTTAAATAAGGACATCGAACCTTTTTTACACCCCATGTACAGTGTATAAGGGATAGGTGTGATAATACTAAAGGGTATGAATCTGCACATGAAACTGAACAACTTTTCCCAAAGAACATAGGTCATAGACCAAAATAAATTTTTGACCTGCCATGGAAACTGCATCAGCTGATAGCGCATTTTGTATGGGAGGCAAAGGCTTGGGAAAAGTTGTTCAGTTTCATTGGCAGATTCACACCCTTCAGTATTATCTTTTTTCGATACACGCTGTACAGGATGTTCAAAAAAGGGTGGGTTTTTATTTTTTCTTACAAATCCTTTGTGATGACGAGTTTGTATTCAATAACGTAAAAAAAAGTATAAACATACAAACTAGTATAAAAGTGATAGTAGTTTTTGTTCCATAATTATTCTAAGTATTTCTTAAAATAGTTAAATGTGACTGTTTTCGATTCTAAACTAATATAACTTTTCTTGTTCATTTGTATGATAATAATAATCTATCTTTCATGTACAGGTTGACGTTGAAGACATTCGACAAATTTTAAGGGTAAGTTATCGATGTAGATACATTTTGTATAGGTCTAACGAAATTTGGAGGCGTCGAAATTTTTTTTTGTAGGTATTTAGTTAAATATTCTTGAAACTTATACACTCACGTACTTACATAGAATAAAAAATATATACATACAGTGGAACATAGAACCTCCTCCTTTTTTGAAGTTGATTAATAAAATAAGCATAAATGCTGCATTTTTTTAAGCTAAATTATGCTTATTTTACAAATTATTTTTTTATTATTTTCCTGCAAGTACTTTTGTGGATCGATTTCAAGTATGTTTAAATTAATTAAATTAAATTACAACTCCAAATATCCTTAGACATATACAAAATGGATGTTTACTACTCAAAACAAAATAAGGGCCAGCAGGTTTTTTTTAATATGTCATTAATTGTAATTTTTCAATTAAAGTTCGATATAAATTTTTACTGAGCATTATTTGAAACATTAGCTTAAATTGTAAACAATAGAATAAGCTAAATAAAACGTACATAAAAATATGTATACATTATTATTATCATTTTAATGATATATCAATAAAACCTGCTGGTCCTTATTTTGTTATGAGTAGTATATATCGATAACAGAACTTGGGCGTCTACTTTCAATTTTCTATATATCGATACGATACTACTTCGCGATACAGTCGAATTTATAACTTCGTTCACTAACCGTAGAGTACAATATTGGTTGAATGAATTGTCAAATTGGCAGTGCTTAGCATCCAACCAATATCCTACTCTGTCTTCAAAGGACTAAGTTTTGATTTTGCATTTTTCGAATAGTATCGTGTCGATATATCGGAAATTGAGAGTAGACACCCTGCTCTCAAAATTTGTCGAATTTCTTCAGACACCCACCATGTATATCTGTGGCTTAAAGAACCAAAGTGGTTCTTTGGTTCTTGGCCTTTGACACAAAAGTTCGCCACGCTTACCTGTTGATTATAAATACAAGGTGTAACAGAAAGGGTATTTCAACCCTGAAGTATGTGATTCTGCCTAGATTCCAGCTTTCCCTAAGAAACATAGGTCGCAATACGAAAAAAAAATTTACCTCCCAAACAAAATGCGGCTATCAGCTGATTCAATTCGCAAAGGAAACTTATATGTAAGGAAACTTGGCTCATAAACAGGAATAGGATCATTAAAGATAAATAAAAAATACCAATTTTTTTCGGCCATAAATGACGAGGTTTTAAAAAAAAATCATTTTCGTCAAATATCGATAGGTCGTATGGCAGAATGTGATGAGTAGTCATTACCTACTCGTATCATAAAAAAAAACTAACAGCTGTATAAACCGACCACAGACTACTTAGAGCAGTTATCAGTTTTTTTTTTTTAAGACTGGCCATGGCTACTTTTCATTCTGCCATACGACCTATCGATATTTGACAGAAACAAAATTATTTTTTAACTTTATTATTTGCAACCGAAAAAAAATCGTATTTTTATTTTTACTTATTGACCTTATCCCTGTCTATGAGCCAAGTTTCGAGGTACCTTAGAAATACGTTTCCCATGCGAATTCCTATGGGAGCCCAAATTGTTTTTCGTATTTCGACCTATGCAAGGGAAAGTTGTTCAGTTTCATGGGCAGAATCACATCTTTCAGGGTTGATATAACGATATAACTTTTCCGTTACCTACTTACAAATATTTTTTGTAAACTCTTGTGCAATAAGTTTTATCCATTCATATTAGTTATTATAGTAACAATTGAGAGATACGAATCTAAACACCAGTTGCAAGAAGATATTTTAAAATTAAACCGACTATACGGCTTTCTTTTTTAACCAAACAGTGTCATAGAGTTAAGACTGCATTCGGCGCACACTAACGCCCTTATCAGATTTTAATTAATTCCTTTGAATTGGAGACAAAAATGAAAAATTGAAGAACAATAAAGTGTTCTTTGTCAGGATAGCGTTATTTTAAACTATTACAATTAGCTTTATGTTATCTTGTTTATTCAAAATCCTTAAAACGGAAATTGGTGGCCACCGCATTCCGTTTTAAGGATTTTGAATAAACAAAATAACATAAACCTTATTGTAATAGTAAATAACGCTATCCTGACAAAGAACACTTTATCGTTCTTCATCTCCAATTCAAAGGAATTAATTAAATTCTGATGAGGGCGCTAGTGTGCGCGGGGTGCACTCTTAAGGGAGATTTAATTAAACTTTAAAGCACCTTTCTGCATCTGGCGGACAGCCATTTAAATCTCCTTGTAATACGTCGGCGTATTCGAAAACCTTAAACCTTAAGGTACACCTCCGATAAATCGATATAGCTGCTATCAGCAACTTGAGAAAAGTCTTTGAATTAACAATAATGTGCTGTTAAACAATATGAAGCAATATGTGAGGTATTTATAAGAAAATTCGACGAACATTTTGTTTTTCATACATTTTTAGACTTATTGAGCAATCTCTCTCACTCACAGATATAACATTCGAAAGAGACAAAACTATGCCGCTTAAATTTCAGTATAATACGTCGGCCTATGAATCTTTAGAAGATTAAAAACATTAGGAAACACATAAGTGGTGTTAAACCCTATAAAGCCGTATGTGAGGTATTTGTAAGTGAGTTCGACGAATATTTTGTTTTTATTGTCGAGGCTGTTCTCCGAATTACGCAACTGGTTCTTGTCTTTTCCCAGTAGCGCGCAAATGAACGCGTAAGAGAATGACTTGCCGATAGCTCTGGTTGCTATTATGCCGCAGAAGCCGAGGATTGTTCTGGAAAAGGAAATTCATATGAAATCAATCAGAAAATCAGGTATTGTTGGAAAAACATAAACTTATGGTTTAAGGCGTATCCAAGGCTTATTGTTAATGGTAGCAGAGCGTGGTTATGCCCACTTAGGACAGCAGAGCGTCCACTCACTGCCAACCCCGCAAACGCATGTAAAGAATCAATAAATCTAAATCTGTGTAAAAAACGTCAAAAACATCTTTTATAATGCGCACGGCCATAGAATGGAATTCTCTGCCTGCACCTGTGTTCCTGAGTTCATAACCTGAATCTATTCAAGTCACCAGTAAATAGGTTTCTTCTGGTCAAGCTCGTCCCACAGTCGACCTCATTTCTGTCATCACGACTAGATGGAGGTCAAAAGTAAGCCCGTTGACAATAAAAAAAGAATTTGCAGTAAACTAGCGCCCCCATCAGTTAAAAAAATATTACTCGCTAAATACAAAACTTATCGAAAATCTTTCTTACCAGATTCAAGTAAAAGTACCCAACCTAGTTTATTTAGAGCCTATCAATCCTGAAAAATATAGTTCACTGTACTTACAGATACAAAAAGCGCGAAAACCGGACACTTTTAGCAGTTTTTGTATCTGTAACTACAGTAAACTATACTTTTCAGGATAGAAAGGTTCTAAATAAACTAGGGTACCTTTACTTCAATCTGGAAAGACAGATTTTCGATAAGTTTTGTATTTAGCGAGTAATGTTTTTTTAACTGATGGGGGCGCTGGTTGACTGCAGGAAAGCGCTTAAAAAAACTCTACCTGAGTATAGTGCAGCCCAGCATCTCAATATTAGGCCAGATGATCTGATATGGCGGAGAGTCCTCACTTGCCACCATATTTCCCAGCTGGTAGTGTCCACGCACCTAGCAATATTCCTGCGCAATCTGACACAGCATCGTTGTGTCCCCTCTGAAATTCCCTACCTGAGTATAGTGCAGCCCAGCATCTCAATATTAGGCCAGATGATCTGATATGGCGGGGAGTCCTCACTCGCCACCATATTTCCCAGCTGATAGTGTGTCCACGCGCCCAGTAATATTCCTGCGCAGTCTGACACCAACATAGTCGTATCCCCTCTGAAATTAAAACGAACCAAGATAGATACATTTAATTCAATGTAGATTCTTTACAGAATACTTATTGAATGTCATGCAGAATCAATGCAAATGAAGCGAGTCTACGGCGTTTCGGATCGTGCTATGCCAGGGTAAAAGAAACTGTAAGAAACCACTGCATCACGGCCTACTGTCAAGTGTCATCTATACTCAACATCACCCAAAACGTCCACTACAGGACAGGGAGCTCCCTCCAGAACTCCAGCAAAAACGTGTGTTACTTTGGAGGGGATTTACCATAGTCACTACGCTTGTAAGCGCTGTGGCTCGCGACCGCTGTTGTCTGTGACTGCATAATGTAAAATGGTACGATGCACAGAAAGATACAGCTGCCAATCCACCGGTTCATAAGCCATTAGTCGCCTCTTATGACACCCACGGGTAGAGATGGGTTGGTACTATTCTTTGCCGGCACCACACGGGTCGAACGCCCTCGGGTAGGACCGCAAAACTAAAGTCTTTTGTAAAAGTCTTATTTGCAGATTTCAAAAAAACTGTACTACTTTTATTTTTACGAGTACTGTAACACTTCCATAAACCACTATCGACTATAACTGATTCAGATTTTTTCTTTCGCAAACTTCTGAGATTAGGGAGGGGGATGGTAGTTTTTTGTAATTTTTAGGGTTCCGTACCTCAAAAGAAAAAAACGGAACCCTTATAGGATCACTTTGTTGTCCGTCTGTCTGTCTGTGTGTCTGTCTGTCTGTCAAGACCCTTTATCTCACGAACGGGTAAAGGATCAGGTTGAAATTAATACCATATGTTAGGGTCCATGAACCACACAAGATCTGAAAATTTCAATTGTTTACAACGACGCAATCAAAAGATATGGCTTTTTATGTCCTCATCTCCATAAATTTATGCAAAAAAGCAAAACCTACAGGGTACTTCCCGTTGACCTAAAATTATGAAATTTGGCAAGAAGCTAGGTGTCACAGTACAAATAAAGGGAAAAGTCTGAAATCATTAAATATTACAACTTTACTCACAACTAATGATAACCAATTGTGGTGAGCTCCCGTTTCAAGAACATTCATATAAGAGAGGGGTCAAGTTGGATGGTTGCGGAGGCGATTTTTGTTTTAGTTCTATTTTAAAAACGGGAACACTTACAAACTTGAAAATTGGTATGTTAATAGTTCATAAGCTATAAAATAACAACAAATAATAAAATTAAGTCAAGCGCGTGTCGGACTCAAAAAATCTAGCACATTAACCTACTGAAATTTTAATGATTATGTGGTGGTACGGAACCCTCAGTGCGCGAGTCCGACTCACACTTGGCCGGTTTTTTTCATCATAACTTGAAAACAAAGTGTTGTGAAAAATACAAAAAAATATTTTAGAACTTACAAGTAAAGCTCTTTCATATGATACCCCATACGACGACCTAGTAATGACAGTTTAAAAATTTCCCCCTCCTTTTTGGGCCCCCTTTACAATCTATATATATAAAAGAAGAAGGTGACTGACTGACTGACTGACTGACATATCAACGCACAGCCCAAACCGCTAGGTCTAGAGATTCCAAATTTGGCATGTAGGTTCCTTATGAAGCCTAGGGCTGCACTAAGAAAGGGTTTTACAAAATTCCACCCCTAAGGGGGTAAAATAGGGAATGAAAGTTTTTATGAAAGTCCGTCAGTTTTGAAGTTAGGATCTTCAAAATTTGTATTTAGGCTGACGACTAAAAATTAATAATTACGTGTCTCAGGGTTTTTGAAAATTCGACACCCTTAAGGGTGAAAAGGGGGATGAAGTTGAAAATTCTTTATTCTTAAAGTAAAATCCATATAATTTATTATTTAGGCATTAATGATGTAATTCTATGCAACGTTCATCACTGTTATTGTAATTCCACCCCAAATTCAACCCCTAAAAAAGGGAAATGGGGTAAAAAGTCTAAAAACCAATATGGATTCAGATTCAGATTCAGATTATTTTATTCAATGTAGATTCTTTACAGAATACTTATTGAATGTCATGCAGAATACAATTCAAATAGAGCGAGTCTACGCCGTTTCGGATCGTGCTGTGGCAGCGTAAAAGAAACGGCAAGAAACCACTGCAGCACGGCCTACTTTAAGAGTCGGCTTTTTACAATGTGTTTCTTGTGTTTCGCTGGAATATCAGAGCACCATACCTCTTTGTCATTCATATAGTCATCTAATCTATAGTAAGCTTTTTTACATAACGTTTGCTTTACACATTCTTTAAACTTTCTCTCAGGTAATTGCACTATATTGTCAGGTATTTTGTTGTAGTATCGTACACACAGACCAACGAAAGATGTATTGACTTTAGTTAATCTAGTATATGGTTGATCAATTTTGTGCTTATTTCTAGTATTAAAATTATGCCTGTCACAAATTTTAGGTAATTGATGAATGTTCTTTCTAGCATACATAATATTTTCATAGATATACTGGCATGGCACTGTCATTATGTTGATTTCCTTGAACAGTTCTCTCAGGGAATCACGAGTCTTCAGGCAATAAATTGCTCTTATAGCTCTCTTTTGTAAAACGAATATTGAATGTATATCAGCTGCTCGGCCCCAAAGCAGTAAGCCATAAGACATAATGCTATGGAAGTAGCTAAAGTAAACCAGCCTTGCGGTAGCTACATCAGTAAGTTGTCTGATTTTTCTGACAGCATATGCAGCCGAGCTCAATCGACCAGAAAGAGCCGTTATATGAGGGCCCCATTGAAGTTTAGAGTCTAGTATTAACCCTAAGAAAACTGTACTATTTACAAAATCTAGTGGTTCATTATTCAATACTATGTTATGTGAAGTAGACCTTACATTTGGTAGTGCAAATTTAATACATTTAGTTTTTTTTGCGTTTAGGACTAAATTGTTAACAGTAAACCATGCATGAATCTGTCCAAGTGCATCATTGACTTCGTTATAATTTTGTGATTTTCTACTTACATTGAATATTAATGAAGTATCATCAGCAAATAACACAATCTTTGACAGATTCTTCACTACAGTAGGGAGGTCATTAATATAAATAAGGAATAAAAATGGCCCTAATATGGACCCTTGAGGTACGCCAATTTTGACAACAGATCCCAGTGATTTCGTTTTGTTTACTTGTACCTTTTGAATCCTGTTTTCCAAATATGACTTAAGTAGTTTAAGTGAATTATTCTTAACACCGTAATGTTCAAGTTTTAACAACAATGTGCTATGATCTACGCAATCAAATGCTTTGGATAGATCACAGAAGATACCAATAGCATCTTCAGATTTTTCCCACGCTCCAAAAATGTATTTTAAAAGTGCAGTTCCGGCATCCGTTGTACTGCGCCCTTTCGTAAAACCAAATTGATGGTCATGTAGTAAGTTATTTCTATTAAAGTGCGAAAGCATTTGATTGAGTATGACCTTCTCAAAAATTTTACTAAGTACAGGTAAGACTGATATTGGTCTAAAATTACTGGGATCCTTTTTGTCACCAGCTTTGAATAATGGAACTACTTTACTTTTTTTCATTAAGTCAGGAAAAGTACCATGATCGACACAATCATTGAATATAACAGCTAAATATGGAGATATAGTATCAATGATCGCACTGCAGACTTTTACTGACATTCCCCATAGGTCCTCAGTAGTTTTCATTTTAATACTTTTAAAGGCTTTAACAATTTCGTTAGGGGTGACATGATTGAACCCAAATTCAGTTTCGCAGGCGTCCACATTCTTTTGAAGTAAACCGCTAGCAAGTGAAGATGATGAATTGAGTGACTCTGTTGTTTTCAAAGGAATATTAGTAAAAAAGGTTTCGAATTCTTGAGCCACTTCTACGTTTGAACTAATGGTTCCGCGATTTGTATGAAGTGTGATTTGATTGTCACGCGGTTTCACTTTACCAGTTTCACTGTTTATAACATTCCATACAGCCTTAATTTTGTTATCAGCAGACTGTATTTTTTTCCGTAGGAAAAATGATTTTGCTTTTAAACAAACTAATTTAAACAATTTTGAATAATTTTTTACATATTCAATGAAACTGTCGTCATTTGAATAATTTCTTATCTCATATAATTCAAAAAGTCTGTCTCTACTTTTGCGAATACCAGCGGTAGCCCAGTCACTGAACTTGAATTTTACAATGATTTGCTTTTTCCTAATAGTGAAAATTTTACTGAATTCAGTATTAATCAATGTGAATAAATCTTCATATGAGTTATTAGGGTTGTTAGGATTATAATTGTGACAGGGCAGTTTTTCTAGTAACGTGTTTTTGTACTTTTCTAACCTGTCGTTCGTTAGACTCCTGGTTTCTATATCTATCTTCTGGGTTACTCGAGAATAATTAAAAGTAACACTTTGACCCGAGTGGTCCGACTGAAGCGAGTTTATGATACTTTTATCAAAATAATCGCAGTTACAAAATACGTTATCAATACAGGTAGCCGAGGATGACGTCACCCTAGTAGGTTCAAAAAATACATGCTCTAAATTATAACTTTTAAAAAGACTTAAAAGTTTGGTACTATAGGAAGTATTTTCTAAAATATTTACATTAAAGTCGCCACACACTACCGCAAACTTATTTACTTTGGTCACTATTTTTAAAACATCTTCCATTACTAACTCAAACAAAGAAAAATTTTGATAAGCGGGAGGTCGGTATACACATACTACAACATGCTTGTCCAGCTCAACACAAGATATTTCAATACATCTTTCAACCGAAAGTCCAACAATATCTGTACGGTTCTTAATTTTAAAACTGTTACGAACTAAAATCAGTGACCCACCGTGTAAAGCAGACTTTCGATTGAAAGAACTGGCTATACAATAATTATCATAATTAATTAACATTTGGTGATCTTTTTGCCAGTGTTCAGTGAGACATAAAATGTCAAATTTAGTTTTTTCTAAGAACATTTCAACTTCTAAAATTTTGCTGGAAAAACCCTGAATATTTTGATGTAAAATTTTCAAAATATTAGATTTTTCCTTTGTCTTTGCTATAGGAAGTTTTTTGCCAGAAGATTTTTTTTTATTTACCTCAGTAAAAATTCGATCAGAAAAACCTTCTTTTGTCGTATCAACTAGTTTAAAGAATTTGAGTTAGTAATGTTACTAACTACAGAAATATTTTGTACATTACTTCCTATAACAGAATTATGTATATTATATGCTATCAATGTAGCGAGGTCTTTCTTAAACTTAAGGGGCAGATACATAGTCTCCTGCGTTAAAGTAAAATAATGAATAAAATTATTTATGTCAAGATATAAAATGTCACTATGACGAGATGTCAAATTCTGTAAATATAAATTCATTCTGTGTATACATTTGTTGTGTTGCTGAGTGACATTTGAGCAATATGGAAAGTTGCACAGAATAAACTTACATTTTGTTTTATTTTGTATATTATTTAACATTGTCACAAAATTGGTTAATGTTAATCTACTGATTTTAGAATGATTGCCGACCACAATCACAACAGTGGTATTCTTGTCAAATTTGCCTGCAGCAATCTTTTTTACAAGTTCATCAAAAGAAATATCCGGACAGCAAATATTAGTTACTTGCTGATTATGGCAGTAATTTAAAATAGACCCTAGACCTACTCCTAGCCTATCTGAAAATACTATGGTCTTATTTTTCTTGCAAGTCGACGAAAAGTCCCCGCCATCTGTGGTCTCTTCATTGTTATCGACGGGTGACTGTGGTTCTACCGTGGCGCCACCGGCGGCGGCATCATGTATTGGCAGCACTGGCGCCGCGGAGATGTCTTCACTAGCGGTCACCACGCTCTCAACGATGTGCTGCCGTGGTGCCACCACGATGTCGTCACTCACAGCAGTCTGCTCACGCGCGGCGGCATCTTGTGTTGGCAGCACTGGCGCCGCGTTGATGCCTTCACTAGCGGTCACCACGCTCTCAACGATGTGCCTCCGAGGAGCTACCACGATGACGTACTTTGGAGGGGATTTTGCTTTTTTGCGAAAAATACAAAAAAATATTTTAGAACTTACAAGTAAAGCTCTTTCATATGATACCCCATACGACGACCTAGTAATGACAGTTTAAAAATTTCCCCCTCCTTTTTGGGCCCCCTTTACAATCTATATATATAAAAGAAGAAGGTGACTGACTGACTGACTGACTGACTGACTGACTGACTGACATATCAACGCACAGCCCAAACCGCTAGGTCTAGAGATTCCAAATTTGGCATGTAGGTTCCTTATGAAGCCTAGGGCTGCACTAAGAAAGGGTTTTACAAAATTCCACCCCTAAGGGGGTAAAATAGGGAATGAAAGTTTTTATGAAAGTCCGTCAGTTTTGAAGTTAGGATCTTCAAAATTTGTATTTAGGCTGACGACTAAAAATTAATAATTACGTGTCTCAGGGTTTTTGAAAATTCGACACCCTTAAGGGTGAAAAGGGGGATGAAGTTGAAAATTCTTTATTCTTAAAGTAAAATCCATATAATTTATTATTTAGGCATTAATGATGTAATTCTATGCAACGTTCATCACTGTTATTGTAATTCCACCCCAAATTCAACCCCTAAAAAAGGGAAATGGGGTAAAAAGTCTAAAAACCAATATGGGTATCGTTTGTATGGTTTATCGGGTCGCTGATTACGAAAATTACAACAATTTTGAAATCAAACGTGGTGGACGCGAAATACTATCATTCCCCTGGGGATGGAGTGGGGTGCGATAGGTTTGAAATGTCTAAAAATCAATATGGGTGTCGTTTGTATGGTTTATCGGGTCGCTGATTACGAAAACTACAACAATTTTGAAATCCAACGTGGTGGACGTGAAACACCATCATCCCCCTGGGGATGGAGTTGGGGTGCGATAGGTTTGAAATGTCTAAAAATCAATATGGGTGTCGTTTGTATGGTTTATCGGGTCGCTGATTACGAAAGCTACAACAACTTTGAAATCCAACGTGGTGGACGTGAAATACCATCGTCCCCTGGGGATGGGGTTGGGGTGCGATAGGTTTGAAATGTCTAAAAATAAATATGGGTGTCATTTCTATGTTAGGGATAGCGGTTAAATTGGCGTAAGGGGTAGGGATAGGGACAGGTAGAGGTAGAGAGGTAGAGTGGTAGAGAGGTAGAGAGGTAGAGATGTAGAGAGGTAGAGAGGTAGAGAGGTAGAGAGGTAGAGAGGTAGAGAGGTAGAGAGGTAGAGAGGTAGAGAGGCAGAGAGGTAGAGAGGTAGAGACGTAGAGACGTAGAGAGGTAGAGAGGTAAAGGGGTAGAGGGGTACAGGTAGAGGGAGAGGGAGAAGGAGTGGAAGGGGGAGAGGGAGGGAGTGAGGGAGGGGGAGGGGGTGATGAAAAGGGAGACGGAGGGGGAGAGGGAGGGGCAGGGGGAGAGGGAGGAGGGGGAGGGGGAGAGACAGGGGGAGGGGGAGAGACAGAGGGAGGGGGAGAGGAAGGGGGGAGAGGGAGGGAGAGGGTTTTAGTTTTTCTCAATTACTTCTGCGAATTGGCTCTGTTTTGAAATATTACATAAAGGTGTCTCTCATCTCTCTCTTTACATTTGTTAGGATACTGCTGCTAAGTTCCTCTGTTCTGAGTAATTTATGAGTAACGTCTGTATATTATATAAAATTCAGCTGGATCTTGAATTATACTCATTGATTTGCGCTGGGTTAGTCCTGTTTTTCCTTAGTTTAAAATTACCCCGAAATGACGGGAAAATATCTCATTGCTTCGGAAAACCGGTAACAACATAAATACGAAATCCACGCGAGTATCAGCGGGTGCTATGGGCGGTGTAAACCACTTACCGTCAGGTGGGCCACCTGCTCCTTTGCTCACTTGTAACATAAGAAAAAACATAAACCTTTATCGATTTTTAATTAATTCAGATTTTTCGCTTTGCAAACTTCGGAGACAAGGGGGGGGAATGGTATTTTTTTTTCATCATAACTTGAAAACAAAGAGTCGTAAAAAAAATTAAAATCTATTTTGAAATGCTCCAATGAATCCTTTTTATATGATACCCCACTCGACCTAGTCATAACAATTTTAAATTTTGCCCCCCAAATGGGGCCCATTTCCAATTAAAATTATTGTCTGTATTCTTTTGTTTGCAATATATTAAGCCAAGCATATTCTAAAACGATTTCAAGTCGATAGCGTGAGTAGTTGCTGAGATACACAGGTGTGAACTTGGGTGTGACAGACAGACATACAGAGGAAGTCGCACCATAAGGGTTCCGTTTTTAACATTTTGGTTCAGAACCCTAAAAATAACAAACTGATGATTTTAAAGGAAAGTTCGACAGTTTAATCATCACACTTCAGCGGGGCCGGGAGGTGTAGAGAGGAGAGGAGTCACGTGCAGCTGACGAAAACTCCACTTCTTCGAGGAATTCGATGTTAAAAAGTTTACAAACGACGCGCGGCAAGTAATATTATTTCGGGTAGGTGACGTCATAGTTCGTGAATTTCAAACAAAAACTATAGAAGATGTTTTAAGCTAAAGCTTAGCTCATTTGAATTGGGGGATAATGGGGGACAACTCACACAAAGTCATCTGATCCCAAACTACGCAAAGCCCGTACTATGGGTACCAGACACTGATATACTCGTACATACTTGAATAGATAAATAACATCCAGACACAGAACAAACACTCGTGTTCATCACACAAATGTTTGCCCTGGGCGGGGATCGAACCCGCGGCCTACGGCGTAAAAGGCAAGCTGACCAGCCAACGGGCCCGTCTAATTGGTTGAAATACTTTCCTAAGAAAAGTCTTTTCTTTCTTTTTATTATAACTTTTTGTTTTATTTTTCGCGTTATCTCTTGTTAGAGTTATCTTATCGAGCAGTTTGCCCTCGAGTCTATAGTACCTACTGTATACATTGTTATCATAAATATAACGCTATTTCGTAAATCTTTCTGTATCGTAGATATCAGTCAATCACCAAAAAGTACAAATTTTTGTTAAATCCCTTAATCTCCTCTCACAACACCCACAAGTAGATTGCGTTGGTACAACTTTCCCAAAGAAAAATTCTTAGGAAATGGGAAAAAAAATCAACCTTCTTCCTTTGATTTTTTCCTTTGGAAAAAAAGTAAGCAATTTATTCGCAAACGTCGTCGTAAGAAGCGCGTGCGCTTTGGTGTATACACTCTCGGCTCTATTACGCCTTTACCTATGGCTAGGGCTGCAATTTCAGAGCCTCGGGTGTAGTAACCAAAATAAAGCGCTGATAAGGGGGTGATCTGGAGAGGTGTGGCGGCACAAGTAGCAGCCCACGCTTGTCACGTCCCTCAGTCATGAGGATACGACTAGGAAGAAGAAGAATATTTTCTGCCTTTGTTATATTTGGACATTTTAGAACCAGGGTCTAAAGTTTCTTACCTGGTAGGGGTCCACTTATCAGCGTGCGGGTGGAAGACTATAACAAGGATGGAAATGGTGACGATGGCAGCCGGAGCCAGGTGGCTGGTCAGCAGCCACAGGTCCAGCCAGTCCACTGCTGGGATCAGCACCGCCATCAGGGAGAATGCTAGGAGCAGGCCCGCTGCTATGTCCTGAAACCAGATCATATTTTATTTACAAAGTGTAGAATTTGAATGATTCCTATTTTGAAAATAGAATTCTGTTTTTATACAGGGTGTAAATGCCAAAGCAAGTTTCCTTACAAGGGTGTGCTCAGGCCACGAAACTGAACAACTTCTCCATAGAAACAAGGGTCGAAATCGCAGAATTTTTTTGGCTTCTTCATACAAACCTTCATTAGTCGACAGTGCAATTTGTATGAAACACCCATGAAAAAATTCGACCCATGTTTCTTTGGAAAAGTTGTTCAATTTTGTGGTCTGAGCATTCCCTTAAAAGGAAACTCGCTTTTGCATTTTCACCCTGGAGGACTGTGGTCTCTGCCTACCCCGACGGGAAAGAGGCGTGATGTTATTAAAAAAAATTGATGTAAGGCTACAAATAATTAAATAAATTTTCTTTAAAATTTTTCATTATTAATAACAATATAGTCTCGTATAGTGGGAGTCTTGTCTTGTGTAATGCCAAACCAAATTAAAACCTTACCAAAACACTGTGCATTCCCAGGTAAATCCGGCTAACACAAATCAGTGTACACCATGAGACCGCTATGATGACTCCCCAATGCACCGGATACTGATATCTGTCCATAGTGTACAGTAGTATAGAGAATGGTATGGACACAGCAACCATAGCATGTGTGGATGGCATACCATATTCCACCGCCCATTTTGTTTGTAGTTTCTTTACAGGGTAGCCTGGTCGAGGCCATCGGATTATATCTTTGAAACCTTGACCTGAAAGTATAAATATACTAAATACTACTTGATGCAAATCCCACTATCACTGGCAACTGTTTAGTAATGTTTGATTGAGTTTAAGAGATTAATTAGGCTTGTGTAGTCCTTAGTTTTTTAATATAAACCTGGATTACAATAATCAGTTTGTAAATAAAAAAATAAAGACCTTCTACATGACCACTACAATTATTCTTTTTTTTTTATATTACAGGTGAGCAAACGAGCAGGAAAATATAAAAAACATTTGCTATATCATATTCAGTTTGATTTGATAATAAACAAAAATATTAAAGATTTTTAAATTTTTTGTGACTAGTAATACTATTTATTTTTTTCGTCTTAAGTTTCTTATCTAGACATAATTATTATGGCCATGTTTTATGAAGTGTGTAAGGGATGGTGTACCAAAATTTAACGGGTGTGCTCAGTAAACTAAACAACTTTCGCTAAGAAATATTCATATTTATTTGCATATTGTACAGCCTCCGTGGTCTAGTGGTTAGAGGGTTCGGCTCTCGATCTGGGTTCGATTCCCAGTGGGGACACTGTCAAACAAAAATCTCTTTGTGCGACCTCCCCAGTTTGGTTAGGGCATTGCAGGATGAATCACCTGATTGCCCGAAAAGTTAGATGATTCCGTGCTTCGGAAGGCACGTAAAGCCGTTGGTCCCGACTACTATCTACGGATGTAGTCGTTAATGAGCCATGTCAGAGGCCTTTGGCGGCTCAACAACTCTGACACCAGGGTTTGTGAGGTCGGTCATCGACCTTGCAACCCACACGATATGATGATGATGATGATGATGACAGTGAAAGGATCTTAAATTTATGTATAAGTGCTAGTACAATAACCCTGTTAAAAAATAAAAAACTGTTCGATCAGAAGTAAATATTTTTTTCAAAAATAGTTCAGTTTCATTGACTGTCACACCACTTCAGTTTTCGGTACACCGTCCTTTACACCTGCATGCTACAGAATATTATAATTTTAAAATTGACAACATGAAAAAGATAGTACAAAAACAAAAAAATACCTATGTACATAACCACAGTCACTACAAGAATAACTCTCCGACCAACCGCTCCATCAATATTCCAAAACCAAAAAGGAATGAAAGTTGCATAAAATATTTCGTCCCCGAGAGCTGTGCCCAACACAAACAAGTAATACCAAAACTTGTTACTAATTAAACATTCTACTTCATCTGGTTCCGAAGAAGTATCAGTTTCACTGGAAAATTGGGAACTGCTGGAAATATCACTGGGTATCCTCTTGTGTTCTCTTACATCGAAAGACTCATTTTCCCTTTCTAGCCTCGTTGAATGCACTACCTCAGATTTATCACCTGAGTCTCGAGTTCTTTTGTAAATAACACCGAAAAAGTTCTGCACTTTAACCACTAGTAGTGGGTCTTTTAGGTATTCTATCACGTTATCCCACATTTTGTTCTCGCCCTAGAGGATATGGTTCCTGTCTTCTCAAACAGATATTGTTCTAACGGGAATCACACCACGTTTTTTCTAACAATAAAATAAAAACACACGAAACCAAACCAAAGAAACCACTGATGAATGAATGCACGAATGAAAAAAAATGTGATGTTGTGTGTGTTGTGTAGAGGTGGGCGTTAAATAACGTAAATAGTTTTGATGACTAGTTATTGGTGCAATAGCTTCATTACGTTATTGGCTATTGCGAAAACTATCTATCGAGCGAAACTAGTTATTTCTGAAAACCGAATACCATTGAGATCGCGCGACTCAACGCGTGAACGAACGAAGCTTGATTACAGCGCGAAGTTAATTTGATTTCGATATTTGTTTAAATCTACAGTCAAAAATCTGAAAGTATTCCTAATCTAACTAAATCACGTAATTCATAAAAATAACCAACACGCATTTCGGTTATTCTGATACCCGTTTTTCGAACGCTAAGCGATATTCAAAAATAACTAGTTATTAAAATAAATAGTTTCAAAAGCCGCTATCGGCTACTATAACGATAGCTAGTTTCGGTATTCCGAAAAACGAAAACGACCCACCTCTAGTGTTGTGATCAAAGATTTTGGAAACTACGCCAGGGGGCGTTTATAGATATGCCATATACTCGGCAAAAGCGTGCCACGTAAAAGACAAAGTGGACTTGAAAATGGCGGTGTTTAGTAGTGCTGTCTAACTTGTAATCGATATTTTATCGATATGCGGGCTGGCAGACGACGTCGGAGACGTACAAGTAGACTTCGTTAAGTGATAGATAGATTGCTGATAGACAGCTTAATCGCCGCGCCATCAGTACTTTTATCTCCAAGTACTGTAACTCTAGCCCGAAATAAGAATGGTACAAAGTTCAATGTGTCAAGCTTGATGTGCTCTTGACTGTACAGTTACATAATTAGAATTAGAGGTGACTAAGGGCTTATGATGGGAAGGATGGGCAGCAGCATCTTTCTGTTGATTTTACTATCTTACATACTGCGGTCACCAACAACAGCAGTGGCAAGCCACAACGCTAACAAGCGTGGTGACTAGAGTAAATCCCCTCCAAAGAACCACGCGATTTTTTTAAGGGAGTTCCCTGTCCTGCAGTGGATGTTTTATGGGACGTTATGACGATGATAAAACATACTCAGTATTATTATGTAACTCGAGTTTCATAATTAATGTGATTATACAGTGTTATTTTTTTTACCATCCGGTAATTTTAAGAGGTGATTCTTCTCATATTTCCCATATAAGTTAGAAACAGAATTTGTGCATCGGAGGATAAAACATCTATTAGGCTATTAAATAAATAAAGTTAAAATAATCGGAGGATAGAACATCTATTTCGCTATAAAATAAATAAAGTTTGTCATAATAATTCCCTAAAATTATCCCGATCGATCGAAAACGAGGCCATTTTTCGCATTCTTATTACGTCACACTTCCCCTTCCAATAAAACATTTGGTTACTATAAAATAAGTCAAATTAGATACACCAATAGCATCACAATCACCGTACCGGCAAGATGAGTTTTGAGGAGGTGAGTTCTTATGGTCTGTTGTAGCTGCCCTGTGTGCCCCATCTCAACTTTTCAACCTGTATAGTTGACATGAAATAAAACCATTGGCCAAGCACATCTTCATCATCATCATTATTATAATGGTTGATAGTCTACTACTTCACAAATACGAACCGCATAGAGCAGTGAGTGTACTGCCCCAGCATGTAAACGTATGATATCCACAGTTCTGTCAAAACAAGATTCCTCAAAATGCAGCGTATAGAGAAATTGGTTTTAAAATTTGTATTTATGTTTTCTATATCAAAAATATCAGTCCACTTCTTTCCGGCAGTTTCATTTCGTGGGAATCTACAAGAAAAGGTTAGAACATATTATTAAATTCCTTCACGCTCAATCTATAATATTGGTCGGGCAACTCGGGCAGCTGCTGCACAAAGTCTCTCAATCTTTTACAGTCTCATACTGTTTTAGTTTCAAAACAAATTAAAAAATGAGTTGTAGACCCTGTGTGCAACTGGCCGTTATAACCAGAGACATTATACTTCTCCCTACTTTTATTTTAATCTGTTAAAATGGCACGCTTTTAAATTGCTGTAAGATTGGCCAGCTGGTATTTTTCAGACTCATCCCAGAGGCGGCAGCAGTTCTTCATAAATTATTGAATTGAAAGTTCCAACTCCAAAATGACCCCTTTTGTATCCTTTAACCGTACACTTAATTATTTTGCTAAAAGTTGAAGAACAGCATTATATGATAATGTAAGAATATTGTAATATCGATATCAGCTGTGCTTGATTACATCACTACGTGTTTACATTGTTTGTATGTAAAAGTTTTGTAATGAAATAAAGACAATGGCAGCTTGAATACATAAAATAAATATAAATTAGTTTACTTCATGGTTGAACACCGCTACATCAAAAATTCGATCAGACAAATATGCGAAATATTCGTCAAAAAGCCAAATAACCAGCGACTTACTTGTGCATAGATAGTTGTGGATGGTTCTTGATCTTCCTTGCACTACACAACAAAATAGAACACTGGCATCCTGCCGAAGCCTAAATAAAGAAATCAATTTATAAAAACATTTCTAAACTGATATGTTTGTTTACAATAACAATAAAATTGTCGAACATGTACACCAATTTGACAGCCCACGTACTGTCGTATACCGTTTTTCAAAATGGCGAACTGGCGACAAACAGTACGGATTAAAACCTGCTCATGAGCTTTGTGTGCGGTTTTAGCGCGCTAATAGTCGGTTCAAAACTTGATCGTATTCACTCGTTTAAGCGACGTGACGTCATCAGTGACGTCACTTTAGCGCGCTATCATTGCATACGAAAATGAGGTAGTGCAGCGTGTGCGAAACGTCAAACTCATAAGACATTTGTCATCAATCTCGTTTTCGAGAGATTTTATTCAACTTTTTTTGGGGTTTTAGATTAAATTATCTTATCGAATAATCATTATCTCTCAATAATTTCTTAAAACGCAAAACAAAATCAAACTTTTAATTTTTCTCAGTGACATTGACATAAGCGCGCTCTAGTCTGGTTTAAAACTGTATTCGATGATATTCGACGAATGCACGCATATAGAAATAAACCGACTATATTCAGTGAATGTGATGTGTGCGTTGATTTCAAGAAACAATCCGTAGTAAAAGTGTTTTCGGGAAAAAAAGTTTCGATACTGATAAAATATTGTTGTCCTTTTTAAACCTTTGTAAACAAAGATTAGTTAGAAAGAAATAGCATTAACTCTATCAGTTAAGTTTTCCATAGACAATAGCTTCAGGTCCTTTAGAAGCGCAGCGTTTTTCTTACGTCAATGGTTGTGATATGTGTTGTGATCCCAGATTAGTTCAATTCAATTCAATCTTTGATGAGTGGCTTTTGTGTGTTCACAATTCCGCCAATGTCACGTAGTGAAGTGAATACACGATGGAGATTCGCAAAAAAAAAAAAAAAAAAAACCCGGATATAGAATCCATTGAATAATCCTTTAGAGTACAAAACATCACAATATGTACAACAGAACAAGATAGTTATTATTAAAAATAATTTTCATAAATAGGAGAACATTAGAGTTTAATATGATTATAACTGATGAATTTTGACAATAAGAATATAAAAGGAGAATCAACAAGGGATAATAAATATTTCATATTAGTGGGCAAAGGGATCTCAGGAGGGAGGATAAGTTAATGTACAGAGTAGTTTTTTTTTTTTTTTGTTAAATTTTTCCCTTAGGGAAAGGCAACGAACTTTTCGTCCATACAGCCTTTTCTTCAGTCATCTTTCTTCTAGGTTTAAGGCCGAAGCCAAGTCTTCATTCTTTCTTTAGCCTGTCTGTTCCAAACAGTAAGGCCGGAGCCAAGTCTTGATTGTTTTTTTTTTTTCCTTCTATTCCATATCAGTAAGGCCGAAGACAAGTCTTCAGTAATATTTAAAATAAGGCCGAAGCCATGTCTGTTTTCCATGTAGTCGTTCATAAAGTTTCATTGCCGGGTGTAGGCCGAAGCCTAGTCAATTTGGTATACTTTCAAGTCCGGGGTTAAATGTCGTTGACCGTGTTACAAATAAAATCATATATGTGAAAATATACGTCTTTGTTTTTCAAAATTTCTTGAATGCAGCGCGGGATGTTTTCAGGTCTTGAATATGTAGATAACAAGTTTGCTGATAGAGATAAACGTTGGATATTGAAGGCGGAACATTCGAAAAATATGTGATCCAAAGTCTGGTCTGTATTATCAGTGCAGAAAGTGCATATAGGGGATGAAATTATGCGCATGCGATGTAAATGGGCGTTAAAACGGCAGTGGCCAAATCTTAGTCGACAAAGTGTTGTATAAAATTTTCGGCTGGAGTAGTGATTGGATCTAGCAAACCATGGGGTTTTTCCAATTTCACTATTTATTTGGGCATACCAAGTACCTTTCCTGATCAAAGTTTCATGCCATAGATTCTGCCAAGCTTCTTTAATTTTGGATTTGATTTGAGGTATTAAATCAGAGTATGGGATGGCAACATCATCGACAGGGCTGCCGCTGTCACTGTCAACAATAGCACGTGCTAAAAAATCTACGTTTTCGTTCCCGACGACGCCGATATGTCCTGGAGTCCATATTAATTTGATAAAATAGTTCTTCGCAGAGAGATGGTACAGTAAATCTCTAATGTCTGTTAAAATATAGTTTGTGCTGACTCTAAGCTGATAGTTCTGCAGAGCTCTTAAAACACTCATACTGTCTGTGATGATGAGCCAATTTTTTTCTGATCGGTCTTCTATAAATTTTAAAGCTGCAAGGATGGCGAACGCTTCAGCTGTGAAAATACTCGTTTCTCTTTGAAGTTTGATTCCCTGTCCAATCTTTTCGTGAGGGATGTAAAATGCTGAAGAGACTTTGTAATCCTTCTTAGACCCATCTGTATAGACATGTTTATAAGCAGGATACTCTGATATGAGGTCATAGACTTCTTGTCGTTCCCTGAGTTTGCTATTGATAACTATATCCAGCTGATGCAACATTATATCATATTCTTTCTCATAGCATATCCAGTTGTTGGAGGTGTGAATTTTGTGCTCATTAAGTAAATTTAACATATTGGGAAAATCATGCAGAATAAAAGGAATATTGGAAGTTAATGGGAGGTTGACAGGAAAGCTATTATTTAAAGAAATCAGTTTTTTAAACAAAGGTTGGTTATTAATAGAATAAAGTTTAAGTATAAAACGGTATTTAAGATACTGAAAATGCAAAGACAAAGGAGGAGAGTTGCATTCAATTTGTAGAGAATTTATAGGAGTGGTTCTCATTGCCCCTGAAATAAGTCTTAAGTTGTGGTTTTGTAGAATATCCAACTTTTGAATTAACTTATCATTTGATGAGTAACATAGAAATCCATATTCAAAATGGCTGCGAACAAGAGACTTATAGAGAGTTAATAAGATTTTTGGGTCTGAACCCCAATAAGTTGTGGCAAGAGACTTTAAAACATTGAAAGCTTTTTGAGCTCTGTCATAGACACTATCAACATATTTATTCCAAGAGAGATTGCTTGAAAATAATATCCCTAAAAATTTTGCCTGTGTAACTATAGGTAAAGCTACATTATTATATTGTATTTTAGTCTTAAATGTCCTTGTTTTGCTAAACACCAAAACTTTTGACTTTTCAATGCTTATGTCTAGGTGCAAATAATTAAAATATGATAATAAATTAGCTAATGCATTGTTTAGCTTGGAGGAAACAATACTAGGATCATTTCCTGAACAATAAACTACCAAATCATCAGCAAACTGGAGATTGGAGACATGGGGACCCAAAATAATATTAAGTCTATGTATATAAAGTGTAAAAATTAAGGGACTTAATATACTGCCTTGACAAGTGCCTTTGTGGGACAATCTTGGACCTATAAGCCGATTATTGTATTTTACATATACTTTTCTACCATGTAAGAAATTATAAATCCAGTTTATCAATTTTGTAGGAAGACCAACATTAGCCAGCTCTATACAAAGCATCTGGTGATTAACATTATTAAAAGCACCCACTACATCAAAGAAAACACTGGCAACGGCTTTATTCTCTTGAAAGGCAGTAAAAATATCAAGATGTAAGTGGGAAATACTCTCTCTTGAGGAACGGCCCTTTCTAAAGCCGAACTGGTTGGAAGGTAAGATGTTATTTTTTTCTATAAAATGTTCTAATTTTTGTTTTATGAGTTGTTCAAATATTTTACCCATACAAGAAGATAAAGCTATAGGTCTATATGAATCAAAATGAGATTTTTCTTTATTTGGTTTCAGGATTGGCACTAAACAGTCAGTCTTCCATTGTTCAATAATTACAGATTGATTCCACAGCAAATTATAAATATTTAGGATAATTAATTTTGATTTCTTGGATAACAATTTTAGCATTTTGTATGTGATTCCGTCGAGACCAGATGCTGTGTCCCTTCTTGATGAGATTGCTGTATTAAACTCGGTGAATGTAAAATTCTTCAGAAAGACACTATCAAAAGAAGAAGAAAAATCCATGGAGCTATAATTAAAATCTGGCTCGACGGTGTCAGGAGTATATTTTTTAAGAAAATCTAATATCCAAGAAAAGTCTGTACTGTTATAGTTTTTAGGTTTGTAACTTTTGTTGAATTTGCGCATATAAGTCCATATGACTGACATAGGTGTAGTTCTATTAAATGACTCGCACAATCTACTCCAACTGGCCTTTCTTTCATATCTTATAACATATTTCTTTTTAGCCTGAAGTTGCTTAAAATTTAAGTAATTTTCCTGTGAGGGGTTATGTTTAAAGATAATGTAGGCATTCTTGCAATTTTCAACAGCTTTATTACAATTATCATTCCACCAAGGGAGAGGGACTTTTTTATTTTTATTACAATTGGAGTTTGAATTTGATGGAGGTCTTTGAGCAGAAGAACTATGAGGAAAATTTCTAATAGATTTTGAAATTGCTGTATGCAAAAGATTTATGTAATTATTGTAGCATTGCATAGGATCTTGGCTATTTATTGTGAAATTTGCAGTCAATAAATCCACATTACAAGTATATAAGGCCCAGTCAACATTGTTGAGATTGTATGAAAAAGGGAGATTCTGGCTATCTGGTATGTATGATGTATTTGAGAATGTATTGTTAATTAAAATTTTTGTTATTACAGGGAGGTGATAGCTACCTAAGGGATCGTCATAAACGGACCACTCGCATTCCAGTGCTAAGTTTGGAGAAACAATAGTTAAATCAAGAGCATTCTGTCTCCATATGTGTGAACCGACTGTGGTCATTTGACCATCATTCAGAATGACGAGGCCGTTGTCGTCAACACATTCGAGTACATCTCTGCCCCTGCAGTTAGAAGCAGAGCAACCCCAAGAAGTATGTAATGCATTAAAATCGCCTGCTAAAAAGATAGGACTGGGAATAGATTGTATAAGTCTGTGTAGTTTGGATTTTGAGAAAGAGGGATTGCAATTTGTAGGACTGTAAAAACTAACTATTGAAATGACTTTGTTATTGTAATGAATGCGCACTGCTACATTCTGTAATGAGTCATCAAAAAATGTGTCAATTTTATTGTATGAGATACTTTTATGAATGAGTATTGCTACTCCATTATGCGCATTGCCTGAGTCTAGACGAACTGTCTCAAAATTACGGATTCTAAATCTATGGCGAGGCTTGAACCACGTTTCAGAGATAATGGCAATATGTATATTGTTATTTAAGAGGAAATGGTTAAAAATATGTTGATTGTGTAGGAGACTCTGAGCGTTCCATTGGACGATGTTTAAAGTATCCATAAAAAAAATGAAATATAAAAAAAATACTTATGCTTTGCTATGTTTTTGTTTAAAAGTCTCTTGTAATATTTCCTTAATATTATCGGTGGAAATAGTTATTTCCTTGGTTTTGTTTAAGGTTATTAATTTAACCAAAGATTCGGCAATTGTTTTTAGTATTAGTTCAGAATTTAAAAGCGACAAAAATTGGTCAGATTTGTTCAAAGCAGGGAATTTCTGTGGATAGTTACTGTTTAAAGCTTCAGCAAAACTTTTCTTATTGAACTTTTCTTTGTTTTCTTTAATTTTTTCCTGTTTTACAGAGCACAAAGACGAAATGGATATGTGATTGCCACTGCAATGGCAGCAGACTGCATCTTTGGCTGGGACTTTGCAAGTTTTGAAATTATGATTCTCACCACAAATGGAGCACCTTTCAGAGTTTTTGCAGAACTTTGCTATGTGACCATATCTTAAACATTTTAAGCATTGTTTTACTGGAGGGATGTAGGGCCGCACCTCAAATCGCCAGCTATTTAAGTCGACGCTCTCAGGCAACATGGGGCAGGAAAAGGTGATTGAGACAGTTTTAGTTGGTAAAAGTTTTGTTGTACCATTCTCTGTACTTTTTCGCATGAACCGCCGAATCGAAACTATGTTTTTTGTGCTTGTAAGAGCTGTGTAAATTTCTTTATTTGATAGGTCAGTAGGCACGTGGGTGATAACTCCTGTTACTTCAGTAGCGGCAGCCGGGATAGATGCTTTCAATTTGTGCATGTTAAGGAAGCTCTGATTATTCAAAGCGGCGTTAGCTAAAGCCGGCCGTTCAAATATTACTCCCACCTTGGTCTTGTTAATTCTTTGGAGTTGTTTGACGCCTTTGTTATAACGCTTAATAGCATTGGCCAGAGACATCATGTGCCTGGAACCAATGGGCTTATCTGAGTCAACACTCTCAAGGAAGACAATGTATTCGAAATTGCCTCCGTCCTCTGGATAAAACCTTGAATAGTTTGGTATTTTAAATGTTAAGTATTTGTCTATACTTTCCTTTTCATGTTCCGCCTCGGACTCGGAGCCTGACCCCGTCGAGACGTTCTCTTCCTCCTCCGCGCCAGCATCGTCATCTCCCTTCTTCTTGCGCTTTTTTCTACTACGCCCCATCAGCACAGTTTTTGTAACTTTTATAAAAGCAATAAAACGTTTGTAAAGTTAATTATTTGTATTATTTTAAAATGAATTCTAAAAAGGGCGCCTTTTCACTTCGATGGTTTCCCGCGCTTTTTCTGTACAGAGTAGTTGTGATGTGACAGCAGACAGTTGTTTTTTTTTTTTTTATTGTGTTTACGGGATGTGACAGTTGTCCAGTGTAATGTACCCATTGAAAAACTACAGAATTTGCCGCATGCAACATAAAAATCTCCATGAAAAATGCCAAATTATATGTCACAAATGAAGTAGTTTTCTTAATATCAGTTTTCTAAATATCAGTGTAAAAATAAAATACTTATTAAAACGTTTTTTTGTGAAAATATTTCGTAAAGTTGTAGTATATGCTGGGTATAGGCAGCCTTAAATTGTATTTTATGCACTAGGGCAAAAAAGTAATCGCGGTGGTGTACGCCCTGCGCGCGGGCCTGCTGCAACACCCCGCGCCGCGCGCGCGTCTACATATTCTTCACTAAAAAAAACAACTTTCTTCAGTTAAATTTTGAGAGTACTTTTACGTTTTATTTCCTCGCAATCAAAGTGAAAAGCAAAGTGTATAACTCGACCATAAAGCACTTTTTATCCGCGGCTTAATTATTCGCACTCCCCTCCGGGTTGTGCGAATACGTAAGCCTTGTATGGAAAGTCATGTTTTATGTTCTTGTTGTAAAATCTACTATTTTATCATAAATAATTACCTGGAAAATGCACCAGGAGGTGGATGTCCACCCGTCACTGGTGTTATTGCAAATTCGCAAAATTTGCAGAAATCTGTTACAAGTGGTCACACTGAAATGAATAACAACCTGTGCGTTCCATTTTGCGCTAACAGACTGCTTTAGAGCACTGTGAGCGCGCTTAAGTCGGTCCAAATTGACCAAAAGCGTGCTCTAAAGCACTCGCTTGTTCACCGCCTTACGTCATTGATGACGTCATCGTTTCTGCTATCAGTGCTTTACGCTGTGTTCCAACTGTGCGTTCCATATTGTACTAACAGACTGCTTTAGAGCACTGTGAGCGCGCTTAAGTCGGTCCAAATTGACCAAAAGCGTGCTCTAAAGCACTCGCTCGTTCACCGCCTTACGTCATTGATGACGTCATCGTTTCTGCTATCAGTGCTTTAGTCAAATAGGTGGAGCAGTGAAAGCGCTAATGTCAAAATCGATATGACACATAAAATCCCACACATTTGCAGCCAGCTGATGTCTCTTAAGTTTTGATTTTAATGAGTCTGTCTCTAATGGAAATGAGAGTGGATTTGGCGCACATTTTTCAGCGATTAGCTTAGGCTTTGTTAAAGAAAATAAAAACAAAACTGACATTTTGACAGATGAACACGTGAGCGCGCTTAAATCCATTCCAAATTGACTAGAGCCATTAAAGCAGTGATAGCTTTGTGAGCGTGCAAAATCAATTTGGACCGTCCGTCAGTACTGTATACGCTTTTAGCAGCGTTTGTACAATTTGAGCAGTGAAAGCGCTAATGTCAAATCGATTTGACACATATAAAATCCCACACATTTGCAGCCAGCTGACGTTTCTCAAGTTTTAATTTTAATGAGTTTTTCTCTAATGGAAATGAGAGTGGATTTAGCGCACATTTTTGAGGGATTAGCTTAGGCTTTGTTAAAGAAAATAAAAACAGAACTGACATTTTGACAGATGAACACGTGAGCGCGCTTAAATCAATTCCAAATTGACTAGAGCCATTAAAGCAGTGATAGCTTTGTGAGCGTGCAAAATCAATTTGGACCGTCCGTCAGTACTGTATACGCTTTTAGCAGCGTTTGTACAATTTGGAACACAGCGAACGTGACATGACAGCTGTCAGAGATGACTGACACTCGCTGTGTTCCAAATTGTACAAACGCTGCTAAAAGCGTATACAGTACTCACGGACGGTCCAAATTGATTTAGCACGCTCACAAAGCTATCACTGCTTTAATGGCTCTAGTCAATTTGGAATGGATTTAAGCGCGCTCACGTGTTCATCTGTCAAAATGTCAGTTTTGTTTTTATTTTCTTTAACAAAGCCTAAGCTAATCGCTGAAAAATGTGCGCCAAATCCACTCTCATTTCCATTAGAGACAAACTCATTAAAATCAAAACTTAAGAGACATCAGCTGGCTGCAAATGCGATTTTGACATTAGCGCTTTCACTGCTCCACCTATTTGACTAAAGCACTGATAGCAGAAACGATGACGTCATCAATGACGTAAGGCGGTGAACGAGCGAGTGCTTTAGAGCACGCTTTAGGTCAATTTGGACCGACTTAAGCGCGCTCACAGTGCTCTAAAGCAGTCTGTTAGTGCAATATGGAACGCACAGACTGACGGCTGAATGAGGCGAACGTTCCGATTCTGTGCATAATTACTTGGCTCGTGATTTTTAGTGCCGTAGTCAACAAGGAATATGGCGGCTTTGCTCAGCGACCCTTCGTATAAGAAAGCTGTAATTTGATTTGGATTTACATATAAGCCAACAAAATGATACAGTAAAACAATGTAAAAAAAAATTTTTTTAGGGTATCCCTTACACGTCAAGTGGGAATAATTTTTTTCTTGCCAACCCCATAGTGTGGGATAGGTTTTTCAAAAATATTTGCAAAGACTTTCGATTTAGGGATCCGTTTGTGAAATACTTAGCTTAGAAGCGCAAATTTTTGCTAGTTTTCGGAAACCTGTCTCTTACACCCTTTATAGTTTTGTCTAAGATAAACAAAGGTATTGTTGAAGCTTCTGGGTATAGACGTATACCCTTACAGTCTCACCTTGTACGCGTATACGATTGAAATAAACAACATTATTCCTATAAAAAATTCTAATGATTAATAATAATAATAAATGTTATGTTTGTTTACTTGAAAATGATTTGATTTTAACACTTCTTGTGTTCGGATAAATCTACAAAGTAGAAAATCGTAAATTTCACAACCACAGGCAGGATTCGAAATTGCGTCTTCTCCGTCAGTACCGGAAACGATTTAACAACTAAGCTACTGTGCTCCTGCCAGATTTTTTGAAATCTGCGACCTCTATCTATACGCATTTCAACGTTGCGTTTGTGCTGCCACCTGGTAAGCATTAGCTTTAATAGCTCAACTAGTCTATTATTGCAAATACTCACACACATATGTTTACTTCAAAATCATGGGTACATTTGTTACAATGGTGTGTTACTGTTACAAGCTTGACGTCAAGTCATCGGCTGTCAAACGAAGGAACTGTTTGAATATTTCATCAACGCAGATAACAGCGCCCGTAGTCGAATAGATAAGGCCATTGAAACTAATGGTTCCGGGTTCAAATCCTGCCTACGTCAAGTTTCTTTTCTTATTTATTACTGAAAAGAAAGAAAGGATAGTTAAAAAATAGTAGAAAGAGACAGCAAAATTCTGGAATTATCTAGAAAAAATATACAAAATAAAAGAAATCGAATTTATATGAAATAAATACTATGGCAGATTGTACTTCGGAGAGTGTGCTCAAGAGCTCCATGAGCTTATTCCACCATCTCCCTTCTATAATCGGGAGTTCAGACACAACGCAGGATATCACCCGTACTTGGTTGATATTCCGCACATTCGCACAAAGCACTTTGAAACATCTTTTATAATTCGCACGGCAAAAGAGTGAAATTCTCTGTCTGCGTCTGTGTTCACGAGTTCATATAACCCGAATCTATTCAAGTTGCGAATGAATAGGCTTCTTCTGGGCAAGCTCGTTCCATCGTTTACCTCATCTTTGTCTTCAAGACTAGATCGAAGTCAAGAGTAAGCCCATTGACAATAAATAAAAAATGTTGAACAGTCAACAAAATCTTTCATACCAATTTCCTCGTAAGCCATTAATGTTATTATAAATTATATTTTTCTTCAATTTATCGAAAACGTGTATTAAAATAACTTTAAAAAATTTAGAAGGTAAATAATTCGCAGCTCCATACTGTCTCCTTTTGCCACTAGAGCGTCTGGGCATCCGGAGGGGGATAACCGTCACCGTGGACACTACTTACTATTTATTTAAATTGTTTGAATGAAGACACTTTGTACTGAAATTGAGACGATACCAGCTTAAAAACATAAAATGAATATAAATTAGTTCACTTTATGATTCAACACAGTTACGACAAACATTAGATTAGACAAATAAGCGAAATATTCGACTGAAACTGAGAAAATTAGCAACTTACTTGTGCAAAGCACAGACATATAAAGGGGTTAGCAGACGGCATGACTTGACTTGTGGGTTCTTCTCGCTGCAGCGCAGCTGCAGCGGGGAGAGCCTTTCTGGCCTGGGGCCACTGAGGCTGGTTTCCATCGACGCCTGCAACTACAGGCGTGTCACGGGGGCGGCCTCCCGAGGGGCCTGTCGAGTCCGGTCTTCACGCCGCGGCGAGGCAGCCCACCAGGTGATTCCCCGTTGGGGGAGGCCTAGTGAGCGCCTACGAGCCAGCGGCGGCTTCTCTTCGTCGGAGGTGGGCGGGCGCGGTGCGGCGTCGGCACGCTTGCGCGGCGCGCGCGCACTGCGCACGTCGTGGTTGGGGGCTGGTGGTAGGGGCCCACAGTCCTGACTACTCGACGGGGAGTAGTGGACGTGGGCTGCCTGGTGTGGAGGGGAGGGACGTCAGCATCCTGTCCTCATGTGAGCCAGGATGGAGACACCCTCCGTGACAATCGCCGCCGGGTCGGTGCCTGCCCTCACGGCCTTGAGGACGGAGAGCAGGAGCTCGATGGTGAGGTCGATTGCGTCGGCTGCGTTGCTAGTGGTCGCCCCCGGGTGCTTCACCGTCTTGCCCACGTTTTGTGGGGCGGCGACCGCTTCCTGGGGCGTCTGATTCGGCGTGGGTGTTGCAGCTGTGCTGGGAGGCGCCTTCGACTGCTTCGCCTTCCTCCCCGCGGGAGGCGGGGCGGCGACCGCTTTCGACGGCGCTAGTTGCGGAGGGATAAGGCCGGCTGAGATGGCGGCGGCGGCGGCTGGATTGGCGGAGGCGGACCCCTTCTTCCTCCTCCTTCCTCTCCTCTTCCTGACCGGCCCACCGGGCTCGTTTGCGGAGGCCATGAGTGACCCCGGCGCGTTCGACTCTCCCGTGGGCTCGGCGACGACCCTGGCCGGTGTTGTGGTCTGGGTGGAGGTTCGCGGTGCGGTGCCGGCTTTCTTGTTGCGAACCTCGCGGCGCAGGATTGCGCACGCGAGGCTGTTCGCCGGGTGGGCCTGCCCGCAGTTCGCGCAGGTGGCGGGCTCGGTGCGTGGGCGTGGGCACTCCTTCGCCGGGTGCTCCTCGCCACAGCAGACGCAGGCTTGCCGCCGGTGACAATTGTGCGAGCTGTGTCGGAACAGCTGGCACCGGTGGCACTGCGGGACTCTCTGTTTGCCACGCCATCCCTCGATCTTCACGCCGGGTACGCACAGGAGCTCGCTCACTGCGTAGATACCCGGGGTGAGGCCTGGCGTGTAGGTGAGCTGGGCGAAATGAATGCACCCAGGGCGTCCTTGGCGGGCACGGATGGGGCGCACGAACTCAGGTTCATAGCCCAGGCGGCGTAGCTCGGCGGTGATGTCGTCCGGGCTCGTGTCGGCTGGCAGGCCGCGGATCGCGACCTTCAGCGGCTTCTCTTCCTTCGGCGCGTAGGCGAACCACGAGAGTCCGGTCTGCCCCTCCAGCGCGGTGAGGTAGCGCTGGTAGGTCCGGAACTCGTCAGCGGTTTGCGCCAGGAAGCGCATCCCCTTTCCGTAGGGACGCACATTCGGCGCGCGGCCCAACTGCTCCTTGAGCGCGCGAAGATGGTGGGGCCAGTCGGGGAAGCTGTCCACCACGATGGGCGGTGGCTTCCGCGCCGACCGGGACGGTCCTGCGACTGGCTGCGTGGTTGGGGGCGTCTGCCTCTTCACCGGAGAAGGGGGCGGTGAGCGGGACTTGGCGGTCACACCCGCGTATGAGGCGGGGGGCGGGGTAGGTGGCAGCGTCGGTGCGGGGGCCGTCGACGTTGACGGCGGCGGCGTCGTGGTTTCGTCCATCGCTTGTGACGCGGACTGCGGCGACGGTGTGAGCCGGCGGGGTGCCGGTTGCGGGGCGGGGGGGGGACCCGAGGGCCCGTCCCTCCTTTCGAGGCGCGGGTCACGCCATGGGACCTGCGTCGGCGGCGTCCAGGTTGATTGGCTCTGAGGCATGGGCGGTATCGCCCAGAGAGGCGGCTGTCGGGGGCCCGCGGTTGCGGGGGGCTTCGACGGGGTGCGGTGAAGCGGCGGCGAGGCGGACGACTGTGAGGCGCGCTCGTTCGCGGTTTCTTCTTTCAGGTAGAAGGCCTTGGCAACATTATGTGGCGCCTTGGGTCGCTTCTTGACCTTTGCGATGGAGGCAGGGGGAGTCATGTCTCCCTAGAAGGCAGCGTGCTGGGTGTCGCGTCCACACGCAGACGAAAGCCTACCCCCGGAAGGGCCGGGGGGAGGTGGGTCGATCTTACGCGGTTTGTGGGTATCTGGGCTCCTCACGTCATGTAAACAACCCAGAATACCCACCGCGAGGTAATATCTAACGAATGTGGGTAGTCAGAAAAAGTGCGCGGACTGGATCTGACCTCCTCGACGCGACAGGCGAGATCCCGACAGGCGAGATCCCGACGATGCAGACGGCATGTAATTTACTAGTTATATTTATACAGATATTCACGTTTTTTTTCTTTGTCTTACCTTACTGTAATTAACTAGTGTCATCTTATTCTTTCACCTGTTGCAACACTGACGCTCACACAGACAAAGTCTACCCGTGGCATTTTTATTCTGCGACGCCATATTATAAGCTACATAAGCTACATTCGAGTACTAGTCCATGAAACCAAAGATGGTTTTAGGAATCATCATCATCATCATATCAGCCGAAAGACTTCCACTGCTGAACATAGGCCTCCCCTAAAGAACTCCGTGACGACCGAACCTGCGCTGCTCGCATCCAGCGGCTTCCCGCGACCTTGACCAGATCGTCGGTCCACCTTGTGGGGGGCCTGCCAACGCTTCGTCTTCCGGTTTAGGAATAACAGCACGCAATCATATTTGTTCTAGATTTCTCATAATTTGTATATTATAATTTTAAGGTTATTAATTCTTAGTGGTTGTTGGTTTTTATTTTTGTGTAAAATTATATAGAATTTTTTTATTTCTTTTATTTTGCAACTTAATTAATTATGCAATGTATTGTTTTAGTTTTTAAGGATATTCAAACACAATGTAAATTGTTTATGAATTTAATAAATGAAATGAAAATGTAGTTGAAGCGCCTTTTCGAAAGTTGTACTAGCATGTCACCGCTCTCATTCTCCCCACATGCTCATGAATTTATCTTACACCCAACACGAATCCTCCCTCAACGACATCACATAATATTCCAAACTGACAAGACGTACGCACTGTAAAAAGCACTAGAAATAAAACGAGTGTAAGCTGATCTAGCGCTACGCTACAAACACCCGCAACCAGAGACACTCAAGGTCAATGTGTGTCCACCGATGTGCGGCCGTGTGTATAAACTAATACCGTCTGCACATTTACCGTCTTCACAAGTAGCCATCCAATTCAAAACTGCTTAAACAGTCTAAAGACGGTTAGTTCGGTAATCGATACGAGGGAAATATTTAGGCAGTTAATTATTTCAATTCTAATCGATTAAAAAACCATTACCCTGGATGGGGCCCATACTTTTTTACGTTATCTATGTGTGTGTATTTGCCACGCTATTGAAGAGCTAATCTTTAGTCTGCTTACCCCCCTTTATATGTCTGTGGTGCAAAGCTACGTGAGGGTTGTTACTGTTCTTTCTCGCACCGCACCATGAGACATAAAATTTAGGTATTCTGCCAACCTCTATAACTCCAACTACTGATTGAGAATTATAACAATTTTTTTATTCAAAAACAATCAAATTGTGAAACACAAACATGAATTTGACAGCCCACGTATCATAGTATATAGGAAGCTGGTATGGTGGACTGGCCACAAAGCGATTTCTGAAATAACAGTTTCGATACTGATAAAATATTATTGTACTTTTTCAACCTTTTTAAACAAAGATTATTTAGAATGAAATGGCATTAACTTTATCAGTTAAGTTTTTCTTAGACAATGTTTTCAGGTTGTTTAGAAGGGCACCGTTTTTCTTACGTCAATGGGGTACCCACAGCCGCTAGATTTTGGATTGGAACGACTAAGTCGCCTAATTATTTTACTAAATCGGAACGTTTTCTAAGAGAACGAATGGTCCCGTAGTATTATATACAGTACGGATTAAAACCTGCTCATGAGCTTTGTGTGCGGTTTTAGCGCGCTAATAGTCGGTTCAAAACTTACTCGTATTCACTCGTTTAAGCGACGTGACGTCATCAGTGACGTCACTTTAGCGCGCTATCATTGCATACGAAAATGAGGTAGTGCAGCGTGTGCGAAACGTCAAATTCATAAGACATTTGTCATCAATCTCGTTTTCGAGAGATTTTTTTCAACTTTTTTGGGGTTTTTAGATTTAATTATCTTATCGAATAATCATTATCTCTCAATAATTTCTTAAAACGCAAAACAAAAACAAAATTTTATTTTTTCTCAGTGACATTGACAAAAGCGCGCTCTAGTCTGGTTTAAAACTGTATTCGACGAATGCACGCATATAGAAATGAACCGACTATATTCAGAGAATGTGATGTGTGCGTTGAATTCAAGAAACAATCCGTAGTGATAGTCTAAGGTCCCGCCTTTTTATTTCCTTCGGATGTGTTCCCTACGTTCCGAAATGCGCTAACAGCGTGCTATAAAGCACTGTGAGCCTGTTTAAGTCGGTCCAAATTATAGATTTAAGGCCAGTTTGAAATCAATTAAACCAATCCGTTTAAAACGAAAGAAAGCGTTTCAATATATATTTTTTTAATTTAAAATGGTTGGTGCTGATGATTATGTTTTTCTTAAAAATAACTACATTTTCTTAATTTAATATCACCGAGGTAGGGATATAACGGAGTAGGGTAAGTTGTCCCACAATGAATGTGTCAAATCAATGCCAATGTCAATGCTTCGAAGCTATTAAAATTTTGTGTTTAAATAGGGATTTATTTAACTTTAAATGAACATTAATGAATTTTAAAGTTTTCTTTAAATTTTAGAATACAACAAGATCTTGTGAAAAATTAGATTTGGTTCAATGCGTACACATTGAACCGGGGTATTTTCTACATTGAACCACCTTATTAAGTTCCTCTCAAAAACCAACGACATATAACGACATCATTATTAAAATAGTAAAGGAAAATTGTTGCTGAAATCAATCTTAATTTTTATAAAATAACACTTATTATAACAGTATTCAGTCTATAGAATTTACTTCAACCTCTGAAATTTTATATCGGTTACATACTTAGCACTCAAGAGACAACGATCCTAACGATCTTTTTTGTAACCTCACAACAAAATGCACTTATAAATGTAAATATGAATAATCAACCAGTCATATTAAATCAAGACACAAAATAAAATTAAAAATCTTATAAAACAGGCGTTATTACCGTGGTTCATTGTGTGGTTCAATGTGAGACACACCACGTTTTTAACTCAAAATATGAAGGAAAAAGCCATGACAACATGAAATGAATAATAGTGCATATAAAAGCTATATAACAATGTAACTCGGTGTTAAAAAAAATCTAATAATTAACATAAAAAATGAGAAAAATAAAAGAAAATTATATTATTTTACTTATATGGTAGATTTTCATAAAAATGCTTCGCACTCAACCACCTCACACGCGATCGCCACGCAAAATACTATGCAAAAAGGACACGCTTCGTCTTCTTTACTCGCACGGGCACGATTTGGCAACGTCGCATTTTGAAAATATGGTGGTGGTTCAATGTAGCTGCCTGGTTCAATGTGATGTGAGAGTTGAGACACTCGACCCTACCTACCTATAAACTGTGTAAAGATTTTTAAATATTTGATGTAGGTACTGATATTAATATACTTAGAGAATTTGGTTCTAATTGGTCCATCCAACCAAGCGTAGGTAAATACCTAAGTTATAAAAACTCTATTGATAAGTTAAAAACTCTGTGTTGGTAAATAAATATTTTTTTCATTGTTTTCAATCGATATATAAAAATATATTTGATTCGGTTGACCATGAAGTTAGGTGACCAAAAACTGCCCATAATGAAGTGTAAAATACAGTTTTTTTACTTTTGTAGGTGAGTTTTCAACCGTTTAAAACAACTTATTTGGGGTTTCAAACGGCAACATTTGATTTAAAACGTTCAAATCTGTTATTTTACATCTATCTATAGTACAAATTGACTGAAAGCTTGCTTTAGTGCACTCATTTGTTCTCCGTCTTAAGTCATTGATGACGTTATCTTTTCTGCTATTAGTGTTTTAGTCAAATATGTGGAGCAATGAAAGCATTTACGTCAAAATTAATTTGATATATCACATTTAAATCCCCAAAATATCCCACTCATTTGCAGCTGGCCGACATTTCTCTGGTTTTGGATTTGGATGAGTTTGTTAATCGCTGTATTCCAAATTGTACAAACGCTGCTAAAAGCGTATACAGTACTGACGGACGGTCCAAATTGAATTTGCACGCTTACAAAGCTATCACTGCTTTAATGGCTCTAATCAATTTGGAATGGATTTGAGCGCACTCACGTGTTCATCTGTCAAGATGTCAGTTTTGTTTTTATTTTCTTTAACAAGGCTAAGCTAATCGCTGATAAATGTGCGCCAAATCCACTCTCATTTCCATTAGAGACAAACTCATTAAAATCAAAACTTAAGAGACATCAGCTGGCTGCAAATGTGTGAGATTTTATATGTGTCAAATCGATTTTGACATTAGCGCTTTCACTGCTCCACCTATTTGACTAAAGCACTGATAGCAGAAACGATGACGTCATCAATGACGTAGGCGGTGAACAAGCGAGTGCTTTAGAGCACGCTTTTGGTCAATTTGGACCGACTTAAGCGCGCTCACAGTGCTCGAAAGCAGTCTGTTAGCGCAAATTGGAACGCACAGAATAATGGAAATAAAAGTGGATTTGACGCTAATTTTGAAAGGATTAACTAAGGCTTTGTAACAAAAAATAAACAAAACAAAAATGACTTTATAAAAGATGAACTTGTAAGCACGTTTATATCCGTTCCAAATCGACTAGAGCCACTAAAGCAGTGAGAGGTCTGAGAGGTGTGTTAGCCTGGAAAATCAATTTGGACCAGTCCGTCATGCTAATACGGTTTTAGCAGTGTCTGCTCAATTCGGAGCACAGAGATATCTGTGGCACAGAGGAAGTTTTTGGGCAACACTGAAACGATGTCTGTCAAATCAAATTGTTTATCGATTGTTGGTGGAATTTCGTTTTGTTTTGATATTTATTTAATTTGATAATTGAAAATAAAATTATTCGCCTATCAAAAACGTAGCAATCATTGCAAAGCGGCTCATATCATGAATTGAATAGGAAAAGGCACCATTGGCTTTAGTCCAAGGACTTGCGCAATTGACACCGTGCGCTTCATTTCGTTGTTTGTGGTGAAATAATATTATTTGGAGAAGTAGGTATGGTGGAGAACGGTGCTTCTAGCGGGGGCAGCGACAGCCCTAGTGCCACCTGCACACGGTCCGGTATCTTAGAGACTCATGTCCGCGGGGTCTGGTACAAAATTCACTGCTCTCTTGAAGACGATTATTTGAGCGTGAGCCTCGATGATGTATACGACGCAACGACAACCCTCAATGGAACCTTCAACAACAACAATGTGGAAACACCTAACAGTGACTTCACAGAGGTGCCTGAGACAGTTCCAAACCACAAACGTACCGTGCAAGTGATAAAATCAGATAATAATGGGTTAGGGATATCAATAAAGGGTGGCGTTGAGAACAATATGCCTATTCTTATTTCAAAAATATTTAAAGGCATGGCCGCAGATCTGACGGAACAGTTGTATGTGGGTGATGCTATTTTGTCGGTGAATGGTGAGGACTTGAAGGATGCAACACACGAGGAAGCAGTGAAAGCTCTGAAAAGGGCAGGGAAAATGGTAACTTTAGAAGGTAAGTAAGCTTTAAATGTCTAATATTCTTGGTACAAAATATGGCTATGACCGTTAATCAACTAATAAAATTCACTGAGAGGGTGAGCACGGCAGGTGGGGGGAGGCAGTCGAATCGTTTATTGGCGCTCAGTCTGTCACCCATGTGCTGAAAATAACCGTCACGACCAAACTTATTCTGCACACGCTATAGCACTTATGTGTGTTTCAATTCTATATCTGTTGGTTTGTTTAGATGTTGTATTTGGGTATGTTGTTGTAATATAGAAAGAAAGATACAGAAAAATTGCTGGTTGGTTTGGTATAATAGCTATCCTAAAGATATATTTAGTTTGATCAGATGAACTGTTCTTACAGAGCTGCAGATTTCATGTTTAATGTAATTACATACTATTTGAACACTAAAAATAATTTTTGTATTAGTAGCTAAGTAATCAAGAATATCTTCATAACATCCCATAAATGTCCACTGCAGGACAGGGAGCTTTTCCCAGAACTCCAGCAAAAACCCATGGTATATTAGAGGATTTTACCATAGCTGAAAGGGCGAGCTTAGTTAATGGAACTGAACAACTTTCCCAAAGAAACATTTTTGGGAAATGAAAAGAAAATTTTACCTCTCCATACAATTTGTATGGAGATGTGAACATTTCCCAAAAATGTTTCTTTGGGAAAGTTGTTCAGTTTTATTGACTGAGAATGCTCTTTTAGTTTTCGGTACACCGTCCCTTGCACCCTGTATTTGACCTGGTGATTAACTCAATCTAACGGGCTGGACAGATGTGTGCTACTTTTGTGGCCTTTGCCCTAGACTTTAATTAATTAGTTTATGATTCATGACTGTTATTTTAATGTTTATAGAAATGCGTTGGTTCCATTTCTATGCTTCTAGTTTTGGCTGAACTCAGTTTTGTTTAAAATGCTCTTGGCTTACAATATCAGCAGAGATGATGTAATGAAATAACAAATAGTGTATTTCAGTTATAGCAAAATAACTATGATGCAATAATATTTTAACAGGCTATGTTTTAACAACTACAATCCATATTTATTTGTTTTTTTATTTTTGTTGTGTCCAAAACTCAAACTGTTTTTAAACAATGATCTCAAAACATCTCTTACCTCCTAGGAACTCAATGCACAGTGTGTTACTAGACAAAGAGGTATGGTGCTCTAATATTCCCTGAAATACATTGTAAAAAGCCGACTCTTAAATGCCGGGCCATGCTGCAGTACTTTCTTCCTGTTTCTTTTAGGGCGCGCGTCCCTGCCAGCCTGTAGTAAAGGAACTCAGCAAAAGCCATGAGATAAGGAGGTGATATCTCCAAAATGGCGGGGCGGAGTGTCCTTTCTGTATGATGTGTACTGTTACCTTCTTTTGTGCAAATTATATGATTAATTCGCGCTCCATATAATGCCTAGACATTTTGCAAAATGCCTAAAAATTAGGTATTTTACATAATGCCTAGGCGTTTTCGCTAGATAACCTAACCCGACCTAAGATGCCCCAGTGATCTAAACCCATTCACAACCTGCCGACAATACTGTTTTACAATTTGCTGACGGATTATAATTTGCTGGCCGTCTAAAAACGACGGATTATACGATTTGCCTGCGACATCTATACTAAAGAGAAATGTAACAATAGTCTATTTTAAGTAATAACACGCCTTACTGTAATCTTTTTGTGAAATATATCTATCTTTACGACATTGCAGTGAAATATCTCCGCGAAGTGACACCTTACTTCCGCAAGGCATCGATCATAAGCGAGGTGGGGTGGGAGCTCCAACGCGGGTACATGTCGGATGGCCCCCCCTCCCCTGTTTCCCCGCGTCGCCGTCGTGCCGACACTCGATACATTCCCCTGCTCATGGCCGCCATCACCAAGAACCTGAGGCATCTTGACCTGGGTAAGAAACAACTATAGTTAAGATGATAAATAAGAATCTGGTGGAGGTGCTGGGATGAACACAAATACGCCACGTCTCTTGGACGTGGAACCTTTCCATACATGAGAATTTGTGTCGAACTCTTTAGGATGTCTTCAACAGGGGTTTCAATCAACAATAGACAGCAAGCAGACTTTCAATAGGTTGATGACCGCAGTGAAGAAGCAGAGACAAGCAGTCCTCTCTGTTTCTGATGTTGTTGAGATAGCAATGTTGCCTGAGGGAAAGTTTCACTGATGTTTCTTCAAGTCGGTTATGGCTACCATAAGCCTTTACAGGTCGCAGTGGCCGTTGGGAATTCGTAAGCCATACTCTTTATCACCTAGACATAATGTCTGAAATTTAAGTATAGTTTGTTATGAGCTTATAAGCACAACAGATCTTTACAGGTTGCAGTAACCGTATTCGTTCTTACACTTTTTCCAGAGGATCGTACGATCGAGATCCACTCCCCCGATGGTATGCATACGTTGACTGTCCGTGCTGAGGATGCGGATAGCGCTGCGGCGTGGCACCGCGCGCTGCACGCGGCCGCGAGACGAGCCGCTCGGGCCGCACTGGCTCGCGCGAGGCCGAGGCTGCGGCCGATCGTTGGGGAGGTGCGCTACGCAGGGTGGCTGGCCAGGAAGCCGCCTCAGGATAATGTAAGTGACAGTGACATTACAGACGAGCTCCGCCAGACCGCACTGGCTCACTCGAGGCCGAGGATGCGTCTGATTGTCGGGGTGGTGCATTACGCCAGGTGGCTGTCCAGGAAGCCGCCCCAGGATAATGTAAGTGACAGTGACATTATAGAAGAGGCAGAGACTGCGAACCGCCGTTAGGGAACCAGGAAGGTAGAGGCTGCGACTCATCGTTACAAAGCCAAGAAGCCGCCTCAGAATACTATCACGCCCAGGACCTGCCAGACGAAGAAAATATGTCAAGATCGTAACAGGTGGAAGGCTGTGATCTCTGCCTACCCCGACGGGAAAGAGAAAAAAAAAACACTAAAATTACGGTATGGCACCGCGTGCTGCATGTATTCTAATCAACTGACCTGTCAAGCCCATTTAAGTCTCCAGTAACTTTCTCCTCAGAGGTTCCGGGAAAATTATATGTTAAAGTTTTGTCTTAAAGCTAAAACAACTATGGTTTCCTTTCTATTGACTGAATTTTTCTACTTAATAGTTCACCTTATTAATCAGTTGTTATTAATCGACTTTGTAAAACAAGTGAGGGCATTTCGAGTTAAATATGACCTATTTCTAGAGCATGAGTTAGGAAAGTTATTTTGCCATTGTTTCGTAGGTTTGCTCCGCGTCGGGCGGGTCTGACAGTTCGGACGAAGCCGAGGGCTGGACCCCGACGTTTGTGGCTGTTACGGATCGTGAACTAAGGTTTGTAGTCTTATTTCCATACTTTCGAAAAATCTGTAACTTACCATTCGAAAAAATGTAGCTTGATTAGAATACAAGCAAGACTGAGTGAATGAATGAAAGCAAGCTTGAGAGCAGGACTGAGTGATACGTGTCTCTGTCGATTTAATTTTTTATTCGTTACTGTGTTCTGCAGTTCTGCTGTCAATCTTTGTCCAGCCTGTTGGCGAGGTGGGTAGTGCCTTCTACGCCGTGGGCCGCGGGTTCGATTCCCGCCCAGGGCAAACATTCGTGTGATAAAAATGAGTGTTTCTTCTGTGTCTGGGTGTTATGTATGTGTTTATGTATGTATATCAGTCTCTAGTACCCATAATACAGGCTTAGCCTAGTTTGGAATCAGATGGCTTTGTGTGAATTTGTCCCCCAATATTTCTAATCATGACAGACGTAAATAAATGACTATATTCCATCAATTTTGTAAAGTAGTTGCTTACAGTCGAAATAGTGTGACATGACAGCAGGACGTAGCAATGCGTAAGTTATTGAAACGAAAGACCATGTCCTGTCTTTCTAAAAAGCTTAGATAATTCGACTGTAATAAACCAAGATGTGTTGTTTGTCAGGTTGTACGAGGCGGCGCCGTGGTCCGCGGAGGCGTGGTGCACTCCTACCGAGAGCTTCGGGCTAGCTGCCACCCGCCTGGCCTGGTGGCGCCGCACCTCCCCGCATGCGGGCACTATCGGCATGCGGGCGGGCACTCCCGCAGGACTGGTGAGTACAATAGACTATACCACCCTTATTAAAAGCTTCATTCCACCCGGACCTCCCCACTTTAGTGACTTTAGGGACTCAGGTAGGGATTCCAGCGGGACTGTTGAGTACAACTGACTATACCACCCTTATTGAAAGCTTCATTCCACCCGCACCTTCCATCTTTGGTGGCTTAAGGGATGCAGTTGGGGACTCCAGCGGAACTGGTGAGTACAACAGACTGTACCACCCTTACTGAGAGCTTCATTCCACCCGCACCTCCCCACTTTGGTGGCTTTAGGGATGCAGGTTGGGATTCCAGCTGGACTGGTGAGTCCCACTGGAGTCCCCATCCACCTTTACTGAGAGCTTCATTCCTTTTTTTTTGGAAATGGCAGGCTACGGTTTTTTTAGCCGGTGGGAGTCCGGCACTGTCTGAGCCTCCCCATATTGGTGGCTTTAGGGATATAAGTGGGGACTCCAGCGGGACTAGTGAGTACAACAGACTATACCACCCTTATTGATAGCTTCGTTCCACCTGAACCTCCCCACATTGGTGGCTTTAGGGATATAAGTGGGGACTCCAGCGAGACTGGTGTGTACAACAGACTATACCACCCTTATTAGCTTCATTCCACCCGCACCTCCCCACATTGGTGGCTTTTGGGATATAGGTGGGGGACTCCAGCAGTATTAGTGAATACTGTAAAACATGCGATAGAGACTTGAGATGTCTCTCTATCGCATATTAGGCTTACTACTAACTCGGCGCATGCAATGATTTGACAAAAATACTACCTTTTTCCATTCGCAAGTATCAAATAGGTATTACTTCAGAAAGTGTTATTTGTGTGATGAACACAAGTGTTTGTTCTGTGTCTGGGTGTTATTTATCTATTTATGTATGTATATCAGTCTCTGGTACCCATAGTACAGGCTTTGTTTAGTTTGGGATCAGAGGATTTGTGTGAAATGTCCCCAAATATTTATTTATTCCAAATGCAGCGACTTTCGCCATGCTAAAAAAGGGCCAACCTAAGAATTTGACGTTCTTTAACACAAACACACAGGGTTCATTTTTATTTACAGCTCGTAATTTTTCTTACGTTTGGCGGTTGTCATAAAGGACCTATTACGATGGCCTCACTTCGTAGAAATCAATATTCAAATTAACTCACCCACCCGAGGAAGGTAAATTGAAATTATTTCCCACATTTTAAGTTAAATGAGTACTTACTTTCCTTAAGCAATAAAAAGGTGGTTACCTCCCATGTTCCTACGAACGTAAATCCAATTTACCTTCTGCGATTTGAGTTAAATAATGACCTACTTTCCTCACATGTGCGTTAAGAACTGGTTACTTCCTCAGGTGGTGCGAGCCCTACGAGCGGACACCCCGCACGAGCTAGCAGCGGTTGCTGGCGCGCTGGTGGACGGGGCACATACTGCCGTGCGAGCGCAGGAGTTCACTTTCCGTAAGTAGTGTGACTTCCAGGTTCAAATCCAGGTTGCTTTAAATAAAAGCCAGGTTAAAGTAGGCTAGGCTATGGTTGTGATGGTGACTTAGTACGTACTGTGCACTCTCTGAGGTTTTAATTGTGAAGAGCTGTCATAGGCTTTGTTCTCACCGAATTAAGTTTCTTAATTTGTGTCGTAGCTGTTGGTCTTCCGAATATTAAATAATTAAATAAAAGTACCCTAAACCGACGAGCATGTATGAAAAGATTGATGAAGGTATAGGAAGCGAGGGAAGTATGCAAAAATCGTAGCACGTGGAAGACTGAAGTCTCTGCCTAACCCGACGGGAAAGAGGCGTGATGTTATGTAAGTACACTCATAATAGTCCATTGAAAGTGCTCTGTTGGGCGGCTCCCTCCAGAATTACACAGCGAAGATAGAATGAAGTCCCATTTTATTTGAAGTTCGTCTTGGCCTTCACTTGCTCTCATTACAAAGAGAACAATTTTTTCACCTAACTAGCTCGGAAATATTTGCTTTATCATTCCAAATCTGCGTGCAAAACTGCTGTTTATCCGCTAGCATCGAACGTGATGGTGAACTATTAAACAATCACTATACATGAGTAACACTTTTTGAGTTACCTATACTGTACATTATGGTTGCAATAAAGTATTGAGTATGAATAGCATGTCTAAACCTCTATGCTGAGATACTTACTCTTTTCTTTTTTTTTCATATTTAAGATAAAGTTTTGTACGTAACTGTACGTAAAATTTGGCCTTTTAACACTCGAACTGTCTATTTTTTCGGCGTGTCGCCTCAAATACTAAGCTCTCGTGTTAAAAAGATCTTCATTTACGTTCAGTTGCTTATAACTATATTGTTTCAGTGTAGTTTATTCGACAACAATATAACATTTGTGTTCGAAATAATACAATCTAAAAGAATAATAATTAAATTCAATCGACGACTATTCCCAAATCCAGTCAAAAATAATAACATTGAAATATTTTTTTTCTAAAATTGTCACAAAATAGAACCAATAAGTCATCATTAACCCAACCCATCGATCCCGCTATCCGACCCGATATTCGCCCGTGTGGTACCGGCAAAGCATAGTACCATCCCATATCTACCCGTGGGTGTCGTAAGAGGCGACTAAGGGATTATGACCCGGAGGAGGGGCAGCAGCACCTTTCTGTGTGTCGTTCCATCTCATGTTTTGCGGCTAACAACAACATCGGTCGCCAGCCGCAACGCTTACAAACGTGGTGTCTATGGTAAATCCTCTCCTAAGTTTCACGCGTTTCTGCTGGAGTTCTGGAGGGAGTTTCCTGTCCAGCAGTGGACGTTTCATGGGAAGTTATGATGCTTATACCTAAAGCACTGTTTTTCTTGTTTCCTCGCAGGGTGTCGTTTCCGCGGCGCATGCGCGCGCCTGTCGCTCGGCGCGAGCGGCATCTGCGTGTGGGAGGCGGCCGGCTCGCTGGGGCGCGGGGGGGCGCGCGCGCTGTACCGCCGGCCGCTGCACGCGCTGCGGGCCAGCGCCGACGACGACCGCAGCGCGCTGTGGCTGCACTTCGCTCAGGACGATACTGTGGTTAGTGTGTAGGCTGGAGGAGATTGCGGTTCGGCCTCCTAATGGCACTACCTTTGTTGGAAGCGCTAAGTAGTTGAAAGTGTTGTTTGATGCGAAAAGGTTGCGTGTCGCAGAAGAAGTTGTGAATTGGTTGGGATCAAATAAAAAAAAATCGTACCAATTGGCACTTCATCCCTCTTTATTCTCCAAATTTTGGAGGATTGTGGGAAGCGGGTGTGAAATCAACCAAACACCGTTTAAATGCATCGTAGGCAACAGCACCCTGAAATTCGTAGAGATGACGATGACGTTGGCACAAATTGAGGCGTGTCTTGATTCCAGACCTATTTGCCAGTTATCGAATAATCCAGAATACCTCTGCCCGTTAAAGCGATCCGTTTTCCATACTAAATTAAAATGACTTGCATTCTTAACTGCAAGCCAGACAGAACGGGCGCGGCGCGCTTCGGGTGCGCCCGAGGCGCGCTTTGGGTGCACCCGAGGGGCGCTTCGAGCGCCCCCGTGGTACACTTTTCGGCTGGACGACGCAATCGATGGCAGCGGACTGTGCTGTGAGGCGGCGTGCCGGCGGTGCGCCGGTGGTGCACCGACAGTGCGCCTTAGGCATGCCGTCTCGTCGCCTGTTCAAATCACATGCATACAAAATGTAGGAGAACGACGCGGTGCAAGCCAGACAGAAGAGGTGCGCTGAAGGCGTGCCGTGCGGCGCACCTCTTCTGTCTGGCCTGCGTGTGGGACATTAAATGCTGTTGAAAAACGAGTGTATACTGATATTTTTAACCGACTTCAAAAAAGGAGCAGGTTCTATGTTCCACTGTATGTATTTTTTTTTAGTTAAATTTTTCGCTGATTAATTTAAAGATACGGCGAATGATTCAGAATTCTCATTGGTTTCGCTCCCGAAGCCCAGTGAAGTGATTCAACAAGTTACTTTTCCGAAGGAAAAACTTATACCCAAATTTTTTCCTTCCTCCACACTAAAGTGGTCACGTGATTGACTCATTTTGTATGGAGAGTAGAAAAAAGTATTTTCAGGAAAGTTGCTTGTTTTCATGAGTAGAATCACTGGGCTTTGGTAGCGAAACCAATGAAAATTTACGGTGTATACTTTTGTATAGATAAATAATAGGTATTTACCTATGAAATTGCCGAAATTTTCTTACAGATTAATGAGATCATAATTCCTATAATTCTAATGCTATTTTTTTCATTTGTCTTATATTTGAAAGTTGACTTCAAGGTTATCAATTTACGCATAAAATAAAGTTTATATGTTTAGTTTGATATATAAAATTAAAGGTTCGAAAATTGTTCGTCTTAAAATGTCGTCCGATTTCATCATTAGATTTGTTATATTTTTTTACAGATAATATTTTTCGAAAATTAAATTTAAGCATCTGTTAGCTTAATGTTTTCCAAAATTTAAGCATCTGTTAGCTTAATGCTTTCCAAAAAATGTTTTGAAAAGAAAAAATGGATTTTAATTCCTAAGAAAAATTCAAAAATGTTAGTACTGAAAATTAGGTTTACCTAAAATTCGCCATACAAAATGGCAATTTCATAGGTAAAGACCTATTATTAACTCCAACAATGTTTTCTCAGGAGCTGGATATGGAAGGCAGTCCCAAACCCGCGGTATTTATCCTGCACAACTTGTTATCGGCTCGCGTCCATTCCCTTCCCGGCGAAAACGTGAGTAACCCGCTATAACCCGAACACAATCGCGAGCCGTCGCCCGACGACGCCGCGTGCCCTTCGCCCGCGCCGCAGTAACTTGGCCGGGTTATATGGACGGATAAACGTCGCGTCGTTCGTGCAAGTGCGAGCAGGACAGATATATTATTGACGGTTCAGTGTTGATTTACGGAACGTCAAGCGAGTTACGAAGTTAGAAATCTCTTCACTACGTGACGTTGGCGGAATTGTGAATACACAAAAGCCATGAATCAAAGAATTGAATCGAAGTTAGAAACGTGTGTGGAATGCTGGTAGTTGTAAAAATGTGATGGTTTTTAAAACTGTTCTAGATAATTTCATTACTTCTATAAGTACGTAAAATTTTTGGATATAGGTAAGTTGTTTGATATCGAAACCTACGTTATTAAAATATAATCGAGTGCTCATTAAATGTACAACGTATAACAGAAAGGGGTGTTATAATACTGAAGGATGTGTATCTGCCCATGAAACTGAACAACTTCTGCTAAGGTACATAGATCGAAATACGAGAAAAAAAAATCTCCCATAATAAAACATTCGTCGAAATACGAAAATAAATTTTTGCCCTCCAATAGAAACTGCATCAGCTGATAGGGCATTTTGTATGGGAGGTCAAATTTGGTTTTTCGTATTTCGACCTATGTTCCTTGAGAAAAGTTGTTCAGTTATTTCCGTTACACGTGTAAAATAAATGTCCAAAATCTAGAAATGGTCAAGCAGAATTTTCTTTTTCACTTTCAAAGAATGTAAATTATGCAGTGATGAAACAGAGCAATATGAATGAAACAATAATCTTTTAACACTTGAACAAGACCTTTTTGAATAGAAAACTATGTAAATAAGTGCGATAGTCATAAATTTTTACTACAGTTATTTCGAAATAATTTTGCTTATAGCGGTCATTGCTCCGGACGATAACCCAATGTCGTACGCAACGATGCAAAATAAACTATTGCGTCATCCTTTTTTCATACTGCAAAGTATTACAGGGTCGAATTAAGTGAGCACTTTAATTACAATTACTGTCCGATGTAATTATGCGTTGTTCTTTTTTCATACTGCAAAGTATTACAGGGCCGAATTAAGTCAACACTTTAATTACAATTACTGTCCGATGCAATTATGCGTTGTTCTTTTTTCATACTGCAAAGTATTACAGGGCCGAATTAAGTGAGCACTTTAATTACAATTACTGTCCGATGTAATTATGCAGTTAATGGCGCTAGCGGAAAAAACTTACGATAAATCAAACTTATCATTATACTACTGTTACTATATCAAACTATAAGCATTCCAATTTTCCAGTAACCTGTTTTCAGGCTATCTGAAAGAATCTGTATAAAAGTGGTCTGTGATGGTGGTTTATTCGCATTCCATATCGACGCGTAATATCATAATACTTAACTAATATAGCATTTGAAACAGCAAATCTGTATTGTACTAAATCTAGTGCTAATGTAATATAACTTCAGTTCAAATAATGTAGCTATTAGTTAATATTTATTTTTTAATATAATTGACACTAACAAGACAGCAAAGCGCGTTGCCCACCCTGAGAACTAAGATGTTTCATGTGCCCGTTATTTCCCTGGCTCCCTTGCCCTTCAAACCGAAACACAGCAGTGCAAACACTGCTGCTTTACGACAGAAAAAAACAAGAGTGTGGTACTTCCCCAGACGGACTTTGCACAAAAGCCCTACCACCTTCGAAAATACTAATATGACAGCAGGACGTAGCGATGCGTAAGATATTTGAGCGACAGAGACACGTATCGCTCCATCCTGCACTTAAGCATAGTTCTGTTCTTCAATTGCAACACTACAATAGTAGTTTAAGATACAAGTTCCGTAAGTAGGGTTATTACAAACGAGATGACGTTTTGTAAGCCCGAGACGAAGTCGAGGGTTTACCATCGGCACGAGTTTGTCATAGCCCTTACGGACGTGTATCTTACGACGTTTTTCAATACATTTTATGAGAAAACAGGTATAAGTAATACACTTGGTATATAAAGGAACCAACCATGGGTACTGTCAGCCTCTTGTCGATTTATGTTCTCCTGGTACTCTCCATTTTATTTTAAATATAGGTAGACAGTCGTCACCCAAGTAAAAAGTCACCGCTGTAGTATTTTTACAAAATTATTTTATGATCAGAGTGTAAAAACTCCTTGGTATTATTCTTTTTTTACTTACCGCACTAGTTCGGTAAGTAACTACTTACGAACGAGCAATGTTTACGTCTTTGTAAGTACGTTTTTCGAGCAAATGTATTGAAAAGAAAATTCCGACGCCAAAGCGATGGTGGTATGGCGATTGGTGTAATAAGGCATAATAAATGACGCATTATTTGATTGACGCTTTAATTTTAGACTTGCTTTCTTCATGTGCCCTCTGCATTGCGATTTATCATTTTAGATCATGATTAAAAGCGTAGCCATACAGAGAATTTTACGCTTATTTTAAATCAGAAAGGTATAATCCCTTTTACGAGTCAATGCCAAAGCTTACCAACACATTTTTCAGCCATAGAACCAGACAATCCACCACAAACCAGACGAACCAGAGCATATTATACGGAAAAAACCGGCCAAGTGCGAGTCGGACTCGCACACCGAGGGTTTCGTACTACCGCATAATCATAATTGTATTAGTTGAAATTTCAGTAAGTTAATGTGCTAGATTTTTTGAGTTCGACACGCGCTTGACCAAATTTTATTACTTGTTGTTATTTTATAGCTTATGCACTATAAACATACCAATTTTCAAGTTTGTAAGTGCTCCCGTTTTTAAAATAGAACTAAAACAAAAATCGCCTCAGCGACCATCCAACTTGACCCCTCTCTTATATGAATGTTCTTGAAACGGGAGCTCACCACAATTGGTTACCATTAGTTGTGAGAAAACTTGTAATATTTAATGATTTCAGACCTTTCCCATTATTTGTACTGTGACACCTAGCTTCTTGCCAAATTTCATAATTTTAGGTCAACGGGAAGTACCCTGTAGGTTTTGCATTTTTGCATAAATGTATGGAGATGAGGACATAAAGTGCCATATCTTTTGATTGCGTCGTTGTAAATAATTGAAATTTTCAGATCTTGTGTGGTTCATGGATCCTAATATATGGTATTAATTTCAACCTGATACCTTTACCCGTTCGTGAGATAAAGGGTCTTGACAGACAGACAGACGGACAACAAAGTGATCCTACAAGGGTTCCTTTGTTTTCTTTTGAGGTACGGAACCCTAAAAATAACATTATTTTACAAACTTGTTTTTTCTGACAGCTTTAGCTGATTACTATTGATCACGGAGCACAATAGCCTTGATATAGCTGCAAAATGTGTTGGTAAGCTTTGGCATTGACTCGTGGAACGGACTAGACTAGAAAATTAGAGGTTTTGTTGAATGACGAACTTAACTGTGACATTTTATTGATAACAGAGCATTGGTTGCGTGACTTTGAAATTCAATCTGTGACATTAACAAACTATAGCCTTGTGTCTTACTATTGTAGACCTTCGATTGAGCATGGTGGAAGCTGCATTTATGCTAGGTCTGGTAAACGAGTGTTAAAGAGACAAGATTATTGTGATATCTCCGTTGAGCAAGTTTTCGACACATGTGCCGTTGAGTTGCTGGACGAAAATTTATTAATAATCGTCATATATCACTCTAACAAAACAAGCCACTCTGAATATTTAACTTGTTTCGAATCTTTGCTAACAAAGATTAATGACGACGGCTACAGGGCGATTATAATGGGTGACGTTAATATCGATTTACTTACCAACACCTCGCAAAAAAAGAAAGTAGTAGACCTGCTGACCTTAAGTAATTTTGAGCAACATATCGACTTTCCCACGCGAATTGAAGGCGACTGTTCAACTCTGCTGGATCATGCGTACTCCAATATCCGTGACGACCGTGTGTCTGCGCATGCTATCATTACTCACCTTAGTGATCACATTGCACAGAAACTGAAGGTTCCTCTGCGAGCTCAGCCGTCACACGTGACCATAACAAAGCGCGTATTCAGTAAATCGAATATTATGGGTTTTAGAGCAGCGATTGAGTCAATAGACTGGTACGACGTAGTTAATAACACTCAAAACTGTTGCCAAACGCTAGCTAATTCATTAACTAATATCATAATGAACAAAATAGAAATTTGTTTTCCAAATAAACGAATCTCATACCCTATCAAACGGTGCCCATGGGTCGACGATGATATTATAAATCTGAAATTATTGACGTTCGATCTTTTAAATTTAAAGTCTAAATATCCTTTAGATGTCGCCTTGGCAGAGAAAGTTGATACTATGTCGCGAAAGTATAACGCTGAGTTGGCATTTAAGAGACGTGAGTATTTTAATTTGCTAATTTCTAACCATACACATAAGAGTAAATGTATGTGGATCGTTATAAATGACGAATTGGGTAGGAAAAATCGCGAAAGGGTCGATTACACGGACTTGGTTCGAGACCAAGCGGGAGTTCCGTTCGCCACAAAACAAGAGCTAGTCGACTCGCTAAACAAAGAGTTCGTAACAGCAGCTACGCGATGCGACGCCCCTGCGGCCGACCCCGCGCGGTGCGTCTCGTCGATGTCGGCGCGCCAGTCCGAGAGCAACACGTCGATCCGGCTAAAACCGTTCAATCCGAGCGAAATATTGAACATCTTAAAATACTCAATCGCATCGAAAAACAGTACTGATATTTACGATCTGTCTGCAAGTCTTCTAAGGCAAATAGGTATGTCTGTCTGCTTTGTACTATCATTACTGTTCAACAGATGTCTCAGTAGTGGTACCTTTCCGACTGCATTAAAAAAAGTTAAGATATCCCCACTTTACAAGGGCAAAGGGAAAAAATCGGCTATGAAGTCATACCGCCCAATATCATTAGTACCTGCCTTTAGTAAAGTACTCGAAGTGGGGTTGAACAATAGGATTTTATCATATTGGACGGAGCATAACGTTATGTCGGAGCGCCAGTACGCATACCGGCGTGGCCGTTCTACCACCGACTTAGTCAGAGAAGTAGTGCGGGGTGTGACGCGCGCGCGCGAGGCCGGCATGCACGTCGCCATGGTGTGCTGCGACCTCTCGCGCGCGTTTGACACCGCCGACCATGGGCTCTTGGAAAAGAAGCTCAACCATTACGGCATCCGCGGTCCTGCCCTGTCATTGGTGGTCTCTTTTATGACGGACAGAGGGCAAGTCGTGGTGGGCGACAGCGGAAAGGTTAAATCGGCTGAGTTAAGAAACTTAATGGGAGTCCCACAAGGCTCGTGTTTATCGAACACTCTGTTCAGCATCTTGTTGAACGACCTCCCGTCGGCTATCAGCAACGCTGAAATTTACATGTATGCAGACGACGTTACCGCTGTAGTCAGTGCACCTACACCATCTCAGCTAGAAGCAGCTCTGAATCATACTGTGCAACAGCTCAACCTGTGGTTCTGTTCGAATGGATTGGCACTTAACAGAGAAAAAACCTGTTTCTTACAGTTTAGGTTAAATGGTCATCGCCAACAACAGCTGTGCGTTTACGCAGGCGCCACAGTCCTCGAACAAGTGACCTCCACCCGACTGCTAGGCTTTCACTTAGACAGCTCGCTGTCATGGGGCTCCCACATCGATGGGATCTGCGCCCGTCTCGGTCGAGCTTGCTTTGCACTGCGCCGCCTCGCTAAAACGGTGAATATCGGCGTGGTTATGTCATGCTATTACGCCACAGTACACTCGCTTCTGCTGTACGGTACCGAGCTATGGGCACGCGCCGCCGATTGGAATCGTGTGTTCGTTATGCAGAAGCGAGCGGTACGGGCGATGGCGGGCATACCAGACGACGAATCTGCGCGCGAACATTTCGCAAACTTTAAAATACTGCCACTACCCTGCCTCTTTCTGCTTCATGTGGCCCTTTTTGTGCATGAGCACCTAGATGATTTTCAGCGGAAGGGTGTCAATCTTAACGTTAACCTCCGCAGTAATAAATATAAAAACCGGCTTATCGCAGACCCGCATATATTGTTAAAGTCAGAACGTTCCGTGTACGTAATAGGTCCTGAGGTTTACAATCGTTTACCAGACCTAATACGTGATGCACCTTCCACTCAAATTTTTAAAAACAAAATGAAGCTTTGGCTTCACGAGAAATTATTTTATGATTATATTACGTTTTTTAAATTACCCTTGCAATTATAAAATATTTCTTATTGTATACAATTTATAGACGTGTAACAATGTTACCAATAAATTATTTCATTTCATTTCATTTCATTTCATTTCATTTCATTTCATTTCATTTCATTTCATTTCATTTCATTATATAAGAGTGTTTTTTAAGGCATTCGCTGCGTCACGGTTGATCATGCGGCGTTGTGGTATACATTGAAAGCTTAGGAGGTTATTCTAGGTATTTGTACAAACTATTGCTGTCGCGCTGCGCCCCAGCAATCCTCCCGTAGTGTGCGATAGGGACAACCTACAGCTTAGACCGATTTCACCTACAAGACGACGTTCCGCTTTGCCCTGTTTTCTTCTCCAAAACTGAGCTGATTCAATTGTTTTTGGTATCTAAATTTAAAGGGAGAGTAGATCTACGCTCCGATTTTTTTCTTTTATCTTGAAAACCTAAAAAAAAATTCTAGTAGTCGTCTAAATATGGCTGAAGAACGGGGTATTTTTCAGGTTTTTGGATAGTGATATTTCTTTTGGTAATTATTTTTCGTATTAACAGGGGCATGCTTACAGTAGACCTTGATTTAAAAACAAAATATAGCTTGCGCAGGATAAGTTCATATTCATATTTATTTGCATATTGTACAGTGAAAGTATCTTAAATTTATGTATAAGTGCTAGTACAATAACCCTGTTGAGGGTGTCGCAATAATGGAGTACACAATTAGCTAATTCCAAAATAAAAACAGTTGAGTCAAACATATCTCAAGACGTAATACATAGCAAATTCAATTTCATAGTCAATAAATACAATAACAAAATAATACTCTTTTAAAAATGCGTCATATAATACTAAGGCTTAAAACTAAAATCTAAAAATTTACATTCCCTACCTTACCTATTAGTCAATATTTAATTTTTATATTTCAATTTTATTAATATCACAGTTAGTCACAATATATTTTCATTTTCAATCTAATTATTATCACATTTTAATTGTTTAGTTAGTACATAATAGTTTGGCTCTGACTGTTATTTTCTGCGCATGGGTGACAGGAGAGCCAATGAAGGATTCGCTCGCCTCCCCCCCACCTGCCGCGCTCACCACAATTTTTTTGAGGGTTGCGCATTAACGGTCATATCCAGAGTTATTTTTCTCAACAGGCATTATCCAGGGAGGAAATAAGGGAATAACATTAGTATCACTTTGTATGGTAGAAATGCAACTAGGATACCCTCTTAAGAAGGTTATCTAACCGCGGCCCACGCAGTGGATGCTGAGAGACACTACCATGCGGTGTAATCACGCCTGACGCAGTGGACAGCTTTAATGGCCGGACGCAGCAATTTTGAGGACTTTGAATCGCGAATAAAGGATATAGGGTGAAATTCCATCAGTGCTGTGCGACGGAGCTAATAGTGCGGCCGATTAGCTGTTTCACGTAGACACGCCTTACAATTTCACCAAATTTTTTCCATTGTTTTTTTTAGCATTAGAAAGAAGAAAATTTGGGTCTTTTATTATACACGTTAGCGAGTGGCAAGCTATGAAATATTACGTTAAATGTCATAATATTTTATTTATGTGTTTAGGTTCTAAATAGCCACTAATATGACAGTTTATTCATATTTTTAATACTAAAGTACTATAAATTAAATTTTTACAACAAAACAAATAAATTAATGCAAATAAACTGGAAAAAAGATTGCAGTAACCGACGCGCAGTGCGTTTTGAAGCGGAGCGTTTTTCTTATACTTAGATAGGGAGCTCATAAACATTTCGCTCGTATTTGCACGTATTTCATATCGCTAGAGATGATAGTTTAGATTATTACAAATTGGTTTGGTTCAGTAAAGTTATAGGTAGGGAATTGGCTCCTATCAAAAATTGAGAGCTATGTATCTAACTATAGTAACTGGAAAAAGTTTGGTGAAATTGTCTTCGTTATGGCGATATAAGACGTTAAGCGACTGGACTATAAGCTGTGAGCTGGAAAACACCAACCAATAAGATTGCTCCATTTGACAGCGCATTTGACAAGCTAGGCAAATGGCGCAATTCTATTGGTCGGAATTTTCCCCGCCCACAGTTTAGCTCCCTCGCACATCGCTGCTCGAAAAGCAGCCTAAACATATCATAATAATAGTATACCTACACGCGGAATATCGTGGCGCTAGGGGTGAAAGTGTGTGCACGCTTGCACTTTTATTGACTGAAGAGGCTTCCTGCAGTCCACTAGCGCCCCCATCAGTTTAGAAAGTATTACTTGCTAAATACAAAACGTATCAAAAATCTGGAAAGACAGATTCAAGTAAAGGTACCCTAGTTTATTTAGAACCTATAAATTCTTTAAAATATAGTTCACTGTAGTTACAGATACAAAAATTGCGAAAAACGGCTACTTTTAGCAGTTTTTGTACTACAGTGAACTCTATTTTACAGAGTTGATGGGTTCTAAATAAACAAGGGCACCTTATCTTTAATCTGGCTTTCCGAATTTTCGATAAATTTTGTCTTTAGCGAGTAATATTTTTTTATATGATGGGGGCGCTAGTGGACTGCAGGTAGCCCCTTAATTACATTATTTACTAAAATGTTACTCAATCGAAATGTTTCTTATGATTTATTTAAAACGATTGTATATTTTTGTTCTACTTTTTATTATATACTTCTTATACTTTAAATTGTTTATATAAAATATATTTACCTATTTTAATGTTTAGTTTAGATGTAACATTCCATTTTATCATCACAATAATTCCAAAGAGGAATCTCTGTTTGCTTTAATTAGTTTGGCTTTAGTAATTTAAATGAAAACTGTTAAATATACCCGATAGAACCTTCATCTAGTCGGGCCACATCACAAGATTGAAACAAATTTAATTTGTTGAAACTAAATGTATAAAGATTTTGCTGAATTGCGAGGGTATTCGATTTTTCTTTTGTAGGGCATCCACATTCGCGCCGAGAATGTCGCGAGAAATCGATCTCGCTAGTTCACTTTAGGTAAGAAATAAGGTGAGAAATCTCCCAAAGAAATGTGAATGTGGATAGCGTGGCTTTTATTTTCGGCGTAAGTGTAAATGGTCATAATCCCACATCAGATGGTTCTATTTTGTATGCAGCATCCACATTCACAGCAAGAGTGTGAACACGATTGCATAGCCACACTCCATTTTCCACAATCGGCGTTCTTGAGTACTCCTCGCTCTTGAGTGTGGATGGCCCTTTATACGTGAAGTAATATTTACAGTTTATAATCTGTATGTGAATCTGTCATGTGAATTTTCATTGGTTTTTGTCCCGTAGCCCAGTGATTCTACTCATGAAAACAAGCAACTCTCCCGAAGAAAAAATAATTTTACAAGAGTAAATTAAATCCACTTTAGTGTAGGCAACGAAGCAGTTGACCCCAACATAAATTTCTCAGGCAGATTTTATTTGACAGGATGATAAAGAATCATGAATTTAATGTAAATTCAAAATATCCAAAATAATTACAAAAAAAAATTTCATACATTTTTTGTATGGAAAAATTAAAAGTACCGACTTTTTTATTTTTCCATTTTTGTGTAACCCCAGCAAAGTGTCATCGACTGATGATTTAATGCGGGGGTCTTGATACAACGATCCGCTTCGTTGCCTAGACTACTTCCTATACAAATTGAGTCAATCAATATTTCAGATTAATTATTTTGTTGCCTTTCGGTCTATTACGTCCATTTCCGCGAACGTCCATTTCCGCCGTGTAGGTACGTCCATTTCCGTGAAAGCTCATTTTTCGAAGTCCGTATTTCAAACTTAAACTTAACCTAATCCCCACCCCTCTTCTACCAACATGAAGAAGGGTTTTGAAACTTCGTTGTTTTTGAAGATGGTAACTTAAAATTGGTTTTTAGATGTACTAATGCAAAAAAATATATGTTTTAGCATTTTTTTTAATTCTCTGCTTTTGGGTACCATCGAGGGGTTAAGAAACAGGTACTTGAAAAAATAAGTTGAATTTTTTTTCACAGAAATGGACTTTCGAGGAAATGGACGTTCACGGAAATGGACGTAATAGACCGATAGGTTTTGTTGTCTTCGCAAAAGCTTGTTTTCATGAATAGAGTCACTGGGCTTCTGGAAAAAACACGAATGAAATATGACGTATACCTACCTACCTGTTTTATAATCATTCCCGAGTGTATAGGTAGAGTCGCTCGAATTTGCTTTACTATTGTAGCATTTGGTAAACATTAGTTGTAAGTTTTAAATAACAATAATGTATATTGTGTAGCTAATATTAATATAGGTATTGCGTAATATTCGATTAATATAGAGCTATTTTTGAACCTCTATAATAAACTCTATATAGTATGTTACTCAAAACATTGAATTGACCCGGCTTACCCTTAGCAAAATGGGCTGTTTTTTTTTTTGTTTTCCTTTGCGCTGATAATAAGTGGAATTTGTATGATTGAAAAACAATAATTGATCGGATTTATGTTCTGAGTATGATACAATTATAAAAATTTGGCCAGGAGGGGTTCAAAAATGGCAAATGTTTTGGCCACCGGTATGAGTTTGTGGTACTGACTGGTGGTACTATAATTCTGTTACCGAAAATTTTAGCCTCAGTGGACTGTTTGTGGACTTCAATGTTGCCAGCAAGAATCTTTTTATCGTATTTAAAATATCTTGAACTTTAGTTGATTATGTCATCATCATTGCCCTACATGTTCATTTTATTAGGCAAAATAAATAACTTTACTATTCCCGACGTTTCGGCTTAGTTACGTCAGCCGTGGTCACGGGTAGACTGACGAGAGGTGAACTACGCAGATATTATTGTGGTAGCTATCATCTACCCTCATTTAAAATTATTGTCTCGTGCTGGTTGGAATGTCACACACAACACTCACCACTTCCGCGGATAGGTCCGAAGATGCTACGCGCGATTTTATGCGATCTGCGAGTATCACTGGATTCCATGTCACCGATAATTTAAAACCGTCTTCTCTGTTGAAAGTTTTGTGTTTCTTTATCTCAAGAGCTTCTCGGACCATTCTAGGGAAATATTGTAGTCTATGGAGAGAAGTTTCGGTGCATGTAGCTCTATCTAGTGTTTAGTTTCGGAGTTCAGCGGATGGTCGGCTATTGTTAACACACCATCATTGCCAAACCATCATCATTTTTATTATCGCTTCTTTTTTTCACACCATGGCGCCAAATTGTTTGTCAAGCGATGTAGTTTAGCTGACGTCATTATAGACTGTAAGGGCACTGCATGTTATCCTACGTCATCGAGTACACGAAATTTGCAACTTTGTAGCGATAGTAGTGGCCTAATAGGTCCACAAAACGTTGGCCTGCTAATCCGCAACCTGGCAGGTTTTGTACAGTCGGAGCGAAAAGTGGGTTCGTGATAGAGTACACGAATGAAACCTATTCGCAGAAATAGAAGGTACCTATATAAGTAAAACACAACAAGTCTGCGTTGCATCCTCTTTGCAGTTTCGCTAGTAGGACCACAAATGTGGTCGGATGTGATCGGGGTTGAGAAGTTAGGAATTTGACGAACGCACTGGTTTTTACACAGAGCGACTGCTATGCTATCTGACCTTCGCAACTCAGAGGGAAAGCCAAACCCAATCCTAGATTAGGCTTTGCCAGGTTAGGGCCAACCTGGCTGTCGGAGTTTTCAAATCGCCAAATGGTTTTGGACTTGGCTTATCATTTACAATAGCCGAGACCGACGACTTAACATGCCTTCCGAAACACGGAAACGCTTTGGTTGTTGTGCCATCCAGGTTCTGACGAACTGACGTTTCTTGACTTTCGTGAGTGGAAAAAAATTGCAACTACCACTTGAGCACGAACGCAAGATAAAAAAATTCAAAAATTGATTTCGATGATTTGCGATGACATCGCGGTGAAAGCGTTTTATATGCGTTTTAGTGCGAAAATATTCACAATTTTACGTAACTAGAATGTTTTTGATCCGTTTCCAATCACAAGACTTTTTAAAGAAGATAAGAGACTAAAGATTTTTTAAATCTTTTTTTTAGCTTTTGCGTGACTTCTGGCAATACCCTGAGTCCACAAATACTTCTGACGGGCATGAATATTTTTATTTACAATACAGCGTGATTTGATGATTCTGCCCATGAAGTTGAACAACTTTTCTCAAGGAACATTGGTCGAAATTCGAAAATCCATTTTTGACCTCCCATAGAATAGAAACTGCATCAGCTGATAGCGTATTTTGTATGGGAGGTCAAATTTGGTTTTTCATATTAAATTTCTACCTATGTTCCTTGGGAAAAGTTGTTCAGTTTCATGGGCAGAATCCTCCCTTAATTTTTTCTGGTGAATAAAAAATCTCGCTGTATTTATTACGAGTACCAGTCAAGTAGAGAAGTTTGATATTATATAATAGAGTAGGAATGTTTTTTTTTACAAGTTGTTCCCGTTTTGTTGTATTTACGTATTGTTTTTGTGAATTTGATGATCTTGTTAGTTAAAATGTATACCTACTAATAAATAAATAATTAACACGGGTGTGAATTCTGGCAAGTACGAACTAGGATTGCATGTTCCAAAGAATTCGGACCTCCTTGCATCGCTCGGAATAGAAACCTTGCTAATTTATTTTACTATGGGATGACATCTGCCAACATGTCCCAAATTTTTATGTCAAATCATCAATGATCAGATCACTAGGAAATATTCAAAATAACCCGTCAAATCCATAGAACGACGCGTTCACTACCTTGTGACGAATTATTTCATTAATCCTTCTAATAACCCTTATTTTTCTGTGGCACGTTCGGTTCTTTGACAAAGGAGTATTAGTAAAAATAGGAGGTTGGGTTGGGTTAATTGTAGAGTTATAAAAATTGGGTTATTGTATACACTATAGTATATTTTTGGCGGGAACTCGACATGGGCGTTTTTCCTGCTTAATTGAAATTTTGTTTTTTGTGCATTTAGTGATTTAGTGGATGATAAAGATAGTGTGTTATGCAGTAAATTTACTACGGAGTGCGCTGCTGATGAACATTTCAAGTGATCTTGTGTTTAAGCCCGTTGTACTCTTTGCCATTCCGAAAGGAAGAATGATAAAAAAAAAATCTATAGTATACACTATAACCCAATTTTTATAACTGCGCATTTCGAGCAAACAAAATATTAGGATGATGGCACTGTTGGTAGGTTCAGCATAACTCTAATTTTATTTATAGCAAGTACAGCTACAACTAAGCAGTGCAATGCATTGAAGCCTCACCAAGAAAAGGATTTCTTGATTCCTAATATGCCATAATTTTGTTATGGAATTGTAGCGAGATCGTACATACCGGAAAATTTTGTTAGGTCTGTACTTTCAAAGAAATACGTAGGCATTGGTGAGGCTTCTGGCGTGACTTTCACCCCAGCAGCCTCACCTTCGTACGCGTAAACGGCTGCAGTGATCAACATGATTCCTATACCACTAGTACCTACTACTATATTTCCAGCAAAAGCTAGAATTCTGGAGGGAGCTCCCTGTCCTGTAGTGGACGTTTCATGGGATGTTATGATGATTACTACTATATTTAGTAACTAAATTTTGGTATAGGAATCAAGTTGATCACTGCAGCCGTTTATAGTGCAATTGTTGTGTTACGAATGCGTACATACTGCACAAAAACTGTAGGGCTGTATTTTCGCAGATAAACATAGGCATTGGTGAGGCTTCTGGCGTGACGTTCACCCCCAGAAGCCTCACCTCTCATCGTACCATTTAGTAGTGAAATGTTAGATGAAAAGAGTAAAAGAAACAAAACTGTAGTTATCAGAAACATACAGAAATAACTCCTTCGGGAAAGTTACTTGTTTTCATGAGTAGGTGGAGTAAAACCAACGAAAATTTACGCTGTAATTTACCTAATTTTAAATTTACTCATAGGTTGAAACAATACTATAGTTAGGTATACACCAACTACGCCCTTAGTGCTTGCCAGAATATCATCACAAACTACTGACCTAAGCTAGTTACCATGCCTACACTAAAAAACATACTAATACATTTTGGAATCTATAGGTTACCAAAAATATCTTTAAACTGACTCTAACAACGCCATATCAATTTTAATGTGAACTACTAAATCTAAGCAATATTCTATTAAACTTTTAGAATTTCTACTGGGGTTTCTAATATCTACATTTCTTCATTGTGCTTCAAATTATAATATGATATCATTCGGTAATAAAATAAAATAATATCTAGTTGAAAAACGAAATTGTCATTATACAGGGACATTTGTAAGGGACGGTGTACCGAAAACTGAAAAGGCGTGCTCAGTCAACGAAACTGAACAACTTTCCCGAAGAAACATATGTTGGGAAATGAAAAAAAAATTTGACCTCCATACAAATTGCCCTCTCTGATCGAACAGTTTGTATGGAGAGGTCAAAACTTTTTTTCATTTCTCAACATATGTTTCTTTGGGAAAGTTGTTCAGTTTCGTGGACTGAGCACGCCCTTTCAGTTTTCGGTATACCGTCATCCTTACACCCTTTATTCTTCAGGATACTATTGTTTTATGATAGTATTTGCAAAGTGTATCATTATATAAATATGAACTATACAATAACAGATTTTAAAAAATCTCTTTCATACTCGTAAAGAGGGTATCATGCGATCAGCGGCGTTTCGGCTTTTCGTTATTCATTAATAAAACATAAAAGGTATCATGCGATCAGCGGCGTTTCATTATTTATTAAAAAAAAAATATACGGACAAACTGTTTTCCTATAACATGACTTTCATTAAAGAAACAAAGAAAGAAATTATATTTAACATACGAGTACTAAAAGAACAAAACAATCAGCAAAAAAAAATGTTGCTGAATTGGCCTTAGTATATTTTATAGGGTTCCATACCTCAAAAAAAGAAAAAACAGAACCCTTATAGGATCACTGGGTAGATGTTGAAATTGATAACGAATGTTAAGGTCCATAAACCACACTAGATCTGAAAATTTAAATTTTTTACAACGACGAATAATTATCATATTGTAGATAGGTACGGAACCCTTAGGGCGCGAGTCCGACTCGCACTTGGCCGGCTTTTTTGCATTGTATAGTTTGAGTTCCGAAGAAGAAGAACACTTTACCCGTCTTACATTTAGCAAAAAACTTCATTCAAGTTTAAAAATTCCAAGTTGGCGGATTTGGCTGTAATTCAAATACTAATGAGCGCCACTAGACGTTCGATACCCTCTTAACAGGTTGTCTTGTGATAGAACAGTGAACGATTTATTTAGTTATTACTTAATTATTTAATGTTTGTACTGATCGTGTTATTTCAATAGCTCTGAACGAAATACGTATATTTGTAACTCACGTTCAATTATTTGCTCATTAAGGGCGGGCGGGGGCCACACTTATTTGATTTCAATACAAAAAATCCAGGCTTTTAAGCTTTTCTAATCAATTTTTGAAATATTAAACTTAAATCCTTCCCTTTTTTGGAAAGTTGTATAGTTTTATGTTATTAGAACATACTTACTAAAAGGCCAGATGTCCAAAAACCCACTCCATTTTTAGGGTTCCGATACCAAAATGGTAAAAAAAAGGAACCCTTATGGTGCCGCTCTGTCTGTCCGTCTGTCTGTCACACCTGTATATCTCAGCAACCACTTATGCTATCGACCTGAAATTTGGAATAGTTTTAGAATATAGTTGCCCAACTAAATTTCACATGAAAAATTTTTGAAAAAAGTATGATTATTAATGTAAAAGGGGCCAAAATAGGGGGGGCCAAATTTCAAATTGTCGCTACTAGGTCGAGTGGGGTATCATATGAAAGGACTTTACTTGTACATTTTAAAATATATTTTTTTATTTTTTTAAGTTTCTTAGTTTTCAAGTTATGATGAAAAATGTCAAAAAAAATACCATTCCCCCCCCCTTATCTCCGAAGTTTGAGTAAGGAAAAATCTGAATTAATTACAGTTGACAGAGGTTTATGTAAACTTTACAGCAAAAATAAATCGATCTTTCTAAGTTGCACAATTTTTCAGAAATCTGCAAAAAACTTTTACAAACAAATTTAGTGCTTCCAAAAAATACTATTGGTATATCGGAACCCTCGGCGCGCGAGTCCAACTCGCACTTGACCGGTTTTTTATACTAACATATTATTCAATTATTAATTATTGACAGACTTTTTAACATACTTCATCAGGATTTAAAAAAAATATTTCTCAAGTCTCGCTGCGTTAGGCTGTGCTGTGATGTGAGGGACTTACAAAAATGGGTCCCCAGTTGTCTCAACGACGGCACAGAAAACGAAACTTTTTTCAAAGATCATAAAATCGCTTTTTCTTTGCAAATTTTGATGCGTGAAAATAATAGTGTTACAATGAAAATTTTCATATAATAAAAAATATAATAAGTGTGGCTCTTACCAACAGTGTTCATCCGTAGCTCTCATGGATAATCATGTAGATAACATTCATTATGATGAAATAAAAACAACGAAGAAACTTCAGAGGCTTTTCTTTAGAATAACCTTAGGTCCCGTGGATGTCGTAAGTAGTCCAGTCAATCTACGAAATTTTGTATGGGAAAAATGGAATAAATGCACATTAGGTGGTAATTTGTTAAATCACCAGTAACCATTTACTTCCAGTAACACATTAAAACTTTTAAAACCACAGTAATCCCCGACATAACGTTTATATTTTTAATACCAGTATAAGGTGAACTCAACTTGTATAATATTTACCATGTAGCACAGGTCAGCTTATACTGGTACTTAACCAAAAAATGTGTTTTAAAAAAAATGCCGGATTTAATTATTTATAGCTACAATTAGCCTATATTACTATTTAAAATTAATTTCTCTAAATGTGCATTTAATGCATCTTCATATCGTAGATTGACTGGACTAAAGGGGCGACTAAGGGATTATGAACTGGAGGATGGGCAGCAGCGTCCTCCCTATCGTACCATCTTAATACTGCGGCCACCAACACCCGCGGTCCATGGTGCCAGCCGCAACGCTAACAAGCGTGGTGACTATGGCACTGTTCCTCTCCTAACTATACCACGCGTTTTAGCTGGTACGCTGGAGGGAGCTCCGTGTCCAGTAGTAGACGTTTCATGTCATGATGAACCTTAGGCGTTGTGCACACGAGCGTGACGCACAGTCAAAATACAGGGTCAAACCCCGGAAAATTTAGGTGGTTTTGACCATGAAACTGAACTACTGTTCCCATGAGACAGGGGAAAAATACAAAAGAAAATTTTATTTCATCATTTCCGACCTCATGCAAAATGTGCAGTTTCAACAGAAGTCTAGAAAGGTTGATATTTTTTTTGTATTTTTTTCGACCTATGTTCCAAGGAACAAAAGGGCACAAATACGTCTTAAAATTTTCGGGTTGGTGAAAAACTGTATTAATGTATGACTAATTCTAACCAAATAATTGTTTCTCCAAATATTTATTACAAGGGGAGCTTTGAAAATTTCCTCCGTCTGACTCATGCATTACCATTACGAGGGGCAATTAAAAAAACCGCCTCGCGTTATCTTCGAACCCCTTGCGTTCCTCTTAGTAATTAAAAACGCCCTTAAATTCCAATTGTGAATTTACTTTTACGCAAAGTGTTATGCAAAGATACAGGGTGAAACAATGGTGCACCGAAATATTCAGATTATTTTATTCAATGTACTTAGATTCTTTACAGAATACTTATTAAATATCATGTAGAAATACAATGCAAATAGAGCGAGTCTACTACCGATTCGGATCGTGCTATGGCAGCGTAAAAAAAACGGCAAGAAACCACTGCAGCACGGCCTAATTTAAGAGTCGGCTTTGTACAATGTTTTCTTGTGATTCGCTGGTATATCAGGGTGTCTACAATTAATTTTCGATATATCGATACGATACTACTTCGATACACTGAGAATAGTGATTAACATCCCACTAACATTCAAAAATATTTTATTGGTCATTCATATCAATTCACAAAACTCAAATTATAATAAAATACAATACAAAAACTGTAGTGGTCAAAATATCACAATCTAAACTTAAATCTTTAGTCAAAGAGCCCGCCTCGAATCGTACCCGGTGGGAATGTTCCCATCACACTGGCTGCGTTACCGCGTTGGATGGCCAGTGAGATGTGCTGCACCAGGTACGATTCGGCACGGGGATCGGCACCCTTTCTTCGCAAACGCCGCCCCAGCTCCCTCACGAAACTGATGGCCTGTTTGCACCACACACCCGTCACTTCCACAGCAAAAGGGAGGAAAATATATGCGTCTGCCAGGTTACCATATTTAATTTTCATTCATTCAACATTCTACTTTATCGTCAAGTCATTTGCATGTTTCGAATAGTATCGTATCGATATATCGAAACTTGAGAGTAGACAGCTAGAGCATCATACCTCCTCTTTGTTATTTATATAGTCATTTAATCTATAGTACCTCTCGGTTGAGAGAGTAGTATGTTCCTTGATAGTACCTAAGCTGTTTAACATGGTAAGGTTTGCTTTACACATTCTTTAAAGTTTCTCTCAGGCAGGTAAACTGAAAGAACGTCAACATCTTTCTCAAAAAAGTATCCGATCTTAAAATCGCGCTTTACACTTAAAATTTTGTTATCTGTACCTATCCCAGCGTTACTCTTCTACCAAATTCCAAAGCGGCGGTAGATGTAAAAGAAAATAGCCACCCATTCTTGCACGATCGGTATTTCAAGGTGTAAAAAAATTTGGCAATATTGCATATCGTACTTCATATGTTTGCTGGTATTCTGGAGGGAGCTCCCTGTCCTGTAGTGGACGTTTCATGGGATGTTATGATGATGATGATGTTATGTACTTCATACATAAGATATCCCCCCCGTGTGGTGTCGGCAAGGAATAGTACCAACCCTTACATACCCGTGGGTGTCGTAAGAGGCGACTAAGGGTTATATACTGGAGGATGGGCAGTAGCATCCTCCTTTGTATCTAACATCTTACTTACTGCGTTCCCCTACAACCGTGGTCCATGGTTCCAGCCGTAACGCTAACAAGCGAGGTGACTATGGTACTTCCCCTCTACATTTCAAGCAAAAGCTAGAATTTGATGGGATGTTATGATGACATGAGATATTCAACGTAGAGGAGTAAATATTACTCTTTGACGTAGAGCCATACTTATACCACCTTGAATTAAGACGTTTTTGTACCTTTAAAAAATATTACGTTTCGTGCTTCGAGCAAGCTCTTTTCAGTACACCCTCCCTACACCCTGTTTATGCGAAAATATAGTTGAAAAATACACTACCACGCGAATTTCATTATTGTGTCGCTGGAGAGGAAACCCAGCGCGCGTGCGCGACACTCAGATTTAAAATTAGAACGTCGGGAATCCGCTGTCCTATTTCAATAACTCGCCGATTTTAACTTGGTTATCGATATTTTATTACTGCATTCGATTTGTAAACTTTAGTGAACACCCTTATAATATAAAGCGTATATTTTTGCCGATACGTTGAGTGAAGTGAAGTGAGAATAGGGATACTCTGCAATAAGTGCATGTGTGAAGTGTTTGTACAGAAATAAGTCCTCATAGAAAAGATGCGTGGAAGCATACTTCTCGTATTATTGCTGCTTTGGGGACAAGGTTGGTACTTTACCTAGTTTTAATTGTTGCTTCTATTCTAAGTACTTTTATTTTAATTTAGACTTAAAATTGCTTTAAACCTAAAATGTTGTGAAGAAGTCATAAATCATATAATAGTCTTGTTCGCATATTCTTGTAAACAATGTGACGTAAATGTGCCGGCTAATGTTTTACCACATCCGCGCATATTGCCAAAAGAAAGTTGAGATCCTCTCAGAATTTCCTTTTTCTTTTTAATTATGGCTTAGTAAAAGCCTGAAACATTTTACCGCCGAAGCCGGTTCAGTGTTTTAACACTGTAGTAAGTAAATGTTAGAAACGAGGAATACATATATTTTTATATTTAAATAATTTGTAATCGGTTTCACGAAAACGGCTCTAACGATTTCGATGGAATTTATTATTGCTTTTTGGGTACCTATTTCTTGAAAATAGTGTGATTCAGAAATCATGCTGCGCCATCTGTTATACGCTTTAGTCAATATTACAGAGTAGCTCGGTCGCCCAGGTAAGTACTGTTAATACTATACTTTACTATGCACTTAAAAAAATAAACAGTTTGCATTAACATTTTATGAGGAACATATTATATAGGAGAATATTCGCCGCGAGCGAAAAACTCTTCTTATAAGCGCGGCTTCTAAGAAGAGTTTTTAAGTCTGGTGGTAATTTATGGTTTTTAACTATAGTTTAGGTTTATAGACTATATACAGTAAATAGTTCAAATTTTGACCACCTGAACAGATGTCGCGGTCATACCGTATCTATTTTATACCTCAGGTAGCAAACGTATCTACTTGGGTCGTAACACCTTCACATTTCGACCGCCCTTTTTATGTTGTAGCAATAGCGCTGATATTCGTAGTCGAACTGTTTCCACAGATGTGATATTAAATGTACCTAATCTTAAGTTATCGCGCATAGTTTTAAGGATACAATTTTTCAGATTCCGTCCGTAGTATCCGTCTACTAGATCTCCGAGTACCTGCCCACGCGCCGGTCGGCGGAGAAGCCCTATTTGGCTGCCAGTTCGACATGCAAGGAGACCTTCTGTACTCCGTGAAGTGGTACAAAGACGGTCGAGAGTTCTACCGGTACATTCCCAAGAACCCACCCGACCAACAGTCTATGTGGTTCGAGAGGCCAGGCGTCACTGTTGATGTGAGTTACCCCAGTTCAGTTTCATAGATCTTTTGGTACTAGTTTGAGATTCAAGTAGAACGAAGAACTAGGTACATAGTTCGTGTAAAGGTAAAAATACGGCTGGGATTTCTACCTGTACCATTCCCAAGAACCCGCCAGACCAACAGTCCATGTAGTTCGAGAGGCCAGGCGTCACTGTTGATGTGAGTTACCCCAGTTTCACAGATCTTTTGGTACCAGTTTGAGACTCAAGTAGTACGAAGACCTACATAATATAGTAAGATAAGATAAGAAGCATTTATTGAAAAAACCACAAAGAACAAGTACATTACACATGGACTCCTGCTCTAAGCTCGGGGCTTGTATCGCAGCAGCCGCAATACAGTAAACAGTTAACAGGATATGGTCATCAGGTTAAAATAGTTTTAAGCTAATTAGGTACAACATATAATTTGAAACATGCAAAAAGAGAATGAAATAAAACTATTGAGACAACGAGGGGGTGAGTTTGGATGAGGATTGGAGGGAATGATGAGATGAGGTTAGAAGGGGGGGGGGGTGATGAGCAAGAAGGGGGGCACTGACTGTGTGCATATGTGGTGTGTGATTATGTCGGTGTGTGTGAAAGAGTAAGTTTAGAGTAACACTTTAAGTAATTCCTCAGTCTGCTCATAGTTAAGACACATAAGCCAAGTTTTTACAGATTTTTTAAAAAGTCTTACAGAAAGCGATTTGACGGAGGTAAGGCAACGACAGATCTTATTATATACAAAAATATGCACATGCGGTGGAAGTCTTCTAGCAAACTGTGTCCGAGTAACTGGAAGAGGAAAATTGTAGATGCGTCGACTGATGCGGTCCTTGTACTCGAAGGAATTGAGGGCAAGTTTATGAACAAAAGCAGAGGCCTGCAACATGAACAGTTGCCTCACCCGAAGGACTTCAGTTTCTGTATATAAGTCGTCTGTCGAAAAGGTCCTTGGTTTACGAAGCATAACTTTAAGTACAGCTCTTTGGCTTCTCTCAAGAACTAGCAGATTTGTTTTAGCTGCACCACCCCAGGCCAGGATGCAATAGCGTAATATTGATTCGCACAACGCGGTGTAGACTAAGAGTAGGACATCACGGCGCGCAGAGTTACGCAGAGCTTTCATTATGTAAATTATCTTTCTAGTACGACCAGCAAGGATGTTAATATGGGCTTTGAAAGATAACTTATCGTCTACCGTGACGCCAAGATACTTAATGTTGTCAGTTCTACAAATATAGCCGCAGTAACAAGCCGTGGAGCCTGGTTGAAATGAGGTCTGCGAGTTAAATTCGGTGCAAGTGTGTACTTTCATTTTAGGATTTGATGGGGGACAAGAAGCTCTGGTTTTGTGGAACGTTAAAAATTTCGTCTTAGCGGAGTTAAGCGTAAGTAGATTGTTTTGGAGCCATTTGGCCACCTTAGCCATTCCTCGTTCCGCGGAACCATACACATTTTCCCAGTCATTATCCCTGAATAATACCACCGTGTCGTCGGCATAACATATGAGTTCAGCATTGGGTAGGTGCAGGTTAAAAATGTCATTCATATAAACTATGAGTAAGGTAGTTCGTGTAAAGTTAAAAAGACGTTATATTGGATTGGATATTATTGTACTCGGGTGCAATTTATCAAACATAAAAAAACTTCCATACCGTGCTTAGTTTTGGGCACCAGGTATTGGATAGAACTTCCGTAACTATCAGCTGGGTTGTACGTTGTGTTAATTATTTCTAGCCATACTAGCCGATAATCCCCTAGGGGATCGTAGAGGAACATTGAGTGCTGTTTAGTCCCCTGGGGGACTGATCTAGGGGATTCAAGTGGAACGAGTGGCTGGAAACTTCTACTTATACATTCCCAAGAACCCGCCCTACCAACAGTCTATTTGGTTCGAGAGGCCGTCACTGTTGATGTGAGTTACTTCAGTTTCACAGATCTTTTGGTACTAGTTTTCGATTCAAGTAGAACGATGACCTACATAGTTCGTGGAAGGGTAAAAATACGGCTGGGATTTCTAACTGTACCATTCCTAAGAACCCGCCCGACCAACAGTCTATGTGGTTCGAGAGGCCAGGTGTCACTGTTGATGTGAGTTACCCCAGTTTCACAGATCTTTTGGTACTAGTTTGAGATTCAAGTAGAACGAAGACCTACATAATGTAGTTCGTGGAAAGGTAAAAAGACGACTGGAAACTACTACCTGTACATTCCCAAGAACCCGCCCGACCAACAGTCTATGTGGTTTGAGAGGCCAGGTGTCACTGTTGATGTGAGTTACCCCAGTTTCACAGATCTTTTGGTACCAGTTTGAGATTCAAGTAGAACGAAGACCTACTTAATATAGTTCGTGGAAAGGTAAAAAGACGACTGAAAACTTCTACCTGTACATTCCCAAGAACACGCTCGACCAACAGTCTATGTGGTTCGAGAGGCCAGGTGTCACTGTTGATGTGAGTTACCCCAGTTTCACAGATCTTTTGGTACCAGTTTGAGATTCAAGTAGAACGAAGACTTACATAATATAGTTCGTGGAAAGGTAAAATGGCGGCTGGAGATTTCTACTTGTAGGTAAGAACCTACCCAACCAACAGTCCATGTGGTTCGAGAGTCCAGGCGTCACTGTTGATGGGAGTTACTCCAGTTTCACACGAGATTCAAGCGAAGAACGAAAGCCTACATGGTTCGTGGAAAGGTAAAAATACAGCTGGGATTTCTACCTGTACCATTCCCAAGAACCCGCCCGACCAACAGTCCATGTGGTTCGAGAGGCCAGGCGTCACTGTTGATGTGAGCTACCCCAATTTCTCAGATCTTTTCGTACCTGTTCGAGATTCTAGAAGAACAAGGACCTACATAGTTCGTGGAAAGGTAAAAATACGGCTGGGATTTCTACCTGTACCACATTCCCAAGAACCCGCCCGCCTAACAGTCCATGTGGTTCGAGAGGCCAGGTGTCACTGTTTATGTGAGTTACCCCAGTTTCACAGATCTTTTAGTACTAGTTTGAGATTCAAGTAGAACGAGACTTACGTAATATAGTTCGTGGAAAGGTAAAATGACGGCTGGAGATTTCTACTTGTAAGAACCCACCCGACTAACAGACCATGTGTTTCGAGAAGCCAGTCGTCACTGTTGATGTGAGTTACCCAGTTTTACAAGAGATTCAAGCGAAGAACGAAATCCTACATGGTTTGTGGAAAGGTAATAATTCGGCTGGAGCAAGGAGACCTTCTGTAGGTACTCCGTGAGTACACAGTTCTTGAGGAGCTGAAGTCGCCCCGCGGGTGTCAACCTTGACATGCTTTTGACTTTACCAAGTCGCTCGTGGGTGAGAGTAGTAGTAGCACAGATTAGATAATAGTAGTACTTAGTAGTTTCACGGTACTATGTTATTCCGGCTGGCGAGCTGGATGGTGATGGTGAAGTCTGAAATTTCCTAAATAATGTCCCTATCTGACATGAGATATCATCATGACATCCCATGAAACGTCCACTACGGACAGGGAGCTCCCCCTAAAATTCCAGCTTTGCTGAAACAATGTGGAGGGGAAGTACCTACCATAGTCACCCCTTGTTAGCGTTACGGCTGGCACCATGGACCGCGGTTGTTGGTGAACGCAGAATGTAAAATGATACGATACACAGAAGGATGGTGTTGTCCATCATCTGGTTCATTAAACCCTTAGTCGCCTCTTACGACACCCACGGGTAGAGATGGGTCGGTACTATTCTTTGCCGGCACCACACGGGACAGTTGAGATATAATTGATTATATTTTATAGAATCATGTCATAAAACACTTCGCAGATCGCGGGCAATTATATTAATTAGTCGTACATTTGAAAGACCCGGTTATTACAAAAAACAAACTTATCGTTCGACGTTCGTCTATCGAATTACAAAAAACTGTTCGATAAAAAGAAGTTTAAAAAAAATATTCATGACATACCTAAGCTGGTACTGTCCCTATAAAATGAAATGCACATCAAGCTTAACACATTGGACTTTGTACAGTTCTTATTTATATAGACGTAAGGGCTAGGGTCGCACTGCGCATGTCAAGTTTGACCTGTCGTTGACTGTACGTGTACAGTACCTACACCGCCACAACGCTGTGCGTATTGATACAGATCATTCATGTATTCTATGATACAGTCAGTCGGAACATCCGTTGACTCAGAGACGACTCAGATTTCAGGGACATACCACATGTGGCATGGCATCCATAGATAGCGTCACTGTCTTAATTCTAAACAATTTATAGTAGGCAACTAGCTACCTATTTATATTTTTCGATGATTTATTTTATTAACACCGCGACGACGTTTTCTTTATAGCGCAATATCACCACATTTCTTGCTGTCGTATCGTGTAGTACCTTATCTATACCGTTTATTTTATATTTTACGATACAAGGTATTACAGAAAGGGTATACCTATCAACCCTGAAGGATATGGTTCTGCCCATGAAACCAGACCTTTAGATACAGGTATCTTTTTACTTAAAGGGAGTGTCTCAGCTGTCTTAAATTTAAAAACTGTAAGAATTGAAATATTTTTTTTTTTCAGTTAGCTCTATTTTTTCACCACGTTATAGACCTAAACAGGTCCCTAACGTTTGAAAAAGGTACACCTTACACCCTTTATATGTATTTTTGTTTCGTTACAGTTAAGCAGGTCATCATCAGACGTGGTGACCTTAACGAACCTCCAGCCGGAATCAGCTGGACTTTACCGCTGCGAGGTTTCAGGAGAGGCGCCGGTCTTCGCCCTGGCGGCTGACGAGAAATATGTCACTATCCATGGTAAGCAGGTCATCAACAGACGTGGCGACATTAACGAACCTCCAGCCCGAATCAGCAGGAGTTTATCGCTGCGAGGTCTCAGGAGAGGCGCCGGTCTTCGCCCTGGCGGCTGACGTGACAATGTCACTATCCACGGTAAGCAGGTCATCATCAGACGTGGCGACTAGTTATATCCGCCAACCCTTGTCGTACAGTCAAGAGCACAACAACAACTCTGACACCAGGGTTTGTGAGGTCGGTCATCGACCTTGCAACCCACACGATATGATGATGATGAAGAGCACATCAAGCTTGACACATTGGACTATGTGTTCTTCACACGAAATAACTCTGGCTATGACCGTTAATGCGCAGAACTCAATAAATGAACCGCGGGGGTGAGCGCGGCAGGTGAGGGGAAGCGAGCAAATCGTTCATTGGCTCTCTGCCTGTCTCCCATGCGCAGAAAATAACCGTCACAGCGAACTACAATACTATGGAACTCTAGAACAAATTCCACACAAAAAGTGGCCCTACGTGAAACCAAAAGGACGTATATTCAAAATACGAATCAATTGGTTCAATTTCAGAACGAGAGCAGGGATTGGTTCGCGCGCGTGCTGCAATGTCACCTAGTGGGTAGTTGAGAGGTAACTATTTTAGCTCCGCCTACTTAGGTAACTATTTCGTGGGGTCAAGTTTGAAGCGTAGTTAGTTTTCGTCCTATTGTACTCGTATTGTAGTTCGCTGAACCGTCACAGCTAAACTTATCCTGCGCACGTTATACCACTCATTTCAATTTTTTCAATAGACGTACGGGCTAGAGTCGCTCTGCGAGTGTCGAGCTTGTCCTGTCGTTGACTGTACAAGCCCGTTGGTGTGGTTGGTAGAGCCTTGGGTCGCGGGTTCGATCCCCGCCCAGGGCAAACATTTGTGTGATGATCACAAGTGTTTTTCTGTGTCTATGTGATATTTATCTATTTATGTACGTCTATGATACCCTTACGCATAGTAAAGGCATCATAGATCCTTGTGTGACAAATGTACCCCATAGTAAGATCGATAACCGACCTCACTAATCCTAATGTCAGACTTGTTGAGTTGAGCCGCCAAAAGCCTCTGACATCATTAACGACTACTTTTGTAGACGTTCGTCCGAAATACGAAATCATCTTACCTTTTTCGGACCATCAGGTGATTCTGCAATGTCCTCACTAAATTGGGAAAGTCCTACAGTTTTATTTTCCTTCAAGACTCCACCGGACAAAAAACTCGCAATTGCGAATTTACAAGGTCATACATTGGCCTTGAACCCTGACAGCCATTGACCTACTAAAATCGGTAGGGTAATACCACGTGACCCAGGTTTCTGAACTTGGTCGGGTTATACCTCCGGTTCCCGATTCCCGCCAGCCGCCAACTTTTGTCTATGTTTTATACGTCATTCAAAAGGCAATTTCAATTAGTCGTCAGTCACCATACAAGGCAAACCAAAATAAACCGTAGTTTCTACGCAAAAAGGCATAATCTCGAGCTCTACCCGGGTTGCAATTTGGCTCTACCCAGGAAAAAAACGATAGGCTACAAGCCTCGCGGTGCTCTGACCTCGGCTTATGCCGGCTCCAGACTCTCGCGAGGCGCCTCGCACGAGGCTCTCGCATGAGTCTTGGCGAGTGGAGGCTGCAAGAGTGCTAGCCATCCACACTCTCGATTTATTCAGTTGCCCGCTTCGCCTACTAAAAGATGGACGTAATTGAAGTTACTGCGTTAGCCACTCTAAGTCGCCATTAATGATATATTTTTTTAAAGTTTTTTGCTGCTGTATAGGTTTAATTCTTTGCTAATCCGATCCCATGCGTCGTTTATTTTATTTTTATCCTTTTCCACAAAATTGGTACACAAATCATTACTCCACCCCGCAGTGATAAAAAAACACGTGGATCCTTTTAACAACAAAGTGAGCGAACACGAGAGTGTGGTCGATTCCCTCGCCTCACCCCCTCGCGTCCTTTGACTCGCGTCCGAAAAACCGACACAAAGCGGTGCGCCAGCGGGGCGAGGCGAGGGATGACGAGGGGACACGAGCGCACCATCCTCACTCTCGTGCTCGCGTTCCCTCGTGTTGCCTCCTGGAGAGTCTGGATGGGGCATTAGGTTGTTGCCGAAGATCGGAGAGAAGTCTGTGGAGAGATCCTACAAAGTGATTTTTTTTAGTTAGTTTGACAGCATAGAGTGTGCCTACCGCGGATCGGGAGCCTACCTTCAGGTACACCACTGAGGCTCTGATTAAACGCCCCATACAAAGCCCTGCCTGCAGGGCCCTGCTTGCAGTGCGCACTGCCAATCGTACCGTGTGTGGTGTTGCAGGGCCGATGTAACGGCCATTTTATCGGCCCTGCATGCCCACACAAAGTACGATTGGCAGTGGCACTGCAAGCAGGGCCCTGCAGGCAGGGCTTTGTATGGGGCCCTTTAGGTGATTAGTACCGCGCTTAGTGTACCTATTTGTCATTCTATTCCCATATAAGCGCGTCCATTACGTCATAATATTCTAGCACAAACAGACAGCACAACAGAAAATTTCCACTGAAAAATAAAATTCACTATATTAAGAGTGCCATTGCACTGGCACAACCGCACAAGGCCAAACATACATACGTACGCAATGTTGCCAGTTATAAAAACCATGTAAGTGTTAGCAGAATTCACGTTATTTGTGGAATTGTCTAATACTTTAAATCGAATAGTGTCATAGCATGATCGCGTAGATATAATAATAAAATAATCCCTTTTGATGTTTAATGTATGTTGCGACGTCAGTTTTGTTTCAAGAGTGTAAATAAAGATTTTATCTACTCGATCGTGATTCTGGGAGAGGTACGTTGGAACATCGACGTACCAACGGTTTTCTACTTTTTGAAAGGGTAACTTTTTAGGGTTCCGTACCCAAAGGGTGAAAAACGGGACCCTATTGATATGCCTCCGATATCTATCTGTCTGTCTGTCAGCGGGCTGTATCTCATGAACCGTAATAGGTGGAAATTTGAAATTTTCACAAATTGTGTATCTGTTGCCGCTACAACAACAAATACTAAAAATAAAAAATTTAGGGGGGCTCCCAAACAGCTAAATGGGGGAGCGTAAAAAAAGTTTGACCTACCCTATCAAGTGGGGTATCGTTGTTTAGGGCTTGTTGAGTAGATAAATACCGTATTTTTCGTTTTAAAAATATTCAAAAACAACGGAATAAGATGCCACCGAAGTCAGCTGTTTTTACAAAATTTTGTTTGAGCTGTATCTCATGAATAATAATAGCTAGACAGTTAAAATTTTCACAGATTATGTATTTTTGTTGCCGCTATAACAACAAATACCTACTAAAAATAAAAAAGTAATAAATTAAGGGGGGCTCCCATACTAAAGACCTATTTTTTTGGCGATTTTTGTTTTAGCTCTATCTTAAAAACGGGAACACTTACAAACGTGAAAATTGGTATGTTTATAAAGCTTAAGCTATAAAATAACAATATATGATAAAATCTGGTCAAGCGCGTGTCGGACATAAAATCTAGTACGGTAAGTTACTGAAATTTCAACTAATACAATTATGATTATAAGTGGTACGGAACCCTCGGAGCGCGAGTCCGACTCGCACTTGGCCGTTTTTTTTAGTTACATAAAGTCTCTAAACACTTCATTAAGCGTCGGCTTTTTCCTCATTTTCTAACTTATTTCTGACAGAAAGATGATTTGAGTAAGGGCAACATTGTTTTGCCTGTCTGTCATTGTCATGTCACTGTCCGAGTGTCCGCCCTTGATGTTATTAAAACGTACCTAGTGATTTAGATTCTCTTTGATTATTGTGATAACTATAGTGAACGTGATAAGTTGTCACGACTTTAGTTCTGTTATAAATTCATTCATTAAACATTAAAGTGCAACAATGGATTTCAGCGAAAAAGTTGTTTTAATAACTGGTGCTAGCTCCGGCATAGGGGCAGCCACGGCTATTTATTTAGCGAGACTCAAGGCAAAACTTGTACTTGTTGGTCGCAATGAAAACAACGTGAACAAAATTGCCAAGTATTGTGAGAACCTAAGCATTGAGAAGCCGCTAACTGTAATTGCTGATGTTACGGAAGAAACAAATGTTGAAAGAATTCTGAAAGAAACTATTGACCATTTCGGAAAGCTTGACGTTTTGATAAACAACGCCGGTGTTATCGGCATGGGAGGAGTTAAGAACTCGAATATGGAAACATACGATAAAGTGATGTCAACGAATATTAGAGCTGTTTACCAATTGACGATGCTAGCAGTCCCTCATCTGATCCAAAGCAAAGGTTGTGTCGTGAATGTGTCTTGCATTGCCAGCACGAAACCCAGCACCATGGCATTGGCCTACAACATCTCCAAGGCAGCGTTAGATCATTTCACCAAATGCGTTGCGCTTGAGTTAGCTCCTGATAACGTAAGGGTTAATTCTGTAAATCCCGGATTTGTAAAGACAAATTTACTGAACAACTTCGGCCTTTCTGAAGACCAATTAGAGCTTTTCGCGAAAAACGTAATTGGGAACTTGCCGCTGAAGAAGCAGGTGGAAAGTGATGAGGTGGCGGCCCTCATTACGTTTTTAGCAAGCGATCAAGCCAAAAGCATCACTGGAGCCAACTACGTCGTAGACGGCGGCGCATTGCTTCGTTAAACGTTGTGTTGTATGTGGATGATATTTAAGTACTTCCATAAGTACCAATAGCTTGTGGGTTTTTTCTAAACGCTTCATTTTTTCCCACATGGAGTTATGTTAATGAATGAAGCGACAAGTATTAATTATTGTATTTAATTTTGTATGTACTTATTTAAAAAAAGTGCGCCACAATTATGTAAATCCGGGCGCTTAAGTACTTATTTGCTAAAGTATGTACTAACAATGTTAGGTTAGGACTTTGTTTATGAAGTAACATATTTATAATTGTATTTTATTTTGTATGTAGAAATATATTTCAAAAAGCGCGCCATAATTTATGTAAATCCAGGCGCTAAAGTACTTATATTATGCTAAAGTATGTACTTACAATGTTAGGTAAAGATTAAGTATAATTTATAAACTAGGTAGTTTGTATAATACCCTACCCGCTGTTATTTAGAAAAAATATTGTTCCTTACTAATAAATTTATAGCTTTGGAAATTATAGATCTCACATTATAAACCTTTATTATTTTGATTCAGATAATTCACAGTCCCACTAAAACATCCCACATATTGCTGTTTTTCGTCCTGTTGTCTTTTCTCTCGCTAGTTACGTTACTAAATTGCTTTGTGTCAATCACTTAAATTACTCTCAATTTTCGATAAAGTCAAATTCATAACTACTTCGATAAAGTCATATTCAAAACAAAACTTTGTTCATTGACAATAGAATATTGGATGAATTAATTAGTAACTGTGGTTCCAACCAATATCCTACTCTGTCGTCAAAGGACGAAGTTTAAAGTTTAAATGTTTTGAATAGTATCGTATCGAAATAGCGAAAATTGACAGTAGACAACCTGTTTGCCACGTTTTGTCCTACAGTCAACGACAGGTCATGCTTGACACTTGCAGTGCAACACTAGCCTCTACGTCTATTGAAATAAGAACGGTTACAAAGCTTGATGTGCTCTTGACTGTACATCAGTTGCACGGCTAAACAAAGCGGTATACTGCGTACAAAATAACTTTGTCCGTGACTGTTAATGCGCAGAAGTCAAAAAATGAGTCGCGGGGGTGAGCGCGGCTCCCCTTAGGGGGCGAGCGAATCGTTCATTGGCTATTCGCCTGTCACCCATGCGCGGAAAATAACCGTCATGGACAAACTTCTTCTAAAGGCGCTGTAATATACGTTAGTATTATACCTATAGTCTAAGGCTGTAATGTACATGTCACAGCGAAGCAAGGAGGTCCGAAATCTTTGGTACATGTAATCGCGGCGAATTCGCTCCTTCTCAAATTTAATTGCGTGCCATACATAGCTGAGGGGCGGGTTCATTATTATCACTATGACATTCCTCCCATACAAAATGCGCCATCAGCTGATGCAGTTTGTATGGGAAGGTTGAATATTTTTTTCGTTTTTAGGGTTCGGTACCCGAAGGGTGAAAAACGGTACCCTATTAATATGCCTCTCTGTCTGTCTTTGTCTGTTGATCTATCTGTCTGTCAACGGGCTGGCGCCGGGCTGTATCTCATGAACTGTCTTCCACGGTTCATGAGATACAGCCCGCCATGTATTTCAGTTGCCGCTACAACAACAAGTAATAAAGAAATTAAGGAGGGTTTCCCTACTAAAAACGTGTTTTTTAGGCAATTTTTGTTCTATTTTTTTGTTTTAGCTGTATTGTGACAATGGTAACACTTACAAGCGTGAAAATTGGTATGTTTATAGTGTATAAGCCTCAGGCATAAGCTGTAAAATAAGGGTCCTAACAACAAATAATAAAAACTGGTCAAGTGCGTGTCAATTTAATACGATCAATCGACTTTTTTAATTTGAATACAATTCTGCATAACTGCGCGTACAAATCTAAGATTTTCATTTACCTACCAACTTTTTCTTTCTCGGTACCAGTCCTCCCAAGAACGGGTCCTCGGATCTCTGGCCTGAGATACGTATACGAGATTGGCGACCGAGTGTCCGCAAACTGCTCCTCCTCAGGGTCCAGACCTGAGGCCCAAATCAAGTGGCTAGTAAACAACAAGCCGGTCCACCGGGCCTTCTTGCGCGGGCCCTGGCACAGAGTCGTTCAAGACCCGCCGGATTCTATAGAGACCACACTTGGACTTAATTTCATGGTGCTGCCTGTACACTACGGAAACGGTGACATGAAGATTAAGGTGAGCTTGCAAATCTTGGTACTCGGACAATTTTGATCTTCAACCTTGTATAGTCTGACCGCAACCGCTGTACTGCGCCTTAGGCCGATATTTCACTAGGATACCACGGTGGCGCGACTGGTTGCGCCACCATGGTGTCCGTAACTAGACGCCAGTAAATACACCAGAGTCGCCACACCCTGCGGCCACAGTATTAAGGGCTATATTTCACTGGGAGTGGTAGCGCGACCAGCATCCAAGCTGGTCGCGCCGCCAAATTGGTTGCGCAACCAAACGGACACCAGGTGAGTAACTCTCTATAGAGCTGTATACATTTTGTTGATAGCGGCGACTGGTTGCGCTGCCATGGTGTCCCAGTGAAATACCGGCCTTAGGTATGAGTGGGAACTTGGGAAGGAAAGAGTAAGAACTAGTTGCCGCCGTGAGCGATGGCGAGCGATGGCCCCGCGTCTCGCCGGGAGCATACCTAAGGCGGTTGCGGTCAGACTATAGTTAGCTAGTACAATTATGGAATTTTGAAGTGTTGGGCCCCGGCTAAATATGCGCTGAAGAGAGTCGAGTTTCAACAAGAAACCCAAATAAATTGGGTAATTAAAATAGCTTGCACGAAAAACTTACCAGGGAACATGAACAAATAGCTAGTTCTTTAATAAATTTTGTCGTTGATAGGTAGGTACGGTCAACCGCTTGTCGATAGAAACTTTTTCATCTCTATTACCATGTCATAAAGTCCAAAAGTGTTTCTACTGATGTGCTGTTGCGTGTACGTCTATGCTTTTGTTTGGGTGCTAATTTCATGCAAAATGGATTAGGCCCTATGGTGGCAATAATTGGTACTATATGGGTGAGTCAGAAGGTGAGGGGGGAGGGGAGTGAAGGGAAGGGGTGGAGCGAGGGAAGTGAATTGAAGGGAAGTGAGGGGAGGGGGTCGAGCGGCCTTTCAAGAAGTATCCGCGTAAAACTTACGGTCGTATCAATATCAAGGATGAAGTAAACTATGGATTTTTACTTTACTTTGGACTAGGTATACCTAATACATGTCGCAGCCATATCGTATAATTTTTCCGTTTTACATAACGGTGGCGGCATTTTACAAAACAGCGCGATATACGGCAACTTATATGATATGGCCGCGATACACATTTTTACCATGTATACGATCTTTAATTGTTACTTATAAAGTCGGATTTCGTAAAGCTTTAAGTGCCCTTGACTTTAATGTACTAACTAGGAACGACAAAATCACAACAAATTTTCTTATATTTCAGTGCCAAGCAACTATAGCACCTTTATATCAACGGGAGAAAGTGTTTATTTTAAATAAATCAGAACCTGAGATCGATTCTGAAGAGGATGCAACTGAAGAATCGTCTCCTCAGCCAGTCGTTCCGTCGCTGGATGAAGAGCCTCCGCCGCCGGGCAGTTTTGAGGATGAGGATAGGGAGATCAGAGAGAATCTGGTGAATAAGTTCCTTGAAATCAGTGGACAGTTGGAGCTGCCTGTAACTACTACGACAACTCCAGAAAGTAGTGCAGGTATGGATGGATCGATAAAATGTAACTTTTTTATGAGTTTTTACAGGGAGATACCTTTAGCGGGACAGTAAGGGGTACACGAAAATGGTCTTATCACTTTTTTTGTTTTTTCCGCCATATTATTTCCGTTCCGTGTATTTAGTACCGACCGAAGTACTACACAACGTAGTTCACGCGATTTCTCACAGATGGCGCTATTTTTTCTTGTTTGTGTTTTAAACCGCTTGTTCCCAAGACCCTATCTTGACATATAAATCTATGACCTACTCCCACGACGGTTGAAGTTTTGAGCTTTGAAAAGGGTCGATTGACATAAAAATTTTTTGTGTAAATTTTTCATAAAAAATGTATAAGTAAACAAAACCCATGGAACATATTGGATGTCTTAGAATTCCTAAAAAATAATCTTAAACAGATGCAGCCACCAATGTTTTTGGTTTTGATCGAAACTTGACATCAACACAAATCAGCAAATTCAATGTCATTATATAAAACCTTAAACTTATAATTTATTTAGACGGAGCATCATGCCCTTTACAATTTCTGACTTCTAGTCTTATAAAGAGAATCAATTTGCATAAAAAAAGAAATGGAAATAGACAGTTGAAATTTTCACAGATTGTGCGCTATAACAACAAATACTAATAAATTAAAAAAGCCTCCTAAAACGTGTTTTAGTCGATTTTCGCTCAATTTTTGTTTCAGCTCTAACGTAATAACCAGAACATTTACAAGCGCGAAAATTGGTGTGTTTATAGTGCATAAGCTATAGAATAAAACCAAATAATAAGAACTGGTCAAGTGCGTGTCAGGCTCGTTTTTAATACGCTTCGACGTGGCTGTCCATAACTAAGACGGTATTTTTACCTTAGTGGTACGGAACCCTCGGTGGTCTAGTTCGACTCGCACTTGGCCGGTTTTTTGTTTGATGTCTGCAAAAACTAGCGCTTTTTGTAAATAATGCCTAAAATATCGTCACACTTTTTACATTCTGTATAGGTAATATTAATTTTTTTTTTCAGGTTACGCTACAGTGATCGAGAATTCCTTCAAAATAATATTATCAGGACTGATTTTGCAAATGGTATTATTATAAAATTGTTAAAAAAAATCTTAGATTATAGTACCGTAAAAAAAGTGAATACACTCACCGGAACGAAATTTAACCACTACAAAAAAAATCTACTGTTGCAGCCTTCTGTTAGCGCCACCATCATTTAAAAAAATATTACTCGCTGAATACAAAACTTATAGAAAATACAGAAAAATAAATTGAAGTCCAAGTACCTACCCGAGTTTTTTTACTTCACTACATCACTTTACTACATCATCACTACATATTATAAAAGAAAGCCCCCAAAACGTTTTTCTGTCGTCATGCATACATGCGTCATGTCTGTCTGTGATCGCTAAACTCAGGAACTACTGTATGGATTTTGATCCGGTTTTTACTAATAGATAGATTAATTCAACGGAAAGGTTTAAGGTTATAATTTATAAACATTTAGTGCAAATTAACTGAATTATGATGATGTTTGTCGATCGAGTCGGAAAAAGACGTGCCTCTTGAGAGCTTTCTGGGCATGCGCTGCGTAAATGGTTTCATTTATATGAAAGTTATGTATGAAAGAATTGTTGCTCTCTAAGAGTTCTAAAGAAAAGTCCGCAATAGTATTTATCTATCTTTTAAGGATTACCCATAGTAATCAACTTTTTATAGCAAAAAAGTAGATTTTCAAGATAAGGTATTTTTGAATGTATTTTTGGCCTTTAAGGTACGGATCCTTATCTAATTTAAAAGGTTAGTAATAATAAGCAATGAACATAGATCAAAATTGTCCTTGACACTATGTTATTTAAATGAATATCTTAGAAGATATGACAAAATTAAAATCACTCTAATTAAAGTCCTAGAATAAGCTTCACACTCGATGTGCATTTCCGTTGATAGCCGACCCGACGGGGCACCGGGGCACACACGGAGGTCACACGTCGTTGCGACTGGTCGTCCGAAGCCTGATTTTTCAAATTTTATATATGTTCAACCATTCTCGACTTTTACAGATAGTTCAAAATTAGTGTCGTTTGAATCCAAAAAAAAATTTAAAATGTAGCGAAAAATGTATACGATTCGATAATGTCATCAGTCAACAATACAATACGTTTATTGATAATACCAAATTACAAGTCAAAGATAAATTATATTACATTTAAAGAATGTAAAAACACAACCAATTCTGAAAAACATTTCATACAAAAAATATAAAATATTAATTATTTTTTTGTTCTAAAAACTCCGACAGACTATAAAACTGCATGGATGCTAAAAACTTTTTAATTTTAATTTTGAATAATCGGGTAGAGGCTGCATTTCGTACTTCGTCCGGTAACCTATTGTAGACAGCAGGTCCCGATATATACACTGATTGTTCCGACCTTTTCAATTTATGAAACGGGGTGGCGAGCTCATGCCCGTTGGCGTTGCTGCGTAAGTTGTGAGTCGATATTTCTCCCTTGCGCTTGAATGAATCTATATTAGTGTGTACGAACAGGGCAAGTTGGTAGATGTACTCGCACGGCATCGGCAAAATTCCCATGTCCCTGAAATAAGGTCTGCAAGATACGTCGTCTTGCACGCCTACCATAGCGCGTATCGCGCGTTTCTGCGAGATAAACGCTCTCTCGATATCTGCAGCTCTGCCCCAAAGTTCCAGACCATAGGTCAAGGTGGAATGGACAGTCGCGAAGTAACATGTCCTTACCACTTCCCTAGAAGCGGTGGCTCTAAGGCGTCGCAGAGCGAAACATGCGCGACCGAGTTTGGTGCAGAGCTGATCGATATGCGTCTCCCACACGAGGGCGCTGTCAATACAAAACCCCACCAGTTTTGTTGAGCGTACCTGCAAAAGTTGCGAACCACCTATACATACTTTCATGGGCTTGGGCTCCTTGCCATTTAAATTGAAGCACATGTATGACGTTTTATCTCTGTTTAGAGCCAAACCATTCATCCGAAACCATTGGTCGAGGTGCTGGAGGGATCTATTGAGCTTGGTCTCGAGCTCAGAATGCGTGGTTGCAGAGATCACTGCTGCGACATCATCCGCGTACATATACACTTCAGAGTCTTCGACCATGTGTGGTAGGTCGTTTAACAGTAGGCTAAACAGAGTATTTGAGAGGCAAGACCCTTGGGGGACTCCCATTCTATTTTGGACTTCGGAGGATGTTATGCGCCCTCTGTTTCCTACTACTGCCTGAGTTCTATCTTTTAAGAATGACACGAGAAGCTGCAGAGGAGGCCCTTGTATTCCATAGTGACTTAGCTTTTGGGTGATGAGGCGATGAGACGCGGTGTCGAACGCGCGCGAAAGGTCGCAGCATATAAGTGCGACATGCCGGCCGGCCTCGCGCGCGCCCACCACTCGCCACACCACCTCGCGGACCAGGTCAGTCGTGGAGCGTCCCTCGCGGTATGCATACTGCCTGTCAGATATTATTTCCCTGTAATTTAGAAATGCGAGTAATCTCTTATTGAGGCCTACCTCGAATATTTTACTGATAATAGGTACCAATGAGATAGGTCTATATGACTTAATATCAGTTTTTTTCCCTTTGCCTTTATAGAGGGGTGATATTTTGACTCTTTTCAGCGCCACTGGGTATGTACCTGCTCTAATGCATAGATTAAAGAGGTAGCTCACCACGTCCGCCACGGGGCGAACGGCTGACTTTATTATATTTGGCGATAGTCCGTAAATATCTGTGCTCTTTTTCGATGCTATAGATATGTGGAGTATCGCTACCACCTCGCCGGGCGTAAACATTGATAAGCGTAGAGCGAGCGTCGCATGCGGCACGCTGGCACGCAGCGCTGCAAGGGCGTGCGGGGTGTCTGCTTGAGGAGCACCGCACCTGTCTGCCGCCGACACGAACTCCAGGTTCATTGCGTCAACAAGGTCCCGTTTGGTGGTGTACGGATTGCCGTCACAGTCGCGCACCTGGTCGGTATAATCTAAGCGTTCGCGGTTACCGCGGCCGAGCTCAACGTTTACTATTTGCCACATACGTTTCCCCCTATCCTTACTTGGTGCTTTATTAATAAAGTCGGAGAAGAAATCCGTTCGTTTCTTACGCAATTTTTTATTATATTTTATTGCCAAATCGTTTGCAATGGCGGCTAGTTGAATGTCATCTGGTGATTCAGATTTTAATTTAAAAATGTCAAAGAGTAGAAACTTAAAATTAATAATTTCTTCGTCAACCCAGTTCATCAATTGTCTCGAAGCTAATTTTATTTTAAATGGAAAACATATGTCAAATTTATTTATTACTATGTTTGTAATCGCGTCGCAAAGCAAGTTGCAGTCATTATTGCATTTTAATACAGTCTCAGTCCAGTCAATAGATGCTAAAGCGGCTTCGAAGTTAGCCCTATTATTGGCAGACGAGAAGGTACGGGCTGCTACGGTAGCGGGTGCGGTAGGTACCGGCGAGTCGCGCAACACACTCACGCGCTGTGCGTTGTGATCGCTTAGGTGAGTATCGACCTTAGTGACCGCCTGCACGCGCTCCAAAGGAATATTAGTGTAAGCGTGGTCGAGCGATGTACCGCTCTCGGGTCTGGTAATAAAGTCCACTAACTGAACGAAACCATGCATTGAAAGGATATCTGAGAGTTGCTTTTTTATTGTGGAGTTTTCGAGGTAATTAATATTAATGTCTCCCATCAATATGGTATCTATTGATTCGTTATCAATTTTTGAAAGTAATTTTTCGAATAAGATCAAGTAGTCAGCATGACTAGTTTGGTTTGAGTGATAAATACCTACGATAAGTAGATCATAATCGTGCGACTGTACTGCGCACACGTCAAATATTTGTTCTTGTGTTAGGTCACAATAGTCTTTTCTACACTCTACCTTTAGGCCTGAACGAACGAAGATGCAGCTACCCCCGTGAGCTACCTGCGTCCTACAGCTGTGAGAAATTAGGTTAAAGTTTAACAATGTTACAGACTCTAATTCATAACTGCGTTACCAATGTTCTGTAATAATTAACACATCACAAGAGAGTTCGTTTTTAGGGTTCCGTACCTCAAAAGAAAAAAACGGAACCCTTATAGGATCACTTTGTTGTCCGTCTGTCTGTCTGTCTGTCTGTCTGTCTGTCTGTCAAGACCCTTTATCTCACGAACGGGTAAAGGTATCCGGTTGAAATTAATATCATATATTAGGATCCATGAACCACACAAGATCTGAAAATTTCAATTTTTTACAACGACGCAATCAAAAGATATGGCATTTTATGTCCTCATCTCCATACATTTATTCAAAAATGAAAAACCTACAGGGTACTTCCCGTTGACCTAAAATTATGAAATTTGGCAAGAAGCTAGGTCTCACAGTACAAATAATGGGAAAAGTCTGAAATCATTAATTATTACAACTTTTCTCACAACTAATGGTAACCAATTGTGGTGAGCTCCCGTTTCAAGAACATTCATATAAGAGAGGGGTCAAGTTGGATGGTCGCTGAGGCGATTTTTGTTTTAGTTCTATTTAAAAACGGGAACTCTTACAAACTTGAAAATTGGTATGTTTATAGTGCATAGGCTATGAAATAACAACAAATAATAAAATTTGGTCAAGCGCGTGTCGGACTCAAAAAATCTAGCACATTAACTTACTGAAATTTCAACTAATACAATTATGTTTATGTGGTGGTACGGAACCCTCAGTGCGCGAGTCCGACTCGCACTTGGCCGGTTTTTTTAGAAGTACTTCGAGTTTTTTCGTTTTTCTATTTATGCTACGAATATTCTGATGACAAAACGTAAGTTTAGCAGCAGAGGATCGGTTCCGGGTTGATGGGGCCGGTGGGGGCGGGGGCGTGTGTGCTGGTACCGGTGTTGGTGGCGCCGGGAGTGGCGGGGGCGCGCGCGGGGGCGGCTGGCGGCGCGGGGCGTCACTATTTTTTATAGTTCGCGGTGACGGTGTGTCTTGAGGCGCCTGAAGGGTCGTTGCTCGCAGCACGGGGATGTTCGGAGTCTTTGCTGTGTCCAACCGACGGCGCACGCGTCGCGCGCCGGGCGCTCTTTCGAAACCACGCGGTAATTTGTATGTTGGCAGGCCAGTTTTCACTCGACATAAAGTACTCGTATTTACTAGCCGGAACTGTAATCGCAAACGACGAGTAATACTCATGCCTCAATTTTATTGCTTCGACTCTGTATTCTGCAGTGCTCTTTTTCGTCATGTAAGTTTTGACGGCTTCAGGTGTCGTGCCTGATTTAAAGAAACACGCGTGGATCTTCTTTGTCCTCTCTGACGTTGCGAGGGAGTCATCGACTGGTCCAGTCCCGGTGATGGCCTTTCGGTGCGATCTACGCTTTTTCCGCGATTGTTGTGTCTGCCATCCATCGTTATCGCGGGCCACATCTGCATCGCTGGTGGAGGCAATACGCGAAGGGGGTTGGTTGACGGTGTTCGCGGGGGTCGATACAGGTTTCAAGGTAGGAGTTTTTACAGGCGCAGGTGTTGGTGGCTGCAGCGGCTGTACAGGCGTGGTAGGATTTCTTTGGGTCTCGCTTGACTGGGTCGCTACAGTTTTGAAGGATTTTTTATGTCCTTTAGTTAGGATCTCTGATTCTATAAACTTGCTTATTTGTGTGTTTAACGGAATAACATAGGGAAAATAATTTTCTTAGATGCTCCTGTCTTTCACACGGGTAATTGTATGTGGCCCTGTCACGTGTGACATCAAAGCTCAAAATGTTCATTTTTGCAGCTAATCCTGAAGAAGTTATAAATGTTGCGTAAAATTGTGTAGATAGTTGAAGACTACGTCATAATATCGTAATAAAAGGCACCCCTCTACCCGTAGATTAGTACCCGTGCGAAGCCGGGGCGGGCCGCTAGTAAGCTATAAATTCAGTAAAATTCTTCTTAAGGGAACGGAAAGTAACACTAGGATATTTTTTATTTATGAAAAAACAAACAGTCACAAATACATTTCTTAAAAGAAACTATAGTTCTAAATAGACCTGAAGTCTTCTTAATGTAAACAGAAAACAATGTTGTTTAAAATGATGCCCTATGGTTATTTATTAAGTATGTAGGGCTAAAAATAGTCTTAATAAAAATAAATTAGTGTTTCTAATGCAGTGCCGGTGAGTGTAGACACATTATTTTGTATAAAACGTTTTTATAGAAATTGTAATTTAAAAACGTATTTGGCACCACTGCATTACACAAACGTGCATTTAATTAAATAGGGATTTAGATGGGCCTTTAAACCTTCTTTAATTAAGAGCCATGCTCTTATATAAATTTAGCGGCCTGCCCCGGCTTTGCTCGGGAAGCTAGAGTTCATTAAAAAAACACGTATATAAAAGCACTTTCAATATATCCCGACTTAGAAACGTATTTTTATTTTTTATTTTAGTCCTACTAAGGCGAAAGTTTGTAAACATGCATGGATGTATGTTTGTTACTCTTTCACGTAAAAACTACTGGATGGATTTTAATGAAACTTTATAATAACACATATGCTACAATTTATAAACCTGCGCAGACGAAGACGCGGGCACCAGCTAGTCTATCATAAAAGTAAATGAACTACTTTTTTAAATTCATTTTTATACAGTCTATTAGTGATGTGATCATCGTAGGTACTTTTTTACACCCTGTATACTTAGGTACCTATTATATACTTAATTATTATTATTAACATTATTGTCTGAAATAAAAGCACTTTATTTATTTATTTTGTATTGTTATTTTTGTAGGTGCAGTCAAGAGCACATCAAGCTTGACACATTGGACTTTGTACCGTTTTTATTTCAGTAGTCGCACTGCGAGTGTCAAGCTTGACCTGTTGTTGACTGTACCACTCGACCGGCGCGGCGCGGCGGCACGATCAGCGAATATTCAACACAGCAGCGCCGCTTAGGGCTCCCGCACACGACCGAGAATCGGTGACCGATTTTTTGTAGGTCAAAAATGGAACGTACTGGTTGCCATACTTCAACGCACACGACCGACAAAAACTCGGTGAGAAATAAAATCGGCCGTCACGGCCGATCCGTTTGTCGGTGAGAAATAGAACATACGTAAATCTATACTTCAACGCACACGACTCACCGTCGCCGGCCGTCGCGGTCTCGTCAGTCAGCTCCGTACACTCGCTAGGGAGAGGTGCGTGTCGAATCACGCACGATGGATATTGACATCGAGATTTTGATTCCTGTGTTACGTGTAGGTAATAAACAACGTATGAAGACAAGTCTCAGACAAAAATAAAAACCGAACGTTTTTCTGTTTTTCGCCGGACGAATGAACAACGATAAATAAGTAAAATTATATACCTATTTTATTCTAGATTTGCTTCACGTTTAGTTTTCTAGGTAGGTTTACATAAGTACCTCTTGGTAAGTATCTACCTCATAGAAATTGGAAATCCTTGTCCTACCTACAGAAATTGTCGTGCCACTACGATCAACATTGCCAGCCGTGGACGAATGTGAATACAGGATGTAAAAAAAAAGTAGGATGATCCTTCTAAGGGGTGATTGTACGGTCAACCGCTTGTGGGTAGAAACTTTTTCAACTGTATTACCACGCCATAAGGTCCAAAAGTGTTTCTACCGAAGTGCGGCCGTGTGTACATTACTAACAGATTGTAAAATAAAAATACTTTAATTAATATTTAATTTCTAATTTGTTTGATCATTAAATTAGTTTTTCCTCCGAATTACATTCCAGTAATTTATTGAAATGTGCTAGTGAGTGGATATTAAATAACAGTAAACATCCTTGTCTGCGTCGTTTAACCCTTGTGCTTCACTTCTTCTTGAGCTAAAACAACTTTTTATAGAGCAAAATATTTTTTTATATTTTATACGATGTAGAATCACTCCTTAGAAGTATAGTCGAACTTTTTTTACACCCTGTAGATTAAACAGTTCCGTGAGATATACAATGTATGCAAAAGCTCTCGAGTGGTACTTTTGTTCAACAAAAATAAAATACAAAATTCCGATTCTCAATTTTTTAATTCTAATTTCCAATAAAGTTGTTCAGTTTCATGAGTAGAACGAGTAAAACTACCACCCGAGAGGTTTTGCGTATTGGTAATTACAAGTTGTATAATAATATACCTTCTTGGTAACCTAAACCTACCTAGTCATCATCAGAGTGATTGTGTATGTTTGACCAACAACCGCGGCCGTAGTGGGTAGGTACAGTCAGCCGCACGTTAGGTAGTAACACTTTGACCTTGAGCGGGTCTTTGGTTTCCGATTCTCAATTTTTTAATTCTAATTTCCAATAAAGTTGTTCAGTTTCATGAGTAGAACGAGTAAAACTACCACCCGAGAGGTTTTGCGTATTGGTAATTACAAGTTGTATAATAATATACCTTCTTGGTAACCTAAACCTACCTAGTCATCATCAGAGTGATTGTGTATGTTTGACCAACAACCGCGGCCGTAGTGGGTAGGTACAGTCAGCCGCACGTTAGGTAGTAACACTTTGACCTTGAGCGGGTCTTTGGTTTCGGGGGTTTGTAGTTTAGCGCTGGTTCTAGTTATAGGTGCCTACTGGCTTTGTTAACACTTACTTGCTACTGTGCTCACCTTGTAGGTAGTTGTAATTATACTGTTTTTACATCTTTTGTGGTACAAAGGTACTTAGGTAGGTGCCTAGGCTAGGTTCTAGAAACTTTAGTAAAACAATATGAAACGCTCGCACTGCCGGATTTTTTATGTTTGTATGCTTGGAGATAATAACAAATAGTTCAATCATTATGACATTTATGACCCGTGAATAATCAGTTCTTGGTTTTTTTTTCGTAGGCCCTCGGGGTCACTGGGAGTGTAAATTCAAAAAGTAGACTGAATCAGGCTCCTGTGTTTATTCGAAAAATGTTTTGTTTTTAAATGGGTGTTCTCGAATAACTCGACCATTTTTACCCACGATGGAACCACAGTAAATATATAAGCTAAAGCAGTATGGAAACTCCTAACAAACGTCCAAAACAGGCACACTCACAAACTCCAAAACTGTTTGACCGATTTAGAAGCGGTTTTAAGTGAAAGATTTATGATTTATCAGTGGCGGTTCTTAGACTAGAGTTGTGGTGTCAACTCACCAGGGGGCGCTGTAATAATCACTTTTATTTACACAAATGTTCTCATTTATCTCTAAAACGATTTGATCGATTTAGATGCGGTTTTCAGTAAAGAATTTATGATTTATTTGTGATTATTTTTAGACTAGAGTTGTGGCGTCAACTCACCAGGGGGCGCTGTAATAATCAGTAAAGTGGGAACTCTCTTAAAAGTTAAAAATAAAAAACAAAATTAAAATTTTGAAAAAACCCACGACGGTTGTTATTGAAAAAATATTAAATAAGACTTTTGAAATACCCCCGACTTAAAAGGAAAAAGGTAACGAAATAGTACGAAGAAAGTACCCATGAAAATCCGTCGGGGTTGCCATTGCGGTTGACGGATTTTCATGAGTACTTTCTTCGTAATATTTCGTTACCTTCTTCCTTTTAAGTCGGGGGTATTTCAAAAGTCTTAATTAATATTTTTTCAATAACAACCGTCGTGGGTTTTTTCAAAATTTTTAATTTTGTTTTTTTGAATTTATAGTAAAACCATGAAGACAAAAATTGTAGAAAATTTGATTCTCCACAAGTTTGTATATTAAATTTTTTCTTCCAGGATCGATATTTTGGAAATTAAACCTGAAAAACGCGACAAATTCAAAATATTATCATTATCTCTTATGTTCCACGTTTTACGGCATGAATGAAAAGAAACAAAGTTGTAGAGTCAAATTTGGAACAATTTTAGTTTCTACCTTTTTTCCCCAAAATCGATATTTTGTAAATTAAACCGGAAAAAACCGGCCAAGTGCGAGTCGGACTCGCGCACCGAGGGTTCCGTACCACCACATAATCATAATTGTATTAGTTGAAATTTCAGTAAGTTAATGTGCTACATTTTTGAGTCCGACACGCGCTTGACCAAATTTTATTATTTGTTGTTATTTTAAAGCTTATGCACTAAACTTAACACTACTAAACATACCAATTTTCAAGTTTGTAAGTGTTCCCGTTTTTAAAATAGAACTAAAACAAAAATCGCCTCAGCGACCATCCAACTTGACCCCTCTCTTATATGAATGTTCTTGAAACGGGAGCTCACCACAATTGGTTACTATTAGTTGTGAGAAAAGTTGTAATATTTAATGATTTCAGACTTTTCCCATTATTTGTACTGTGAGACCTAGCTTCTTGCCAAATTTCATAATTTTAGGTCAACGGGAAGTACCCTGTAGGTTTTGCATTTTTGAATAAATGTATGGAGATGAGGACATAAAATGCCATATCTTTTGATTGCGTCATTGTAAAAAATTGAAATTTTCAGATCTTGTGTGGTTCATGGATCCTAATATATACTATTAATTTCAACCTGATACCTTTACCCGTTCGTGAGATAAAGGGTCTTGACAGACAGACAGACAAACAGACAGACAGACAGACGGACAACAAAGTGATCCTATAAGGGTTCCGTTTTTTTCTTTTGAGGTACGGAACCCTAAAAACGCGACAAATTCAAAATATTATCATTATCTCCTATGTTCCACGTTTTACGGCATGAATGAAAAGAAACAAAGTTGTAGAGAATCAAATTCTGAACAATTTTGGTACCTACCTTTTTCCCCCCAAAATTGATATTTTGGGAAAGAAACCTGAAAAACGCGACCAATTCAAAATATTATCATTATCTCCTATATTCCACGTTTTACAGCATGAAAGAAGAGAAACAAAGTTGTAGAGAATCAGATTCTGAACAATTTAAGTTGTCATTAATTATTGGGTAATTAATAAATTAATTAAGTTTAATTTCCAAAATATCGATTTTGGGGGCAAAAAGGTGGGAACCAAAATTGTTCAGAATTTTATTATCTACAACTTTATTTATCTTCATTAATGCCGTAAAACGTGGAACATAGGAGATAATGATAATATTTAGAATTTGTGTCGCGTTTTTCAGGTTTAATTTCCAAAATATCGATTTTTGGGGAAAAAAGGTAGTTACCAAAATTGTTCAAAATTTGATTCTCTACAACTTTGTTTCTCTTCATTCTTGCCGTAAAACGTAGAACATAGGAGATAATGATAATATTTAGAATTTTTGTCGCGTTCTTCAGGTTTAATTTCCAAAATATCGATTTTGGGGGAAAAAAGGTAAGCACCAAAATTGTTCAAAATTTGATTCTCTACAACTTTGTTTCTCCTCATTTACGCCGTAAAACGTGGAACAGGAGATAATGATAATATTTTGAATTGGTCGCGTTTTCCAGGTTCCATTTCCAAAATATCAATTTTGGGGGAAAAAAGGTAGGAGCCAAAATTGTTCAGAATTTGATTCTCTACAACTTTATTTCTCTTCATTCTTGCCGTAAAACGTGGAAGATAGGAGATAATGATAATATTTAGAATTTGTGTCGTGTTTTTCAGGTTTAATTTCCAAAATATCGATTTTGGGGGGAAAAAGGTAGAAACCAAAATTGTTCAAAATTTGATTCTCTACAACTTGGTTTGTTTTCATTCATGCCGTAAAACGTGGAACATAGGAGATAATGATAATATTTTCAATTTGTCGCGTTTTTCAGGTTTAATTTCTAAAATATCGATTTTGGGAGAAAAAAGGTAGGGACCAAAATTGTTCAGAATTTGATTTTCTACAACTTTGCTTCTTTTTATTCATGCCGTAAAACGTGGAACATAGGAGATAATGGTAATATTTTGAATTTGTTGCGTTTTTCAGGTTTAATTTCTAAAATATCGATCTTTGAAGAAAAATTGTGAGGACTAAACTTGTAGAAATTCAAATTTCCTACATTTTTTGTCAGTACGGTTTTACTGTGAAATCAAAAATGGCCGAGTTATTCAAGAAAAACCATTTTTTTGAAAAAATAAACCATTTTTCGAATATACACGGGAGCCTAATTCAGTCTCCTTTTTAAATTTACACTCCCAGTACCCCCCGAGGGACCTACGAAAAAAAATTCAAGAACGGATTATTTACGGGTAGGGTCGGTTTTTGGACTGGAACAACCGAAACAACCGGTTTTCATTGTTTTTTTTTTCCAGTTTCGTTTCAGGTTTGGATAGCTATGCTAGGTAGGTACGGTCAACAGCACGTCAGTCAAAACATAAACAGGACGCCCGAAACCAGAGACCCGCAATGGACAAAGTGTTACCACTGAAGTGCGGTCAACTGTACGTAGGCACTTTTCTATAAATATGCGTCTTACTGCCAGTTGCAGAAATCTTCTTAAAAATAAAAGCTCCTTTACTATATTACGATGTATATCGTAATATTATCATGACATCCCATGAAACGTCCACTACAGGACAGGAAACTCCCTCCCTAAATTTCTATAGCAAATAAATATCTTTATCTTATCTCCAAAATTCCAGTTTTTGCTAAAGCAATGTGCAGGAGAAGTATCATAGTCACCACGCTTGTTAGCGTTACGGCTGGCACCATGGACCGCGGTTGTTGGTGACCGCAGAATATAAGAGAGATGATACGATACACATCCTCTGGTTCATTAACCCTGTAGTCGCCTCTTACGACACCCATGGGTAGAGATAGGTTGGTACTATTTTTTGCCGGCACCACACGGGGCGTGATATACTGTGCCGAATTAGTCTTCGAATTAAGCCAGGTGTGATCTCTCCTTAAGTTTGGTTCTGACCACAGAACTACGATAGGGCCACTCCGCCTGCGCGCGCACCCCCCCATAGAAGCGAATATAGTAAAAAACATTGGTTCCTTATTGAATAGGTATACTTTCCAATTTATGTTCCTAGGTGCTTATTTTGAATGCACATCATAAACACATTCGTTGCCATAGAGACGCTGTCACTGGTTTTTTGCATATTACTCTCTCGCGATAATGGTACTATGTTTATCGCACTCAAAGGAAAACGTGTTAGTTTTAGTAAATGGTGACACTGATTTGTAAAGAATGACATAAAGAATTCGTCTCTAGAAGTAGATGGACTTCAGAGCTCTGTGGTTCTTATTTTCTGCGCATGGGTGACAGGCGGAGAGCCAATGAACGATTCACTCGCATCCTCTCCCACTACCGCGCTCACTCCCGCGACTCTTTTCTTGACTTCTGCGCCACAGTAAGAGTTATTTTTACCCGACTGCCCCAAAACAGGAGGGTTATGTTCGCTGTATATGCCTTATACCTACACATGCGTGTTGGCTTATATTTTGCGGTCATGGCCGAATATGTGGATGAGCCTTTAGCCCCCAGTAGACTTTGGGCCAACCCGCCGCGCCGGCCGGCAAGCTTGATGACAGCGTTCACACGTTGGTGTGTGTAGGTGTAGCTTGTAGGTCTGTCAAGCAAGATGGACGTAGACGCGGAGACTATTACTGCCGCTGCAATGTACTTTTACAGTGCTTTTAATTTTTATTACCAGCTGCACCATATTTGAAAAATAAGACGAAATTATTTTTACTTATTAAAAAAAATTAAAACGTCCATCTACTCCACTTATTGGAAATGAGGACACGGCCAACGTGTGAACGCCGTTTGCGGCTTGTGGCAAAACCGATAACCGACGGCGGCACGCCGGCGAGCGTTGGTCGCAAACGGCAAACTCACTCAAACGGGCCTAGTAGACGTTGGCTGCGCCGGCGCGGTCACGCGGCCAACGTGTAGAGCCAGTGTTTAGTTATCAACCTTTAAAACAAGGTGCTCCGTATCCGTATTTACGATGCCCGCCCCCCTCCCCCCGCTTCACCGCAAGTACCCCTCTGTTGCTCTGCGTAAGTACATTAGGTGCGCTAGAGTAGGTACTAGTGAATATAATATAATCTGTTTCACGAGTCAATGCCAAAGCTTAGCAACACATTTTGCAGCTACCTATATCAAGGCTATTGTGCACCATGATCAATAGTAATCAGCTAAAGCTGTCAGAAAAAAAACAAGTTTGTAACATAATGTTATTTTTTTCGTCAAATATACTCTAGTTCGTCTGGTTCTTGGTGGTTTGTCTGGTTCTATGGCTGCAATATGTGTTGGTAAGTGTTGGCATTGACTCTTGAAACCATAGCTTGAAACGGATTAGGTATATACTCGTACCTACAACGTGTGGCACGTTAGTCCTGTACATAACAGGGGCAAATAATTAAAGTATAGGCTCTCTTAGATATTATGAGGAATTGGTTTAATGATGTTTAAAGTTATTTTAATATTAATCAAACGCATCATCACGCCTTTATCCCATAGGTAGAGCATCAAAGAGTGTATGCGATGATGAGAAATCTAGCTTTGTCTATTACTTATGAACCTTAACCATTTTTTTTATGTTACAAGTGAGCAAACGTGCAGGTGGGCCACCTGATAAGTGCTCACTACCGCCCATAGCACCCATATTAGTGGCAGTAGTTGGTCGACCGAGCTTCGCTCTATAATAGCCGCCACAACATTAAAATATCATTGGATAAGCAAGCTATTCTACTCGCCAACAGATAGCACTGTAGATTTCCGTCTAAATCGCAGAGAAATTGTAAATTTCATCGAAATCGTTAGAGCCGTTTTCGAGAAACCGTTTACAAATATATATATACCGGGTAATTTGAATGCGTGACATAGATCAGGGATCAATATCAGTAACGGAACAACTTTTCCCACGAAAATCAATTTTTGACCTCCTATAGAAACTGCATCAGCTGATAGCGCATTTTGTATGGAAGGTCAAATTTGGTTTTTCGTATTTCGAACTATGTTCCTTGGGAAAATACTATTTAACGAGCAATATTTGTATACAAATATACCTATATGTTTGCAATCTGTTTCTCGAAAACGGCTCTAACGATTTCGATGAAATTTACTATAAGAGAGCGTTCGGGGGCCGCCTTTAAGACAGAAACCTACAGCGCCACCTGTTGGCGAGTAGAATAGCTTGCTCACCCGATGATATTTCAATGCTCAGGCAGCTATTATAGAGCGAAGCTCGGTCGACCAGGTACTGTACAAATATTGCACGTTTAATAGTATAGGATATTTGGAAACTAATAAGATAGCAAAGCGCGTTGCTTACTTTGAGAACTAAGATGGTATGTCTCATGTGCCGGTAGTTTTACTGACTCCCTTACCCTTCGAATTGCTGCTTCACGGCAGAAATAGGCAAGGGGGTGGTACTTCACCAGAAGGACTTTGCACAAAATCCCTACCACTAAGTAATTTAAAAATAAATCCAAATTAAAAATAAATCCAAATCGTTTTTACTCTTTTTAGGGTTCCTCTTTTTAGGGTACCTCAAAAGAAAAAAACGGAACCCTTATAGGATCACTTTGTTGTCCGTCTGTCTGTCTGTCTGTCTGTCTGTCAAGACCCTTTATCTCACGAACGGGTAAAGGTATCAGGTTGAAATTAATACCACATATTAGGATCCATGAACCACACAAGATCTGAAAATTTAAATTTTTTACAACGACGCAATCAAAAGATATGGCATTTTATGTCTTCATCTCCATACATTTATTCAAAAATGTAAAACCTACAGGGTACTTCCCGTAGACCTAAAATTATGAAATTTGGCAAGAAGCTAGGTCTCACAGTACAAATAATGGGAAAAGTCTAAAATCATTAAATATTACAACTTTTCTCACAACTAATAGTAACCAATTGTGGTGAGCTCCCGTTTCAAGAACATTCATATAAGAGAGGGGTCAAGTTGGATGGTCGCTGAGGCGATTTTTGTTTTAGTTCTATTTAAAAACGGGAACACTAACAAACTTGAAAATTGGTATGTTTATAGTGCATAAGCTATAAAATAACAACAAATAATTAAATTTGGTCAAGCGCGTGTCGGACTCAAAAAATCTAGCACATTAACTTACTGAAATTTCAGCTAATACAATTATGTTTATGTGGTGGCACGGAACCCTCAGTGCGCGAGTCCGACTCGCACTTGGCCGGTTTTTTATTTAGTAACCCGTGACACAAAAAAACACTATATCTACACGTGCGAAGCCGGGGCGGGCCTAGTCCTACCTACTATACCCAGCGGTTGATCAAGACGCTCCTAACGGTACCTCATTTGTCAAATTACGATAACTAGTTTAGAAGTTATGAAGGACCAGTATACATACATACCGTTCAAAATCATAACCCTCCTCTTTGCCGTAGTCGGGTAGTGAATTAAAAGTTTATTGTATTTATTGTGCAGAATTTATTGGTTTAGGATACCTGCAAGTACTGTCAATCGATCAGTGATACCCTATGGACGGTCCATTAATTTTATTTGCCGCTGCTCCAGGCCACACGATGTACATATCGTAATATCATCATAACATCCCATAAACGCGTCCACTGCACGACAGGGAGCTCCCACCAGATCTCCAGTAAAATCGCGTGGTACTTTGAGGGGGATTTACCATAGTCACCACGCATGTGGGCGTTGCGGCTGGCGACCGCTGTTGTTGGTGACCGCAGTATGTAAGATCGTACGACACCCACGGGTATAGATGACTCTGTACATATAGTGATCCTAATCTAACACCCTGTATACTTACCCTAACACCCTGTATAGTAATCCTAACCTAACACCCTGTATACTTACTTTAAAACCCTGTACATATAGTGATCCTAACCTAACACCCTGTATAGTTATCCTATCCTAACACCATGTATACTTACCATAAGACCCTATACATATAGTGATCCTAATCTAACACCCTGTATACTTACCCTGAAACCGTGTGTATTTATCCTAACCTAACACCCTGTATACTTACCCTAACATCCTGTATACTTACCCTAATATCCTGTATAATAATCCTAACCTAACACCCAGTATACTTACCCTAGCACCCTGTATGTATAGTACTTAGTCGTTCTAACCTAACACCTTTTATACTTACTCTTACATCCTGTATAGGTATCCTAGCCTAACACCCTGTATATTAACAAATAATGACCATTAGAAGCATTTTTGAAAAAACCGAGACTTATAAAAAAATATGTTCATGGAATCTTATCTCACTAACAAAAAATAAAATCATCGACATCGTGTGTCGATATTATTTTGATCGATCACCTCCCTATCGTCATTCGTCATACAAGAAAATCGGTCACCGATTATCGCTCGTGTGCGTTGGGTCGGTCACAAAATCGGTCGTAAAATCGGGGGAAAAATGTGCCCGATAATCGGACCTACAAAAACTCGGTCGTGTGCGGGAGCCCTTAGGAGTATATGTCGCAGCCATATCGTATAACACGCCGTATTAGAAACGGTCGGCAAATTGTAAATGAGTTTAGATTACTGGTGCATTTTAGGTTCATCTGCTAAGGTAATCCCAACCTAACCGATCCCGATTGAAATTTTCGCTGATTATGTCTTCTGTTGCCGCTACAACAAAAAAAAAAATAAGGAGCTTCCATACTAAAAACGTGCCTCATCGGCGATTTTTTATCGATTTTTTAGCTCTATTGTAAGAACGGGAACACTTACAAGTGTACAAATTGGTATACTTATAGTGCATAAGCTAAAGAATAACAACAAATAATCATAACCGGTCGACTCGTGCATTTTTAATACACTTCTGCGTGATTGCGTGTCCATAACTAAGACGGTATTTTTACCTTAGTGGTACGGAACACTCGGTGCGCGAGTCCAACTAGCACTTGGCCGGTTTTTTTACTATGTGGCTGTAATGTCTAGCAGCCAAGTCTGTAACTTTTTTAAAAATGTTAATGACATTTGGCTTGTAAGGCTGCCAGATTGTATGAAAAGGAACTAACTTTGGTTTTTAACCGACGAAAAAAAAACGGAGGTATATTTTTCAAGTCGACGCGTATATTTAAAAAAAAAAAATTATGCATGACCACGCATAACTTTTTACAGAGTTGTCCGATTTTAATAGTTCTTTTTTATTGGAAAGGGCATATTCCGAAGTTTGTCCCATATACATTTGGAAAAAAAATCCAACCCTAAGGGTAGGAAAACAGGGGATGATTGATTGTTCACTGACTGATTTTAATGTATGACCACGCATAACTTTTTACAGAGTAGTCTGATTTACCCTAAGGGTGGGAAAATAAAATTTATAGTCACAAAAAATTATAAAATAAAATCTTTTTAACAAAAAAATTAATCCGCCGAAAAAACAGAAAAGCAAGAAATAAATAAACTTTTTTATTTAACCTTAATAACAAATTTCTTAAACTAATGTAAGTATACCCGAGTAATTTTGATTCGGCACCGCCGCCGTGCATCACGCTTTACGTAATTAATTAATTTACTCGTTTGGCGCCGACTCAAAATTACTCGGGTATACTTACATTAGTTTAAGAACTTTGTTATTAAGGTTAAATAAAAAAGTTTTTTTATTTCTTGCTTTTCAATTTTTTCGGCGGTTTAATTTTTTTGTTAAAAGTATTTTTAAAGCTCAGACAGCTAGAATATAATTTTTTTTATATATGCGTTGGAAATAATCAAATTTTACGTTTTGGTACTGGCAATGAAAGTGACATGACAAACGAAACGTCATCGACCGACCGTCCGTCAATCACAGTGTGACCATTTGTGACAGGATCCTGCCTTTTTGGCAGTTTTAGCTGTTCGTTATTCTCTGGCAGTTTTGGTTGTCGTTTTATAAGTCTGGCAGGATTTGGTAGAATTGCAAAATTAAATTAAAATGTCTTTATTCAGTCAGAAACTAATCATAATTACAGATTGTTGGGATCTTCTTTTAAGTAGAATATACCTGTGCCAGAAGAACCCGCTCTTCCATATCTATCAATTTATACAAGAATAGTTTATGACCTCAGAAGAAAATAAGCTGGCAGATCTAGCAGTTTAGGCTAAAGTAAGAGTAGGTATATAGCAGTATCGAGGTATAAAAAAATAAGTCAACTAGGATTTTTTGTAGATTTTCTGTAGGAAAGTTATGGTGATTCCCTTACTCTTTTGTTGAATTTGCAGTTCGTTTAATTTTAAACTTTAAGACTTTGTTTACAAAGTTCATAATCTTTTACGACATGCATGTGAATCGGAGACTGTGGCAGGATTTGGCAGTGTTTTGATGTTTCCCCTGTGTGAGGCAGGATTTCCAATTTGAAGTTGGTCACACTCAATCGATCGTTCATCGTTCAAGGTTGTAAAATAATACTGTTTTGTTTGTTTTGTGTATAAGATTTTACTTTACCAAGGACTTTTATAAGACAACGTTAAAAATACTGAAAGATCTTCCTACCGGTATATATAACGTGCTTCATCATTCGATTTCTTTGTGATAATTTGCTATCTGTAGTTTCATTACCATCCTCAACAAAACGTAATCATCTGCCTGCTATTTACAATACGATTATGGAAATTGAAGAAGTTGGTAATGAGGCGACGGCGGATAGAGAAAATGAAGAGGACATCGACCCCATTAATGACATAATCGACTATCTCGTGCGTTGTGCGAACATTTCCTTCAAAAACGCACGCATTGACGAGACGGAGGTCAAAACAGGTGACAAGATCCGGATGGCCTGCGAACTGTACAACCGCTCGCCGACTGAATTCTTAATGCAATTTGGAAAGTATCTAACACCTAACCACCTAGGGTACTTTGAAAACATAAACATCCAAGAAGACAAAGAAAAGTTTCGCGAATGCATAGCTGACCTAAAGAAATATCATTCCCTTGATAGTAAAAACAAACGGGTTAAGAATAGAAGGTATAAAGCATTGCAAAAATTACAAGAAGAATCGGATTACTTCAGTGAAAAGGAAATGATGTATAGAAACCCATTACTTTATGAACAATTAGTCGGACAGTATCTAACAGATGAGGAAATTGTAGAAAGAGATGGCGTAGACAGAGAAAACCTTACATTCTTAAATATGATACTGGAAACCGTTGACAGAAATCAAATGAGAGAAACAAAAAATTCACAGATGATCGAAGAAGACAAATCTAGTCCAAGTTTGCAAGAAAATGATGAAAAAGGTGTAGAAACCGAACCTAAAAATAAAGGGCAGTGGGGTGAATTTGAAACACCAGATACAGAACCCAGTTTTAAACCTGAAACTCGCAAACAGACTATGATAACTGCACCGGAGAGAAATTTGCTCCGAGAAGAATTCCTTCAAGAAATGTACAGTAGTTTTATTGAAGGCAGGGATCTAGATGTAGACTATAATAGTATTGACAATGATGAGCAGTATGATGATTTAAAGCAGGTCTCCCAGGATGCAGAAGACAAATACTTTGATTTGGTAACAAATGAAGTGGAAAACTTGGAAGAACATATGAAACTTGTGCAAGAGTATGGCAAAAAGACCACAGATGATAATGATAGTGTTGAAGATCCTTTAGATGAATTTATGAGACATATTGCAAATAAACAAAATAATTATTAAAAAAAAAATATATATGTTTATTTTGCATTTAACAAAGTATTTTGAAAATAGGGGCAGGTGTCTCCTGCTAAGCTTATCGCCTGTGTTAGGAGGCACCGCTCTTCCAAGACTTATATTAAATTACAGTTAAATTGCTTTACTCCACCAGTGTTTAATAAAAAGAAACAATACTAACCTTTGAAGTCTCTTAATATCCGATCATCATCAGGAAAATTTTGACATATGACCCCTAATCAATTTCCCATAGTTCCCGGAAAATAGAAAATTCAGAAAAAAATATTGTAATTGGTGCAAAATTATGCCTTATGACGTAAATAACTATGTTTACTTTCGATTCCTGCGAGTTTTGACATGGGGCTTGCTTGAGAGGATTGTAACAAAACCAATATGGTGCAACTTTGTCTGTCTGTCACATCTGTTTATCTCACCAACTACTCACACTATCGACTTATTTGAAATACTTTAAAAAAATGCTTGCCCAACTTCATTGCGAAAGGAAGAATAGCTAGGGGTGGCAAATTTTTTGATGTTGGTCCGTCTTACTACAAAAAAGTTAGACATATGTTGAACACTTGATTAAAAGTCTATGTCATTGGTGCAGAAGTCAAAAATTACTAATGACTTGACTTCTGCGCATCAACTGACATAGCCAGTTATTTTGTGCGCATTTTTTTAATCAAGTGTTCAACAGATGTCTAACTTTTTTGTAGTAAGACGAACTATGTCTATCTAATATGGGGTATAAAATGAAAGGGCTTTACATTCTAAAATACGTTTCAGTATTTTTTTATGACTGTTATAAAGTTATGATGAAAAATGTCCTATCTATGTCACGATAAAGCTTAAACAAAAATCGGCTAAAAAACACGTTGTGAGTAGAGGATTAGACCCCCTTAATTTTTTATTTTTGTTTATTTTTCTGATGTTATACGGTCAGGAAGTACCTAAATTGGGCAAAATCACAACTTTTGTTCTACTACTTTTGCTTTTTCATACAAATTGATCAGCTGCCGAGCTAATTGGTATAAAAGAGCCATTTTTTTGCGAATTCACAAAAGACGAACAAATTTTATTAAGTTTTATGTTCAGAGATACCACCCGAGAGTTTTTGCGCAATTTACTTAACACCCTGTATCCACGAACCATTTCAGGCCACTTTTGGCCCCCAAACATAACACTTATTTATTTATTAGAAATTTATTATAGAGCTTTTTTAATTTTGATATCATCTGGAGCAAGCACAAGATAGGAGTTGTTGAAAGAATTGACGCAGGCCCTTGCCCAGCAGTGGGACACTCAGGCAACAAAAAATCGCTGGGCCCGCTCTCTCTTTATAAGTAAGAAACATATTAATTAAATTGCGAACCATGCCTGATATGGTACACACGGCAGCAAGCACGTAGAAACCAAACCAGTATAAGATGAACTAGCACTACGCTACTTACGCCCTAAACCAGAGACCTGTTCAAAGTCAAAGTGTTTCTACCTACATGGGGCCGTGTGTACTATAACGAACACGAAGACCGGGGTTATTATAAAAGAAACGCAATAGATACGCTTCGAACTTTCGTTATATTATTTTTTTTATCGTATAGAATAACAACGTCCGTACCCAGCCGTGGGCAGGAGTTGACTGGCGATTGTTTTCAGAACGTGACGTCATTATTCGAAATCAAATTCAATTTTAGAAATACTCGCCAGCCAGCTCTGCTAAAAGAAGGCTTTCGAGGAGGATCACTACATTATCCTCCCCCCGCATCACTACAGTACCTACCTAAGGATCGCTAAAATAAAGCGGCAACATCGCTCGAAGAGCCAATCAACATGTTGGTCATAATTGTCACAATTTTGATCTGATTAAGATATTCTTATTCAATGTAGATTCTTTCCAGAATACGTATTGAATGTCATGCAGAATTCAATGCAAATAGAGCGAGTCTACGCCGTTTCGGATCGTGCTATGGCAGCGTAAAAGAAACGGCAAGAAACCACTGCAGCACGGCCTACTTTAGGAGTTGGCTTTTTACAATGTGATCATCAAATTAGAACAAGCATCGTCCAAACCGTCCAGACATTCAAATTACACAACATTGTTTACATAACTTAGCCAATACAGTAACATAATAGGGAACCTTATTTAGCACGTTGCACAATTTTATTCCCTGCCTTTCTACGCCCTAACACCGAATAAGGAACCTAATTGATCATATGTATGTATAACCGCAGCGTTTCACACTATGGGTACTTATTTGTTATGCTGTATTGCAGAGGTACAGTCAGCGTCAAATTCATATGAGCGTCAATCGTAGTCAAAATAATATGTATTAAACAAGTTCAATTTCATTAGGTGTAAGCACCCAAAGTGTTTAAAATATCATGGCAGCATTGTTTCCAATATTGTGTTTGCGGCCGCCACCGTAAAATTGATGTGAGCGACTATACTCGTAGTAGGTAGTCAAAATGATCTGAAGTAATCTAGATCTTGTTTACTTCAGATCATTTTGACTACTAACTATAGACAGTCACATCAATTTAACGTTGACGACCGCGAACATTATATTGTACTTAAACCTTGTTGCCAAGATATTTTGAACACTTCATTTATTTATTTAACTTCATGCACAAAGGTACATAGGCGGACTTAACGCCTAAAGGCATTATCTAACAGTCTACCTTAGGGTGATGCAGAGACAGGTTGGTAGGTGCATAATTTATAGTTAATTGATTAATGAACTGATGAGTATATAAGAATACATAAGTGTCTACGTGATAAATAAATACATATAAATAAAAAAAATACATATACTTAAAAATATTACATATACATAGATATATAATAATATACACACATATATATACATATTTATAAATATGTATATATATTTCATAAAGAAGAAGTTAGCTGGTGTCAGACAACAAACACTTTGGGTCCTTACAACTATATACTTGACTTTTAATTAGTCCTTGATAGCAAAAGATATGCATGTACTCATGATACTGAACAATCTTTCCCAAGGAACAAAGGTCGAAATACGAAAATCAAGTTTTGACCTCCCATAGAAACTGCATCAGCTGATAAATAATTTTCTATGGGAGGTCAAAACTTGATTTTCGTATTTCGACCTATGTTCTTTGGGGAAAGTTGTTCATTATCATGAGTACATTCATAACTTTTTCTATCAAGAACTAATTAAAAGTCACCCTATATGACTTTATTTACTACACATAATTTTGACTACCTCGCTAAACGCTCATATGAATTTGACGCTGACTGTACCTACTCAAAAGGTTAACGCACGTGGTATGCATTAACTGTTGAGGGAAATTTCACTTAGGCTACTTAAGTAAGTACCTATAAGAGGTGTTTTTAAATCCCATAGAGGCGAAGGTGATAGGGCTTTTGTGCATAGTCTGTCTGGGGAAGTACCACCGCCTTGCCTGTTTCTGCCGCATATCAGCAGTTGCATTATTTCGGTACATAGGGTAAAGGAACGAGCTAGTAAAATTATCGGCAGATGAGACATACCATCGGAGGTGTGCTCAGTGTGGGCAACGCGCTCTGCTGCCTTATTAGTATCAAATACAGTGGGTGCTATGAGCGATGGTGACCATTTACCATCAGGTGGCCCACCTCTTAGTTTGCCCAAACCTCCTGTGGTTTAGGAAAATTTAGATTTTCGATAAGTTTTGTATGTAGTGAGTAGTATTTTTTTAACTGATGGGGGCGCTAGTGGACGGGAGGTAGCCTCTTAACATATATTATATAGGGTGACTTTTAATTAGTTCTTGATAGAAAGAGGTATGCATGTACTCATGATACTGAACAACTTTTCCCAAGGAACATAGGTCGAAATACGAAAATCAAGTTTTGACCTCCCATAGAAACTGCATCAGCTGATAGCGCATTTTGTATGGGAGGTCAAATTTGGTTTTTCGTATTTCGACCTGTGTTCCTTGGGAAAAGTTGTTCAGTTTCATGAGTACATGCATATCTTTTGCTATCAAGAACTAATTAAAAGTCACCCTATATACTAACTTATAAATTCGGGAAGTAAAGTAGAGCCAACGTAAGAAGTCCGTTTCGACGTTTTCTTATCACGCAGAGTTAATTTTTCTTGGGGGCCAATTCTTGAAAGTCACCGGGTGATTTCGAGGTTTTTAAAATTATTAAACTTCTCAAAAGTAAGGATGAATATTTGTTAATTATAAAATAATGTTCAGTTTTAAAATTGCCATCATAATAATTTGAGTTTAATGAGTTTATCGTGGCTTTTTTTATTTTAAAAATCTCGTAAATCACCCGGTGATTTTCAGGAATTGGCCCCCATGTCGTCATTTTTCATACGTTTGACCTTTTTAAAATGGACCTATTACGTTTGCCTTACAATGTCTAATCTCTTTAAGGTGATCCGTTTTCCATACAAAAATTCAAATGACTTGCATTCTTACGCGGGACATAAAATTCTGTTGAAGAACGAACGAATACTGCTATTTTTAGTTAAATTTTTCGCCAATTAATACAAAAATACAGCTAATGTACTGGAAGTACTAGTTTTTGTTAGCAATTTTAGGTTCAATATTACGATTGTGGGCGTGCGTTCAAAACTGTACGGTTGTGCTTTGTGTGCATGTGTGAGAGATCGTACTCATGAAAATCACGGACTGACGAGAGTAATTGACTTTACTGGACATATGGAAAAATTTTTTTTATCGAAATTGTTGTAAGGCGTTGAAGTTGCACCATAAAATTTACGCTAATCAACTTTTTGCAAATATATAGTTGAAACTTATTGCATTAAAAAAATAAAACCTTATATTTGCAGCAGTGGCTCCATCTAGTTGCGTTCGGGTCTAAGCTGGCCGTCACAGATCACCTTAAGATAACAGTACATGGGCGACCGAGCTATTCCCTGTATAATTAAAATATCATCGGGTGAGCAAGCTATGCTACTCAACAACAGATGGCGCTATAAGTTTCTCAAACGCACTAAAACGCGCAAAGTACGTAATAAAAACCAGCCAAGTGCGAGTCGGACTCGCGCACTGAGGGTTCCGTACCACCACATAAACATAATTGTATTAGTTGAAATTTCAGTAAGTTAATGTGCTAGATTTTTTGAGTCCGACACGCGCTTGACCAAATTTTATTATTTGTTGTTATTTTATAGCCTATCCCCTATAAACGTACCAGTTTTCAAGTTTGTAAGTGTTCCCGTTTTAAAATAGAACTAAAACAAAAATCGCCTCAGCAACCATCCAACTTGACCCCTCTCTTATATGAATGTTCTTGAAACGGGAGCTCACCACAATTGGTTACCATTAGTTGTGAGAAAAGTTGTAATATGTAATGATTTCAGACTTTTCCCATTATTTGTACTGTGAGACCTAGCTTCTTGCCAAATTTCATAATTTTAGGTCAACGGGAAGTACCCTATAGGTTTTTCATTTTTGAATAAATGTATGGAGATGAGGACATAAAATGCCATATCTTTTAATTGCGTCATTGTAAAAAATTGAAATTTTCAGATCTTGTGTGGTTCATAGATCCTAATATATGGTATTAATTTCAACCTGATAGCTTTACCCGTTCGTGAGATAAAGGGTCTTGACAGACAGACAGACAGACAGACGGACAACAAAGTGATCCTATAAGGGTTCCGTTTTTTTCTTTTGAGGTACGGAACCCTAAAAACGGTGAAAACGAATTTCCCCAGACAGGAGACCTAGCTAGATAAATTTTTCACCTCCATAAACCCCTGTATATAGTAAATTTCATCGAAATCGTTAGAGCCGTTTTCGAGAAACCGATTACAAATATATTATACAAAATAGTATAGGATGTTCCTACGCATACCACATACGATTATTTGTAAACATTTTACATGTTCTGTATTGCTATGATGTTTACACATTGTCTGTAATACAGGTGGCCCGTTATAGTGGTCCAATTTTAGGGTTCCAATACCAAAATGGTAAAAAAAAGAACCCTAATGGTGCCGCTCTGTCTGTCTGTCACACGTGTATATCTCAGCAACCACTCATATCATGGCATATGCCATCAATTTGAAATTTGGAACAGTTTTAGATTAGGGTTGTCCAACTTAATTGCACGTAAAAAATTATGAATAAGAAAAAAATATGATTATTAATGTAAAGGGGGCCTAAATAGGGGGGGCAAAATTTCAAATTATCGGTACTAGGTCAAATGGGGTATAATATGAAAGGGCTTTACTTGTGCATTCTAAAATATATTTTTGTATTTTTAGGGTTCCGTACCTCAAAAGAAAAAAACGGAACCCTTATAGGATCACTTTGTTGTCCGTCTGTCTGTCAAGACCCTTTATCTCACGAACGGGTAAAGGTATTAGGCTGAAATTAATACCACATATTAGGATCCATGAACCACACAAGATCTGAAAATGTCAATTTTTTACAACGACGCAATCAAAAGATATGGCATTTTATGTCCTCATCTCCATACATTTATTCAAAAATGAAAAACCTACAGGGTACTTCCCGTTGACCTAAAATTATGAAATTTGTCAAGAAGCTAGGTCTCACAGTACAAATAATGGGAAAAGTCTGAAATCATTAAATATTACAACTTTTCTCACAACTAATAGTCACCAATTGTGGTGAGCTCCCGTTTCAAGAACATTCATATAAGAGAGGGGTCAAGTTGGATGGTCGCAGAGGCGATTTTTGTTTTAGTTTTATTTAAAAACGGGAACACTTACAAACTTGAAAATTGGTACGTTTATAGTGCATAAGCTATAAAATAACAACAAATAATAAAATTTGGTCAAGCGCGTGTCGGACTAAAAATATCTAGCACATTAGCTTACTGAAATTTCAACGAATACAATTATGTTTATGTGGTGGTACGGAACCCTCAGTGCACGAGTCCGACTCGCACTTGGCCGGTTTTTTTACAACTCCAAGTCTTCAAGTTATGATGAAAAATGACAAAAAGAATACCGTCCCCCCCCCCCCTTATCTCCGAAGTTTGTGAATGGAAAAATCTGAATTAATTACAGTCGATAGAAGCTTATGTAAATATTACAGCAAAAATAAAACGATCTTTCTTAGTTGCACAGTTTTTTTAGATATCTGCAAAAAACCTTTACAAACAAATTTCTGACTTTATTGCTTCCAAAAATACTAAAGGTATATTGGAACCCTCGGCGCGCGAGGCCAACTCGCACTTAACCGGTTTTTTTTATTTTACGACATCGTAGGTGATTAGTCGCATCTCAGAACAAAAACCTCCTCAAATTTCTTTGAGTCGCATAGTCAATACATTTTTTTTTTAATTTGGACATTGTCAACCCATATTTGGGGGCATTTCAGCCAGTGTCCGTGGCCAGTGTCGTGTTCTAGAACATTCTTTATAGTTTTTAGAATTTCTTCAGTTATTAAAAGTTAAAAATATGGTTAACCGCCAGTGTCGAGTGAAAAAATTACAAAATGCTCCCCTTGTAAAGCGAGAGTGGACTACAAAGGAAAATGTCCGTGTTTTTTTTTAGACAACTCATAGGGGGCTTACACACGAGATCACTTGAATCTCCATCAGCTGCGCACTCCGTAGTCAATTTAATGTTTCATACACTATCTTTATTATCTACTAAATCATTAGATAAATGCACAAAAAATCAAAACTTCAATCGAGCAGGCAAACTTCCACGTCGAGTTGTCGCCAAAAAGTGACAAAACAGTTGTTCTGCAAAAATCAATAGGTATTTAAAAAATTGTCTTTTTTACAAAAAAAAAACTTCTAAACAAAAATAATTAGTCATAGATAAATATTTTTAACACAGGAGCGATTTTTAGGGTTGTCCGTCTGTCTGTCTGTCTGTCAAGACCCTTTTTCTCACGAACGGGTAGAGGTATCAGGTTGAAATTGATAATGGATGTTAAGGTCCGTGGACCACACAAGACCTGAAAATTTAAGATTTTTACAACGAGGCAATCAAAAGATATGGCTTTTTATGTCCTCATCTCCATACATTCATGCAAAAAAGCAAAACCTACAGGTCACTTCCCGTTGACCTAAAATTATGAAATTTGGCAATAAGCTAGGTCTCACAGTACAAATTAAGGGAAAAGTATAAAATCATTAAATATTTCAATTTTTCTCACAACTAATAGTAACCAATTAAGGTGAGCTCCCGTTTCACGAACTTGGTAGGGTCAAGTTGGATGGTCGCGGAGTTTTTAAAATCAAAGAGCAAAAGCTTTTAGTATATCATATGGTAGATAGGTACGGAACCTTTATGGCGCGAGTCCGTCTCGCACTTGGCCGGTTTTTTTAACAGACTAGAGAATTTTTTCGAAATAAAATTAAAAGAACTTCTAAACAATAGATTTTTGCGGAACGAATGTTTTGTCTAAACGATCAATTAGGATGTCTTTTTTTGGACCTCTATAAACGAGCCACTCTGCATGATAGAGTACCTACTAGTCATTGAAGAGGTACCTATCGTACAAATTTAACACTATAGTTGTAGAGTTCACGACCCCTATTATTTAAGAATGTTTTGTTGAAATTACAAACAAACAATTACTGTAACTGTTGATGAAGAAAAAAAACTTCGCGCAATGTGCCCCTAATCATAAATTACGTTACAATCAATTACCGTGGTAAGTAGAGTGCAGAATGTAGGTACTAATTTACTAACTGAAATGATCAGTAACTAGATAGTCTGCAAGTTTGCTGCAAAGTTGTTTTTGTTCTGAGTGTGACTCGCCGCGTCAAAGATGATGTATGAAGTTTTTAACAATATTGCTGCAAAGTTAAAGCAACGTTGATGTATCAAGTTTAAAGCAATTATGGGCTTAAAGTAATCGTCTATATCTTATCCAAATCGAATAAAAATATCAACCTGATTAGTCAGATCTTTAGATAAGAAACTCGTCAACAAATCTCTCCAAGATCATACCCGTCTACAGTATCTAGGAAAATTAGTATATCACTTAGAAAACAAAATGGGACTTTATGTGAGATTTTTCATATTATATTTTCCGTGATCAAATTTTTTAAGGGACGCATGGATTTTTCTGAACATTTAAGGTGTGTACAAAATTTGTTGACAAGGTTCTTATCTAAAGATCTGACTTATCAGATTGCAAATTCGTGCTCGATGTATGTATTGTTCGGGGTGTGGTGGTAGCCAAGCTGTTGTTGGTTGGTTTTATATGAAGCCATAAAACCAGTCGTCAACCGACACCTGTGAGGTCAAAAGTAGTAGTCGTACAAAAATAATGACTATCCAAGCATTTTCGGTAATATAGATTCAACACGAGCCACCAAATTTACATACAATGTGTGTTTCTCTAAACTCAACTAGCGGTCCGCGAAAATATTGACTAAAATTACAATTTGACAAAATGTATTGAGCATTGGAAAATGTAAAAGTGGACCACCGAACTTCGCCGCAAATTAATAATGCGATGTTGCAGACGAAATTGACGAATGGCAGTTAATAAAAAACTGGAAATATAAAATTGTCTCTCAAACATTTTTGATGTCATAAAGTTTTGGCTTTCGGCGAGTTTTTAAGATGTGAGAGATAAATTTACTCACGCCACGCCCACGTGTCGTCTGCGATTTAATTTTGATTTGAAGAAGCTATTATGAAGTCTGATTGACATGGTCTTGTAGGTTGGCTCATGACTAGAATCGGAACAACCACTACTGCCTTCGTTTATTATTTTTAGACCATTAGTAGATGCAAGGTAGCTGGTCCATCTAAAGGGGATTCCACGAGATTTTGACAGCTAGACCAGAGAACTTCAACCCCACAAGGAAACCGTCTCCACCACAATAGTTTAACTAAATATTCACATTTGTACCTATCTCTATTCTCATTAAAAATTGACATTGTTAGTTTACTTTTGATTAACGTAGTTCACCTGGTGACCCGGATATACCAGGGACCATTTCTTTTCCCTTTGGTTCACTGGTACGGTCAACCGCACGTCAGTGGAGACATTTGCAACTATTACCATGCCATAAAGTCAATAGTGTTTCTACTGACGTGCTGTTGGGTGTACCATATTTCATATTTTTCAGTATTGTGTTTTTTTATTTATTTGGCAATCGTTAACCCATATTTGGGAACATTTCTGCCAGTGTCGTGTTCTAAAATACTTATTCAACAGTTTTTAGAATTTCTTCACTTTTTAGAAGTTAAAAATATGGCGAACCGCCAGTGTCGAGTGGGGCAATTGTTCATCGCTTTAAAGCGATTGTGGACTTTACGAAGGAAATTTCCATGAATTTTTGAGAAAACACAAACGGGGTTCAAACACGAGATCGCCTGAAATCTTCGTCAGCTGCGCACTATGTAGTTAATTCACTGCATAAAACACTATCTTTATTATCCACTAAATCACAACACACACAAAAAACAAGAATTTCAACCGAGCAGGCAAGAGCCTACGCCGAGTTCCCGCCAAATAGTCTTCAGTATTGTTATATACTGGTTGGTTTAGGTAAGTACCCTTTTGCAGTCCGGTCAGTTTCAACCTATAGTTACCTAGGGGGTGATCGTGGCAATTTCAACGATATTACCGAAACAAAAACGTTCGCGTAAAACACTTTGTTAAGACTTAATATAACTTTTGAGGCAAACGTTTTTGTATGTAAAATAGAGCAATGGAGTCTACTACACTCACACCCTTTACTATAATTTCGGATGCGTGATTTGGCAGTGTAATAATGAATTGTAAGAAACTGCAGCATGTTTATAAATTCCGTTGTATACAATGGATTATTGTTTCAATCGAATATCATAGCATTATCTCTTTGTCACTCACGAATTTTATTCAGTCTTTATAAGTCTTTATAAGCCTAGCTTAGCTTCAGACTATTATCTAGTATTTTATAGCTTACCTATAGTGCGTACTTTCTACAAGTTTCTACATGATAAAACGACTTCCAGGAGCTTTGCAGACTCGCATTCCTGCGAACGTATCGTACACAGTGTCCTGTAAATTTCCGCGTCCAATGAGGGGTGAAAACAATCCGAGAACAGTGGTTTGACATTTGATTCAAGAACGGGTCTCATCGGAGGCTTCGCAGGCGGCGCGTGCGCTATGGGGCGCGCACAGCCAGACGCGGCGCAGACATCGTGCGCACTACGCGCTCCCACATCGTGTGCTCATAGATACGCGTTGTGCCTTATCGTGATAGTGCTTACGGCTTTGCTTTGATTCACCAACAGAACAGGAGCTTTTTTTATTATGGGATTGGTAAGTCTATATTTTGTATTAAATTCGTTTCTGTATGTTTAATTCATCTTTCTTTCAAACTTTTAGTGTCCTAAAACCTTTTTTACCCAACAACTCTAACAAACCAAGTTTTGAGTTAAGTTTTTCATATTAAAATAAACCTTAATCTATTATTATTGATATTAATAACTCGGAAAGTAGATAATTATACTTCCTGCTAATTTAAAATATATACGAGTGCTAAACGAACTGCGCACGCGTTGATGTCTTTTGTACGGAGAAATAAAATTACATAAAAAAGCCATCAAGTGAATTTATTTTTCGTCAGCTTACGTAAATATTTTACGTCTTACGTCACCTAAGAAGAATATTCACCGAGTTTATTAACTTTTACTTCATTAATTTAGTTTAGCTATAGGTAGGTACGCACAATTCTTAACATTTAAAGGAAGAAAGGGTGTAAAGAACAGCTTCCAAAAACAGAAAGGGCATGATCAGATCAGTCAACGTAACTGAACAACATGTTTTAGTAAATAAAACTTTTAGGAAATTAAAAAAAAATAGTCCATACAAACAGATATCCATACAAACTCTCCAATCATTGAATCATTCAATCTTTCGCGAGGCGTCGGATAAAGCTATAGAAGTGGCAAGGTTTTGGGAGGAAAGCATTTGAAAGCATCCGGTATTTGTACATTGACACGAAGAAGAAGATTGCACACAAAGTAAAACTCTAAACAGTAGAAGAGCTTATAAAAAGTGGGCAAAAGGCGGCCTTATCACTAAGAGTGATCTCTTCCAGACAACCTTTTGATTAAATTAGCATTAAATATTAATCAGAGATCATTTTGTCTAATCAAGTATTTTTTTTATTGTCAATACGCTTACTCTTGACCTCGATCTAGTCTTTAGAACAGAGATGATCGACGATGGAATGAGCATGCCTAGAAGAAGCCTATTTACTCGCGACTTGAATGGATTCGGATATTATGAACTCGGGAACACAGACGCAGGCAGAGTATTTCAATCTTTAGCCGTGCGCATTATAAAAGATGTTTCAAAGCGCTTTGTGCGGATTATCCACCAAGTATGGGTGATATCCTGCAGTGCGTCTGGACTCCCGATGGTAGAAGGGAGATGGTGGAATAAGCTCGTGGAGTTCCTGAGTACACTCTCCGAAGTGCGATCTGTAAAAGACCGACAGACATGCAACTTTGCGACGGTATGGGCCAGACCAGCCAGACTGTGAAACTTGGTTTTCACCAGCATCTCATCACCAAGTTAAGATGCGTCCTACTTTTTCACATCCTGAACAGCGATCACAGGATAAAAAAAAAGCTTGTTCTATTTTGGAACTTACTATTTTTTGAAAAATGTTTTTATTTTAAATCTATCTGTGTTTTGTTATTTATCACAGAGAAGACGCAAATATGAATCCAGCAGCGCTTATTTCTTCTCACGCGACTAAATTGACGTTTGCTTGCATCATAATGTTAAAAATGACATTTTATCTTACATATTTATACAGCAGGGTGTACCAAAAATGGTATACCAACCCTGAAGAACGTGATTTTGCCCATGAAACTGAACAACTTTCCTCAAGAAACTCAGATTGAAATACGAGAAACCAAATTTTACCAATACAAGACCCATACAAAATGCGCTATCAGCTGAATAGAAGGTCAGAAATAGATTTTCGTATTGCGACCTATGCTCCTTGGGAAAAGTTTTTCAGAGAGAAACATACAAAAATTATGTTGACTTTTTCATTAGGACCTCAAATTTATTTTATCTAGGGGCTCATGCTAGCGTTGCTGCATGTGGTTGTAAACATTTGCAATTTTCTGATAAGTTACTTTTTTTCTCATACGAGTATCATTATCCTAAACTTTGTTTTGTTTAGATAATGAAGTCAATGTTATCGAAATCAATCGTGCATTGCTACTCTGTTTGATACCCATTGATTTATACAAAGGTGTGATAATACTAAAGAGGTGAATATGCCCTTGAAACGGAACAACTTTTCCAAAGAAACATAGGTCATAGAACAAAATCAATTTTTGACCTCCCATAGTAAATGCATCAGCTGATAGCGCATTCGGAGGAGGTAAAATTTAGTTTTTTATATTTCGACTTATATATGTTCTTCGACTTATATAAGTTGTTCAATTTCATGGGCAGATTCCGATATCACAAAATACATAGATATGCTCTGTTTGTGTACACACGGCCGCACATCAGTAGAAACACTTTTGGACCTTATGGTGTGATAATAGAGTTGGAAAAGTTTCTACCGACAAGCGGTTGACCTATGTATGATTCATTGGCTATAACCACTATACCTAACACTGGGCTGCGAGAGAGGCTGTTTGTATTTATATGCAACAGCCCGAGTGCTGCTTTATGTTTAAAAAAAAAAATCCGTCCAATCGTTGCTCGTAACAGCCACGTTGAAGATCACTCTTATGTAAACACTATTGACGTGTTAATAAGGTCTATATTTGCATTGAAACATTGCAATGCAAAGAATTGTACCATCCCATACATACCCGTGGATGTCGTAAGAGGCGACTAAGGGTTATAAAATGGAAAATAGGCAGCAGCATCCTCCTGTGTATCATACCATCTTATTTACTGCGGTCACCTACAACCACGGTCCATGGTGCCAGCCGTAACGCTGACAAGCGAGGTGACTATGGTACTTCCCCTCCACATTTTTCCAGCAAAAGCTAGAATTTCGGAGGGAGCTCCCTGTCCTGTAGTGGACATTTCATGGGATGTTATGATGATTTGCAATGACGATCGCGTAGCTTCTAATTAGAGAAGTATATTCGCCGTAACACCTGAATTGAGTGCTACAATCGAATAATATAGATAATTACATAGAATAATAAAAAATAATGGAACAAATATAAAGGAATTGTTTACTGCCACACAATCAAGCGCAAGAGCAAATTAACAATCACCATTGAGACATAGACAGAGATTTATTCAGTACATACAATGACGATACATTATTCAAACAATAAAAAACATATCAATTAGAATAACAAATACAATTCAAAGAGCAGAACTAATTTGCAACCAGTACTGAAATGATGGTCAGCTCAGCAATGTGCTGCAGCTCGAGGCCACAGCGCTGATTTTCAGCTGACCCCGGGGCAGAAGAAGACGGCCAATAGTACTTCAAGATACAAGTGCCGTAAGTAGGGTTATTACAAACGAGTTGACGTTATGTAAACCCGAGACGAAGTACCCGTACGTAATAACCCGTACGGCCGTGTATCTTACGACGTTTTTCAATACATTTGTGACAAAACAGGTATAAGTAATAGACTTGTTAAAGGAACCTCTTGTCGATTTATGTTCTCCTGTTATTCTCCATTTTATTTTAAATATAGGTAAAAAGTCACCACTGTAGTATTTTTACAAAATAATTTTATGATCAGAGTGTAAAAACTCCTTGGTAGTATACTTTTTTTACTTACCGCACTAGTTCGGTAAGTAACTACTTACGAGCAATGTTTACGTCCTTGTAAGTACGTTTTTCGAGCAAGTGTATTGAAAAATATATATTTTAGTTTTATTTAGCCTGTGCTGTCCCACTGCTGGGCAAAGGCCTCAGTTTTCAATCTTCCCTATCGATCGTCATCGTCAGCCACTCCTCTTCTAAAGCAACCAGGTCATCCCTCCATCGCTTTTTTGGCCTTCCTCTGCCTAAACAATATTATAAAAACCTCGAAAATATTTCAAAAAAATCTAATTCTAGGTCTTAAACAGATTTTACATTATTGCTAAAGGTAGAGTAAAAACTAAGTATTGTATTGATTCGGTGGGGGTAGCAGTAGGGTATAATATAATTGATATATCAATCAAAAGAGATGATCAGTGACATCAATGAGCTGTAAGGACAGGACATATTTCTTTATTAATTTTTTGAAAGAATAGACCGCGATTTTTGTCAGGATATAAGGGACGGTGTACCGAAAACTGAACGGGCGTGCTCAGTCAACGAAACTGAACAACTTTCCCAAAGAAAAAAAAATTTGGAATTGAAAATTTTGGGAAAAAAAATTTACCTCTCCATACAAACTGTTCGATCAGAGTGAACAATTTGTATGGAGAGGTAAATTTTTTTTTTTCATTTTCCAATAATGTTTCATTGGGAAAGTTGTTCAGTTTCGTTGACTGAGCACGAACTTTCAGTTTTCGGCACACCGTAGACTCGCTCTATTTGCATTGTATTCTGCATGACATTCAATAAGTATTCTGTAAAGAATCTACATTGAATAAAATTATCTGAATCTGAATCTGAATCCGTCTCTTACACCCTTTATTGTTCCAAATCTGGCAGCTGTATACTTGAAACTACAGAAGATTTGTGGCGTGCGTGAGATAGCTAGCCATAAGCCTAGCTATTTAAAGCCACGATCACACCTAGCTGAATTCAAGGACTAATTCCCTACTAGTGGCCTAGTGGACTAGTGGCCTGTGTCGCGACATTTGCTGAGTGAGGCCCTTTTATTCACTGTGGTTGTCACAGCACTGGGTGTAAATGTCATGTTCCCTTTTTTGTATTTTTTTTTATTATTATTGTTATCTTACTACTTGTTTTATATTTCTTGTGTTGTGTAGTGACGTTTTAGTAATAATTAATATTATTGATTTCTGATTTCTACTTCGGCATACATTGCTGGGAGGCTTGGTTATGTTAATTGCAATATCCTTACTTCAACGAGCAATGTATGTATGTCGAATTAGTCTTTGAATTCAGCTAGGTGTGATCGTGGCTTAAACTATAATACTTGTAGCAATAGCAACAGGCTAACCCAAACATGTTCATTATCTGATTCAGTTCGCGGTATCAACGAATAAGTACCTACAACGAGCATTGCTCTGTATAGTGTTCATCAAAACCCAATAACAGGTGGCGCTGTCGGGTTACTAAAACGCGCAATTTTCAAGAAATGCACACAAAGTGGAGAAAAACGAGTTTTCCCGGACATGAAAGATCTACTAGATCAGTGGTTCTTAAGCGGTGGTGGTGGAATTAATCTTGAAGATTTTTGGAGCCAGAAAGCAATCGCTTTACTAGTTTCTAGTTACTAAGTGGTCCATGCCAAGACAAAAATTTTGTCAAATGGTCCCTCCATGTCTAAAAGGTTAAGAACCACTGAACTAGATCGATTGACCCGAAACCCCCGTATAGTAAATTTCATCGAAATTGTTAGAGCCGTTTTCGAGAAACTGATTAAAAATATACGGTTAAAAATATTGCTGGTTTAATAGGTAGGTATGGGAATATCAATTGTCATTCGACTCATTAACATCTTTACAGGTAAAACTAGCGGACCTTTGCATGGGAGTTTGAGTTCATACAAAATCCCATGGAGAGCACTTTCAGTTTTTCAAGATTTGTGAATTTTCATCAAATTTTTTTCCTAATATGTCGTAGAATACTTTATGAGTTTTAAATAGTTTTGTTCTAGATTTTTTCCCCAGAACAATAGTTTTTGAGAACTAGCGAAAAACCACCAGTGTAAAAGTCGATTTTAGGACTTACTTACTTTCGCTGGCTCAGGGACCCAAGGGGTACCTTGGCCTCCGACACCAAAAGCCGCCAGTCTTCCTTTTTCTGCACCTCCTCACGCCAATCAGGTGAAGCCTCCATCCAGAATGAGCTCATTAAAATGCACAACTTTTTAAACCTCAAGTTTACACCGCGCCCCTTTTATAAGTAGGTATTTATTGTACTAATTCTATGTGAATCAGAAATGCAGATACATTTTAGTTCGTTGGTACGACGTTTTGTTGGTGTTAGGCAAGTATCTTAAGAGTATTGTATTGTATTGTATCTTGCGTTTTTCTGCTCTAAAGCAGCAGTGTTTGTAAGTACTACTACTTATGTTTGATTTTGAAGAAAAGCCTGTGAAATTTCCGGCACACGTAACATTATACGATTGATTAGTGTCAAAGTATGCCCTAATTATTAATTCCTAAGACAGTAGGTGCTATGGGAGGTGTGACATAACACCAAAAACACATACAACTTATAAACACACATAGAAACGTTTGTAACATAAAAATAGTAGTTTAAGATACAAGTTTCGTAAGTAGGGTTATTACAAACGAGTTGACGTTTTGTAAGCCCGAGACGAAGGGTTTACCATCGGCACTAGTTTGTCATAACCTTAGACTATATAATACTAGGTCATAACCCTTACGGACGTGTATCTTACGACGTTTTTCAATACATTTGTGAGAAAACGGGTATAAGAAATACACTTGGTAAAGGAACCAACCATGGGTACTCTCAGCCTCTTGTCGATTTATGTTCTCCTGGTACTCTCCATTTTATTTTAAATATAGGTAGGCAGTTGTCACCCAAGTAAAAAGTCACCACGGTAGTATTTTAACCAAGGAGGTTTTAATCCACGGTACGCGTAGCGCGGATTAAAACCTCCTTGATTTTAACAAAATAATTTTATGATCAGAGTGTAAAAACTCCTTGGTATTATACTTTTTTTACTTACCGCACTAGTTCGGTAAATAGCTACTTACGAGCAATGTTTACGTCCTTGTAAGTACGTTTTTCGAGCAAATGTATTGAAAAGTAATTAGCTACCGTCCTAAATAAAATTAAGTAAAATTGTGAAGTCATAAAAGCGCTCTAGATGCCATGCCACCCAAGAGCGTCCAGGGAAATCGTCATCAATAAATGAGCTGCGCGTGGGCACATCCTCTCGGCCGGTCAGCGGTTGCCGGTGGGGTCATCGACACATAAACCACGAGAAAGTGTTCATATATCTTTTCTTCCACCCACACCCACTGGACTGTGGCTCTCGTCATCTCGTGTCATGTGCTGAAGTTATGATTATGTTTTGACCCTCACTTCTTCCTGTTAGCATAAGAACAAAAACCTCCTTGCTTCGCTCGGAGAAGAAACCATGCTATTTTTTTTCAGTATGGGATGACAACTGCTAGCATGTCTCATGCCATGTCAAATCGTCAATGATCACATCCTACCAAATTAAATGAACGACGCGTTCATTGCATTTACAAAGTTTATAGGATTATTGTAACTTGTTGGGATTTTAACGGTTGAAAATATTTCCTAAATTATATGTTGTAAACATTGTGTAAATTATAAAAAACATGTAGTGAACAAGATAAAAATATCGTGAATTTATTCGTAAGTTGCTCTCCATATTAGTGATTGTTCTTTTTAATAATAACGTGTGTAGTTGATGGTTGTATGTACATCTTCAAAACAAAAAAACGAAAACTGCAAAGAAATTTTATGTTTTCATCTGTAAGTTTTATTCAGTATTTTTCATGTTTGTGGATTATTATCACAAATATTGCTTAAAAAATGTCAACTTATCATTCTTACAGTCAGAAATATGGAAATTGTAACGTATTTTATTGTAATTTATCGTTTTTTGTGAGATCATGTTGAATTGAAGGTCATGAGTGATGTATTTTCTATCGATAGTGGTGCTTTTACTTTCGAGCGGAGCGAGAAAGGTATTGCAATCGTGAAAAAAGTTGCACAAATTTTCTCAAAAAAGTGCTCTATATCACTTATATACCAAAAAAAGCAAGTCCCCTATAAATGTCCGTCCGTCGTCGGTCGGTGGGTCGGTCTGTCCGTCACGCTTTGGCCTAGCGGCTAAACGAATGGTCCCATTAACACCATATTTTAAATTTAAGACTTTTATGCAAATTGGTCGAAGGGTTCCTAATGGTTTTTTGCTGGCTCTCATTTTGAGGGTAGCTGTCATACAACAAAAATGAAGAATTGATTTTTTTTAAAACGACTAAAATGATTTTTATGAAACTTTGCTTGACTAAGGATCTCCATGCAAGGTATCTTGCGCCATCATCAGTTTGTCTGTGTGATTTCATATAAGGGGTGTTCCTGTACTACCAAAACGTAAACTTGTGATTTACTCATAATTGGTTCCATTAAGTTTTTATTATTCTCTATGATATTAATTCTGTTTTGGTTATTTACTTGAATGGATATTCAATTTGATTGGTTTTTGCGAAAATTTAGTACACAGAATGTACGAAAAACTGAAAGGGCTTTTTCAGTAGACAAAACTGAATAACTATCCCTAAGAAACGTGTTTTGAAATAAAAGAAATCGGTAATTAATCATATACAGGGTATTCTAGTACTACCAAAAATTTAACATGTGATTTGTTCGAAATCGTTTACGGTTAGTTGGTTTTAATATTTAACAATACGAATTCTGAATTCATCTGCTTATTTCATTAGAACATTTTCTAGAAAAACCGAAATATAAATTTGTATTTCCATACTATGTGTATGGTATGGTACAAATATAAGTTTGCGGCTGATAGTTTTACTTGCATATCGCGAGAAAGAAAGTGCAGTGCTGCTGTATCATTTACTATATTTTACAATATTCAACGCAAGTTTTGTTTTTAGGGTTCCGTACCTCAAAAAAAAACGGAACCCTTATAGGATCACTTTGTTGTCCGTCTGTCTGTCAAGACCCTTTATCGCACGAACGGGTAAAGGTATCAGGTTAAAATTAATATCATATATTAGGATTTATGAACCACACAAGATCTGAAAAATTCAATTATTTACAACGACGCAATCAAAAGATATGGCTTATTATGTCCTCATCTCCATACATTTATGCAAAAAAGCAAAACCTACAGGGTACTTGCCGTTGACCATTTGAAAATTATGAAATTTGGCAAGAAGCTAGGTCTCACAGTACAAATAATGGGAAAAGTCTGAAATCATTAAATATTACAACTTTTCTCACAACTAATGAAAACCAATTGTGGTGAGCTCCCGTTTCAAGAACATTCATATAAGAGAGGGGTCAAGTTGGATGGTCGCTGAGGCGATTTTTGTTTTAGTTCTATTAAAAACGGGAACACTTACAAACTTGAAAATTGGTATGTTTATAGTGCATTAGCTATAAAATAACAAAAAATAATAAAATTTGGTCAAGCGCGTGTCGGACTCAAAAAATGTAGCACATTAACTTACTGAAATTTCAACTAATACAATTATGATTATGTGGTGGTACGGAACCCTCGGTGCGCGAGTCCGACTCGCACTTGGCCGGTTTTTTATTCTGAGTTCGAATCCCGATGGGGACACTGTCAAACAAATATCACTTTGTGTGTCTTCGCCAGATTTAAATATCTTAAACAGCATGAATCATCCTGAATCAACAAATCGTAAGAAATATGATAAAAAAATAATTAAATTAATCTACATAAAATTCTACACAAAAAAGGTTTCGAAAATTTTTCGCTGAAAACAATACTTTAAAAGATTTTAAAGCATGTGGTGAGGAAAGCGAAAACATGGAGCAACTGTTGTGCACATGCAACGCTTTGATTTTGATTTGAGCTACTTAGGAGAAAACCACAAACCCGTATTTCAGCATGTTTGCAAAACCATCGCAAATGCACCCCCTGCATTGATGGATAAAAGTTTGTGTTAAAATCCTACATAATTTGTATGTAAGCTAGAGATATTCATGATTTTAAAAAAAAAAAAAAACCTTTACACCTCCTACCCCTCTTGCCTCCACCGCAACCGTACTTTTAGTAAGTAAGTAAGTAAGAAGTTTGGTATTAAACAGCTACGTAAGAAATAACCGTTAGTAAAAAATACTTAAAGTATTATTTTCCTGAATGAATTTAATAACTGCTTTTAACAGATTTGCCTTTTATTTAAGTTTAGTACTTCAACTTTTTGGTGAAAGTTTCGACATCGATTTTTCCTTGTGTGACTTATCGACTATCGATAGATGAAAGCATGCACACATCCCTACTTGTGACGAATTATTTCTTATATATTACTTCTATATGATGTCAAATTTCTTTGGTATACCCAGTCAATAAGAAACCATTTTTAGGGTTCCGTACCTCAAAAGAAAAAAACGGAACCCTTATAGGATCACTTTGTTGTCCGTCTGTCTGTCAAGACCCTTTATCTCACGAACGGGTAAAGGTATCAGGTTGAAATTAATACCATATATTAGGATCCATAAACCACACAAGATCTGAAAATTTCAATTTTTTACAACGACGCAATCAAAAGATATGGCATTTTATGTCCTTATCTCCATACATTTATTCAAAAATGTAAAACCTACAGGGTACTTCCCGTTGACCTAAAATTATGAAATTTGGCAAGAAGCTAGGTCCCACAGTACAAATAATGGGAAAAGTCTGAAATCATTAAATATTACAACTTTTCTCACAACTAATAGTAACCAATTGTGGTGAGCTCCTGTTTCAAGAACATTCATATAAGAGAGGGGTCAAGTTGGATGGTCCCTGAGGCGATTTTTGTTTTAGTTCTATTTAAAAACGGGAACACTTACAAACTTGAAAATTGGTATGTTTATAATGCATAAGCTATAAAATAACAACAAATAATAAAATTTGGTCAAGCGCGTGTCGGACTCAAAAAATCTAGCACATTAACTTACTGAAATTTCAAATAATACAATTATGACTGCCACGTGACATTCGTCAAGCAAAAACCATTAATGCTTTCAAATCTAAATTGATCGAATTCTACCTAAAGAAAGAGGAAAGTTGTCTGTAGGAAAATAGGACACTTATTTGCATTTTGTTGTTATATTATTTATATAATGTATGTATATGTATATATATAAAGGTATATATTTTTATGTTTATTTATGTATATTACATCTGTGTATATGTGTATTATTTTATGTAAGTATATATGTGTATTTATTTATTCTATGTCTGTATTTAAGTATTTTGGTAAATAAGTTTATTGTCAATGTCATGTTTGATTTTATGTACCTAATTTATTTTCAAATTAGTCTAACTTAGTTAAGCAAACTCTGCACTACTCGTGTCCATCTCAGCGATTCCCAGTCCTAAGGTTGCCTGGAAGAGATTGCTCTAAGCAATAAGGCCGCCTTTGCGCGCAATTAGATATAAGGTTTCTTACGCAATTACTCTTAATTTGTGTGCAATAAAGAGTTTCTATCTATCTATCTATCTATCTATGATTATGTGGTGGTACGGAACCCTCGGTGCGCGAGTCCGACTCGCACTTGGCCGGTTTTTTTTTATAGGAAACCATTGCGTTCCCACAAGCAGGTGGTCAGGTCAGGATAGATGCAGAGATACAGGTGGTCTTTCCCGGAGCTCCAATGTTGAAATCAAAAGCGTACTAACGTTGAAAAGGCAATGAAGAATCTCATGCCTGTGGTTTTGAAATTTTGCAATTTCCAGATTTATATAGGAATGATTGTGAGTGTCATAAAGCACACTATTACACAGTAATTATTTATGCACCGTCCTGTCTCTACATCATCCTAAGGTACTGTTAGATAATGCCTTTAGGCGTTAAGACCGCCTATGTACCTTTGTGCATGAAGTTAAATAAATAAAATAAATAAATAAAGTATTCAAGCCGTCAATATGGTCTGTATATGGGGGGTTATACCGTTCAAGATTCAAGATATTTATTGCAACCACATGGTAGGAAGATGGTAACATTAATGTAGTATCACATGTGGACCCGGAAGGGCACAGCAGTTTCACACTATTAAATTTATATTCTTAATTAAAATACTATTTCGATTACAACATAAATTAATTTGTCAATATAAAATTCCTACACAAAAATAAAATAAAACTAATTAGTAAAAAAGAAAAAAGCTAGTAACATAAAATTTAAATTTAGTAGATGTCATATAAGATGCATATTAAATAACAAAATCAAATTCCCTAACTTAAAACATAAGACTGAAATGCATTACTAAATTAAATTTATTTTGGTATTTACAAAGTTCCGTTCAAAGTACTAAGATAGCCCACTGATAAAAAAAAAACGTCTTCGTAGCCTATGTCTGGCTGGATAAATCCTTCGACTACCAAGTCGAAGGATTTCCGGTGAAATAAAGCGCTATAATTGTAAGTATAATAATAATAAAACTGGCCTACCGTCTCTTGCTTTACTAAGTACACCCTGTATGAAGTTCAATGGTATAATAAGCGGCGCATGAGTGCAAACCGCCCGTGGCGCCACTCGGTCTGCCCGTGCGTTCCCACGCCCCCTCGCCTCTCCGGCTCAGCCACGCTTCAAAACCCACACTACCAACATAAAATACCCCAACTTTCACTGCCAACTGCCAAATAAATACAAGTTTTTTGGAAGTGCGTGAATAATTACTCATTCGTGCAAAAAACCTGTTCGGGTATCGGATATGAATCTAAGGTAGGCGTTACCGATGATGCTACACCTGGCTTTTGGAAGAACACCGATATTTTATAGTTATAGCAAAGAATATCAATATAGTTACAGTAAGATTGACGAAAGAGATCTACCAGATGAGAATGAATAGAAACGTTGGAAGGGAAGGGATTCCAGGATCAAATTCAGGATGTTCTGAAAAAAGGCCTCGTTAAAAGTACCCTAAACCAACAACCATGTATAAAATGGAAAGTACAGGAAACGAGGGTAATGTGCTAAGATCGTAGCAGGTGGAGGACTGTGGTCTCTGCCTACCCCGAAGAGAAAGAGGCATGATGTTATGTATGTATATATATATACAGCAAAGATCAAATGCCCGTATGGTGCCGGCTAAGAATAGTACAACCAAAAGCACGTCAAGCTTAACAGATTGGTCCAGTTCAGTGTGACGCGGACCGTCCGCGCGGATGTCCGCATCGCACTAAACTTGGCCTTTGGGCTTTATGCCGTTTTTCCTCCAACAGCCGTAGAAACTAAAGTCGCGCTGCGAGTGTTAAGCCTGACCTGTTCTTGGCTGTACCACGGCATCTTTATTTGCCGCTTCACAGAATGCCTTGGCATTTTACAAAATGACGACATATTTTTAAATTCGTGATTTTACCCCGGCATTTTACATAACGACGCGTCGTTTCTGGCGGTCGCCAGCCGCTCTTGCGGTACGCTCGCTTCGCTCACTCGGCTCATGCGTTGTGGTCAAAACATAACCTAACCCAACCTACTACTTATAATGCACCAGTAATGATTTAAACCCGTTTACAACCTGCCGACCGTTTGTAAACAGCGAATTATACATGCTCTATTTGTTATTATAAACTACGTAAAAGTAATCAGAGTCACCCGCCCAGGTGGAGGATGATGGTCTGCTTTAGTGAGCGGAATGGTGTCACTTTGTGAAGCGAAAGTAATTGAATTGCATCATAAAGTTTAGCGCGTGTAGCTTTACAATTAGTAGTAGGTACCTAACCATAGTATTGCCTGTCCTAATTTTTGCCATATTTAATGAGCTGCAGCCGAAAAACCGTAAATAATAAAATTAGCAATAGCAATCTGGCGCTAGGACCTCGCTGAGTATTCAGGAGGTATAAAAAGTTTATGTTATGAAATACGTCTTAATCAAAACCTGATTTGCGATAAAAAAAATATCGTAAAAAACTACTGAGCCCTATACTCCGTATGGCCCGACACGCACTTGGCCGGTTTCGCTCTGGGGATTACATCCACGGTGACCGCAGTTTCGTACGGAGAAGGACGTTACGGCTCTACTTTCCTTTATCACTTACTATCAGGTGGCCCGTGTGCTCGTGTGCCTCCCTCTTCTATGAAAACAAATGCGTTGCCTTTGTGCCTTTTCACCATAGAGCTGTACTAGGTAGCCAACCTGTGAGCTGGCCAAATACCATCCAATAGGATAGCTCCATTTCCGAGCGCAGCTTTAATCTAGAACAATGGAGAATTTTTATTGGTTGGAAGTTTTTCATCCCACTGGAGCTACCTAGCACATCTTTGGTGGAAATCCCTTAGTCGCCTTTTACGCCTTGGAAAGAGATGAGTGGTACTTCCTAGTCTACCACAGAGACTAACATAGTTGAGTTTGAGCTTACAAAGTTGCTTGTTGTGTCCAACATCGATAATGCTAATTCGGTAATTGAATATTTCCTTGTGACCAACTGAAACTCTGGGCACCTAACCTGTCTGGGCCCGTTGGCAGCTGGTACGTTTGTAAACCCAAGTGTTATGGCGTATAATGCCTCCTCACTGCCGTTTATAAAATTACCTACCATAAAAATGATACTTTATCGCTTAGGTAGAAACAATCTGCGCTGGAGCAATTCACGGTCTGTAGTGTGGGACTACCGCGACAAACGGCATGCGTTGATGACACTCGCAAGTGATGACTCTCCGATAATAACTTTAGCCGTGGTTTAGGCTATACCTTCTCTAAAATTAGCAGCTACACGCTCGTCAATCTTAATTGTGACCTGCGGTGACCCCGAAATTCACAAAAATGAGAGAAAAGTATTTTTTTTCTATGTTATTTCAAAAATGTAAAACGACCACATCGTCTAAAGTTATAAATTTTCATTAATTTTTAGGGTTCCAGTACCAAAATGGTAAAAAAAGGAACCCTTATGGTGCCGCTCTGTCTGTCTGTCTGTCTGTCCGTCTGTCTGTCACACCTCTATATCTCAGCAACCACTTATGCTATCGACCTGAAATTTGGAATGGTTTTAGAATATAGTTGCCCAACTTTATTGCACATGAAAATATTTTGAATAAGTATGATTATTAATGTAAAGAGGGCCAAAATAGGGGGGGGCCAAATTTCAAATTGTCGCTACTAGGTCGAGTGGGGTATCATATGAAAGGACTTTACTTGTACATTTTAAAATATATTTTTGTATTTTTTTTAGTAACTTAGTTTTCAAGTTATGATGAAAAATGTCAAAAAAAAATACGAGTACCATTCCCCTTATCTCCGAAGTTTGAGTAAGGAAAAATCTGAATTAATTACAGTTGACAGAAGTTTATGTAAACTTTACAGAAAAAATAAAACGATCTTTCTAATTTACACAGTTTTTCAGAAATCTGCAAAAAAACCTTTATAAACAAATTTTGTTTTGCGGTCCTGAAAATGGACTTTATTGCTTCCAAAAATACTATAGGTATATCGGATCCCTCGGCGCGCGAGTCCGACTCGCACTTGACCGGTTTATACATAAAATGTAGCAATAAAATAGTTACTAATGGGAATAAATAGACAAAAAATAATGGTAATTTTAGAATTTTTTCCTTCAGTTATACTAATTTAAATAAAAATCTATGTCGACCACATCACTTCTCATATCTTGTTTATTACCTCGGTTTTTTTCTGCTATCATAAATTCCATATTTAATGTAAAAGTGGTTACGAAGTTATTCAGTCTCAAGGTCATTCAAGGAGTATTAGCCTTAACTTTCGTGATCGGAAAGTAAGAGCAATCAGCAGTAGACTACGAATGCTGCGTAGGTAGAGTAGCCTTAACCCACGATCACACCTAACTGAATTCAAAGACTAATTCGGCATACATTGCTGGGAGGCTTGGATATGTTAATTGCAATATCCTCACTTCAACGAGCAATGTAAGCCGAATTAGTTTTTGAATTAGGCGTGATGTTATATTACGTAATTTGTATTTCTGGAGGAGAGATATTTTGTATTACAACATTATCAAAATTTTCTTCGGTGTGTGGTTGCGGGTCGTTAGACCGCAGTCGTTAGGCCCTTAAATACAAACCAACTTAAATTAGCGTAATGTGTAACGATCAAGAGTGATCACTATCTTAGTCAGACCCGTAGGACAGACATAAATAGGTGTCCATCGTTGTCCTACTAACAGGACAAATTAGTAGATAAAAATACGGCCCACTTTCCGCAGATTTTCAGATGGACCGCGCATAAAAGTTGGTCATTTTATAATTTTTTATTGACAATTTTGTCGCGCGGGAAGTGTGCGGGCTCCCGCACACGACCGAGAATCGGTGGCCGATTTTTTGTAGGTCAAAAATGGAACGTACTGATTGCCATACTTCAACGCACACGACCGACAAAAACTCGGTGAGAAATAAAATCGGCCGTCACGGCCGATCCGTTTGTCGGTGAGAAATGGAACATACGTAAATCTATACTTCAACGCACACGACTCACCGTCGCCGGCCGTCGCGGTCTCGTCAGTCAGCTCCGTACACTCGCTAGGGAGGGGTGCGTGTTGAATCACGCACGATGGATATTGACATCGAGATTTTGATTCCTGTATTACGTGTAGGTAATAAACAACGTATGAAGACAAGTCTCAGACAAAAATAAAAACCGAACGTTTTTCCGTTTTCCGCCGGACGAATGAACGACGATAAATAAGTAAAATTATGTACCTATTTTATTCTAGATTTGCTTCACGTTTGGTTTTCTAGGTAGGTTTACATAAGTACCTCTTGGTAAGTATCTACCTCATAGAAATTGGAAATCCTTGTCCTACCTACAGAAATTGTCGTGCCACTACGATCAACATTGCCAGCCGTGGACGAATGAAAAATACAGGATGTAAAAAAAAAAGTAGGATGATCCTTCTAAGGGGTGATTGTACGTACAATACTAAAATAAAAATACTTTAATTAATATTTAATTTCTGATTTGTTTGATCATTAAATTAGTTTTTCCTCCGAATTACATTCCAGTAGTTTATTGAAATGTGCTAGTGAGTGGATATTAAATAACAATAAACATCCTTGTCTACGTCGTTTAACCCTTGTGCTTCACTTCTTCTTGAGCTAAAACAACTTTTTTTAAGCAAAATATTTTTTTTATATTTTATACGATGTAGAATCACTCCTTAGAAGTATATTCGAACTTTTTTTACACCCTGTAGATTAAACAGTTCCGTGAGATATACAATGTATGCAAAGGTTCTCGAGTGGTACTTTTGTTCAACAAAAATAAAATACAAAATTCCGATTCTCAATTTTTTTATTCTAATTTCCAATAAAGTTGTTCAGTTTCATGAGTAGAACGAGTAAAACTACCACCCGAGAGGTTTTGCGTATTGGTAATTACAAGTTGTATAATAATATACCTTCTTGGTAACCTAAACCTACCTAGTCATCATCAGAGTGATTGTGTTTGTTTGACCAACAACCGCGGCGCTAGTGGGTAGGTACAGTCAGCCGCACGTTAGGTAGTAACACTTTGACCTTGAGCGGGTCTTTGGTTTCGGGGGTTTGTAGCTTAGCGCTGGTTCAAGTTATAGGTACCTACTGGCTTTGTTAACACTTACTTGCTACTGTGCGTACCTTGTAGGTAGTTGTAATTATACTGTTTTTACATCTTTTGTGGTACAAAGGTACTGAGGTAGGTGCCTAGGCTAGGTCCTAGAAACTTTAGTAAAAAAATATTAAACTCGCACTGCCGGGTTTTTTAATGAGTAGATAATATATCATATTCTAATATGTTTGTATGCTTGGAGATAATAACAAATAGTTCAATCATTATGACATTTATGACCCGTGAATAATCAGTTCTTGGTTTTTTTTCGTAGGCCCTCGGGGGGGAGTGGACTGGGGGTGTAAATTCAAAAAGTAGACTGAATCAGGCTCCTGTTTATTCGAAAAATGCTTTTTTTAATGGGTTTTCTTGAATAACTCAACCATTTTTGAATTTATAGTAAAACCATGAAGACAAAAATTTTAGAAAATTCGATTCTCCACAAGTTTGTATTTTAAAATTTTTCTTCCAGGATCGATATTTTGGAAATTAAACCTGAAAAACAGGACAAATTCAAAATATTATCATTATCTCCTATGTTCCACGTTTTACGGCATGAATGAAAAGAAACAAAGTTGTAGAGAATCAAATTCTGAACAATTTTGGTACCTATCTTTTCCCCCCCAAAATTGATATTTTGGGAAAGAAACCTGAAAAACGCGACCAATTCAAAATATTATCATTATCTCCTATGTTCCACGTTTTACAGCATGAATGAAGAGAAACAAATTTGTAGAGAATCAAATTCTGGACAAATTAAGTTTTCATTAATTAATAGGTAATTAATTAATTAATTAAGTTTAATTTCCAAAATATCGATTTTGGGGGCAAAAAGGTGGGAACCAAAATTGTTCAGAATTTGATTATCTACAACTTTGTTTCTCTTCATTCATGCCGTAAAACATGGAGCATAGGAGATAATGATAATATTTAGAATTTGTGTCGCGTTTTTCAGGTTTAATTTCCAAAATATCGATTTTGGGGGGAAAAAGGTAAGAACCAAAATTGTTCAAAATTTGATTCTCTACAACTTTGTTTCTCTTCATTCATGCCGTAAAACATGGAACAGGAGATAATGATAATATTTAGAATTTGTGTCGCGTTTTTCAGGTTTAATTTCCAAAATATCGATTTTGGGGGGAAAAAGGTAAGAACCAAAATTGTTCAAAATTTGATTCTCTACAACTTTGTTTCTCTTCATTCATGCCGTAAAACGTGGAACATAGGAGATAATGATAATATTTAGAATTTTTGTCGCGTTTTCCAGGTTCCATTTCCAAAAAATCAATTTTGGGGGAAAAAAGGTAGGGGCTAAAATTGTTCAAAATTTGATTCTCTACAACTTTGTTTATCTTCATTAATGCCGTAAAACGTGGAACATAGGAGAAAATGATAATATTTAGAATTTGTGTCGCATTTTTCTGGTTTAATTTCCAAAATATCGATTTTGGGGGAAAAAAGGTAGAAACCAAAATTGTTCAAAATTTGATTCTCTACAACTTTGTTTCTCTTCATTTATGCCGTAAAACGTGGAACATAGGAGATAATGATAATATTTAGAATTTGTGTCGGGTTTTTCAGGTTTAATTTCCAAAATATCGATTTTGGGGGAAAAAGGTAGGAACCAAAATTGTTCAAAATTTGATTTTCTGCAACTTTGTTTATCTTCATTCTTGCCGTAAAACGTGGAACATAGGAGATAATGATAATATTTAGAATTTGTGTCGCGTTTTTCAGGTTTAATTTCCAAAATATCGATTTTGGGGGAAAAAAGTAGGAACCAAAATTGTTTAAAATTTGATTCTCTACAACTTTGTTTCTCTTCATTCTTGCCGTAAAACGTAGAACATAGGAGATAATGATAATATTTAGAATTTGTGTCGCGTTTTTCAGGTTTAATTTCCAAAATATCGATTTTGGGGGGAAAAAGGTAAGAACCAAAATTGTTCAGAATTTTATTATCTACAACTTTGTTTATCTTCATTAATGCCGTAAAACGTGGAACATAGGAGATAATGATAATATTTAGAATTTGTGTCGCGTTTTTCAGGTTTAATTTCCAAAATATCGATTTTGGGGGGAAAAAGGTAGGAACTAAAATTGTTCAGAATTTTATTATCTACAACTTTGTTTATCTTCATTAATCCGTAAAACTTGGAACATAGGAGATAATGATAATATTTTGAATTTGTGTCAGGTTTTTCAGGTTTAATTTCCAAAATATCGATTTTGGGGGAAAAAGGTAGGAACCAAAATTGTTCAAAATTTGATTCTCTACAACTTTGTTTCTCTTCATTCTTGCCGTAAAACGTAGAACATAGGTGATAATGATAATATTTAGAATTTGTGTCGCGTTTTTCAGGTTTAATTTCCAAAATATCGATTTTGGGGGGAAAAAGGTAAGAACCAAAATTGTTCAGAATTTTATTATCTACAACTTTGTTTATCTTCATTAATGCCGTAAAACGTGGAACATAGGAGATAATGATAATATTTTGAAGTGTGTCAGGTTTTTCAGGTTTAATTTCCAAAATATCGATTTTGGGGGAAAAAGGTAGGAACCAAAATTGTTCAAAATTTGATTCTCTACAACTTTGTTTCTCTTCATTCTTGCCGTAAAACGTAGAACATAGGTGATAATGATAATATTTAGAATTTGTGTCGCGTTTTTCAGGTTTAATTTCCAAAATATCGATTTTGGGGGGAAAAAGGTAAGAACCAAAATTGTTCAGAATTTTATTATCTACAACTTTGTTTATCTTCATTAATGCCGTAAAACGTGGAACATAGGAGATAATGATAATATTTTGAAGTGTGTCAGGTTTTTCATGTTTAATTTCCAAAATATCGATTTTGGGGGAAAAAGGTAGGAACCAAAATTGTTCAAAATTTGAATCTCTACAACTTTGTTTCTCTTCATTCTTGCCGTAAAACGTAGAACATAGGAGATAATGATAATATTTAGAATTTGTGTCGGGTTTTTCAGGTTTAATTTCCAAAATATCGATTTTGGGGGGAAAAAGGTAGGAACCAAAATTGTTCAGAATTTTATTATCTACAACTTTGTTTATCTTCATTAATGCCGTAAAACGTGGAACATAGGAGATAATGATAATATTTAGAATTTGTGTCGCGTTTTTCAGGTGTAATTTCCAAAATATCGATTTTGGGGGAAAAAGGTAGGAACCAAAATTGTTCAAAATTTGATTCTCTTCAACTTTGTTTCTCTTCTTTCATGCCGTAAAACGTGGAACATAGGAGATAATGATAATATTTAGAATTTGTGTCGCGTTTTTCAGGTTTAATTTCCAAAATATCGATTTTGGGGGAAAAAAGGTAAGAACCAAAATTGTTCAAAATTTGATTCTCTACAACTTTGTTTCTCTTCATTCTTGCCGTAAAACGTAGAACAGGAGATAATGATAATATTTAGAATTTTTGTCGCGTTCTTCAGGTTTAATTTCCAAAATATCGATTTTGGGAGAAAAAAGGTAGGGACCAAAATTGTTCAGAATTTGATTTTCTACAACTTTGTTTCTTTTTATTCATGCCGTAAAACGTGGAACATAGGAGATAATGGTAATATTTTGAATTTGTTGCGTTTTTCAGGTTTAATTTTAAAAAAATATCGATCCTTGAAGAAAAATTGTAAGGACTAAACTTGTAGCAATTCAAATTTCCTACAATTTTTGTCCGTACGGTTTTACTGTGAAATCAAAAATGGCCGAGTTATTCAAGAAAAACCATTTTTTTTGAAAAAATAAACCATTTTTCGAATACACACGGGAGCCTAATTCAGTCTCCTTTTTAAATTTACACTCCCAGTACCCCCCGAGGGACCTACGAAAAAAAAATTCAAGAACGGATTATTTACGGGTAGGGTCGGTTTTTGGACTGTAACAACCGAAACAACCGGTTTTCATTGTTTTTTTTTCTAGTTTCGTTTCAGGTTTGGATAGCTAGCTAGGTAGGTACGGTCAACAGCACGTCAGTCAAAACATAAACAGGACGCCCGAAACCAGAGACCCGCAATGGACAAAGTGTTACCACTGAAGTGCGGTCAACTGTACGTAGGCACTTTTCTATAAATATGCGTCTTACTGCCAGTTGCAGAAATCTTCTTAAAAATAAAAGCTCCTTTACTATATTACGATGTATATCGTAATATTATCATGACATCCCATGAAACGTCCACTACAGGACAGGAAACTCCCTCCCTAAATTTCTATAGCAAATAAATATCTTTATCTTATCTCCAAAATTCCAGTTTTTGCTAAAACAATGTGCAGGAGAAGTATCATAGTCACCACGCTTGTTAGCGTTACGGCTGGCACCATTTACCGCGGTTGTTGGTGACCGCAGAATATAAGAGAGATGATACGATACACATCCTCTGGTTCATTAGCCCTGTAGTCGCCTCTTACGACACCCATGGGTAGAGATAGGTTGGTACTATTTTTTGCCGGCACCACACGGGGCGTGATATACTGTGCCGAATTAGTCTTTGAATTCAGCCAGGTGTGATCTCTCCTTAAGTTTGGTTCTGACCACAGAACTACGATAGGGCCACTCCGCCTGCGCGCGCACCCCCCCATAGAAGCGAATATAGTAAAAAACATTGGTTCCTTATTGAATAGGTATACTTTCCAATTTATGTTCCTAGGTGCTTATTTTGAATGCACATCATAAACACATTCGTTGCCATAGAGACGCTGTCACTGGTTTTTTGCATATTACTCTCTCGCGATAATGGTACTATGTTTATCGCACTCAAAGGAAAACGTGTTAGTTTTAGTAAATGGTGACACTGATTTCTATTGAATGACATAAAGAATTCGTCTCTAGAAGTAGATGGACTTCAGAGCTCTGTGGTTCTTATTTTCTGCGCATGGGTGACAGGCGGAGAGCCAATGAACGATTCACTCGCATCCTCTCCCACTACCGCGCTCACTCCCGCAACTCTTTTCTTGACTTCTGCGCCACAGTAAGAGTTATTTTGTTCGCTGTATATGCCTTATACCTACACATGCGTGTTGGCTTATATTTGGCGTTCATGGCCGAATATGTGGATAAGCCTTTAGCCCCCAGTAGACTTTGGGCCAACCGTTGGCCGCGCCGGCTCGGCAAGCTTGATGACAGCGTTCACACGTTGGTGTGTGTAGGTGTAGCGTGTAGGTCTGTCAAGCAAGATGGACGTAGACGCGGAGACTATTACTGCCGCTGCAATGTACTTTTACAGTGCTTTTAATTTTTATTACCAGCTGCACCATATTTGAAAAATAAGATGAAATAATTTTTACTTATTAAAAAAAAACTAAAACGTCCATCTACTCCACTTATTGGAAATGAGGACACGGCCAACGTGTGAACGCCGTTGGCGGCTTGTGGCAAAACCGATAACCGACGGCACGCCGGCGAGCGTTGGTCGCAAACGGCAAACTCACGCAAACGGGCCTAGTAGACGTTGGCTACGCCGGCGCGGTCACGCAGCCAACGTGTAGAGCCAGTGTTTAGTTATCAACCTTTAAAACAAGGTGCTCCGTATCCGTATTTACGATGCCCGCCCCCCTCCCCCCGCTTCACCGCAAGTACCCCTCTGTTGCTCTGCGTAAGTTGTCTGCCTAATGAGGTGCGCTAGAGTAGGTACTAGTGAATATAATATAATCTGTTTCACGAGTCAATGCCAAAGTTTAGCAACACATTTTGCAGCTAACTATATCAAGGCTATTGTGCACCATGATCAATAGTAGATAATCAGCTAAAGCTGTCAGAAAAAAAACAAGTTTGTAACATAATGTTATTTTTTTCGTCAAATATACTCTAGTTCGTCTGGTTCTTGGTGGTTTGTCTGGTTCTATGGCTGCAAAATGTGTTGGTAAGTGTTGGCATTGACTCTTGAAACCATAGCTTGAAACGGATTAGGTATATACTCGTACCTACAACGTGTGGCACGTTAGTCCTGTACATAACAGGGGCAAATAATTAAAGTATAGGCTCTCTTAGATATTATGAGGAATTGGTTTAATGATGTTTAAAGTTATTTTAATATTAATCAAACGCATCATCACGCCTTTATCCCATAGGTAGAGCATCAAAGAGTGTATGCGATGATGAGAAATCTAGCTTTGTCTATTACTTATGAACCTAAACCATTTTTTTTATGTTACAAGTGAGCAAACGCGCAGGTGGGCCACCTGATAAGTGTTCACTACCGCCCATAGCACCCATATTAGTGGCAGTAGTTGGTCGACCGAGCTTCGCTCTATAATAGCCGCCACAACATTAAAATATCATTGGATAAGCAAGCTATTCTTACCGCCAACAGATAGCACTGTAGATTTCCGTCTAAATCGCGGAGAAATTGTAAATTTCATCGAAATCGTTAGAGCCGTTTTCGAGAAACCGTTTACAAATATATATATACCGGGTAATTTGAATGCGTGACATAGATCAGGGATCAATATCAGTAACGGAACAACTTTTCCCACGAAAATCAATTTTTGACCTCCCATAGAAACTGCATCAGCTGATAGCGCATTTTGTATGGAAGGTCAAATTTGGTTTTTCGTATTTCGAACTATGTTCCTTGGGAAAATACTATTTAACGAGCAATATTTGTATACAAATATACCTATATGTTTGCAATCTGTTTCTCGAAAACGGCTCTAACGATTTCGATGAAATTTACTATATGAGAGCGTTCGGGGGCCGCCTTTAAGACAGAAACCTACAGCGCCACCTGTTGGCGAGTAGAATAGCTTGCTCACCCGATGATATTTTAATGTTCAGGCAGCTATTATAGAGCGAAGCTCGGTCGACCAGGTACTGTACAAATATTGCACGTTTAATAGTATAGGATATTTGGAAACTAATAAGATAGCAAAGCGCGTTGCTTACTTTGAGAACTAAGATGGTATGTCTCATGTGCCGGTAGTTTTACTGGCTCCCTTACCCTTCGAATTGCTGCTTCACGGCAGAAATAGCCAAGGGGGTGGTACTTCACCAGAAGGACTTTGCACAAAATCCCTACCACTAAGTAATTTAAAAATAAATCCAAACTAAAAATAAATCCAAATTGTTTTTACTCTTTTTAGGGTTCCGAACCTCAAAAGAAAAAAACGGAACCCTTATAGGATCACTTTGTTGTCCGTCTGTCTGTCTGTCTGTCAAGACCCTTTATCTCACGAAAGGGTAAAGGTATCAGGTTGAAATTAATACCACATATTAGGATCCATGAACCACACAAGATCTGAAAATTTAAATTTTTTACAACGACGCAATCAAAAGATATGGCATTTTATGTCTTCATCTCGATACATTTATTCAAAAATGTAAAACCTACAGGGTACTTCCCGTAGACCTAAAATTATGAAATTTGGCAAGAAGCTAGGTCTCACAGTACAAATAATGGGAAAAGTCTAAAATCATTAAATATTACAACTTTTCTCACAACTAATGGTAACCAATTGTGGTGAGCTCCCGTTTCAAGAACATTCATATAAGAGAGGGGTCAAGTTGGATGGTCGCTGAGGCGATTTTTGTTTTAGTTCTATTTAAAAACGGGAACACTTACAAACTTGAAAATTGGTATGTTTATAGTGCATAAGCTATAAAATAACAACAAATAATTAAATTTGGTCAAGCGCGTGTCGGACTTAAAAAATCTAGCACATTAACTTACTGAAATTTCAGCTAATACAATTATGTTTATGTGGTGGCACGGAACCCTCAGTGCGCGAGTCCGACTCGCACTTGGGCGGTTTTTTTATTTAGTAACCCGTGACACAAAAAAACACTATATCTACCCGTGCGAAGCCGGGGCGGGCCTAGTCCTACCTACTATACCCAGCGGTTGATCAAGACGCTCCTAACGGTACCTCATTTGTCAAATTACGATAACTAGTTTAGAAGTTATGAAGGACCAGTATACATACATACCGTTCAAAATCATAACCCTTCTCTTTGCCGTAGTCGGGTAGTGAATTAAAAGTTTATTGTATTTATTGTGCAGAATTTATTGGTTTAGGATACCTGCAAGTACTGTCAATCGATCAGTGATACCCTATGGACGGTCCATTAATTTTATTTGCCGCTGCTCCAGGCCACACGATGTACATATCGTAATATCATCATAACATCCCATAAACGCGTCCACTGCACGACAGGGAGCTCCCACCAGATCTCCAGTAAAATCGCGTGGTACTTTGAGGGGGATTTACCATAGTCACCACGCATGTGGGCGTTGCGGCTGGCGACCGCTGTTGTTGGTGACCGCAGTATGTAAGATCGTACGATTCACAGAAAGTTGTTGCTGCCCATCCTCCGGTTCATAAGCCCTTAGTCACCTCTTACGACACCCACGGGTATAGATGACTCTGTACATATAGTGATCCTAATCTAACACCCTGTATACTTACCCTAACACCCTGTATAGTTATCCTATCCTAACACCATGTATACTTACCATAAGACCCTATACATATAGTGATCCTAATCTAACACCCTGTATACTTACCCTGAAACCGTGTGTATTTATCCTAACCTAACACCCTGTATACTTACCCTAACATCCTGTATAATAATCCTAACCTAACACCCAGTATACTTACCCTAGCACCCTGTATGTATAGTACTTAGTCGTTCTAACCTAACACCTTTTATACTTACTCTTACATCCTGTATAGGTATCCTAGCCTAACACCCTGTATATTAACAAAGAATGACCATTAGAAGCATTTTTGATAATACCGAGACTTATAAAAAAATATGTTCATGGAATCTTATCTCACTAACAAAAAATAAAATCATCGACATCGTGTGTCGATATTATTTTGATCGATCACCTCCCTATCGTCATTCGTCATACAAGAAAATCGGTCACCGATTATCGCTCGTGTGCGTTGGGTCGGTCACAAAATCGGTCGTAAAATCGGGGGAAAAATGTGCCCGATAATCGGACCTACAAAAACTCGGTCGTGTGCGGGAGCCCATGCTACAATGGTACTGGGGTACACATGAATTTGTAGACTGGGTCTAGGAGAATAACAAAGATTTTAACAAAGACTTGGTGTAATCTTCGTCGTACTTCTAGTTCTATCGTTTGTACCTACATAGATATTGTGCTTCCAACAACGATTTGTTAGTTGTTTCATGCAAAGCTTCTTAAGATATAAAAACCGGCCAAGTGCGAGTCGGACTCGCGCACCGAGGGTTCCGTACCACCACATAATCATAATTGTATTAGTTGAACCTTCAGTAAGTTAATGTGCTAGATTTTTTGAGTCCGACACGCGCTTGACCAAATTTTATTACTTGTTGTTATTTTATAGCTTATGCACTATAAACATACCAATTTTCAAGTTTGTAAGTGTTCCCGTTTCTAAATAGAACTAAAACAAAAATCGCCTCAGCAACCATCCAACTTGACCCCTCTCTTATATGAATGTTCTTGAAACGGGAGCTCACCACAATTGGTTACCATTAGTTTTGAGAAAAGTTGTAATATTTAATGATTTCAGACTTTTCCCATTATTTGTACTGTGAGACCTAGCTTCTTGCCAAATTTCATAATTTTAGGTCATCGGGAAGTACCCTGTAGGTTTTTCATTTTTGAATAAATGTATGGAGATGAGGACATAAAATGCCATATCTTTTGATTGCGTCGTTGTAAAAAATTGAAATTTTCAGATCTTGTGTGGTTCATGGATCCTAATATATGGTATTAATTTCAACCTGATACCTTTACCCGTTCGTGAGATAAAGGGTCTTGACAGACAGACAGACAGACAGACAGACGGACAACAAAGTGATCCTATAAGGGTTCCGTTTTTTCTTTTGAGGTACGGAACCCTAAAAAGAAGGAATAGTTTCATCATCTTCTTCTTTATAAGAAAAGGAAACTGACTGATTGATCTATCAACGCACAGCCCAAGCCCTTTGGTCTAGAAACTTGAAATTTTGCACAAAGGCTCCATAAATCGGGTGTAAAAAAAATTTAAGCACTATTTACGCCCGTTACTTAGACCAGTCCGTGTGGTGCCGGCAAAGAGTAGTACCAACCCATACATACCCGTGGGTGTCGTAAGAGGCGACAAAGGGTTAACTGGAGGATGGGCAGCAGCATCCTCCTTCATATCTTACATCTTACTTACTGCGGCCACCTACAACCGCGGTCCATGGTGCCAGCCGTAACGCTAACAAGAGAGGTGACTATGGTACTTCCCCTCTACATTTTTCCAGCAAAAGCTAGAGCTAATTCTGGAGGGTGCTCCCTGTCCTGTAGTGGACGTTTTCATGGGATGTTATGATTGACTTAGACCATGAGAGTGAACAACTTTCCCTGAGGAACATAAGTCGAAATTGGAAAAAATAATTACTTCTCATTCAAAATGCGCAATCAGCTGGTGGAGCTTCGATTATAATTTTATTAGCCTATGTAGTGTCCCACTCCCGTCCCGTGTGGTGCCAGCAAAAATAGTACCATCCCATACATACCCGTGGGTGTCGTAAGAGGCGACTAAAGGTTATAAACTGGAGGATGGGCAGCAGCATCCTCCTGTGTATCATACCATCTTACTTACTGTGGTCATGTACAACCGCGGTCCATGGTGCCAGCCGTAACGCTGACAAGCGAGGTGACTATGGTACTTTTTTCCACCAAAAGCTAGAATTCTGAAGGGAGCTCTCTGTCCTGTAGTGGAAATTTCATGGAATGTTTAGATGATGATGATGATGAGTATCCCACTGCTGGGCAAAGGCCTTCCCTCTATCATTTGTCTCTGTCTTGAGCTATTATTGGCCAATTCTCAAGAAAAACGTGAAGGTCGTCTTGTCATCGCCTAAGGGGTCTACCTCGTCGTAGGTTACCTGACCATCCTCCGGGACCCATTCGGTGGTCAATGTTGCCGACTCTTAAAGTAGGCCGTGCTGCAGTGGTTTCTTGCCGTTTCTTTTACGCTGCCATAGCACGATCCGAAACGGCGTAGACTCGCTCTATTTGCATTGTATTCTGCATGACATTCAATAAGTATTCTGTAAAGAATCTACATTGAATAAAATTATCTGAATCTGAATCTGCTTCTATGGGCAGTTGAATTTCTTTTTCGTATTTTGACCTATGTTCGTTGGGAAAAGTTGTTCAGTTTCCCGGTCTGAGTAACACGCTAAAATAGTGTAATTTATTTTTTTACACTTTGTATAAAAAGGCGAGCGCTTAGAAAGGAATTTGTGGAATTCATCCCCTTTATAAATCCACGGGAATCTAAAGAGTGGAATTCTCTGCCTGCGTCTGTGTTCCCGAGTTCATATAACCCGAATCTATTCAAGTCGCGACTGAATAGGCTTCTTCTAGGCAAGCTCGTCCCATCGTCGAACTCATCTCTGTCCTCAAGACTAGATCGAGGTCAAGAGTAAGCCCATTGACAATTTAAAAAAAAGTCCACGCAGATGAAGTCGCGGACAACAGCTAGTCAAAATATAAAACTCACGACACTAGCGCGACAAAGCTGACGTTAGCTCTACCTACATTAAACATCCAATTAAAATTCAGGACAAAATACAACCCAGGACAGTTTTAGAGATATTTTTAGATAGATAGATAGATAGATAGATAAATTGTTTATTTAGGAATACAGCACAAATCCACAACAAAATATTTAACAATATAAAATGCACATTAAATCTAAATCTAGTTATAGAGTGTGCCGCACCCCCAAGTAGGCCCTAACTCAGCATAATGCTGCAGCGGCAAAGCACGCCACAGCGCTGATATTCTGTCAGCGCCTGTAAAAGTGCGAGTTCGCAATCTAATAGAGGTAATTGTACGGTTACCTATTGGTTAAAATAATAATAATGTAATTTTAACCAATAGGTAACCGTAGCGTCTTGTCGACGCCTATGAGGCTGAAAAGATAATATTACATAAGTTTCTTCACCGAGAAAGGGTATTAATTTTCTCGTGTGAGTAAAACTGGACGATTTGGTTAACCACAATAGCGCTTAGAGGTAGAAATGGAAAGTCGTGTCCGGGTAAATATTAGTCGAACGTGCCGGTAGACATGCACATGTATGATAGACTGGAGCTGCATAGCAACTACCCACATTTTATACAGGGTGCAACAGAAAGAGTGTAAGGCTTCGATCATAAATTTTTGTAGGTAGATGTACGATCGCTGCCTAAAAATGCAAAATCCTATACTATTAAATGAGCAATATTTATAATTAGTAATCAGTTCCCGTGTGGTGCCGGCAAAGAATAGTACCATCCCATACATACCCGTGGTGTCGTAAGAGGCGACTAAGGGTTATAAACTGGAGGATGGGCAGCAGAATCCTCCTGTGTATCATACCATCTTACTTACTGCGGTCACCTACAACCGCGGTCCATGCGTAAAGCTGACAAGAGAGGTGACTTTGGTACTTCCCCTCCACATTTTTCTAGCAAAAGCTAGAATTCTGGTGGGAGCTCCCTGTTTTTCAGTGGACATTTCATGGGATGTTATGATGAATCAGTTGCTCGGAAACCGATTTCGATGAAATTTACTATTGGGGGGTTTAGGGGGGAAAAATTGATCTAGCTAGGTCTCATATGTGAAAAAATTCGTTTACCTCGTTTTTTAAAAAAATCTTGAAAAAACCGCGTTTTAGAAACCCTTCAGCGCCATCTGTTAGTGGGCTTTGGTTAAGATTATACATAGCGAAGCTCGGTTGCCTAGGAACTTATAATAATACTTAACGTATAAGGTGAGAGCAGTGGCGTGCACAGAGATTTTAGACAGGGTAGGCAAAAAAATTTCGATGCTATTACTTACCAAAATACTAATACGTATTGGTTTGTGTGTTTAATTTAAAAATGGGGTTCGAAATTTTCCGTTTTCTGTTTTCTCAAATCTTATATTTATTTGCCTACTATCGCCAAAACAAATAAAAACAAAACAAACAATGACGACTCAGTATAAAAAATAAATAAAATTTATCATTCAAATACATAGGTACATAAGCACGAAGAAAATAATAATAATAAAAGGTAATAATAATGGTCTTTATAATGTCACTTTTTAAAATTGTTACGTAAGACTTCGGTAACTTTCGGCCAAAGTGAGACATTGCCTACCCTGTGCGATTGTGTGCGTTAATTATATCATTGTGTGCCATGTATTTATAAGAACGCACACATAGTGCATTCGCATAACCACGTCGGCACACATGCAAACATTTAGACAGGAATAGTATGTGTCTTTGCCGTCAGGCGCGTAGCGGCGCTAGTGCAGCGAAATAATGCGATGTGGAATGTGCATACCACAGGTACTTACCGAGGCGATGATACCACTGATACTCGACAGGTGGAGCTAATTTAAGTTTTTAGAATGTTTCTTTTAAGGGCCCCATACAAAGCCCTGCCTGCAGGGCCCTGCTTGCAGTGCCACTGCCAATCGTACTTTGTGTGGGCATGCAGGGCCGACAAAATGGCCGTTACATCGGCCCTGCAACACCACACACGGTACGATTGGCAGTGCGCACTGCAAGCAGGGCCCTGCAGGCAGGGCTTTGTATGGGGCCCTTTAACCTATGCTTTCAATGATTGTAGGTAGTAAATACCACTAATAAATACATAAATACAATGTGACAAGGTATCCAAATAAAATCCGATTATCAAAGAGAATATAACCACTCCGATTATTTTGTTAGAGTAGGTAGGGTAGGCAGTGTCTTTTTGTCTTTATGGAGTGCACGCCACTGGGTGAGAGCATCTACACAAAATGGGTTTGTCGGATACAACTACCTGCATAGCATGTGGTGAAGAAAACAAACGCATGGAGCACCTTATGTGCACTTGCGATGCTTTGGCTAACAAGCGAATGAAGATTCTGGGTCAGGCTTATCCGACACCAGAAGACTACAGGCTCCTTCCGCTGAAATCTACATCGAAGCTCATAACGAGCATATTCGGAGACAGCGGAAGATAACAGAATAAGGCAGGGGAAGCACAAAAGATCCCATAGGGTCGAAGTGCTCTGAGGCCCAACAAGGATCTCAGCCCCACGTAATAAGATACGAACGTATAAGGTCCTCTTTGTGCTTTATCGTTTTAGAAATCAGAAAACAGAAACAGTGTAATACGGAAATGGGGACATCAAAGAGATTGTATAATACCTACTTTACAGCGTGTAGCGGAATGGTGTGACAATACTGAAGGGTATGAATCTGCTCATAAAACTGAACAACTTTTCCCAAGGAACAGGTCGAAATACAAAAAACCAAATTTGAACTCCCATAAAAATGCGCTATCAGCTTGATGCAGTTTCTATGGGAGGTCAAAAATTGATTTTGGTCCATGACCTTTGGGAAAAGTTGTTCAGTTTCATGGGCAGATTCACACCCTTTAGTATTATCGTAACTTTCCGTTACACGCTGTACAACTTAAGTGTCTACGCAAATGGCAAAAATATCCATGGCTGACCACCGATTAGGTTTCCTTAGATCTTGTCATGGGCCTACATCTCTTTCTAGCATACTGCTGGTATTGTTGCTAGAAAAAGATGTAGGCCTATTTAATTTTCTTTTTCTGGAACGGAAATGTTCCTTCACGTGAGCTTTCTAGCTGTATGTGGAAATACTGCAAACTTGCAAACTTGATTGGATAGTTTGTATGGAGAAGCCGATTTTTTTTTATTTCCTATAAGTTTTGTTAACTGAAAGTTGTTTAGTTACGTTGACTGATCATGCCCTTTCAGTATTCGGAAGGCTGTCCCTTAAACCCGGTATACATAAAATCTCTTAGGGAGACACTTATTCGTTAGAATCTTGAGATTGATCTTGAGTGTATGTATAAAGTCGCCGGGGTGAGTGCGTCAATGCGGCCAATATTTCGAACACTACGCTTGTTAGTTGCGGCTGGCACCGTGGACCGCTGTGGTTGGTGACAGAAAGACGCTGCTGCCCATTCTCCGGCTCTTAAGGGGCTGATAAGAGCAAAAACGCTTCACTTGAGCAGGTTTTTAACGAAAAGTGATGAATATATGGCCGTGAAAAAAAATTATGTGATAATTAAGCATCTTTCCAAGAATATGGCCGACTCTGAAACACGATTAAATATATTACGCCACAAAAAAAATCCAAAGTTACCTCATTTCATTTCATTTATTCATTGCTTTACATGTAGTTACATTCATAGGTCTTATAATTAATAAAAAGATCAATACATGTACCCTGTTAGGGCATAGCAAGTGTCAAGGCCACGTTTATAAATTAAATTCAAATTATGTCCATACAATAAAAAAAAAGAGAAAAGAATAATAATAATAACAACAAGATCAAATAATACAAATTAAGATTAAAAATTAAAAACGTGCCTGTCAAATTATTAATACCTAACCTTTACATGTCAAATTAAAATACATTTATTTACAATTATCTATGTCACATTAAATTCAAGTTTTGTCAAACAATATTAGAACAAATAATAACAATAAAATCAAATATTATAAAAAATTTAAAACGTGCATGTCAGATATCTTTGTCACACATAAACTCTTTGACCGTATAATACGCCTTTTCTAGTAGAAGTGATTTTAGTTTTCTGTTAAATACAGTGTCTTTGTCCTCGTTTTTTATATGATCGGGTATTTTGTTATAAATAGAAATAAATCGATAGTTTGGGCTCTTTTTTGTAAGTTCTAGTTTTGGTTCTATTGGTTGGACCAGGCGTTCTTTGCCACGCAGTTTAAATTCCGGGTTTAATTCACAATTAGATTTAAATAAATTTCTGTGCTGACTAACAAATTGGCAAGTTTGCAATATGTACATGCATGGTAAAGTAAAAATTTTTTTGTCGATGAAACGTGGTTTGCAGCTTTCAATTTGTTTGATATTCACGAGGATACGAATGCATTTCTTTTGAAGCACGAAAAGGTCCATAAATTCAACACTATCACCCCACAATATCACACCGTAACTTAGCCACGAATATGCGTAGGCATAGTATGCAGATAGTGCAGTTTCGTATTTAGTATTGGCTTTTAAGACACTAAGGGCATAAATAAATTGGGACATCTTAGATTTAATTTTATTTATGTGTTGTTTCCAGCTTAGGTGACAGTCGATTGTTATCCCTAGTAGTGAAAAATCCATAGTCTCTGAAATTCCGGTCTTTAGTTCAAAAGTTTTAAAATCTAAATTGCTTCTTTTGTAAGTTTTAAATTGAGTTATTTTTGTTTTATTTAGATTTAGTTTTAGATTATGTTCTTCTAGCCAACTACGGGTTTTGTTGAAGGCTTCTTCAATGGCTGTGAATTGGTTATCGTGTCCTGTACATTCGAAAAGTAGAGAAATACCTCTGCTTTTTGCTTTTAAACCGTTTTTCATAAGTACCCTTTAATCTATGATCCCAAAACTTTTACACATTATTTAATATATTACTCATAATAATATAGCTGTTTTATAAGTAATACTTATTATGGGTACAGCTTCTAAGCAAAATGCAAAAATGAGCGAAAATCGTAAAACAGCGCGAATCCGCTCCGTTCTAACACGCGCATTCTGTCCTTTGTTAGAAAGGGAGGTAATTTAGCTCTTAACAGCCCCTTAAACCCTTAGTCGCCTCTTACAACGGGTAGAGAAGGGTTGGTACTATTCTTTGCCAGCACCACACGGGCATTCTGTGCATATTTAAACCATTTAAACCATTTATTTCCACATACTTACAAAATAGGTACAAAATAGAGGGAACTTCTAAATTCACAGCATGTGGGGGGTTCAGGCTCAGCGTACGCTTTGTGTCCATAATATATAGCCACGCAGCACTGATTTTCAGCCTGCCCGTTATAGTTTCTTATCAAAATAGAGTAAGTTGTAGACAACTGGGACAGACAAACAAATGAATAAGAATCATTAAAAAAATAAAATTAAAATTATTATAAAACATAAAAGACAATTATTCGGTAAAATACAGTTAACATAAGAATTTTCTTAAAATTATAAGGCAGATATAATAATAATATAATAATGCCAACATTATATTCAAAAACAATGCTATTACTTAGTTTCAAAAGGTATAAATTAGGTTGAGAGTCAGGTAATTCGTTATTGCCATTTACTTCTCCTTTTGCTTTACTAGTAAATCTCGTTTGGTTACTATTTTGATAGTTATTGGGGACCTGCGTTTACGTATTGGAGGGGGTAGATTATTCCAAACTTTTGTTGCAGCATATTTGAAGCAACCTTTGAAACCAGTTGTTCTGTGTACCGGAATAGCCAAAAGATTAGCTGCGCCCTGACGTAAATTTTTATCGTGTACATTCTTAGACCACTTTAACTTATCAAAAAGATATTTCGGCTTCATATTATTTATTACTTTATGAACTAGACTAGTCAGGTGCGCGTGCCGTCGTGGTTCCATTTTAAGAATGTTTTTTTCGTTAAGATAGGGTGTGATATGTGCGCGTTTGGGTATGGTGTAGCAAAACCTTGCACATGCATTCTGTACTCGTTGAATTGCATGTTTTGTTTTTTTCTAAGAGAGATATCACCGGAAGTGATCACATAAAATAAAATAAATAAAATTTATTTCGGTCGCAACTTAGTCTAGAATACAATTTACTTCGAACTACTCCGTTGAGCAAACAATGTTCGTGTTGGAGGAGGAAATGATAAAAAAAATCGTCATCAACTAAAGTTGATTGGACAGACTGTGTAGAGAGTAAATTCTTTAATTTCTGATTCTTTTTTATGGTTTTAAATTTTAAGTAATAATAAATTTAAAATATGTTTTTCTGAGATACGTTTATAGGAAAAAGTTGTTGAGTTTCCTTGACTGATCACAGTGACCATGCTCTTAAAGTCTTGGACACCTATGACCTTAGAGTAAAAAACTATAGAGTCCGCCATATACATATTCTGTATGAGCTAGTGAAGTGTAAAGCGTCTCACTGTCGCCCATTCTAGTCGGTCAAAAAACTCAGTTTAGTTTTACAAAAATCAATATATCTTTAAAAATCTAATGTTTTAGTATAAACTTTGTTTGCGAAAGTGAAAATATATAGTTTTTTACAGGTAAATTGATAATTAATACTAAGAACGGAAGCGTAAATAATCCGTAATAGCCATTTTATGCGTGATTTTTAACACCGTTTTTTTCCTGAATGGTAAGTGTTTTCACCAGATAAACTGTGGTAGTAGCATTTATTAGTCCCATGACACATATTTCTCAGCGAGAAAGATAAAAATTTTACGTTTTCTGGATTTGAAAAAAATTCATAGGTACATTTTAGTATGGATAGGTCCCTCGCAAGAAAGTGCTACGCTTATGGCTCCCTCCTTAGCAGCAAGAGCTGCTACTAAAACCTCCTTGCCTATGACCAAGCATTATCAGCCCATCTCTTTACTGTGACGTTGTGGTGACAATACTGACCATCAGGCATGGCCTATAACTATAAGTTTTCGAGTAGCGTTTGCATGCTACTTCACTTTTGGTAAATGGTCACTCTGACACTAATGAAACAGTACAAGCGCGTTGCCCAGTCTAAGAGCTAAAAATTAAGTTATCATCTGCTAGTAATTTTATTTGTTTCTAAAGGTACGATTATAAGTATTTATTTCACCACCTACTTTAGTTATAGTCGCATTAAAGCAGGGCCAACGTAGTAAGTCAGTTTCGACGTTTCCATAGCACGAACACACAAAGTAAAATTTTCTTTGCAGACAAGGAATTTGGAATTTGTTGTTGGTGTTTGCAGATCATAATGTTTCATACGTTTGACAGCTATCACAATTTGGCACCAACTTAGCGCGACACAAGATCATCATTGTCCTCGTAATGTGGATTCCTGTGTAAATCTTCCACTTGACATTGGCGAACTCGCCATAATTTTATAATAATTTGTTAACTTGACATTGTGCAAAATACATGAGATGTGACGCCATTAAATAAATATCTATCTATCTAAGATCATCATTTCACTATTATTCAACAGTTCAACACACTTTATGCTAAACCAATCTCGCGGACAAACGCTGACGTAACTGATTCACAGAGCTCGTGCCCACTATGTCGTATGTCGGTCCGGATTTTAATCGGTCTTTCCAGTGGCAGATCGTTTTATATGAAGCTATTCACACTCGTCCGACAACGATTTTGTGTCGGATCCGACAAAAAATATCGTGTTTTGTCAGCCCTCGTCCGGAAAAAAGCCGTGACGGATCAACGCTCGCATAATAATATAATCGCATATGGCGCTGTTCAAATCGGAATCCGATATCCGCCATAGTGGGAACAGACGCGCCGAAAGCCGATTAAAATCGGAATTCGATATCCGACATAGTGGGAACGAGCTCTAAGCTGGATTGAATCGTTGCATGCGTGCAACGGAGACATAAAAATGCTAATTTCTGTATCACGCAAGATCATATTGTTGTCTGGTAACATACGATCTTAGGTAATACGAACGATTTGCGGAAATTGGATTGAGTATTGGACCTATTAGTGAAAAATCGAGTACCTCCTTTTAAGGAGAAAATAGGCAGATTCTTCATCATTAACCTATCTCTAGATACTTCACTTCCTCTTTGGTAAAAAATCCTTTTTCGTAAGAGTTAATCATTATGTTTAGTGCTCCGTACGTAGCCCTTACTAAGCCTCCGTCGTCTCATCTGTCTGTCTGTCCTACGGCTATTTCTTTTGACCCTATATGGTTGAATTTTTTACAGTTATTTAAAACAGGGTGTTAAAATAAGTACGGTGATTCTTTTACAGGGTGAATCTGCTTCATTATACAAGGTGTAACAGAAAGGGTATATCAACCCTGAAGGATGTGATTCTGCCCATTAAACTGAACAACTTTCCCCAAGGAACATAGGTCAAAAACAAAAAAAAAAATTTGACCTCCCATACAAAATGCGCGATCAGCTGATTCAGTTTCTATGGGAGGTCAATTTTTTTTTTTCGTATTTCGAGCTATGTTCCTTGGGGAAAGTTGTTCAGTTTCATGGGCAGAATCACATCCTTCAGGGTTGATATACCCTTTTTGTTACACCTTGTATGTATATAAAAAAAAAACTGAAAAACTGGCCAAGTGCCGACTCGCACATCCGGTTCCCGTACTGCTAAGGTAAAAACGTCATGTTGAATTTTCAAGCCACACACTATGTAACATACGGTTTACATAAATGCGCTGAAACCATACTACCTTACAGTATAAATTAATTGTCAAGATTATTATTTAACAGTAGCAGGACCAGACTTTTGTTTGTAGCGCCTTCCGGAGTTCGAAAAACGCTTTGTTATACCACTAGCGGTCACCCATCGGGTTTACAGCCAGGACGCTGCTACCTTACATATAGTGTCACGAACATGACGTCAGGTTGTCGGCTGTCATACGAGGGAACTGTTTGAAAATTTTGTCAACAAAGCTAAACGCCCTGTGGTCAAAGTTTCCAGAGGGAAGAGTGCTCGGACTCGGAGCCTCGGTTCCTCGGAGGGAAGACTCCGCTGAAGAGATCCTGGGGAAAACTCGGCTCAAGAGGTCTCGGGAAAGATGACTCTACGATAGGGCTGCTATACATCCCGGTACACCGGGACATGTCCCGGTTTGAAGCGTTGTGTCCCGGTCGGCAAATCAATTGTCCCGGTATGGACACAATTCGCAAGCTACTCTTGTGTGCTGCTTCTGCGATCGGCGAATGGTCGATGACAATCGTTTATTAAATGTGAAATAAATCAGGAATGGAAAGCTAAAAATATGCAATTTGATTTTTTTTAACCGAATAACTGTAACTAGAAAAGCAAATTTTCTTAAAAAGTGTTCATATAGGGTGACTTTTAATTAGTTTTTGATAGCAAAAGGTATGCACGTACTCATGATACTGAACAACTTTTCCCAAGGAATGTAGGTCGAAATACGAAAAACCAAATTTGAGCTATCAGCTGATGCAGTTTCTATGGGAGGTCAAAACTTGATTATCACATTTCGAACTATGTTCCTTGGGGAAAGTTGTTCAGTATCATGAGTACATTCATACCTTTTTCTATCAAGAACTAATAAAAAGTCACCCTATATATTTTTGCAATGCTCACGTTGAACGAGTGCTTTCGTTAATTTCAATTCAATTTATTTAACTCAGATAAGTACAATCCATATTTGTTATTAATATTAGACTTAAAAACTATGTTAGTAAATTATTAACCAAGATTAAAATATAAAAATAAAAATCACAAAATGTTAAAACATGTTATTTGGCTGCTCTATTCGAGGGGATGACATGAATGGAGGTCCAATGTTCTAGGATCGGGCCATCCACACGCTCTGCCACCACAGTCAGGAGGCTATTACGGCTGCCGCGCACCCGCTCTATCAGGGATGCTACCCTTGCCCGTATAATTGTGTGAAAGCCATTCGTTCTGTGGGCGGCGAACATTCCCGATGCACTGCAATAACGCGGCAGCCCCAACAACATCCTGAACGCATTATTGTATTGGACACGTAGGGCGCTGTATGCCTTCTGAGTATAGTTGATCCACAGACTGCAAGTGTAAAATGACTGGCAATATGCCCTAAACAGAGTGACTTTTACACTACTTGAACATCTTGCAAATCTGCGAATCAACATATTACTTCTTACAGCCAGCGCCCTACGCTCCCTCTCGATGTCCATGTCATCGTTGAGTGTCTCAGTGACCCAGTGCCCCAGGTACTTGAATTTTGACACCACCGTGAGAACAGAGCCGGCTAGTGTAACAGGTGGTACATGGGGATAGTATTTCGTTCCTGCTTTAAACACTATAATCTCACTTTTTCGTGCGTTGTACCTGAGGCCATGGGCCTCCGCATAGCACTCGCATATTCCAACCAGCTTTCGAAGTGCGTTGATTGATGGGCACAGCAGCACCATGTCATCGGCATAACTGATATTATTAATGAACTGTCCGTCTACTGAACAACCCACCATGGCGCTGCTGAGCTCACCAATCAACCTATTGACATATAGGCTGAATAACCTAGGCGATGTTAAGCCCCCCTGCCTTACCCCACACTCTAACCCATATGGCTCTGATAACGCATTGCCCCACCTTACTTGGTTACTTTGGTTACTATACCAGTACTTAAATACGCCTATCAGTTCAGCAGGTAATGTTGAATCTTCATACATCTTCTCCCACAGCTTGTCGTAAGACACCATATCGAAGGCTTTAGTCAGATCTAGGAAACACGCATATACAGGTGTTTTCCTATCCGTATAGTAGCGGACAGTATGCTTGAGACAAAGAACTGCTGATTCTGTGGACAGGCCAGCTCTAAAGCCGAACTGGGCGTCATGTAGCTCTAGATGTTTTTGTAGTTGTTTGTCAAGCATACTGTCCAGTACCTTTGCTATTGTTGTAGCCAACGATATGGGCCGATAGTTGTTGGGATCAGATATATCACCTGTCTTATTCTTACTAATGGGTATCACAATAGTCTTCATCATTTCATCGGGAAGGTAAGAGTGTCCAATGCAGAAGCTGAACAACATGGACAGGACTCTGGGTAAGTGAACACCTCCGTGCTGCAGATGTTCAATGCTTAGCGAGTCATGTCCAGGTGATTTTCCTCGCTTCATGTTCTTGATAGCTGCAGCGATATCTTTGGCAGAGAACCTCATATGCTGCTCTGTTGTGGGCTTTCTACTTGATGGTAAGTTCTTTGATGGACCGAGAGGAGATTCCACTCTGAAATGATCTTTAAAAATTTCAGCGCAGTGGACGAAATAACGAAATACATTCAGTGTAAGCACAGTCGGAAGCATCATTCAATGCGTTTACAATTATAAAATGACGTGAATTTTATAATTACCTTAAAGGGGAAAAGGAATTACTGAATCAAATCAAATTACTGAAAAAAAGTCAAATCTACCGAAAAATACGAGTGGACAAAGAAAAGTGTCACCGAGAACGTAGTGTAAGAAAGACCGTTATTTTATATTAATATTTTTTACCAGTGTTTTTAAATTATCCATGGTTTACCCTATTTCAGTTCTAAATGTCCTGGTCGGCGTCTCAGAATTTATGGCAGCCCTACTCTACAAGGAGGCTCTGAGGGCGAACTCTGTGAGGAGTGTATCAAAAGTTCGGGTTTTAAACAATGATATTACAATTATATAAGTTTTAAATAAGTCCTAATAAACGGAAAAACCTACTTTGGTCACAGATTCTTTGGCGTTTCACTCCAATCCCGAACCGCTAGCTAGTGTAACAATAGAGAAGCCGCTTTGTTGTTATCCTATTTGAATGGTGAAATGTATCATACGTACGTGATATAAGAGTGAAAGGATAATATAGAAGTAAATGAGATGCTAAATGCCTTAGTCCGATTCCTGTCGTGTAACAGTGCGTTAGTGATTCGTCGCACGCGCAGCCGCACTCAGCGCCAGAGGTCGCTTTCACTGCTTGGCCAGCTACCCGGCATATCCTGGTGCCAAGGATGTGCTAAGAGTAGCTTCATCACCAGGGTTTATACCCTTATGGGTCAGGTGGGCAAAAACTGAAAAGGCATGAACAGTAAACGTAACTGAACTTTCAGTGAATAAACTTCAGCCTCTCCACACAAAGTTACAAACTTAATTTGACAGTTTGTATGGAGAGGCCGATTTTGTTTTTCGTTTTATTCACTGAAAGTTGTTCAGTTTCGTTGACTGACCTTTCAGTTTTTGCCTACGTGTTCCTCACACCCTGTATAGCGTGGAACTAGGAGAATAAAATAATCCTATTGGTGGATCTTCTCCTCTTCTTCTTCACACAGCTCTGGTGGAGTCGCCCTTAGATAAATTATTCATGATCCATTTTATTCCAACGCTTAACAATCCATTTTGCAGCCATGACACAAAACCAGAGTCGCGACTTCCCATTAGGCCAACTGCTAGCACAACTAGTTGTGCCATCCGAATTAAGTGTTCCCAATGGCACAATCATGACAACTATTACTGCTACGCACCTATCGTTTGACGGAAAGAATAACATTGTTTTACAAACTTGTTTTTTCTGTCATCTTTAGCCGTTTGCTTTTGACATAGCTGCAAAATGTGTTGGGTAAGCATTGGAATAAAGGAAAAAAAAGATTTTTTCACTTCTCATGCTCTGAATTTGTGCAGGATATAGGCTGCACAAAGTCGAATTTTGTGCACTAGGGCAAAAAAGTAATCTCGGTGGTGTTCGCCCTGCGCGCGGGCCTGTGGCACGCCGTCAACATATTCTTCACTAAAGCAGAACAACTCATTCTTCAGTTACATTTAGAGCGTACTTTTACGTTTTATTTCCTCGCAATTAAAGTGAAAAGCAGAGTTTATAACTCGTCCACAAAACCATTTTATCCTCGACATTACTATCAGCCCTTGCCTTCGGCTCGGGCTGCTAAAAGTCTCGGAAAATTGGTTCGTTTTGTGCACTTGTTGTAAAATCTACTATTTTTTATTGTCTACGAGTATACTCTTGACCTCGATATAGTCTTAAGGATAAGGATGAGGTCGACGATGGGACGAGCTTGCCTAGAAGAAGCCTATTTACTCGCGATAGATTCGTGTTATATAAACTCGGGAAAACAGACGCAGGCAGAGAATTCCACTCTTTGGCCGTGCGCATTATAAAAGATGTTTAAAAATGTGAGGAATATCAAGCAAGTGTGGGTGATATCCTGCCGAAGCAAGGAGGTTTTTGTTCTGAGTATCCTGCGGTGCGTCTGGACTCCCGATGGTAAAAGGGGGATGGTGAAATGAGCTCATGGAGTCTGTAAAAGACCGACAGACATGCAACCTTGCGACGATGGGCCAGACTGTGAAACTTGGTTTTCAACAGCATCTCATCACCAACGAGCTTACAAAAATGAATTACTTATAATGGCCCTCTGAAATCCAGCTGACGACGTTAAGGTGCGGCTGGAAATCAGCGTATGTCTTTCCTGAGACAGAGATTTTATTGAGTCGTGTCCCTTTCATTGTGTTACAAAAACTACTTACAGATCCACCAACTATTCTGTTCAGGTTAACGAAAGGTAGCATTTTTTGGTCACGATCTGCAATAGTATCTGCACAAACATGTACCTAAATTCATCCTATCCTACTAATATTATAAACGCGAAAGTTTGTTAGTATGGATGGATATTTGTTACTCTTTCACGTAAAAACTAATAGATGTATAATAATGAAACTTTACAATAATATAGCTTCATCATCATCATCATCATAACATCCCATGAACGTCCACTACAGGACAGGGAGCTCCCTCCAGAATTCTAGCTTTTGCTAGAAAAATGTGGAGGGGAAGTACCATAGTCACCTCGCTTGTTAGCGTTACGGCTGGCACTATGGACCGCGGTTGTAGGTGACCGCAGTAAGTAAGATGTTAGATACAAAGGAGGATGCTGCTGCCCATCCTCCAGTTAACCCTTAGTCGCCTCTTACGACACCCACGGGTATGTATGGGTTGGTACTATTCTTTGCCGGCACCACACGGGACGGGGAGGTCCGTAGCTACTACGTGGGCCGGTGTTGGCAGGGAGCCGGTCTATTTCCTTGCCATCAGATATGTTGAAGCGTAATATAGCTTATACTATCAGAATAACACATAGGCTACAATTTATAAACCTGCGCAGACGAAGTCGCGGGCACCAGCTAGTACACAATAAAATCTCATCTAACAGTAAAGCGTAAGTTGGTAGATACACTTGCAGAACGAATATCAGCTCTACAGCTACGAAATAAAAGCTAGGTATTTTAAAGTCAATGTGTTTAATAAATGACGTGTGGTCTGCGTGTGTTGACTATTGGTCTGGTCGTAAATGCCTGAGTTTACGCGCTTGCAGGTATTTAGGTAAAACATTGTTATGTTTGAGTCTAGCGAGGACGGCTAGCGGAAACGTGAGAGCTCTTACTGCCTTTTGTTACCCTAGTACCGCAGCCAACAGCCTCCGTGGTCAAGAGGTTAAAACGTTTAGCTTGGGTTCGTTTCCCGGTGAGGACACTGTCAAACAAAAATCCCTTTGGCGGCTCAACAACTCTGACACTAGGGTTTGTGAGGTCTGTCATTGACCTTGCAACCCACAGGATATGGATGGAGCCCCGAATATAAAAGCTTCAAACAATAATTGGCTGACCTACCATTTTCTTTATAAACAGTTAATTTAATCACGATGATCTTTAATACCGACCCACTTCGCGATTTCATTTAGCCGCGTCGTGAAAAAAGCCGTCCAAGTGCAAGTCAGACTCGCTCACCGAGGGTGCCGTACCACTAAGGTAAAAATACAGTCTTATTGTACGCGCAATCACGCAGACAGAAGTATATTAAATGCGCGCAAGTCTGACACGCACTTGATCAGTTTTTAATTATTCTATAGCTTATGCACTATAATATAAGCATGCCAATTTTCACGCTTGTAAGTGTTCCCGTTTTGACAATGGAACTTAAATAAAAATCGCCAAAAAACACGTTTTAGTAGATTTTTTTCCTTATTTGTTGTTATAGCGGCAACAGAAATTCATAATCAGTGAAAATTTCAACTGTACCTATTACGGTTTATGATATACAGCCCGCTGAAAGACAGACAGACATCGGAGGTACATTAATAGGGTTCCGTTTTTCACCCTTTGGGTACGGAACCCTAAAAAGCGTCGACTAAAGCGAGTCTAAGGAACAATATTAATATCAGTGCTCGTTAACACACATAATATCCAGCATTTTGCCGGAAAGGGCGATCGGGGTCAAGCATTTCACGGTACCTATTATACTCGTACCTACATAAATAAGGAATGGTTAAAATATTAAATCAGCTCGTCTTTCATCCTGCTGCTGCAGCCGCTTGGCATTTTAACGAGCTTCTCGCAAAGAATAACCTAAAAAACACTGTCGATTCACCACCGGTCTAATTGGTTGGGAAATGCACTTTGAATGAGCTGATTTGTTATTTTAATGCTCTGTAGGTAATTAAGTAATTTCTTACTCTGAAGCAAGGATGTTTAATTAGTAGCACTTTCTGCTAAGGATGGAGCCATAAGCGTATCCATTTCTTGCAAGGGACCTCCATACTAAAATGTATGGATTTTCATCAAATCCTAAAAACGTAAAATTTTTATCTTTCTCGCTGAGAAATATGTGACTTGGGACTTGTAAATGTTATTACCACAGTTTTTCTGGTAAAATTACTTCAGGAAAAGAACATTGTTAAAAATCACGCATAAAATGGCTATTACGATCATTTACCTACGCTTTCTTTCTTAGTATTAATGTTTAATTCACAAGTAAAAAAAGTATTTTCACTTTTGCAAAAAAAGTTTTGCTAAAACATTACATTTTTAAATATTTCTTGTTTTTTGTAAAACTTAACCGGGATTTTTGACCGACTAGTCATAGTCAACTAGTAGACGTTTTACACTTCATTATCTCATCAGACCAACATCAGACTATGTATAATGACGGACTCTGTGCTCTGTAGGTTATTTATTTGTGAAAATTGTTAAGCCATAGCTTAAAATGCATTTCTTAATTTTCTACTAACTACAATGGAAAAGTTATGACAAAGGGCACTGAATGAACCTAATGATAGATTTAATGACCCAGCAGAAGAGTAGATAGATAAATAACTTTCGTATAAAGACTTTATTACAATATTCAAAAGCAGTCATCAATACTAATAAAATAAAATACAAAAATGTATTTATAAGTCAAACAAACCGCCCCTTGACGTTCCTGGTGCAAAAGTGCCCATAATGCTTGCGGTACCACGTTGAATGGATATGGACGGACAGCCTTTGTATTAATTTATTATTATATTATTATTACTTTCGTATTATATTACTTACCTAAGCCGAAGAATAATATTTGTACTCAAACTAAGCAAGTCACCTATATTCTAACAGAATTGTTTTTGATCCCCTGGTCAAATTCAATCATCATCATCATCATAACATTGTCCACTACAGGACAGGGAGCTCCCTCCAGAATTCTAGCTTTTGCTGGAAAAATGTAGAGAAGAAGTACGAGTACCATAGACACCTCGCTTGTCAGCGTTACGGCTGGCACCATGGATCGCGGTTGTAGGTGACCGCAGAAAGTAGGATGGTATGATACACAGGAAGATGCTGCTGCCCATCCTCCAGTTTGCAAACCTTAGTCGCCTCTTATGACACCCTCGTGTATGTAAGGGATGGTACTATTCTTTGCCAGCACCACACGGGACAAATTCAAGTATAAACAAACAAAAATTTATTAGTGTTCTGAAAACTTTCCCTAAAAAACATGAGTAAGAGAACGTCAGTTTCTCATACAAACCTTGAGTAGACAATAGTGGAATTTGGATGGGGCGACCAAAAAGTTCGCTTCAACATATCATATCTGAACGGTCCATGTGGTACCGGCAAAGAATTGTGCCAACCCATCTCTTCCCGTGGGTGTCGTAAGAGGTGACTAAGGGCTTATGAACCGGAGGATGGGCAGCAGCATCTTTCTGTGAATCGTACTATCTTACATACTGCGATCACCAACCATAGCGGTCGCTAGCCGCAACGCTTACAAGCGTCATGACACTCCTGACTATGTTATATCCCTTCCAAAGTACTCGTACCACGCGTTTGTGCTAAAGTTCTGGAGGGAGCTCCTTGTCCTGCAGTGGACGTCTCATGGGATGTTATGACGACCAAAAATTTTTTCCGCTTTTTTGACCCACGTTTCTTTGTTGAAAACTGATCAGATTTATGTTCTGCATATGTACTAGAATTTTGCCACAATTTTTAAGGACCTAAAATAAAACTGTTACACTGGGTATGCTCAGACCACGAAACTTAACAACTTTTCGAAAGAAACATGGGTCGAAATCGGAGATTTTTTTGGCTTCTCCAAACATAATGAACTGTCAACTGTTGTAAGTAGATCAGTATGAAGAAGCCAAAAAAAATCTCCGAATTCGACCCATATATCTTTGGAAAAGTTGTTCAGTTTTGTAGTCTGAGCGAGCACACCCTTGAATTTACGCTCGGTATAGTAAATGCGTAAATAATGATTATAATGAAGATTATATTTGCAGAAACAAATTGGCATTTTGGTGGGTTGGAGCTGGATGCTGGTGGCAGCGGCGCCGGAGCCTGGGCAGGTGGACACCGCTTCCCTAAATCACATCGCCAATGTCTCGTGTAGGTAACCAACTTTCAGTAAACATCAAAAAACCTGACCGAATTCTACAGGGTGTAGGGATGGTGTACCGAAAACTGAAAGAGCGTGCTTAGTCAACGAAACTGAACAACTTTCCCAAAGAAACATTTTTGGGAAATGAATAAATTTTTGACTTCTCCATACAAACTGTTCGATCAGAGTGAGCAATTTGTATGAAGAGGTCAATTTTCTTTTTCATTTGCCAAAAATGTTTCTTTGAGAAAGTTGTTCAGTTTCGTTGACTGAGCACGCTATTACAGTTTTCCGTACACCATCCCTTACACCCGGTATAGTTGTGTGCGGACCATTCGAACTTTGTCCCGCTAGCGGCTAGTCATTCCCTCATCTTGGAACGCGGAGAACCGGTTTCTCATTTGTGTGACATCATAATTCAAATTAACTGGCTTGTTAGCGCGGTTGGTAGTGAGCCTGCCTTCTACGCCATGAGGTCGCGGGTTCGATTCCCGTCCAGGGCAAACATATCATAATTCAAATTAACTGGCCTGTTAGCGCGGTTGGTAGTGAGCCTGCCTTCTACGCGGTGAGGTCGCGAGTTCGATTCCCGTCCAGGGCAAATATTTTTGTGATGAACACAGGTGTTTGTTCTGATCTATGTAAATATCCACACACCAGTAAAAGCTGAACCAGCGCTACGCTGCAAACGCCCAAAACAAGAAACCCGCTCAATGTCAGCGTCACTCATAGCACAGGCTTCGCCTACTTTGAGCTCAGATGACTGACATTGTGTTAAACGTCTCCCAAAAAAAGCTAACTGATTTCCGTGGCGTCAATTTATCAAAATCTTAACTTGATTACTTAAAAATATAAAAAAACAGAAGAATCTCAACAGTTAACTAACATCCTAAGTTGCTCAGCCTTAGCTTTCAATATTCCAGACGCATCGGACAATACGAGCCCAGTCGGTATGGCGTCTATATTCTCTCCCCGCATGGACTTCGATCAGTGGAAGCCGCTGACGGGTCGCGGAGACCCGCTCCGCAATGACCCCACGTACGACTACGAGCCGCCGCTGTTAGAGCGCGTCCACTACTGGGCGGACGACACGCGGCTCGAGCGCGATCATCATCACCACCCGGCGCGCAAGTCCGAGGTCCTCGTGCTTGGAGTCTCCTCCCGCAAGCCGAGCGTTGGAACCCGACAGCCACCGCCGCCCCCACCCCGAAGGCACCACAGACCATCTCACAAATACGAGGACTACTCCTACAGACTCAGCGACCGCTTCCCTATGACCATTCTAGTCCCTCCCCCACCGCCGCCTCCCGGACACAAACCCTCCCTATTCATCCTGAACGACAAGCACGTCTCACCTGCTTCTCACAACAGAATCACAGATCCACCGAAATTAGTAAGAGAAACCACTCCGACTACAGAAAGTCTGACATCTTTGTACGCTCTTCAAGAAGCCAATTTGATTTACCAGTCGTCGACGACGAGTCAGAACTGGGTATTTGATAATAATCAAACGCAATCTTCAGCACAAAATGCCGTGAGCAGTGACTACGCGGGATGGGGACCGACGACCCCTCTAGACGACATTGACGATGCTAACGATACGCACAATTTGATATTCAACGATCAGATAGAATTTCCTAAACAACCGTACTCGTTTTATAGGCCCATGTTATCGGAGGCGCCTCCGCCGCCGCGTTTCACGGCCCACCCGCTGCTCCTGCCGACCTTTGTACCGACCGCTCTACCGCCTCTACCGATGTCGCATACCACCGTCGCGCAGACCACCCCTACCTCCCCGACAGAAACATTACCTACGTGGCTTCCGGAACGAACCACTACCGAAGTTTCCACATACACGATCGATTACAACGAAGGCGAAGAAACAACAACAGACAAAATCACCTTTACTGGCCATCAAACAACTCCGACCGGTTTTACGAGTTCCCAGCCGCATACTAGCGTAGTGGACATGTTGAGCTCGATGATAACGATGCCTTTAGTAAACGGCCCGGACAGGCCCGAAGACAATCTTTACGCGCACGCCTCGGAAAACTTACACGTTTATAAAGAACATCAGACGGAAGATACGCTGAAACTTGAAACGATGCAAACTATGCAGCCACCTCCCGTGGTGAAACAAACAGATACCACGCCGACGTCTCATAAACTACCTTTCCATGTAAATACATTGGCAAGTGCTGTCTTACACAAAAAACCGTCCATGCATACGCATGACCCTTATTTGCATATGCGTTTCACTACACCCATGCCCACTGTAGCATCATCCGTGCTGACTGAAAATATAAAACCTACCACTGAAGCTCCAACTGTACCAATGTATTTAATTATACAAGGGCATTCTAAAGTAAAGACTTATGGCTCGAAACCAAAACCGATCGATGAAAATGATGCCATCCACAATGAAATCCCAAAACCTAATGAAACAAACGAAGTTAAACATTTACACCCCTTAAAAGAGAAATATTCCTCGCAAAAAACTGAAAAGGGAGAAATTCGAAAGAGCAGAGCCCAGAATCTGAAATCGTTAATAGATGAAGGGCGTGGATCTATAGAAATCCAAGAAACCAACGTCGGGATCAAATACGACGTGAGCGACGGTAGCGAAGTCCCCGTCGAGATCTACAGGAGAGGAATCGTCGATAATGATGAAAACGATTACTCGAAAAAGAAAAGTGAGAAACGAACGAAAAGACAGTTGCCGGTCAGTATAGACGAGGTGCTTCCAGTCGACGAGGATAAGCTAGAGAGATACGTGTACAACTTCCTGAAAGGGCGGCAGAACTCCACGGGAATCACAGGGCTGTTGTCTAATGTGGTGACAGGTCATGTCAGCTCCCTGTTAGACGATATCGATGATGATGACGATGATGACGAGGACGAGGACGAGAGTGTCGCCGACACCGACGACGATGAATACGGTGATGACGAAGATCGGAGATGAGCCCCGGCAGCGCATCCAGAGACAGTAATTTACGTAGCACAATACCAAAAACCGGTTTCATTGTAGAAGTTCGTAGTTACCTCAAACGTGTTTATATTCGAGATCGTAACTAATAAACCGGTGGTGTATGAACTTTGTGAAAATACAGAAGACATTTTCTGACCAGTGGATACGTTTACGAGTTTTATATCCCACCTTATAATAAAATAAAAGATACATACCTACTTCGAGCGAGTAGTAGTAGGTAAGGCATTTTGCATAGCTTTGGTATGTTTGACACCAAAACTATAAAGTCTCAAAAATTTGTGTAAGTAGGATTAGATAATTTATTTTGTACAAAATATACTTACTTAAAATTCAAGCATCTTTTAACTATTTCCTGTAATCGTAATTTTTGTATAAGGAAAAGAATTCCAATATTTGAAACCGATGAATGAGAAAAGGCATGGAAAGTTTACCTTAACTAAGACAGAGTTGCTGTTGAAGGGAAATTTCCTATTTTTTTTCTAATTATGTAGGTTTAGATGGAAGCGCGTCTACAAAAAAGAGGCGTGCGCGTGCGACGGCGGACGCGCGCGGCCCACTGACACACACACTTCTTACCATCCTTTTCGTAGAAATAGACACAGGCACCTTGGATAAAGTGAAAGCTGCATATAAACCGATAAAGTAAGTAACATTTATTGCGATACACAACCTGTATGGGAACATATAGGAGATCTACGACACGTTGACTCCACAATACGTCGTCCAAAGTAAAAAGGCAAAAAGTGTACAATACTTAAAAGAGTATGATACAGGCTGTTGTTTGAATGTAGGAGCTGAGTTACACCAGTCAGAACGGCAGAGGCAGACCTTGTATTCTGCGTCGTTCAACCTGAAAAGAACATTCGGCATTATGTGCATCATCTCAAGAGCCAATTCTTGAATATAAAGCTCCTTTAAGTCTATTGTTCTTTCCGTTTTGTTGACAAAGAAAGTAAGAGCAATAGATTTAATGGAACTTTAACTTAAAAGATGTTTTGTGCAACTGGCTGTTAACCTTATAAAAAGTTCAAAATCACCGAATTTATTTTCAATAGTGAAGATTGATATTCGTTATGTATATGTCGTGGCCAGATCGTGGTATTGGCTATTTCATGATGTGGCCACTTTCATGTTGGTTACTTCATGAATTCATGTTGGTTACTTCATGAAATGCAACCTAACATAACCGAATCTTTCATGAAGTGGTCAGCCACATCATGAAGTGATCATTTCTAACGATCTGGCCACGACATATATACAAGGTGTAACAGAAAGGGTATACCAACCCTGAAGGATTTGGTTCTGCCCATGAAACTGAACAACTTTCCCTAAGGTCGAAATACGAAAAATAATTTTTGACCTTCAATAAGTACAATGCATTTTCAGCCGATGCAGTTTCTATGAGAGATCATTTTTTTTTCGTATTTTGACCTATGTTCCTTAGAGAAAGTTGTTCAGTTACATGGGCAGAATCACATCCTTCATGGTTGATATACCCTTTCTGTTACACATTGTATAATTGTTAATTTTCTTATTTTTTAATTTACTTATTTTATTTAATTTACTTATTTATTATTAGCGAGATTTTCAAAATTAAAAAAAAGCCACGATAAACTCATACAACACTAATTGTTATGTTGGTAATTTTAAAGCCGAACATTATTTCATAATTAACAAAATATTGATCTTCCTTCAGTTTTGAGGAGTTTAACAGGGCTTATTTAAACTTTAAAAATCTCGAAAATCACCCGGTGGTATTCAAGAATTGGCTCCCAGTTTTTTTATTCTTGGACCAACCATTCTTGTGTGTTACTCAAAACTGATCAACTTTCCTATTATGATATAACTGAGAAAAATATTGCTCGAAACTCGGGCGCAAGGTTTGTTTGTATGGGGCGTAAAGGTTCTAGAGTGGTCTAGAGTGGCGACCACTTACGGGTAGACGAAGCGTGGTCAGTATTGGGCAGGACCTCACAAGGTGGACCGACGATCTGGTCAGGGTCGCGGGAAGCCGCTGGATCGTACAGCGCAGGACCGGACGTGATGGATATCTTTAGGGGAGGCCTATGTCCAGCAGTGGACTCTTTGGGCTGATATGATGATGACTTACGTACTCATTTTACTCTTATTTATCGATGAACACCTACTGTTACCTAGGTTTATGACGTTACTAGCTGTTACCCACGGCTTCGCTCGCGTGGATTTCGTATTTAGGTTGCTACAGGTTTTCCGAAGCAATGAGATATTTTCCCGTCATTTCGGGGTAATTTTAAACTAAGGAAAAACAGTACTAACCCTGCGCAAATCAATGAGTATAATTCAAGATCCAGCTGAATTTTATATAATATACAGACGTTACTCATAAGTTACTCAGAACAGAGGAACTAAGCAGCAGTATCCTAACAAATGTAAAGAGAGAGATGAGAGACACCTTTAAGCAATATTTCAAAACAGAGCCAATTCGCAGAAGCAATTGAGAAAAACTAAAACCCTCTCCTTCTCCCCCCTTCCTCTGTCTCTCCCCCTCCCCCCTCTCCCTCTCCCTCACCCCCTCCCTCTCTCCCTCCCTCTCCCCCTTACCCTCCTTCTCCCTCTACCTGTACCTGTACTTCTCTACCTATCTGCATCTCTACCTCTCTACCTCTCTAACTCTCTACCTCTCTCTATTTTGTAAAACCCTTTCTTAGTGCACCCCTAGGCCTCATACGAGTAAGAAACCTACATGCCAAATTTGGAATCTCTAGACCCAGCGGTTTGGGCTGTGCGTTGATATGTCAGTCAGTCAGTCAGTCAGTCAGTCACCTTCTTCTTTTATATATATAGATAAGAATAAGAAAGGAGAGTTGTAGGTGGTAAGGTTTTTGTGCAAAGTCCGTCTGTGGAAGTACCACCCCTTGCCTTTTTCTGCCATAAAGCAGCAGTATTTGCACAGAACAGAGTATTTGCACAGCTGTGTTTCGGTTAGGGAGCCAGTGAAATTACTGGCACATGAGACATACCATCTTAGTTCACAGGGTGGCTAACGCGCTTTGCTGTCTTATAAGGGCGGTGGTGACCACTTAGGTACCACCAGGTGGCCCGTTAATGCTCGTTTGCCCACTTGTAATATAAAAATAAAGACTCACCGACGTTGCGAGCAGGTCATAGCTCGGTTGGGGGTGTTCATCAATTTGGGCAGGGGGTCCTTGTGGATGTCCACGGGCCGGTAGCACCCGCGCTGCACGATCCACGCATGTCTGGCACGCGCACGCCACGCTCGCACGAAGCACATTGCATTGTCTGAGAAGAGAAAAATCCATGGGATTAGCCTAGGAAAAATGATATTTGCAGACTAGATTATTTTAAGATTTGTTAACCACTATGTTGGCGTAGATGAAATATATCAACACAAAATTCATTGCGCTTGGTTTGTATGGGAAAGGCCAAAAAAACTCGCTTTTCGGTCCATGGTTCTTCGGGAAAGTAGTTTAGGTTTATTTCAGACCAGAAATAACCTGGTATCCGATCGAAAATGTAAAAAAAACTCATCATGTGATCTTCATCCATCAGGCTAGCTAGTCACAGGAAAGTCTGCTTAGCTTCTTTTCGACTCAACGGCAAAAAGTGACTAAAAAACGTTAGCCCAAAACTTGGCAACATTAATAGCCTTTTGGTTGCCTTATGGTAAGAGAAGTTTCTTAAGTATACCTACCCAATAGCACGTCAGTAGAAACACTTTGGGCTTAAGGGCATGGTAAGAGAGTTGATGACGGTACCTGCAGTGCAGTTGACGATGTAATCTACAGTGTCATTGAAAGCTTTGAAAGACGGGGCGAAGTCGCCAGCGCAAGCTTCATTCTTCACGTGTGTCGCTGAACAATTGTAGCAAAGAAGCCCAACGGCGCTGCTAAGGCACCACGCTACCACATACAGTTGCAGGGCCCTCGACATTTGTGCTCATGTTTATTTGCTAGTGTTACGTTTTTCCCGCAAACCGGGGTCATATCATGTCTTTTGAAAATATCTAAGCAAATTGGTAATCTCTATTTTTGTCTCAAGTGCTATCAAATTAGTTCATGGTGTGAAGGTGTCACGCGTCATTCTTGAAATAGGTAAAGCAAAGGAGGACCGCTATACCTTTCTTTAAAAAGTATAAACGAGATTTTACCACATTTTACTGCAAAGATTTTGGAAAACCACGCGCGTTCTTCTTAGGTACACACGGCAGCAAGCACGCAGAAATAAAACCAGTGTAAGCTGAACCAACGCTATAGGTACTACAAACGCCCTAAATCAGAGAACCGCTTAAGGTCAAAGTGTTTCCAACGACGTGCGGCCGTGTGTACGTTAATGCTTACAATGCTTTTGAATCAGTACTACTCACCTCATTCATCATAACATCCCATAAAACGTCCACTGCAGGACAGGGAGCTCCCACCAGAACTCCAGCAAAAACGCGTGGTACTTTGGAGGGGATTTACCATAGTCACCACGCTTGTAAGCGTTGAGGCTGGCGACCGCTGTGTTTGGTGACCGCAGTATGTAATGTACGATACGAAGAAAGATGCTGCAGCCCATCCTCTGGTTCATAAGCCCTTAGTCGCCTCTTACGACACCAACGGGTAGAGATAGGTTGGTACTGTGATATGGTAATCACATATCATCACGTAGTTCCCTTCTTAAATAGAATCACGTAGGAAACGTAGTGTGACGTCATGTAGACGCACGTATAAGTTAGTATATAAGATCAATTAGATTAGTAATAAAGGGAGTTTAAGCAGAGTACACGGGAGAGTTTCATTCAACCATCGAACGATATCTCATGGCGACCGTGACAGCCATCCACTAATATTCGCCATCGAACAATATCTCATGGCGACCGTAGTGGATAGAGCAGCGTCTTAGTGAAGTCTTCGAAGTCGGTCATCGGGAAAAGCGCCGCATCGTGACCACCGCTTTACGGGCCTTGTAAGAAGATGGCTCCAGATCGAGGTCCGTTGTAAGGCATCCAATCCATGCTGCTTTCTGGACTACGTTACCGGACGCTGCGTGTTAACGTACGACGGGTAAGATGGCAATTTCACGCAACGACGAGATGGCAAGAGGGATGTTCGCCACCTCAAACATAGACGGTGAGTGCGAGGTGAAGGTGCAGCGCAAGGTTCGTCGAGAGCTGTCGGCAAGGAGCGACTGTTTGGCGAGGCGCGAAGTGCACGGCGGCAGCGCAATGGTTATGAAGAGCTGTCGGCGAGGAGCAACGGGGTGGCAAGTGCAAGGTGCAGGTCCTATCTGCATGAGTGAAGAGCACGAAGAGCTTTCTGGACAGCAACAAGCTCAATCCCGGAGGAAGCGTTTGGAAGATAGCAGTCCTCAATTTTGGGTATTATTAATTTGTTTATTTTACGTAACCTAAATACCTAGTTGGTTGTTTTTTTAGTCATAATAATCTATCTTTTGTTTTGAGTGGTTAATTTTTTAGTTATAGTTATCTTCTTAAATTCTTAAATGTTTAGTAAAAATTAGAATGCATATAACCAGTAATGGAAGTAAACAAACGAAGTGTTAAATAGCGCGCGCGTTTCGTGCGTTGAGTTTTGGTTTCGTGTTAGTTTTGGTTTCGTTTCGATTTCAATTCAAGCATGCCTGAAGCGTAAACATGCTTAGAATCAACGATATAGTACATTGTTCACAAAATTTTTTTTACGCTATAATATGCTGGTTGTTGAGGTATTTTTATTAATTTATAATTAAGGGTTTTTTAATCGGGGTGTTTACGATTATATTATATTAGGATAATGATTTACTAATATAAAGCTATTTGTGACGCTGCGGGTAAAATAATAAGGAAATACTAATAAAATAACAGAGTTCTAGATATCGCAGTGGAGTTGTAGTCAAATGTTACAACTAATTATTACATCATAACTTGATTGACTTTGAATTATTGTTTTGCAAACTGTGTAGATTCTAGCACATCGTGGAATGTGTCTATATTTCAGTAGTTTTAAATGCTGACGTACAATTTGTTGTTTTGTATTATGCACTGCACGTGATGCGAGTGTATTTGTTTTTCAAATTTAGATCAAATTGATAATACATTCATACGGACGGGCAGACGTGATGATATGTTTGAATTTTTTTTTTGTGGAGTATTCCTATTCCGAGAGAATATTTAAAAATATGGTAGCAGAGATGTGTCATCTCATGCATTCTGTCTATTTTCAAGTTACGAATAGTGGAATTAAATATGTTGTTCAGTATGGGTCTACGCTATTTCCCATTTACAAAAAGTATTTTAAAATGGAAGTATATTTGAACAGAATATCGATGAAACGATTTTGGTAGTGTTTCTTGATAAAGTCTCAAAATCTCACGGACGAGTATAGTTAGGAGAAGATAGGCGATAGAGTGGTTGCGTATTAAAAATCATTTTGGATTGATGTTATGTTTAATTCAACTTGGTACGTCAACTTACTGATATTGCAGCCAGATGGTCCTTGTAAGTGCAAGTTGAAATAGGATTGGGATAGAAAGGAAAGTCTATTTTTCTAGGAAAATTATAAACGTTGGAAAATCTTATGTTAATAATGTATCGTAATACGATTGGATTGATCACCCAAGAGTTGATGTGTTATTAGCTGAATGATTAGTTTGAGCATAATAGTTAGGAAGGAATGATTAGGATAAGTAAGCATTATTTAATGCAATATGTGACAAACCCATTGTCTACAAAGTAGCGATAGGGGGAAAAGGCACGATAAGGTTTCAGATCCTTCATTTTGAAGATGTTGGAGACATCCAGTTAGATGTCTTAAAATATGACCTTATACTATTTATGTTATAATGAAGTTCAGTGGAACTCAGTATTATGTCGCGACAGGTCGGTAGAAGGTGCCAAAATATTGTGCTACCGATTATGGTAATTACGGGCTGGCCAACCCGGGAAATTAGTTATATGGGAATGACTAGTATCTGAAGTTCTGAAGGCGCGCCGAGACGCAGCAGGCCTAGGTATTTATTTACAGACCATTATAAAATGTCTATGAGTCTGACTAAGCGCGAAATGAGTTATTAAAAGGTAATGAATGACCATAACCGATAATGAGGTAAAATAAGAATATGATAACTCATGCATTTCATGTAGTGTGGTAAAGGGTAAACATAAATGCTATGTTCTGATCACGAATTTTCTAAGTGAATATTATGTTTTGAATAGAGTTTTTTTCCCTGAAAGTCTGATACGTAATTTTTTTTATAATTGGATAAAATATTATAATGTTATATTACCCCAATGGTATGAATATGAGTATCAAGAATAATGTTTTCTAATTAAATTTTCTAGTATGACCGTTCGTTACATCATCGGTTAACTATAACAAATTATTGAAATAATACTTTGACTATACATAACGCATATAGCCAACAATTGTTAAAATATAGCGTCATGAATTTATAGAAATATAATTTTTCAGTAAACAGATTGGTTTTTTTTTTAGTACCAATAAATTCATGATATTATTTTGTATAGTAATTAGCTTACTGGATTTTTTTAGTAATAATTAGATTTAGTTTGTTTTGTATTGTCTTGATTCACTTGACCATAACATTCTTAAGATTGTCATTAATGTTAAAGATACGATTTTTTAATTTTCTTCCAAGTTAAATAAAGATGAATGTAGAAAAGTGAAAATACTTAATGAAAACAATATTTTGTTGTGATTGGCTTAATTTTTTCTTTAAAAAAAAATATCCATAATAAAGGAAATTGTATACTTACAGTAGTTACAGAAGTCAAATTTAATAAGTATTATAAAGTATTGCAGTTCAATTTTGAATGGTTGAGAGCGCATAAATGCATTTGGTACGTAATTTAAGTTATAATTTTTTTGTTGTATCATGATGTTTAAGTTATATTTAGTATATTTCTTGTTAATGATTGAAAAGTTATCGAAATTTAGATTAATGTAACAGTAGATTTAATGTTTTATAAAAAGTTTGTCCCTAGGATTCTCTTTTCAGGGGAGGGAAGCCTATCCTTTTCAGGGGAGGTGTGATATGGTAATCACATATCATCACGTAGTTCCCTTCCTAAATAGAATCACGTAGGAAACGTAGTGTGACGTCATGTAGACGCACGTATAAGTTAGTATATAAGATCAATTAGATTAGTAATAAAGGGAGTTTAAGCAGAGTACACGGGAGAGTTTCATTCAACCATCGAACGATATCTCAGTACTGTTATTTGCCGGCACCACTCGGACCTTACCTCATTGCAGTCATTTAATTAACCGATGAAGGTTTTACCCTAATCGGCTGAACGGCGTCATATCGATGTTAAGGCAAGTCAGCCTAGAGTTAATTCTCCAGGCTCTAGTCAATTCTCCGGCAAGACGATAGTCAGAGTACCACTGTACGGTCAACCGCACGTCAGTGGAAACATTTGCAAATCTATTACTATGCCATAAAGTCCAAAGAGATCCTGCCTTAACTGGAGTCTCAGAGGAAGAGGTGAGAAGGCGTGTTGGGTTAAATGCATGTTACCGGCGAAACTCCAACATATTTCGTCTTAAAGAAAAGGCATTCAAAGGTAAGGACTATGGCGTTGAGCCCATCCCATCTATGTTCATAACTGGATGTCAATTCCAGTCCTCTCGATAGTCCTTTCTTTTGAACCATTTTTATATGGAATTCAAAAGAAGAAACCTGTTGCGTTCCACGGCAGGGCAGCTCAACCTCTTAATTTTGGGTATGTTTTGGGCCTCTGTGTTCTACGCAGTTGACGCCTTTGATAATAAAGTTATTCAAGGTGTAACAGAAATGGTAGGTACATTCAACAGCATGTCAGTAGAAACACTTTTGGACCTTATAGCGTGGTAATAGAGTTGAAAAAGTGTCTACCGACGTGCGGTTGACAGTACCTATACTTTAATAACAAGCCTATAAAAGATGTGTCTGCTCATGAAAGCTTTTCTATCTTAAGGGCTTACCCCCAGCCAACTAGCGCCCCCATCAGTTAAAAAAATATTACGCGCTTAATACAAAACTTATTGAAAATCTGTCTCAAAAAATTGAAGTAAAAGTACCCTAGTTTATTTAGATCCTATCAATCCTGAAAAATAGAGTTCAATGTAGTTACAGAGATACAAAAACTGCTAAAAGTGGCCGTTTTTCGCACTTTTTGTATCTGTATCTACAGTGAACTATATTTTTCAGGATTGATAGGTTCTAAATAAACTGGGGTACCTTCACTTCATTTTGGAAGACAGATTTTCGATAAGTTTTGTATTTAGCAAGTAATATTTTTTTAACTGATGGGGGCGCTAGTTGGCTGGGGGAAAGCTCTTAAGGAACATTTGAGTAGAATTAAACAATGCGAAAAATAAATTCACCCTCGAATACCAACAAAATGCTTGGATAAGTTGATACAGTAAAAATTTTGTTTTTTTAGGTAAGTATTTTGACATAATATGTCCCAGAGGAAAAGTTGTTTAGTTTCATGGTCAATTTCACATCCTTTAGGGTTGGTTTACCATTTTTATTACACCCTGTATAGCTTTTTTTTTTATTGTCAATTATCTTACTCTTGACCTCGATATAGTATTGATGACAGAGATCAGGTCGACGATGGAACGAGCTTGCCCAGAAGAAGCCTATTCATTCGCGATTTGAAAAGATTCGCCTTATGTAGCTATAGCCTGTATGGATAGTTTCGTATTGACCTTTGCATGAGACGGTAAGCCAGCACCTCGTCTGCGCCAGCTGTCTCGCCGAGGGGCTGAGCAGACCCTTAAATATGACCGGATCTTCTCCGTGGGTCAAGTGAGTGAACGTACCGTTGTAACACAGCAAACTAACACTTCCGTCCACCAACAATAAGACAAATAAGAAAACGAGTCTACAAACCATGTCATAATGACAGCTTTTCATGGCCTACTGGGCTCAGATGAGATTACATAGATTATGTGCATGTCGCAGATGGATTGCAGAATCAGCTGGTTTTTAAAACAGCTGGATCATCAATGAGCTACTTTTTGTCCTAAAACTCTTGGTAGCTGTAACGGCCTGCCTAACCCTAACTTTACATCATGACTCACGGCACCAGATTGTAACGCTCTAGGCCTGTCTCTAAAATAATAACTGTAGTAACATAGATTCTAAGACATACTGGGCACGGCTCGCGAGATTGTAACGGGCACTGGGCAGGAGCCAGGTATCCTAATGGCTTACTTAAAATTTACTTACTAGTTTCCTATCCTGGGCACGAACCCAAGCATCAGATTGTAACGTCTCCTAACCCCTAGAGCTATCCTAATAAGATGTAGGTGTGTATATGTAGTTTAAAGTTTATGAACATGTAAGGAATAATTGAATGTGGTAATGTCTAAATTTCTAACTATCCTAGCTGAACGTAAGGGAAATCTAAGGAAAGTCCTGTAGTTCTTGAAGCCTATGTATTGGGATTGTCCTAGTTATAAAATGGCCGATGAGATGTTTAAACTGCTTTTTGGACCCGACGAGGTGATCAACGAGTAACCCTAATTCGTTTGAGTGCGGACCATGAATAAGTTGAATTCCTATACAATTAATTTTCTAGAATAAATGTATTGATTAGTATGAGCCTATAGGTACTGTAAATAATTTGTGTGAAAGGAAGCAGGCAGATCCGAAGGCTGTAAATGGTACATGAGAACATCAATAGTACATCTAAACTTCTCCAAGATTGATATTTGACTTCCTTCAAGGAAATTTAGTTTATTTTTAACATTGTAAAGGCCTGAAACATATCCAGTCCTTTCAGCTCAATCTTTCCATATAGATAAAGGTGTTTTATTACTTTCTATGTGCGAGATGACTTACAAACTGACTCCTGTTGTATTTGCAACCCCGGTATGGATGTATTGCAATATACTGGGTTTTGTCTTTCCCAAAGTCGAATTTATATATCATCAGCTTTGTATCTTAGCTTGTGGCATAGAAAACAATGAATTTATTAGATGAACCATATGCATTTTCATTTGCAGCATTTGAGCCAAAAAGACCTTCTTTATAACAGACTTAGAATTGAATTTTATATTGAAGTGGGTAGTAGCTTTCAGTTGTAGCTATACCTTTTAAAGTAGTAAAATTGATTGTATAGAATCCCAGAGAAGGATAGATATGCTCAAATAATTGACTGGCATAAATCGTTCAAAGTAGATTGGCCGATTTGAGGAGTAAATATTAAATCTTCTTACCCGTCTGCGACTGGCATACTGTAATGATGACTGGGTCGTCTGGACTGCTGCTGGCTTGGGATTGGACGCTCAGCTCCCCTGCTCTCAAATGGTTTGTAGCTTTTGGTTCCTATTTCACATGGTCCATAGACCTCCTGTAAATTTGAAAAGACGATGAACTAAGCACTAGGACATTTAGTCCCCCTTCGGGTAAAACTACTCTATAAATATTGGTTTTTATTCTTACTCAACACGCGTTTTGACGTTTAGAGCTCCAAAGGTCGCTATAACACAAAATTTTTAGTAAAATAATAATTTTCTTGACAAAGATCGCCATCGGCGGGTAACTTAGGAAAGCGTCATTTAATCGTAATGTCGAATTGAACTTAATTTACTAATTGGGTGACGAAATGCCCTAGATACTTAGCTTTTGTCAGTTGTAGCGGTGAAACTCGACGTTCGGTCACCTTTTTTTTAAAGAATTTTCTCACATTTTTTTGGAGTCCATCTTGTACTCGTGCGGTCTCAGCAAAAAAGGGCGATGTAGCTTCCATGTTCCACACCTTTCGAATTTAGAGATAAGACCGCCCAAACCAGCCAATCAGAGAGCTACAAACCAGCAGCTACGGCTAACGTCACCAATCCTACCCACTTCCCTCACACATTTCTATTTCCTGTTTGACAAGTAGATTTTAACAAAGGAGGTTCTAATATGCGCCGATTCGCGGCGCTAGACGAGTATTTTCAAGCAATCATTTTAAGTAATAATGCATAATCAGGCCTTTATTTTCATTACGAGTCGAACAAAATCTATGATCATTTATATTAAGATTCCTAATGAATTATTACTCATTTTAAAACTCCTAAAATAAAATTTACTCTATTATATTCTTCGTGTAATTCCGTGTCGGACCATCGGCCCGTTACATAGCTAAGCCGAAAATCTAGTATTAAGACTGCACCTCGCGCACACTAGCGCCCTCATCAAAATTATATTAATTTATTTGAATTGGAGACCAAAATGAAAAATTTAAGAACGTAAAGTGCTCTTTCTCATTTTAAGGGGCTACCAGCGGTTCACTAGCGCCCCCATCACTTAAAAAAATATTGCTCGCTAAATACAAAACTTATCGAAAATCTGGAAAGACACATTGAAGTAAGATTCAGATAATTTTGTTCAATGTAGATTCTTTACAGAATACTTATTGAATGTCAGGCAGAATACAATGCAAATAGAGCGAGTCTACGCCGTTTCGGATCGTGCTATGGCAGCGTAAAAGAAACGGCAAGAAACCACTGCAGCACGGCCTACTTTAAGAGTCGGCTTTTTACAATGTGTTTCTTGTGTTTCGCTGGAATATCAGAGCACCATACCTCCTTGTCATTGATATAGTCATCTAATCTATAGTAAGCTTTTTTACATAATGTTTGCTTTACACATTCTTTAAACTTTCTCTCTGTTAATTGCACTATATTGTCAGGTATTTTGTTGTATTATCCAGGGTGTCCACAGCTAATGCCCAAAAAATTTCCCTGACTTTTCCCTGACTTTCCCTGACCATTTTCAAAAATTTCCCTGACCAATTTTATTCATTTTAAAGAAAAATAAAGTATAAATGAATATATTTTCGAAAAAATGTTAAGACCAAAAACAATGTAATAATGCAGGTCACTCTTTGGAAAAAAAAATCTGGATTAAGGGGCTGATAAGAGCTAAATACGCTTCACTAGAGCACTTCGCGTTGAAAAAATAAATGTGATAATTCGCAAAGGAAACTTTTATGTAAGGTACCTTGAAACTTGGCTCATAAACAGGAATAGGATCATTAAAGATAAATAAAAAATACCAATTTTATTCGGCCATAAATGACGAAGTTTAAAAAAAAAATCGTTTTCGTCAAATATCGATAGGTCGTATGGCAGAATGTGATTATTAGTCATTGCATATCATAAAAAAAACTAACAGCTGTATTAACCGACCACAGACTACTTAGAACATAATCGATATTTGACAAAAACAAAATTAATTTTTAACTTTATTATTTGCAACCGAAAAAAAATCGTATCTTTTATTTTTACTTATTGACCTTATCCCTGTCTATGAGCCAAGTTTCGAGGTACCTTACATATACGTTTCCTATGCGAATTAAGCATCTTTACAATAATATGGCCGACTCAGAAACGCGATTAAATATATTTTGTACGCCATAAAAAAAACAACGTATACCCCTCTTTACCTCTGATTTTTGCTTTTAAACCGTTTTTCTTAAGTACCCATTAATCATACATACATACATACATAACATCACGCCTCTTTCCCGTCGGGGTAGGCAGAGACCACAGTCCTCCACCTGCTACGATCTTGACATACTTCCCTTGCTTCCTGTACTTTCATCAATCCTTTCATACATGCTCGTCGGTTTAGGGTACTTTAACCTGGCCTTTATTCAGAACGTCCTGAATTTGGTCCTGGTACGTTCGCCTAGGCCTTCCCCTTCCAACGTTTCCATTCATTCTCGCCTGGTAGATCTCTTTCGTCAATCTTCGTTCATTCATCCTCTCTATATGACCAAACCATCTCAGCATCCCTTTCTCGATTTTGGTCAATACGTCATCTTTTACAAGGGCCACACCGAAATGATCGGGAATAGAAAAAAGTACAAAAATAATACAACAATATTTACTTTCATTGTTTTTCGAAGTATTCTCCGTGACAATCGATGCACTTTTGCATTCTATCAAACCAATTATTATAACAGTAATTCCAGTCTGAAGTGGATATAGTCGAAACGGCCGATTTGTAAGCTTCGACTGCCTCTTCTGGGCCTTGAAATCGTTGACCACGTAGCATATCTTTAATTCTTGGGAATGTAAAATAGTCATTGGGGCTCAAGTCAGGGCTATACGGTGGATGGTCCATTAACTCCACGTTTTCCTGATTTAAAAACGCGATCGTTTTGCGAGCGGTATGTGAGCTCGCATTATCCTGGTGAAGAATGATGCGACGATTCGGATTAATTTTACGAAGTTCTCTTATGACTTCCGGCAAACAAACTATTGTGTACCAATCAGCAGTAACCGTTCTGCGTTCTTGTAAAGGAATCGTAGCCACATGACCAGTTATCGATACAAACGAAGCGACCATTTTTTTCGACACGCTACGGGAGCGGACAACTTTTGTTGGCTTGACCTCGCCTTCGAAGACCCAAACAGCCGATTGATGTTTTCTTTCGGGCTCATATGAATAAATCCACGATTCATCACCAGAGACGATATTGTAAACTGCATTTGAGCTCCCTCTATTGAACCGTTGCAGAGTAGACCGACACCAATTAACACGAGCCGACTTTTGTTCCTCGGTCAAACGATGGGGCACCCAGCGGGAAACTAACTTCTTGACACCCAGTTCATCATGTAAAATAGTTTGAATCGCTGTCATACCAATGCTGAGAGAAGCCCGAATCTGCTCGTATGTCACATGTCTATCTTCTTTTATTAATTGGCGCACAGCATCGATGTTATCTTGTGTTACCGCTGTTTTTGGTCGACCAGTAGAAGGAACTGTCGTGAGAGAGGAACGTCCACGACGAAACTCAGAATACCAACGATATATAGTCGTTTTACTGGGTGCTTCAAGTTCATAAACAGAAATAAGCTCGGCGAGACATTGTTCTTGAGATAATACTCGACGAAAGTTGTGAAAAATTATGGCACGGAAATGTTCCCGCGTAAGCTCCATTTTCCCCACTGACTTGTCAAATTCAAATGGCTACTACTCTTTTCTTTTTTCCTTTTTTTAAAATTCAAAAATGGAATTGTGTTTGAAATAATACTACATATCATAAACCAAAAAGGTTTTAATCTAATTTATTCCTGAGTATTCTATTCCCGATCTTTTCGGTTTGGCCCTCGTACTTTCATTCCTTTCCTGTCCAAAGCCACATTCATCATTGTTACCATCTCCTGCAACTCGTCAGCAGATGACGCAAGTACAACTTGGTCATCAGCGTAGAGAAGACATTTGATGAGTAACTCATTCATTCAGTCCACACATACTCTCTTTCAGATCAATCAAACAATTATCCATGAACAGGTTAAACAGCCAAGGTGACGCTACACATCCCTGCCTAACACCTTTTTCGATGCTAAACCATTCAGTGTACGCCCCATTTATTCTGACACACGCACTGGAATCCTCATAGAGAGATTTCAGTGCTTGAATCAGATGACCGTTTACCCCATACATAGACAATGCTGACCACAATTCATTCCTCACCACTCGGTCATAGGCCTTTTCCAAATCCACGAACGCGCAGTAGACTTTTTGGTTTTTAGCTAAAAACTTTTCAGCTATGCACCGCAAGGAAAAGACCTGATCTGTACATCCCATTCCCTTTCTAAATCCCGCTTGTACATCCCATATTTTTTCGATCTTTCATCACTCTTTCAATCAAAACCTTTGCATACAGTTTGCCCATTAATCTATGATGCCAAAACTTTTACACGTTATTCAATATATTATGCGTAATAATACAGCTGTTTAATAATTAATATTATGGGTACAGATTTTGAGGATAATGCAGAAATGAGCGAAAAACGTAAAACAGCGCGAATCCGCTCCGTTCTAGCACGCGCATTATGCCCTTTGTTAGAAAGGGAGGTAATTCAGCTCTTAAGAGTCCGACTAGAGCATGAATTACAGGAGTAAATAAAAGTTTTCACTGAACCAAAACTATTGAAATTTATAAAAATAAAAAGGAGTAATCTAATTATTGTGACCACAAATTATGCCTTATTGTAGGTCACTCGGAACCTGGAAAAAAAATGTTTCAATAGTCTGGATTAAGAGTCAGACTAGACTCTAGTCACTAGAGAATGATTTATCCCTTATTTTACAATCACTGGGACATTTCGGAAAGCAAACTGTACATTCTTAATTTTTCCCTGACTTTCCAGGTGGCTCCTCGATTTCACTGACTTTCCCTGACCACCTTGAGCTTCCCTGACTTTTCCCTGACTTTCCCTGATTTTCAAGAATGTGGACACCCTGATTATCGTATACACAGACCAACGAAAGATGTATTGACTTTAGATAATCTAGTATATGGCTGATCAATTTTGTGCTTATTTCTAGTATTAAAATTATGCCTGTAACAATTTTTAGGTAATTGATGAATGTTCTTTCTAGCGTAATGTTTTCATAAATATATTGGCATGGCACTGTCATAATGTTGATCTCCTTAACAGTTCTCTCAGGGAATCACGACTCTTCAGGCAATAAATTGCTCTTATAGCCCTCTTTTGTAAAACGAATACTGAATGGATATCAGCTGCCATACCTAAGACATACCTAATGCTATGGAAGTAGCTAAAGTAAACCAGCCTTGCGGTAGTCACATCAGTAAGTTGTCTGATTTTTCTGACAGCATATGCAGCCGAGCTCAATCGACCAGAAAGAGCCGTTATATGAGGGCCCCATTGAAGTTTAGAATCTAGTGTTAACCCTAAGAAAACTGTACTATTAACAAAATCTAATGTTTAATTATTCAATACTACGTTATGTGAATCAGACCTAACATTTGGCAGTGCATATTTACTGCATTTAGTTTTTTTGGCGTTTAAGAGTAAGTTGTTGACAGTAAACCATGCATAAATCTGCCCAAGTGCATAATTAACCTCGTTATAATTGTGTGATTTCCTACTTAAATTAAATATTAATGAAGTATCATTAGCAAATAACACTCAGCAGATTCCTCACTGCCAAAGGTAGGTCATTAATATAAATAAGGAATAAAAATGGCCCTAATATGTACAGATCCCAGTAACTTCGTTCCGTTTACTTGTACCTTTTGAATCCTATTCTCCAAATATGACTTAAGGAGTTTAAGTGAGTTATTCTTAACACCATAATGTTCAAATCACATGCATACAAAATGTAGGAGAACGACGCGGTGCAAGCCAGACAGAAGAGGTGCGCTGAAGGCGTGCCGTGCGGCGCACCTCTTCTGTCTGGCCTGCGCCTTAGGTACAATAAATCCCGCGCACACTAGCGCCCTCATCAGAATTTAATTAATTTCTTTGAATTAGAGACAAAAATGAAAAATTGAAGAACGATAAACTGTTCTTTGTCAGGATAGCGTTATTTTAAACTAATACAATAAGCTTTATGTTATCTAGTTTATTCAAAATCCTTAAAACGGAAATTGGTGGCCACCGCGTTCCGTTCAAAGGATTTTGAATAAACAAGATAACATAAAGCGTATTGTAATAGTTTTAAATAATGCTATCCTGACAGAGAACAGTTTATCGTTCTTCAATTTTTCATTTTGGTCTCCAATTCAAAGAAATTAATTAAATTCTGATGAGGGTGCTGAATTAAAATTCATTTCGTTTTAACAACCCTCTACCAAACACCCAATATATTAAATTATTAATAATAGGCTGACTTTGGAAGCATTCGCCAATGTAAATGCACCCTTAGGGTGGAAAATTCCAACCAATAAGATTGCTCTAGTCAGGAAAATGGAGCTCTATAGCTCTTGGATCTACACGTTTGTGGCATGCAGTATTAAAATATCTTCAATTTTGTTTCAATAATGTATTTCGCAATTTTCATAAATTGATATCTATCCACTATCGGTGAGGTAACAATTCTTGTAGAACCATTTCTTCATCTATTTGGGTACAAACTACAACTTAGTATAATTTAGGGGTGCATTCAAAACATATTGCGGCGTTGTGAAGCTATGGAGGCTATAATAAGGCATTTAATAAAATAAATAAGTATTTAACCATATATTTATCTACACATTGGAATGGAACGTTTTGAATGCACCCTACGCACGCAAGCGCCGCCGCGCAAACTCAGCGCAATCGCGCAAGTGCAAGCAGTTACATTAAAAAAAACTTCCAATAAGTAATTAAAAGAAAACTTAAGGTGCTACTCTCGCACACTTGGACCCAAAAATCAAACACGATGCAATCAGCACGATTTCAGCAGACATACCAGCTTGTTGCAAATTAGGAGAATATATTTTGGGCGGAAATTTCAATGTGCTTTCGTCAATACCCGCACCCACAATTTTTTTTTTTCAGTAGATTCCGTCTGGGTATCTGTAGTACCCAAGCGCAGCTAAGCTACCTATCGAGCAATCCATTGAAATATCCACAACCGCTTCAAGAAACCAGTTCCAAGTTTTATTTCACGGAATGAAAGCCCAAAACAACCTTAGTTTATGGCATGAAGTCAATTTATGCATATTTTTGCAAAAAACGGATGCAATCTAAAAAAAAAAAGCTTGGGTACCACCGGTACCCAATTACACTTGAGTGGATACTTTATCACAACAAATACTTTTTGTGCCTACTAAGTCCGATAGAGTCCGACAAGTATAATAAATAGTACGGGCACACCACGGACTCTAGGTACATACACGAGCGCGAATTTAAAATTGGAAGCGCGCGTGGCCTGCACAACTGCATATTCAGTACAACTTTACTGACCCGCAGGACCACCATGCGAATCTTGGGCGGGGGAAGGGGGCGGAATATCCGTTTTGTATGATAGTACTATAACTTTATAGTGCCATAGGCTAGGTGGCGTCAGTTGTACCACAGATAAAATAACAAGAACCTACTTAGTAAACTGACGTTACAGTACAGGTAATTCTTGCTACACCACCGCACCGCTCCCGCTAAGCTCTGTTACCCACCACACAGGAACGTTGCGTATACATTTTCCGGACTATAATGTATAAAAATAACTTTAGATGGAACAAACGGACTGCAGTTACTAGGTAGTGTACTGACCAACCGGTTACAAACAAGAAAGTATCGATCACATCACTTCAACAGTGGATCCAATTCACCTAGCTACTCGAATCCTGGACTACAACATTACCATCGAGACAATTAACAACCTAGCTGATTTTACAATCGCCCAATCACATTCCACTCGAGTGCTTCTGGGTAACGGTGGTACTCAAACTTTTTTTGCAGAATATCGCAACTTTTTTCGCCAAAATACGCCTTTATTGCACTCCGAGCCGGCCTCAGTCGGAATCCCGGATGCCGTAAACAAGGTTGTTTAGGACTTGCTTTCTGAGAAATATCACTTGGAGCTAGGTATCTGGTAGGGCTCGTGAATATTTCGATAGGTTGCTCGTTCGTTAGGTTACCTAAGTGCAGTTGGATACCAGTGGTACCCAGTTACATATTACAAAAAAAAAATCGTAGAGCAAGTGAGTGGATACCTATTCACAATATAAATTATAACGAACGAAAAATTTATGACAATAAACGTGGATTCATTTGTTCCATTAATATAGACTGTGCGGTCGTTTTGCGGAAGGGACGATAGGCATAGACAAAACTACATTAAATACTCATTAGAGCCTATGCACACAGCGTTTTTTTACGCGCGTAAAACGTATTTTAACTTGCAACCACACTTCGTCTGTATCGAACAAACACACGTTTTACAGGCGAATTTAATCGTCTTGCGCACAGGCACTTAAAATGAACCTCCCTCAAGAACAGTGGGTCTCAACAAACCAATAGTCAAGTTTCTGGACTCACTTAAGGCCTAATTTCACAACTACTTAACAAACAGAGCATTTTTTGGTCGAAAATAAAAAAGTTAGCAATAAATCATCATATTCGTTTGTTTGCTTGTAGAGTTGATTAAATTGCCATATTATTATGGTCCGTTAGTGTGCCGTCAGTGTAGTGAAATTAGGTGCAAGCCAGACAGAACGGGCGCGGCGCGCATCGGGTGTGTCTGTGGCACGCTACGAGCGCACATAGTTTGCGCCCGTGGCGCGCTTCGGGTGCTACGTCTGAACCGGCGCGTCACTCACAGCAGACTGTGCTGTGCTTGCGGCATGCACCACCGGCGCGCCGACGGCGTAACAGCCGGTGCGCCGGTGGTGCACCGACAGTGCGCCATTGGCATGCCGTCTCGTCGCCTGTTCAAATCACTTGCATACAAAATGTAGGAGAACGACGCAAAGTTATCAGTAATGTTAAAAAAAATATCAACACTAACTAAATACATAATGCACTTTAAAACACAACATAACACCATAGGAGGCAAGATGAGTTGGGAGGCAGTGTTAAAATTATAAATACCATAGTAAAATAAATGCAAAAAACTGTATATATCACAATAAGGCATCTAAAATATACATAACTATAACCAATCAACAAATTTTAGAACAAAGACATACAAATTGTAGGTTGCTTCGAGGTGGATTTTGTCGTCAGTCGCTCAGTCCTGGCATCGTCGCTATTAAGGCTTATTTCCATGGGTCGATAGAAACGCATGCGGGAACTTTAAAACGCATGGCATAAACCCCGCATTAATGGTCGATCGATAGGGAAAACAAGCGGAATGCAGGAGTATTCGAAACCGGAATTAATTTAATAAGAATCGGCAGAATTTTTACAATATTAATTTTACGGATTTAAATTACGTTTATTTTTAATTTCCATGGTTTTCATTTTAAAAGGCGTGCTTGTATATCATACAGTTCACGCGGTCGACTTGTATCCGGCGTGTCGGTTGGTTTAATGCTCTAAGAATCGTATGCTTAAAGAGTGCAATTTATTTTTTAATTTCCCAATTAACGTTTTTTTTTTGGGGAAGATAACTGATAATGCTCCTAATAAACTAAAGGAATGAAAAATACTTTTAAAAAGATCGACCAATGAAAACGAGCTCGAGATTAATGGCGTACTCCCATCACACTAGTTAATGAAGTGTACCTTACGAGCAATAACTTCGTTTCGTTTCATTAAATGCAAAGTTTAAATTTCTCGACATCAATAAGAATTTAATAGGTACATGATAATGTGCAAACAAGCCAAAACTTCAATATGAAGTAGATTACCGCAATACAACAACCGCCAATAATGAATAATCTGCAATTTAAAAGTGGCATTATTATGAAAACAGTATGATGGGTTCTTACCACAATACGGATTTTTGGATTATGAGTTCCCGATATTTCGGAGCTGTGGTAACCCTTCAGTCCTACTGTTTCCATAATAGTGTAAGTGAGTGTGAAACTCTCAAACTGTATGATAAAAGTGACATGATATATTCTATCACAAACGGCTAAAACATTTTACTAAGTATATTACGAAAATATTTCCGCTTCCATAATGAATAATGATGAAAAGATTATTTACAACACTTGTATTTATACACATATCAAGCAATTCAAAGGACATAGACAGAAAAACTAATTTTCGTACTTTGTATAAAACATGAATTTTCATTAATTGTTATAATTTTAAGCCCAATGAAAAATACACGTGACCACTTAACAAGTAAAAGTCGAACAAATTTTTTGCGGGTACTTTTTTTTTCGGAATTGTTGTTCAATTTATTTAAAACGAAAATTCACGAAATACATGGTTGTATCTTCATCACCCAGAACATAAATTGAGCTCTGAAATACTTATTAAAACCGAACGACATTTTTCAAGGAGCATACGTTCATATACGAAATATTTTGACCACCCAATAAATGCGTTATCAGCTGATGCATCTTCTATGGGCAGCCGTACTTTTTTTCGTACTGGGATGTAGGTCCCTCGGAAAAGCTGATCAGTTTTTTGCTCTCAGATGTTTCATGGTAAATTAAATCCAAAGATTTCTGTCTATGTCTGCCGCTATTCTTTACTATGTATAGACATTCCTTGTAAGTTTCCTACATAATGGCCATGAGTTTAGAATTAAATGATATACATACCTAGGCGAAAACAACAATCTAGCACCTTTCCTTCCTCCTGGCGCAAATATTTTGTATGGATTTGTTCTCTTCTACATAACCAACTCACTACCTAGGAATTTTCTTGCAATTTTTTGCAAATGTCTATGTATATTATAACACGCATATTTAGAATCATAAGTATCTCAGCCAGTGAAACATGGCAAGGAACATACAATTTTTTTAAATTAAATCTGAATTGAACTGAGATTTATGTACATGCTGCCTAAATTTTTGCTCTTGACCATGTAGATCACGCTTTAAAAGCCGAACAGTGTATATTAACATTACATAGAATAATGTTAAGTCACATAAAGTAGGCGGTTCGAGTCGGCGGCGGCTCGCTAAGTACCTACCGTGCTCACAACGACAATACTATCTGGATTCATGTGACAAATTACTTTCCAATGAGGAAGGATGTTCAATTGATTACACAATACGCAAGAGATACGTTTTTATAGACAATAAAAACAGCGAAACAATTTGGAATGATTATACTATTACTATACAAGGTAAATTTTTTATCACCTTTGAAATTTTTTTATGTTGCCTTTTTCATAACCTGAATAATTTTTCTCAGAAAAAATACGTCCAAAACTGAGAAAATTCTATTCTATTTAATTCTAAGATGTTTAAAAAATATTCTCAATCTTCTCACCCACGAATCTTAAAAAAAGTTGTTTAGTTTTAGAGTTCGAGTAACATATTCAAATTTTAAGGGTGGTAAAAAAAACCCTGTTCAAGGTTGTGTTAGATGCCGGATGGTATTCTCGTTGTTCGCGCGGGCGAGGGCTTGCAGTGGCGGGCAGAGGGCGGAGGGCGGAGGCCTAGCTCACGGTCCAGTCCAGCCCCCAGCGCTCTGACACCTTGAGCTGTGCGCCAGCTGCGTCCTTCAGTGAGAACAGGTGTGTCATCTCCAACTCTGTCTTTGCCAGTGCTATCGCCTTCTCAAACAACTCCAGGGATCGCCTTAGATTACCTCTGGAAATGACAGAAAAAAATTATACTTTTAAGACTTTTGCAGACAGTATCACTGTTATAAAATTTTGACAGATTTTTACCGAGACATTAAGGCCAAGATTCAGAGATGAAACTAAGCATGCGCTCAGAACGAGTCTCATTGTAAGTTAGTTTCATAATCAGTCTTATCAGATTTTGACATTTGAGAGACTGAGCTCTTGCTTAGTTTCGCCTTTCAATCTCTGCCTCAGTTTTTGTGTGCTGGCAACATTCAACATTGCCAATACATCACAAGTTCACAATAACTTTACAGTTATGAGAACCCATCCAAGTGGTATTAAAATAGTAAACACAGATAAGATATAACAACACATGCTGAGTTTTAGATTATCTCCTGCTACTAGGCATTATGTAACATCCAAAACTGTACCAAGATCAGATCATTGAAGAAAACCTTATCTGAAGTAGTAAGAATCTAAATCCTTGATGTTGTATCACAAAGGGATTGTTTGATAACTAGTTAGACACAAAGACAAATATTATTAACTAATGCTTTGTCAATCATGTCTTAAATTAAGATTGGCTCAAAGCCATAACAACTGTTCTTATAAACTAATTTCTAAACAATATTAGAGTTACAATACAATGTTCTCACCTTTGTACTTCAATAGTGCCAAGAGTTTCGTAGGCAAAGTCACATTTGTCATCCATCTCTATAGCTTTGTTTATCAATTTAACAGCTTTGTCAAAGTCTGTGCTTTTCTGCAGTTGTACCAGCCCTTTGTGTACATATAGTGTGGCATTGCTGGGGTCTACTGAAAGGGCCTGGTCAAATAGAGCCTCAGCGCGGCCCCACTCCTGCTGATCCGACAGCACTTGAGCAAACAGGATGTAGGCTTCAGCACAGCGAGGAAACCTCTCCAAAGCTCGCTCAAAATCTGCCCTGACTTGAGCGAGTGCTCCAACATTTTTGTTGATCTGTGCATGTCTGTAGTCGGCATAGCATTTTTGGATATAAGCAATGGAAAAGTCAGGATTCAGGTCAACAGCTTTAGCAAACTCAGTGGTAGCTTCATCCATGCGTTCTAACAGTAAATATACTTGTCCACGGTGGTGGTATATGTCAGAGTTGTTAGGGTCTAGTTGTGCAGCAAGGGCGAAGTCCTCAAGGCAACGTTCAGTGTTCTCTAGCTGAGTGAACAGTGATGCACGCTTTATCAAAGCATTTACTTTCACTTTAGTAGAAGCGTCACTATCAATTACTCTGCCAAGATCAGCTTGTGCTTCTTCATGCCTTCCCAGAAGCAAGTAGAAGGTAGCACGCAGTAGCAATGCTTCATTTTTGTACTTTCCATTAGCGTTTACTTCCTCAGTGCAAGCATCTACAATTGAATCATAGTCCTGAGAGTCAAGAGCCTTTTTAGCTTTTGCAAAACCACCAGTAGCCTTATCATCCAGTGTTATCTTAGAAATAGGATCCTCAGAGAATGCAGAGAAGTATGTTTTGATAAAGTGCTTGGAAGGCATTACAGGACGGCGTTTCGCAAGTGCCTCGCGAGCGTGTTGCCTACCCAGCGCCTTGAGGATCCTATCAGCGTTAACTAGCGAACTCTGCACCTGGAATCTCTCAAGTATACAGGCCGAAGTGACGTCTTCCAGTGCTAATACAAGATCACCACTTTTCTCGGCGGCGCGCGATCTTCGCAGGAACGCTTTAACGTATTTCTCGTTGAGTTTGAGCGCGAAAGTGCAGTCCTCCTTGACCTGTTCCCACATCTCCCGCTTTTCGTAGCACGCAGAGCGGTTCTGGTAGAAGGTGGCGAGGTCGACGGGGCGGTCGGGCGGACACGCCTCGATGGCTTCGTTGTAGAGCGCGATCGCCTTGTCGTACTCGCCTGCATGGAACGCACGGTTCCCGGCACCCTTCAGCTTCATAGCGCGCTCGATGGCGCTCTCTGCGACCTTCACATTATTCTCTTCATTATCCAAAGAAATTGTTGTCTTAGCCTTTAGTTCAGCAATTTTCTTCTTCTCGGGATCTTCTAATCTGTTTCTCAAGTACAGGTAACCAAACCCGATGGCCAAAGGTGCACCGAGAAGTATGGCTAGTTGCCATTTGGGAAACGGAGTACTGCCCGTCGAAGCCATACCTCGAAATGAAACTATTTATTGAAAGCGAACACAACATAAACGATTCACCATTTATTTAACACCGGATTATTGGTAAATAGTCACTTTTATTCTATTTTAAGCCGCCTCATCCATTGATAACCAGTTTGATAGAAACCCAACCTTCGCAACCTCTTTGCAAAAAGTCACATAGACCTTTTTTTTTTTTTTTTTTGGTTTAATTCTTCCTTTCGGAAAGGCAAAGAGTACAAAGCCCATACAGCCATGTCTGATGTCTTTAATCTTTCTTAGTCACATAGACCACAGACAAATTGATTTTGACATTTTGATTTTTCTTTTTATAGGGCTGTGCCGATTTTACAAAAACGATTAGTGCCTAAAATAGGCCTCTTTAGACGCTGCTGATTTAGCACGCACTGTTGCCGCCGCGCCGCCGCCGGTTGCCTATGTAAAATTGCATTGCACAAGCAAGACAACTGAATAAAAGTGTTTTCTCACAGGCCTGCGGCGTGTTACTAAGCGAGCAAATTCAGCAACGTGGGTTAGGTAAATTAGCACAGTGTAAAGCAAGCTCAGAAAGAAAAATTCATTGTCTGTGTTATTTATTACGCTGTACTATTATTAATTCTGTGACGCTGTATGGGCTTTGTACTCCATGCCTTTCCGAAAGGAAGAATGAAAAAAAAAAATCTAATCTGTGGTTGAAGTTGAAGTACACTATAACCTAAAAATTGAAGCAAAATATATATTTTTTATATGGATGTTGCTAATAAATATGGCAAATTATCTATTGTAATAATAGAATAGTTTTATAGTTACATAAGGGTGTAAATAAATTCAAGTATTTCAATAATAACCTCACCGTTATAAACAAAGATGCTTAGTTCAAAAGTATTGAATTTCGTGAGTTCCACTGCATTTACTGTTATTTGTAAGCTGTTTAAAAAATTACGCCTATCTTTTCCAATTCCTCTTTTGGCTTTCCTTTTTCCTTAACTTGCCTAGTTACCCTTTTTTAGGAGTAGGTATAGGATGTTGATTTTTATGGTTGAATTTTTAATAATATTCTTCATACTTCAGGCAAGACTCGGTCATATGGTGAAGAGAAGCATGTCACATATTCAACAGCACAATGTTGCAACAGCGTCTTTACAGTGCCAGCAGAAGAGATTTAAAAGTGACTTGTATGAGCCCGATTATCTTATTGTAAGTCTACTTCAAACTTAGGAAAAAGAAAGCCTTGTAGAACCTTTTGCCGTATTAAATAAAATATATTAGAGTGCAGGGAAAACAACTTGAACAATAATCGCATGGTGGGGGAAGCTTTGTGCACATCAAGGCTGTGTTCCAAATTGTACAAACGCTGCTAAAAGCGTATACAGTACTGACGGACGGTCCAAATTGATTTTGCACGCTCACAAAGCTATCACTGCTTTAATGGCTCTAGTCAATTTGGAATGGATTTAAGCGCGCTCACGTGTTCATCTGTCAAAATGTCAGTTTTGTTTTTATTTTCTTTAACAAAGCCTAAGCTAATCGCTGAAAAATGTGCGCCAAATCCACTCTCATTTCCATTAGAGACAGACTCATTAAAATCAAAACTTAAGAGACATCAGCTGGCTGCAAATGTGTGGGATTTTATGTGTCATATCGATTTTGACATTAGCGCTTTCACTGCTCCACCTATTTGACTAAAGCACTGATAGCAGAAACGATGACGTCATCAATGACGTAAGGCGGTGAACGAGCGAGTGCTTTAGAGCACGCTTTTGGTCAATTTGGACCGACTTAAGCGCGCTCACAGTGCTCTAAAGCAGTCTGTTAGTACAATATGGAACGCACAGCAATTTGTATGTAAAATCGACTGCACAGCCAAGATCATTGTTCAAGAAGTTTGCCTACATCTATACTAGAACAAAAGTTATAAGTAATTTTCCATAGGAGTGGCACTATAGTTTGTCTGCATTAGGAATGTAGTGAGTCATCAGTGAACTGCAGGGTAAAGATATATTCACAGTGGAATTAAAATAAAATAACATTTTTTTTTTGTCTGCCTTTTATTAGTCTTTGTAAACTTGATTTTATAATTGTAAGCAACCTGATTGGTTAAGGGGCTTGGCTAATTGCGGCGGACACTGACATTATATCACAGACTCTACATTCTTAAGACGGAGGAACTATAAACAGAACACAGACCTACATTCTTACACTTGATTCTATCCTGATATACTTCCCTAGCATCTTCTACACAAAAAATACAATAGATTTTAAGTGGCGTTTTTTGTAACAATCTCTAGTTTGCATGCATAAAATTCTGAAACAATAATAAACTTTGCAGAGCATGGAACCAGATGAACCTGTGTATGACTGCTTGAACCTACAACTAAAAGGACATGACTTTGCTGTGTTAGAGTCTGCTCAGAGCCAAATCCACAGATATGCTGAAATCATGGGCATAGAAGTTGAAGAGTGGTAAGCAAAATTTATCCTATCCTACTAGTCCTACTTCCTATCCTTCCTACTAATATTATAAATGCGAAAGTTTGTAAGTATGGATGGATGTTTGTTACTCTTTCACGCAAAAACTACTGTATGGATTTTAATGAAACTTGGCACACATATAGGTTAGGTCCTGGAATAACAAATAGGCTACTTTTTACCGCTGGAAAACACTTCATTCCCATGGGAAAACGCATATCTACCTATTTAAAGAGAAAGTCGTGTTAGTTACACTATTTATAACTCAAGAACGACAGAACCGATTTGGTTGAAAATTGGTGGGGAGGTAGCTTAGAACCAGGGGAAGGATATAGGATGGTAGGAGTAGGGACAGGAGAACAGTATAACTCAAGAATGGCTGAACTGATTTAGTTGAAAATTGGTGAAGAGGTATCTTAGAACCAGGAGAAGGATATAAGATTGTAGGGGTAGGGAAGGGGCAGGGGTAAAGGTAGGGGCAGGGGCAGGGCAAAAATATTGTACTTAATAAAAAATAAAATCTGCTTATTTATTGCCTGTAAGGCGGAACAAAGTTCGCCGGGTCAGCTAGTACTATATAAAGTCATAAAATTTTGTCTACATTGAAGATATTTATATAAAAAAAAATATTTGCTCAGATATCACACAAAAACTATTGAACCAATTTTAATTGAACTTTTTTTGTTTGATGGCTAATAGTTTCACTTAAGGTGATCCGTTTTCCATACAAAAATTCAAATGACTTGCATTCTTACGCGGGACATAAAATCCTGTTGAAAAAAGAACGAATAGTACTATTTTTAGTTAAATTTTTCGCTAATTAATACAAAAATACAGTTAATGTACTGAAAGTACTATTTTTGTTAGCAATTTTTGGTTCAATATTACGATTGTGGGCGTGCGGTCAAAACTGTACGGTTGTGCTTTGTGTGCATGTGTGAGTGATCGTACTCATGTAAACACGGACTGACGAGTGTAATTGACTTTAGTGGACATATGGAGATATTTTACTTATCGAAATTGTTGTTAGGCGTTGAAGTTGCACGATGAAATTTACGCGAATCAACTTTTTGCACATATATAGTTGGTACTTATTGCATTAAAAAATAAAACCTTATATTTGCAGCAGTGGCTCCATCTAGTTGCGTTCTGGGCTAAGCTGGCCAACACAGATCACCTTAACACTAGTATATTTTATACTGGTTGTGAAAGTGTAGTTATATGTGAAACATATTATTAAAAGAAACTTTTTTACATAATAAAGTAAAAGTAAAGTAAAAAGTATTTATTTCACCATAAGGGGGGTTTCACAAACTTAACTTAATTCTATGATGCTATAAGTTTGTTACAATCAAACCCTGGCTCCCAAACTAGAAGACGTTCTGTGTTTTGGGAGACAGTGTTCATACCGTGGGAAATACTTTTATTTATTTTCTAACATATCTACATTAATTTCTAACTATCTAAATCTACATATCTCGGATACTCTGAATGATATTGTATCTTCCAAATTTAGGACATTACGTCCTTCAATATTTTTTTATTTTCGACGTTTCTTTGGACCAGGTATTTATGTCGCAGCCGGATTGTAGAATCCGCCGTATTTCAATTTGGCGCTGCCGTATTTAAAAACGGCGCCGTTTTGCAATCCGCCTACCTATCGTTCCGCCGGATTACAATTTGGCTGAAATAATGTACGCCACATTGAATGACCACTTCGCGTTTATCAAAGCGGCTTTATAAAACTTGTTAACGGAATAAGTGAAACTGAGAAAATAGTTTGTTCAGAATCGAGAGTAGAATCAATTTCACGGGTTTTTGATAAGGGTATTTTTTTTTAATTACTTAAATTTTTGTCGCTTCTATTCTAAATATTTTTGTGGATACGCGCGCTGGTGGCCGGGCACCGCGCGCCGTGCGGTTAATAAGCGGTGAGGAGGGGAGGGAAGTGAACGTGGCGTGCGCGGAGTGCGAGGTCTAGAACAACGATGAAACTAGAACAGTGATAAAACTTTAAAGTAACAATATCTAGATTAAAAAAAAAACATTTTTCAAGATTTTTTTTACGGGAATGGATTTATTTTAATAAAAATCAGTTGGAAATGTATGAGGGATTTGCTTATTCCATTGACACGTTGTATATTTATTTAACATGCAGACAAAGTTTATCTAAATTTTATGCTATGTTAAGGTTAAAAGAACATCAAAGGAAATGGGTGTTTTCAACACAACAAATATAATTTTAAAATTAGATTTGAATTTGTTTCTTAAATTATTCTCAAAATCGCTTGATATTGATTTGTGTTGGTCTAGCTTTTTGCCAGAAAATCTATGAACAAAACCAGATACGGTAGTATTATCTAAGTATCTGTGATAACCAGGCTGCAAGAGCTGGCAAGAACCATGTAGTAACCAAGTAGTCTGTAGAAAATATTTTCTGTCTGTTAAGGTACTTAGGGTTGCTACACACACATTTGAAAAATGTGAAATTCTTTTATTATATTTAACTTTAATTTAATATAAATGATATAATGATAATATGACAGATTTGATGACTTTAGTTACTAATATAGTCTATTAAGTTTTTTACTAACAATGGACTGTATGTTGTCTGATAATAAATCAATTAGATTTTTTTTTTATTTGTCCTTGCAAGCTCATTCAGACTGGCATTCTCCATACATGTTGGTAGTCAGTTTTTTTTTCCAAAAAGCTAGTAAGAATTTATACAATATCTAATGTCTAAAGAAGGTAACATCAAAAGGAATGCTGACCCAAGAAATAAAAAGTAAAAAAAAAAATATTACCAAAATAAAATCATAATTATGAATCAATAAAATTTTTTTTAACAGTAAGTGTTTTGTTTTACAGTTGGGCAACTCCAGCACAGCAAGTGAAAGTACAGAGGTTCAAGCCGGCAGGCACTGCTGTAGACGCTGAATACTTACTCAATGTTTATGAGAGGAATATACAGGTAAATTGATTCACAAGCACATAATAATATCCCGATGAACTTAGATATATCAGGTACTTATTTTATTGTATCAACTGCTGTGAGAATTCAAACTTCAATAATCAGAAAATAAAGTTGTGTGAAAGCAGGAGCGATGCACAAGATATTCGAGCAACAGAGACACGCACTATAGTTCTGTGGAGATACTTATCGCTCCGTCCTGCTCTCACGCATAGCTCTGTTAGCTTGTTGAAAGGAGGAGCTATAGTCTGATAGACTACAGTCTAGTCTGATAGTCTAGTCTGATAGACTATGGCTTTCTCATTTTATAACAATATAATTCACACTACTGCATCCCTTTCTGCTAGACGTGGCAACAATCGTTCGTAGCTGGCTTTATTGTAGTAATGAAATAAACTAGATCATACTTTGGTACATAATAAAGATTACAACAGGAATTCTCTAAACCAATTTCTCCTGCTAGTTAATGAAAATTTTGAAAATAATTTGCATCTGAATCTGCCAAGGCATTACAGTCTGTCAAAAAAGTCTTGAAAATAATAGGGGCGCCACTTTCTATGCCAAAACAGATTTTATATGGCAATATTCACTCACTTTTGTATGATTTTTTTTTGTGTTACCATTAAAAATAATTTTAGTTCTGTTCCATGACTTTCTTGACAGACTGCATATGTGAAATGACGAATTAAAAATTTCTCGGCATTTTGTAAAGATTCGCTCCGTTCTGCTCTCACGCATAGCTCTGTTAGCTTTTTGAAAGGAGTAGCTATAGTCTGATAGACTATAGTTTTCTCATTTTATCACCTTGATTCACACTACTGCATCCCTTTCTGCTGGACGTGGCAACGATAGTTCGTAGCTGGCTTTATTTTGATTTATAGTTCTAAGTTCTAAGTTAAGTTTGTGGTTTCCGCACTTAGTCCAGTAAGGACCATTGTGCGTGGGCCTATGTGGCCGTCAAGTTAGCCACCCTAACTGTTGCCAGAACTCAGTCAGTTTGTCCAGTCTGTTGGGTATTTGATCTAGGGTTATGTCCGCTCCAAGTGTGTTTTCTCTGATGCTTTTAATTACTTTGCATTCCAGAATTACGTGTTCGATGGTTTCGTCCGTTTCCATGCAGGCCCTACATAGAGGGCTGTCGGTTATGCCTATAGTGTGGTAGTGTTTGTTGAGAGCAATGTGACCTGTTATTGTGCCCACTACATTGCGGAGCTTTGTCCTATCGAATCGAACTGTTTGTATAGTTTTATACAGGGTGTAAGGGACGGTGTACCGAAAACTAAATAGGCGTGTTCAAGGAATCTGAACAACTTTTCTAAAGTAATTTTTTTACCATTCCATACAAACAGTTCGATCAGAGTGAGCAATTTATATGGAGAGGTCAAATTTAATTTTTCTTTTCTCAAAAACATTACTTTGAGAAAGTTGCTTAGTTTCGTTGATTGAGCACGTCCTTTCAGTTTACCGTACTCATCCCTTACACCCTTTAGTTCAAGTTGGTTAGAAATTACCCTAAAAGCAGGATAGCTTTATGTGACGTCCATATGTGTGATCAAGACAGACTGCTGTCACGGTAATTAATAGGACTAACTATGAAATTGCCGAAATTTTCTAATGAGATCATAATTCCTATAATTCTAAAGCTATTTTTTTCATTTGTCTTATATTGGAAAGTTAACTTCAAGGTTATCAATTTACTCATAAAATAAAGTTTTTATTTTTAGTTTGATATATAAAATTAAAGGTTCGAAAATTGTTCGTCCTAAATAACGTCCGATTTCATTGTTAGAAATACACGTTTTGGAAGACAATGGATTCTCAATTACACTCTTGTGTACTTAAGGTGACGGACGTGCCCGCGTGGGCTCTAGGCACCTTGCTACGAGCATCACGCGCTTCGCTTCCGGAAGGCTGCTCGCTCAACGTCCATGAACACACGCCCGAACATGAAGAGGTTTGTACTCTTATAATCTCATCATTCATTCATAAATTTGTTTGTTAAGGTTTTTTTGCAGATTTTTTAAAAACTGTGCAACTTAGAAAGATCGTTTTATTTTTGCCGTAAAGTTTACATAAACCTCTGTCAACTGTAATTAATTCAGATTTTTCCTTACTCAAACTTCGGAGATAAGGGGGGAATGGTATTTTTTTTGACATTTTTCATCATAACTTGAAAACTAAGAAACTTAAAAAAATACAAAAATATATTTTAAAATGTACAAGTAAAGCCCTTTCATATGATACCCCACTCGACCTAGTAGCAACAATTTGAAATTTGGCCCCCCCTATTTTGGCCCCCTTTACATTAATAATCATACTTATAACAAACATTTTTCATGTGCAATTAAGTTGGGCAACTATATTCTATAACTATTCCAAATTTCAGGTCGATAGCATAAGTGGTTGCTGAGATAAAGAGGTGTGACAGACAGACAGACAGAGCGGCACCATAAGGGTTCCTTTTTTTACCATTTTGTTATCGGAACCCTAAAAATCACTGTAGTGGACTACCCAGATAGAAAACTTCTAACGAGACGCTTTGGAAAACTATTCACTGTCCAATGCTTTAACAAACTTAAAATAAACAGAAAAAACTTATAAACATTGACGAACGCGGCAAACTCCAAACTGTCAATCTCCAAACGACAATACAAAATGGCCGACCTAGCGTTTCAGATTCAGATTCAGATTCAGATTCAGATTTCAGATTCAGATTCAGATAATTTTATTCAATGTAGATTCTTTACAGAATACTTATTGAATGTCATGCAGAATACAATGCAAATAGAGCGAGTCTACGCCGTTTCGGATCGTGCTATGGCAGCGTAAAAGAAACGGCAAGAAACCACTGCAGCACGGCCTACTTTAAGAGTCGGCTTTTTACAATGTGTTTCTTGTGTTTCGCTGGAATATCAGAGCACCATACCTCTTTGTCATTCATATAGTCATCCAATCTATAGTAAGCTTTTTTACATAAGGTTTGCTTTACACATTCTTTAAACTTTCTCTCAGGTAATTGCACTATATTGTCAGGTATTTTGTTGTAGTATCGTATACACAGACCAACGAAAGATGTATTGACTTTAGTTAATCTAGTATATGGTTGATCAATTTTATGCTTATTTCTAGTATTAAAATTATGCCTGTCACAAATTTTTGGTAATTGATGGATGTTCTTTCTAGCATACATTATATTTTCATAGATATACTGGCATGGCACTGTCATAATGTTGATTTCCTTGAACAGTTCTCTCAGGGAATCACGAGTCTTCAGGCAATAAATTGCTCTTATAGCCCTCTTTTGTAAAACGAATATTGAATGTATATCAGCTGCTCGGCCCCAAAGCAGTATGCCATAAGACATAATGCTATGGAAGTAGCTAAAGTAAACCAGCCTTGCAGTAGCTACATCAGTAAGTTGTCTGATTTTTCTAACAGCATATGCAGCCGAGCTCAATCGACCAGAAAGAGCCGTTATATGAGGGCCCCATTGAAGTTTAGAGTCTAGTGTTAACCCTAAGAAAACTGTACTATTTACAAAATCTAATGGCTCATTATTCAATACTATGTTATGTGAAGTAGACCTTACATTTGGTAGTGCAAATTTAATACATTTAGTTTTTTTGGCGTTTAGGACTAGATTGTTAACAGTAAACCATGCATGAATCTGTCCAAGTGCATCGTTGACTTCGTTATAATTTTGTGATTTCCTACTTACATTGAATATTAATGAAGTATCATCAGCAAATAACACAATCTTTGACAGATTCTTCACCACAGAAGGAAGGTCATTAATATAAATAAGGAATAAAAATGGCCCTAATATGGACCCTTGAGGTACGCCAATTTTGACAACAGATCCCAGTGATTTCGTCCTGTTTACTTGTACCTTTTGAATCCTGTTTTCCAAATATGACCTAAGTAGTTTAAGTGAATTATTCTTAACACCGTAATGTTCAAGTTTTAGCAACAATGTGCTATGATCTACGCAATCAAATGCCTTGGATAGATCACAGAAGATACCAATAGCATCTTCAGATTTTTCCCACGCGCAAAAGATGTATTTTAAAAGTGCAGTCCCGGCATCCGTTGTACTGCGCCCTTTCGTGAAACCAAATTGATGGTCATGTAGTAAGTTATTTCTATTGAAGTGTGAAAGCATTTGATTGAGTATGACCTTCTCAAAAATTTTACTAAGTACAGGTAAGACTGATATTGGTCTAAAATTACTGGGATCCTTTTTGTCACCAGCTTTGAATAATGGAACTACTTTACTTTTTTTCATTAAGTCAGGAAATGTACCATGATCGACACAATCATTGAATATAACAGCTAAATATGGAGATATAGTATCAATATCGTTCTTTCTGGGGTTGCCATAATTCGCGACAACGTTCGCGACAGTAGTCTTTAATGTCATGTCAGAAGCCTTTGCTGCTCAACAACTCTGACACTAGGGTTTATGAGGTCGGTCATCGACCTTGAAACCCAGCGATCCGTTTTCATGCATAAAATTCTGTTGAAAAACGAGTGTATACTGCTACTTTTAGTTAAATTTTCGCAGATTAATACAAAGATACAGCAAATGCACCGTAAGAACTACTTACAGTATAATAGATCGCACACCCACAATGGTAATATTGAACCAAAACATTCTAACAAAAACTAGTTCTTTCGGTGCATTAGCTGTATCTTTGTATTAGTCAGCGAAAAATTTAACTAAAAAAAAAACCGGTCAAGTGCGAGCCGGACTCGCGCGCCGAGGGTTCCGATATACCTATAGTATTTTTGGAAGCAATAAAGCCCATTTTCAGGACCGCAAAACTAAATTTGTTTGTAAAGGTTTTTTGCAGATTTCTGAAAAACTGTGCAACTTAGAAAGATCGTTTTATTTTTGCTGTAAAGTTTACATAAACCTCTGTCAACTGTAAATAATTCAGATTTTTCCTTCCTCAAACTTCGGAGATGAGGGGGGGGGATGACATTTTTCATCATAACTTGAAAACTAAGAAACTTAAAAAAATAGAAAAATATATTTTAAAATGTACAAGTAAAGTCTTTCATATGATACCCCACTCGACCTAGTAGCGACAACTTGAAATTTGGCCCCCTTTACATTAATAATCATCCTTTTTTTCAAATTTTTTCATGTGCAATTAAGTTAGGCAACTATATTCTAAAACTATTCCAAATTTCAGGTCGATAGCATAAGTGGTTGCTGAGATATAGAGGTGTGACAGACAGACAGAGCGGCACCATAAGGGTTCCTTTTTTTTACCATTTTGGTATCGGAACCCTAAAAAGTAGTAAACACTCGTTTTTCAATAGCATTTTATGTCCCGCATAAGAATGCAAGTCATTTGAATTTAGTATGGAAAACGGATCGCCTGCAGATGAATGAAGTGTTAAGCTCTTCAATTTCTCACGAATGTACAGTCAAGAGCACGTCAAGCTTGACACATTGGACTTTGCACCGAACTTATTTCTATCACTGTTGGGGCTAGAGTCCCGCTGATAGTGTCAAGCTTAACCTGCTCTTGACTACAGGAACTCGTTTCACAATAGCAATCTCTTTCAGGTTCGCTACGTACCGGATAATCAGCTGCTGGAGTTGAAACAACAGTTGGACGGGATGGGCGGGCCAAGAGTTGACAAGAAGAAAAGGAAGTGAACTTTACTATAATCCAACAAGTTCTTGCGCGACCATCTTGCGAAGTGACAGACTTTAAGGGTGCTTTTTCACCTACTAGAGCGAAAATAAATAAAAAATTAATACACTAAACAGCAAAAACAACGGGTCGGTAGCTTTTCCCCCATACATTTTCATACAATGATGAGCTCAAAGTATCCGTCAATATTTTATCCAAATCGAATATAAATACGAATCTGATTAGTCAGGATCTTTAGATAAGGACCTTGTCAACAAATTTCTGAAACATTCGACACGAAAAATTTTCAGAAAAATCCGTGCGCCACTTCAAAAATTTGATCACGGAAAATTTATTGGAAATCTCACGAAGTCTTATTTTTTTTCTAAGTTATATACTAACTTTCCTGGTTACTGTAGACAGGTATGATGTTCGAGAGATTTGTTGACAAGGTTCTTTTACGTGACATTAGCGGAATTGTGAACACACAAAAGCCATTCATCACAAATTGATTTGAATCTAAAGATCTCGATTACTTTGAGCCCATCATTAGAAAACCGCTAAAGTGGCAACACTTCGCCCGTCCTTGCTGATTAGGTACTTCGCGCACGAAATTGTGAAACCATGTCTCAATTGTAGTGTAAATATTGTAAACGACAGCTTTTGTTGACCGATTTTTAAAGTGAATATACGTGGTTATTTTGAACCCCTGACCGAATTTTAGTTTGTTACTCAAAACAAATGTAAATGTCGCAGCCGCACTGAAAAATCCGCCGTATTTCAATTTGGCGCCGCCGACGACGAAGCGCCCGTTTGCAATTGCCCAATTAGGCGCCACGTGTTTACACAAATATTTAAAGCCGCTTTGACAAACGCGAAGTGCTCATTCAATGCGGCGTACATTATTTCAGGAACGAAAGGTAGGCGGATTGCAAAACGGCGCCGTTTTTAGATACGGCGGCGCCAAATTGAAATACGGCGGATTCTTCAATCCGGCTGCGACATAAATACCTGGTCCAAAGAAACATGTCGAAAATAGGAAAATATTGAGGGACATCACCTCAAAATTTGGAAGATACAGTATCATTTGAGTATCCGAGATATGTAGATTTAGATAGAAATTAATGTAGATTTGTTAGAAAATAAATAAAAGTATTTATTATGTAAAAAAGTTTCTTTTAATAATCTGTTTCACATATAACTGCACTTTCACAACCAGTACAAAATAAAATCGATAAGAAATTAGATTAATCTATACAATATGAGGTTGAAAAAATATTAGTCAACAATAATAACATCAACATTTAAGTTTTATTCTTATTTTTAATATAAATGCAAATATCTGATTATTATAAAAATATATCGTTATCCTGAGTTAACGAATCTACTGGACGGAAACTTTAACTTAACTGGAAGCCCTATTTTATTAATACAGTGTCTTTGGTATGTTTCTGCAAACTCATATAAGAGGTTTAAAAAACTGGTGTAAAACCTTTTTTTATGCTGGGGGCTAAATGCAACAACTTTTGTGCTACGACTTTTAGAACATTGCCTGAAAGCCTCCCCCTGGAAATGTCGACCGATCTAGAAGTCTTTAAACAGACTTTTTTTTTTTATTATTTCTCCAATGGGTTACTCCGCCCATTAGAGGAGTTTATTCAATAAGGCACATTATGTTTTGCTATCGGCATACAAAACAATCATGTATCCTGGTTTATTCTAGCTAAGAATAAGTTGTTTGGGTTCACAATCTTATTAATATTATGCGCAACGCAACACACATGACACTAATACAATTTACTACATACATAACCTTATAATATATCTCTGATTTAGGGGCATAGAAGCGGCCGGTAGCTTTTAGTTTAGCTTAGTATATATTTCAGTGTAGTTAAGTAAATGATCAGGTATATTTACAAATATGTATCCTAATCTGTAGAATACTAACAAATTCAATATTTACAATAACAACCTCTTATCCTACTATTCTTAAACACACAAAATTTACAAGATTTACTACTTATAGTACCTAAATATATAATTTACAAGTTATAAACAATCTAAGTTGTCCTTGACTATGTCCGAGCAAATTAATATTGCTTTCAGTCTCAGCCTTATGTGTTGTTAAATTGTTTCAGGTTATTAATGATATTAGTTACATGCCTGATATAGCTTTTAACTGTATTTTCCTTGCTGATGATTTCTGAGAGATTGTAAGGATTTATTTTCATTATTATACATTCGTATTCATGTTTTATTCTAGTAGCATTAAAGCGGTTACAGTCTTTTAGCAGATGAATAAGCGACTGTGATGTAAGACCATCGCATGGGCATATGTCATCATTAGTGATCTTGAATCGGTGCAGATATTCTTTATGAAAACCATGATTTGTGAGAGTTTGGGTTATTGCAAAGTTAGGAGTTAAAACATTGGTAAAATTTTGGAGATCGTCAAATGTTGGGCAGAGAGTCTTAGTATATTGGCATTTTTCAGGTTGGGAGTAAAATTCCTTCATAGCTTTTAAACTGCGTTCTTTGTTAAGATGTCGGACAAAGCTTAACGGGAATCTGGCAAAATCATAGACCCGATGCAGACACGCTGCGCTCTTGGCCGCCGCATCCGCCTCCTCGTTGCCCTGCAGACCTGAATGACCCCTAACCCAGGCCAGCGTAACATCCAGTCCAAGAGTCTCAGTTTCATGCAAGGCTTTATGAATTTCCACGACTAAATATTGTGTACTATTAGGATTACTGAGCTCTTGGAGGCTAGATTTACTGTCAGAGAGAATAAAGACTGGGGACATTTTCTCATGAATAATGAACCTACAGGAGTGCAAAATGGCAAGGAGCTCAGCCTGATAAACCGAACATGCATTATGCAGCTTATACTTACGAATTGTTTTTCGACGGTTTGGAGAAAATGCCACCAGGGCCGCACCTACCACCCCATCATGCTTACTGCCATCGGTGTAGACAAGGTGAGTATTTGGGTCGTTAAATTTTGTGGTTATTTCTTCGGAGTCAGTAAGATTCACGATAAATTTGGTCGCCTTTCTTAATGAGGGGTGCAAGAGCTCAGAAGGACCAGCTGGAGAGTCTAGTCTAATATCGTCAGGTAGATATCTTGTCGTTCCGCAGATGCGAGTTTTTTCGTTGTCGCCAAGTTCAATCACCCTATCCGGCAGAGGAGTCAGCTGCGCTAACGAGATTGAAGCAACCGTGCTTACTGTCCTAAAACCCCTAATGATTTTGAGAGCAAACCCTCGCTGTGCGGACAAAAGCTTGTCATTGACGCACTTATATTTCAGTGCCGGGAGCCAAATGGAAGCGGCGTAACAAATGATCGGTTCGATTACATGTTCGTATAAAATTTTTATGTTTTCAGAGTGGATACCCCAAGTAGGTCTGACGAATGTGGCTAGTTTGAAATATAATTTAGAAGTCTTTAAGAGAATGTTATTGACGTGTCGGATGAAATTTAGTTTGTCGTCTAGTATTACACCGAGCAGTTTGAAGTGCCTTGCAATATTCAGCGCGCGTCCATCCATAGTCAGAATGCATTTCTTGGCTTTGGAAGTAAAAGCGACTACCTGCGTTTTCTCAGCGCCAAATACGAGCTTATTCTCCCGTCCCCACTCTGCAATGGTAGTTAGAGCCGAGTTGACATCAGACTGGAGAGACTGGTAGGTTTTTGAACTTGCCAGTAACAGGACATCATCCGCAAACGCCTGTATCCGGCATCCTGGAGGCAAGACTGTCTCCAGTAAATCGTCAATAATGAGATTCCAGAGGAACGGACCACAGACTGAGCCCTGCACACAACCACGTGTAAGTGTTTTAGTGGCAGTGCTATCGGAGAAATTGATGGTCGCAGTGCGTTGCGAGAAATAATGGAGCAGAATTTTATAGATATTGCGAGGGCAATTGGTTTTTCTGAGTCTGTCGAAGATTGCCGGCCACCAGGCGTTGTCAAACGCTGCCTTGATATCCAAAGAAACAGCTATGACCTGATCTCTACTGCTACGAGCGCTACGCACAAATTCAATGACCCGATCCAGAGCGTTCACTGTGGAAACCTGTTCTCTAAATCCATACTGGTTGTGGTGTAGAGATCGGCTGCAGTACATGTGGTACGTTAGGCGCCTAACGATCAATTTCTCTAGAAGCTTGCCGAATACATTGATAAGTCCGATAGGGCGGAACGATGAGGTGTTCGAGTAATCGTCTTTATTGGGTTTAGGCAAGATTTTAATAAAAGCATTCTTCCATGCGAGTGGGAAATAACCCAGCGACAGGCACCTGTTCATGATGTCAGTAACCAGATTTGGGAAGCCCACAGTGAAATAATGTACTAAATCGGAAGTGAGATGATCGGTACCGGGGGCCTTTTTAGGGCTCATGTTATTAGAACAAGAGAGCACTTCGTTTGGTGTGAATGGAGGCTCTGGGTCTGATTCCGGCATGCAAGACATCGCCGCCCTGATCACAGTCTGTCTGGCGGTGTCGTCATGGGTATCGTCAGGATAGAAACGGTCTAGAAGTGCTTGAGCAGTTTCCGCAGAGGATGTGGTGAATGTACCGTCATCTCTGGCCATTGTGGTGGGCGGTTGTGCTGGGGGTCCCGCTCTGATTATTCTATTGGATACCTCCCACACGCTCTCTTTGCCCTGTCGGTTGCAAAATTCGCGAAAATTGTTGGTCGATTCCTTATTAAATGCTGTGGAGTATTGTTCCCTCAGAGTTTCCTTTTCCGCCAGAGCTTCATCAAGTGGGCGTTTGGTCCTGTGGAGCCTTTGGATCAGATGGTGATTTTTGATGACCTTTTTTTTAAGTTCCTCCAGCGAGTCATTCCACCAGGGGCAGCGGTATTTCATTGCGGTCTTTCTTGGTAGAAGCTTATCACTAACCTTTTGTATAGCTCCGATGGTTTGGGCTATATATTCTTCCAGATCCGTCTCGTTCAATTCCCCTATAGCGACATCGGTTTGGATCACTTTGTCTAATTCTTCCTTGAAGGTTGGATAGAGCCTATCCCAATGTACCTGACGTGTGTTGTAACGGAAGGTACTCGTCTGCATTCTTTTACCTAAGTCACTTTTGCCTACAGAGAAGTCAAACGTTATCGCGTCGTGATCAGACGACGGACTAATGTCCGGCGCTACCTTCCAAGTTTTGATGACATTGATGTGTGCGTCATTGATCAGCGTCAGATCTACGATGGACTCTCTAACGCCAGCACTAGTGGTTGTACGAAATGTTGGGGTGTTTCCAATATTGCACGTAGCGAGCCGGTTGGCACTGAAAAATTCGACCAATTTATTGCCCCTGCGATTGGCACTTGGAGAACCCCACATAGGGTGCCAGCCGTTCAGGTCGCCGCAGACGACATGGATTGCGCCATCCGTATGGTGTAAGAAGGTCTCTAGTTTAGTTAATGTGGAGCAAACTTCTTCCTCAACAAGTCTCGCTTCGTCAGCAGTTGCCGGTTTAGGTTTTAAGTAAAGACAGACTAGATATATCTTACAGTGTCCATTCGCCAGTTGTACCACACAGAGATTAGGTGTAGAGAAATTAGGCATGCCTAAGAGGCAAAGTCGATTGGTTTTCGAGACAATGCATGCTTTGGTGGGTTCATTCGAAGGGAACTGAAAGACATTATGTCTGTATGGATTTCTCATACCTAAGCCGGCTCCTACGTATGGTTCATTAATAAAGGCCACATCGTAATTACTACTATTAAAAAAGTGCCAAAGTTCATGCTGCGCCCTAAATCCTCTTCCCAAGTTACATTGCACTATTTTAATATTGGTTGTTTTGCGTACCATAGCATTTGGGTTGGTGGGTTGTGGTGTGCTTTGGTTTATCAATGAAGTGTTGCTGTTATCCATAATCGATCCTACGTTGAATATTTTCTAGCATATTTTGATACCTGGGACACAGATTGGACGTGGCGCTATGAATGGGATTATATTTGGTTATGTTATGGTTCTTGCAAAAAGTAGCGCAATTGTAGCAAGATAATTTTTCCGTCTGTTGTTTGTAGGGGCAGTCCTTGTAGAGATGGGTCAACGATGCGCAGTGAGAGCAGACTGTACCGTGGTAAGTACACCTTTTTCTTGTATGCCCGTATTGCATACATACGTAACATTGCAATAGCGGTACATAGTCCTCAACATGTACCCGTTGATGGTCCACGTTGAGGCGACCCTCCTTTGTTATGGCCCTCCAAAGTGCGGGTGTTACTATGTAAATCGCATTGTAGAGTTTTGTGTTTCTGTTATCGCGCTTAAATCTAAACACGATATCGTCTTGATTTTTGATAGTATTTTTGACGCATTCGTTTTGATTAATTATTATATTAGCCAGTTGATCAGGTAGAATATCATTCGGCACACCTTTGATAATAAACATAGGCTTTAACCTCCTTGAAGCTTCCGCAGAGACTTCGGAAGTGACGGTGTTTATCCGTTTTAGAGCTTCATTACTCTGTTCGATGGTGTCGAATTCCACTCTGAGTTTGCCATTTGATACATATTTAACTGAAGAAGGGGCAAAGTTGGTGTCCCTAAACGATACACTGTTTTTAAACTTTTGTAATGTCTCGCTCGGGCTCAATACCTCCTGCTTCGATGTAATAATTATAGCTGGTCTTGTTGCAGTTTCCTTAGGGGTTTCCTTTACTTTAGGAGGAGGGCTGGAAAGGGCCTGTGCATATGTGGCTTTTTGCTCAAGCGTCTTTTCCAATTTGGATATCTCTGCTTGTATTGTCCTCTCTATAGTCAGTACGACTGCATGATCTAAATGCGGGGTGGAAAGTACTGGGGATGGGGTCGAGGTTAGGTAATTAACTCCTTCTGTCTTAGCCTTATTAGCCAGTTTTGCGATATCCGTAGCTAAACCGTGTATAATTTCTTTATTTTGTTTGGTAATGCTCTTTCCTGGTGAAAAGATAGTCGTTTGGATTTCCTGGGCTTTTGCAAAGATATCGTTGAGAGCTGAAAGCAAAAACTCGGGGGCAATCGATTGGGTAAGAGTAAATGGGTCAATAGATTCTGCACCCACCGAGACACTATCTAGGTCTTCGATCAAATTGACCCTTTCGTCATTACGGTTCCGACTGAATCCCCGCCGCCGTCCTGGGATAGGGGCATCGGCGGTACAGGCGCCTTCGGCAGCTCCATCGCTCGGGACAGCCTCACGGGGCTGTTTAGAAGGTGGAGTGTGAATCATGGTGGTTTTGCATAACCTCAACTACGTAACTGAACTTATACCTATTAACTACATACCTACCAGTTACCTATTCCTAAAATACTAACTGTATAAATATTTACACATTGAATATAAGTAAGTCTATGAGGTCCGGAGAATTTGCGCAGAAGGTGCCTATAAAGATCGTGCAAAAAACGTGAAAAATTATAAAGCAAACACCTCAGGGACGATACAGGTACCATACACTAGTAGTGCTCAGTAAAAGTTATATCAGGCAGAACGAAACATTAATACCTATACATAGGTACCCAAATTCACGAAATTCACACTATTAATTCTGCTATTAGCTTATGCCGCGCGAGAGGCCGTAGCATAGTCCCTATGGTGGTCAAGCAAAAGTTATATGTTTCGGAATATACTTAGTTTAACATACCTACATATAATATACTTAGTTTAATATACAGTACCTATACTTAAATCTAATAACCACTAAATCTAAACAAAGACGTAAGTAAACAAACAATTCGGGGGTTAAAAATTGTTCACAAAAGTCACGCCGTCGCAGTGAGAGAACTGTCCAGGGTCACAAATCAGGAAAAAGGTATAACCGCGTTATTCATCCATGCCCGAAAAAGCACACTGTACATGGGTAGGTATATATACCTACTCAAGCAAAACTCGCCGATGTGAAGTAGGTAATCAGCGTGACTACAAAAACTCGGTCGTGTGCGGGAGCCCTAAGGGCACGATGAGTTGTGCACACGTGGGTTTATCAGTTAGATAGGTAGTGATCAAATAGAAGTTTTCTGGAACATTTTCCGAGCTTGTTAGGTAGCGGTGTAGCCATTTCCAATTGTTGTTAGTAAAAAGCCGGTTAATTAGTGTTAAGAAGAGTTCAAATTTTATAGAAGCAGTACTTATTCATCGAAAATATTGCCTCCAATCCAAGTCAAGCAGTTCAGTACAATCTGCAGCGACTAAGTAAACAGGTGCACCACAGAAGTTTGTAAATATGAATCCACAACCATTAAGCACAACAGCACAACAGATTTATAACATCAACACCATGCAGACTGTTTAATTGTCTTCAGATTAGGAAGGTTTAGGTATGTTCCGCGATCGATTCGAGCGCGGGGTGCGAGGTAATTGACCTCTCTACGCGACCACACCACACAGCAACCGGGGTCGCGACACGGTGGCCAGTGATTGATTCGCGCGCTTTTACCTATTGTTTTGACACTGATAGTAGTTAGCACTTATACCACTGTTTGTACTTAAAATTATAACTGACTATAGTTAGTTCATGTTATTAACTTGTATTTTTCATAAATGTATCGAGTCCAAAGTGACTTTAGACTACAAATCACGAATTTTGAAACGGACGAAAATAAAACGATGCTTGCGTGACGGAACGCGCCGCGCGAGTCTCTTTAAACAGACTACGGACACAGGTCGGTTGGTGCAAAGACAGCATGTGTAGGTGGGTTCTCACCGACAGCTCCAATAATAAATATGAGTGGTACTTCCACGAAAATAATGGATTACGAGTACCTAACCTCCTGTCCCGTATGTCCCGACATATCTACGCGTGATGACCTTTTTAAAGCCACAAATGACGCAGTAAATGTGGCAACTTTCTGGAATACAAAAATTTAGATCTTTTGTGATTGATCAACACGCTAAGAAGAAGAAGATTGCTAAAAAAATAGATTTTTCACCTCCAAAGCTCGGAAACATTTGTTTTGTCGGTTAAATTCTGCGGCCAAAAGCGATTTTTGGCCCCTAGCGGGCAAAAGGTTTTTCTGCGGCCAAAAGCGATTTTTGGCCGCTAGCGGGCAAAAGGTTTTTGAAATTCGAACGTGATGCAGTATGGCAGACCTCCACGCTGCGGTACTGGCTGCTTCCTCCTTTAGTGAGGTGAAAAATTTTGTGTTTCGCTCGGCAGCAATAGTTATTTGTTATGCAAGGCAGCAAAAGCGTTATTTGGCGTGAGTGCCTTGTATTGAAACCTGAGCAAGCGAAGGATTCTAGAATTGAACCACGAGCGAAGCGAGTGGTTCAAAAGAAGAATCCTGAGCGTAGCGAAGGTTTCAAGGCACGAAACGCAAAATAACTATTGCTGCCGAGCGAAACACAAAATTTTTCACCTCACTAAAGCGAGGAAGCAGCCAGTACCGCAGTGTGGAGAGCGGCTAAAAATCGCTTTTGGTCGCAGAAAAACCTTTTGCCCGCTAGGGGCCAAAAATCGCTTTTGGCCGCAAAATTTAACCGACAAACCAAACACTTTCGAGCTAGTGAGGTGAAAAGTTATTTTGCGTTTCGTGCCTTGAAACCTTCGCTACGCTCAGGATTCTTCTTTTGAACCACTCGCTTCGCTCGTGGTTCAATTCTAGAATCCTTCGCTTGCTCAGGTTTCAATACAAGGCACTCACGCCAAATAACGCTTTTGCTGCCTTGCATAACAACTATTTGATACTAAATGATAAGGTCCAATTTGTATGAAATATCGATGCAGTCTAGAATAAGCCCATTTTTCAAAGCCCTGTCTGTATATCAGAATTTTTTCCTAATTATCAAATATTTTTTGACCCGATTGACTTGTCATATTATTCCGAGAAGCAAAAGAAAAAATAATTCTTAAAAGTCTTAAAATTAAAGTTCAATTTAGAGCTAATAGTCCAGTCGCTTAACGTCTTATATCGCCTTTACGTAGACACGCCTTATAAATGTACCAAATTTTTTCCAGGTACTAGTTAGGTACATAGCTCTCAATTTTTGATAGGAGCCAATTCTTGAAATTTCAATTTTCGGTATATAGCTCTCAATTTTTGATAGGAACCAATTCTTGAATTGTCAATGGAAATTCAAGAATTGGCACCTACAAAAAATTGAGAGCTATGTACCTAACTAGTACCTGGAAAAATTTGGTGAAATTGTAAGGCGTGTCTACGTGAAACAGCTAATCGGCCGCATTATAAAACAGTGATTACCTCGACTGGTTTGCAGATATACACCAAACACCCTGTATATTAATTACAATCACACCATTCCAAAATGGACCACTTTTATCTTAGGTTTAGGCGACTTTTGAGCTTGGCTTTCTGAAAAAAAAAACAAAAGCAATTAGTTTATCTACGATTATAGGGAGTGAAAGAATTCAGTTATCAATTGTTGATATTATAATTCATGCTTGTTGTGGACATGCGTGTGACAGCAGGTCATGCAAGTCGATAGTGCATTTTTAAACTAACTTAAATATTGTGCAAGCGTTGCGTGCAATTTTCAGCATAAGTCAAACTTTCATAATATTATACAGCGTGTAACGGAACGGTGTGATAATACTATAGGGTGTGAATCTGCCCATGAAACTGAACAACTTTTCCCAAGGAACATAGGTCCATATACGAAAAACCAAATTTGACCTCCCATACAAAATGAATGAATAAATCAGCTGATGCAGTTTCTATGGGAGGACAAAATTTTATTTTGATTTATGACATATGTTCTTTGGGAAAAGTTGTTCAGTTTCATGAGCAGATGATCAATCTGAACTTAATTGGCGAATGACCAATGTTTTGAAAATAATCATTAAGTCACCACAAGTCCACTGCTGGACAAAGAGCCTTTTTCGGAATTTCACGGCAAAAATGGTGGTATTTTGGAGGAGAAGTACCACGCTTGTTCGCGTTGCGCCTGGCAATATGGATCGCAGTATATGTGATGATTCATGCGGCCGCAGGTCGGTGGAAACACTTTGACCTTGAGCGACTCTCGGGCGGTTGCAGTGTAGCGCCGGTTCAGCTTATACTGGTTTTGTTTCTACGTGCTTACTACCTGCTACATAGAAGGACGTTGCTGCCCATTTTAGTAGAGACGGGTTGGTACTATTCTTACTTAGCTTGAGTAGAATGCCAGCTGCACAGAGATGTGCGTGAGAGCAGGACGGAGCGAATACGTGATTCTGTCGCTCAAATGTCTTACGCACTCGCAATCGAACTATGTCATTCTCATCAAGATACATTATTTGGACTGTAGCTGGAACCTCAAAGACTGCTAAAGTAAGGCAATCATAAAAGGTCCGTTGTGACAGCTTTCGTATGGAAAATTATGACCTGCAAAGAAAAATGAACCCTGTGTGTTGGTGTTAAGAAAACTTCAAGACGGACTTCTTACGTTGGCCCTGCTTTAATAATGTGAATACCGAATGGTGCATGCGTAGCGTGCGTGTTGTTGGTGGTTGTTGGCATGCGTCACACTTCCACGTAGTCTAGCGGAGTACCGGGCGCGGGGGGCACGGGGGGCGCGGGGTGGGGCGGGGGCGGGAGGGGGGCGAAGGCCGCCAGGTAGGCGTGCGGCGGGCACAGCGGCAGGCTGTCGGCCAGCTCGCGGGACGGCGACGGGCAGCCGGTCGGCTCCTGGTGAGGCACACATCAAACTCTGTTAATACAGTTCCGCAGCGCTGGAATTGAAACTAAATTGGAGTCGTTTTGAAACCGATTTGAAGCCGATTGAAATGCAAATAGTATGAAGCTGGATCATATTTATTGCAGAAAGCCGTCAAATGCAAATAGTATGAAAGTGGATCGTATTTTTGGCGTAAATGGGATCCAGCTTCATACTATTTGCGTTTGACAGCTTTTAAATCGACTCGGTTTAAAACCGATTCCAATTTAGCATACGTACTAGCGCCCCTGATTCACTTATTCAATGAATGAAGATTCTTTACAGAACACAAATCGAACGGCATAACATTCTGAATTATAAATAAAAATATTATAGCGAGTCTACTAACGTTTTGGATGCGTGCTGTTCCATTTAATTCGTTATCTTTTGACAAAAAGGGTTGTAATAAAAGATATCGGTCATTAATCTTACACTTCATTCATTTCAGAAACATTTGGTGTGAACAGTGACAAAAAACATATCAATCTCCAATCGGGACACAAAAAAGTCTAAAAGTACATTCCTTTTACTGCTTATATAAAAATATTTTTTATTCTCTTTGGTAAATATGACACCACATTGTTACATTCGTGTACTCACTATGGCACAATCCTGGTCATGGCACCAAAGTGTAATTACTGACTCACATACATAGTCGAAATAATCTAGCTTGGATTAGAGTAACAGCAGAGTGACTGCAGGACTGAGCGATGCGTAAAACATTGAAGCGACAGAGACATGTATCGCTTTATCCTGCTCTCACGCATAGCTCTGTTTTGCTGTCATTTTATTATGTCAGTACATTATTTATTTCGACTGGTATATTTTTAGAGAACAGAGGAGAGGATTGGAGGAGTAGAGGATTGCTACAAACAGAGAGGCGTGGAGTCATGTTTAAGAAGTTGCTACACCGACAAGCGTCCGTCTCTTAAATTGGATGATGAATATTTTTTTAACCGTTTTATATGACCAATTCTATTCGTTTAATTCAGAAATAAACTTTACTTACTGGCATTACAGCAATGGTAACGGTATCTGAAAATTTGACTTTATTCTTCTCTCCACTTCTGCTTCTCTCCGGCGCTTCGTCGATTCGGAACTGTCTGCTCATAGTGTTCATAGTACTAGGGAGGTAGGTGGCACTGCTTTGGTAACGATATAACGTATTAGGTACGTCCTCTCTCAACTCCGTTTGAAGTAAGTGTCTGAAATGAGCTGGGGTCATTCTTTCATCATGCGAACCTTCGTTTATAGGCTTTAGTTTAGGCGTTGATTTGTAGTTTAATAAGACATTATCGACGCTGTGCCATTTGGAAGTTTGAGTTAAAATCGGTTTGTAGCCGTTTATATGCGTGTCGTCTTTGACTGCTGTGTTCCATATGGTGTTATCTCTTTCTAAGTATTGATGTAAGTTGGGACGGATGCTGTGTGTAGTCGTGTGCTCAGTTTTGATAGGTACGTGGACGATGGTGGGTTGTGACAGGGGAATCGGGACACGCGGGAGGGGGGGAGGTTTGGTCGGGAGGGGAAGAGGGAGGGTGTCTGAGCTTGTTTCGTTGTCGGATTCTGAGCACGACTGCGAATGAGAGCTGCACTGCGAGCATGAGTCTGAGCAGTCCGTATCTGTAAAAAGATATGCAGTTATTTTAAGATAATTCAAAGTGCGTGGCAGGGCGTTTAAAGCGGGTTACACTTCTCCACGAAACTTGCCGATTGTGAAAGTGTGCTGCGATGATATCGAGGGATATTGAGATCAAGATCACGCCCATTGATGATAAAAAATGTTTTGGTGAGAATGTGAAGTGGAATTTAGTCACCAAATGGGCATTAACATTACTTATTTATAAATTTTTATTTATTTACTTATATTACTTATTTATTACGAATCTAGTCATGTGTTTTTGGTGCTGTCTATCCCTGCCTGTGAGCTAGATGCGGTCCTATCCTGCTTGTGCGGCCTTACTCAGGCTGTGCGGTCTTACCCCATTGTGCGGTCTGACCTCAGCTGTGCGGTCTGACTCCTGCTCTTACCCGGGCTGTGCGGCCCGACCCCGGCTGTGCGACCTGACCCCAGCTGGTCTGACCCCCCTCTTAGTGCCCGGCGAGCTCGGCCGCCTCGTCCGCGAGCGCGGCCCCCCCGGAGCGCTGCGCGGTCTGACCCCGGCTGTGCGACCTGACCCCGGCTGGTCTGACCCCCTCTTACCCCTTGTGTGCGCGTAGTGCCCGGCGAGCTCGGCCGCCTCGCCCGCGAGCGCGGCCCCCCCGGAGCGCTGCGCGGTCTGACCCCGGCTGTGCGACCTGACCCCGGCTGGTCTGACCCCCTCTTACCCCTTGTGTGCGCGTAGTGCCCGGCGAGCTCGGCCGCCTCGTCCGCGAGCGCGGCCCCCCCGGAGCGCTGCGCGGTCTGACCCCGGCTGTGCGACCTGACCCCGGCTGGTCTGACCCCCTCTTACCCCTTGTGTGCGCGTAGTGCCCGGCGAGCTCGGCCGCCTCGTCCGCGAGCGCGGCCCCCCCGGAGCGCTGCGCGGTCTGACCCCGGCTGTGCGACCTGACCCCGGCTGGTCTGACCCCCTCTTACCCCTTGTGTGCGCGTAGTGCCCGGCGAGCTCGGCCGCCTCGCCCGCGAGCGCGGCCCCCCCGGAGCGCTGCGCGGTCTGACCCCGGCTGTGCGACCTGAACCCAGCTGGTCTGACCCCCTCTTACCCGTTGTGTGCGCGTAGTGCCCGGCGAGCTCGGCCGCCTCGTCCGCGAGTGCGGCCCCCCCGGAGCGCTGCGCGGTCTGACCCCGGCTGTGCGACCTGACCCCGGCTGTGCGACCTGACCCCGGCTGGTCTGACCCCCTCTTACCCCTTGTGTGCGCGTAGTGCCCGGCGAGCTCGGCCGCCTCGTCCGCGAGCGCGGCCCCCCCGGAGCGCTGCGCGGCCTGACCCCGGCTGTGCGACCTGACCCCGGCTGGTCAGACCCCCTCTTACCCCTTGTGTGCGCGTAGTGCCCGGCGAGCTCGGCCGCCTCGCCCGCGAGCGCCGCCCCCCCGGAGCGCTGCGCGGCCTGACCCCGGCTGTGCGACCTGACCCCGGCTGGTCTGACCCCCTCTTACCCCTTGTGTGCGCGTAGTGCCCGGCGAGCTCGGCCGCCTCGTCCGCGAGCGCGGCCCCCCCGGAGCGCTGCGCGGTCTGACCCCGGCTGTGCGACCTGACCCCGGCTGGTCTGACCCCCTCTTACCCCTTGTGTGCGCGTAGTGCCCGGCGAGCTCGGCCGCCTCGCCCGCGAGCGCGGCCCCCCCGGAGCGCTGCGCGGTCTGACCCCGGCTGTGCGACCTGACCCCGGCTGGTCTGACCCCCTCTTACCCCTTGTGTGCGCGTAGTGCCCGGCGAGCTCGGCCGCCTCGCCCGCGAGCGCCGCCCCCCCGGAGCGCTGCGCGGCCTGACCCCGGCTGTGCGACCTGACCCCGGCTGGTCTGACCCCCTCTTACCCCTTGTGTGCGCGTAGTGCCCGGCGAGCTCGGCCGCCTCGCCCGCGAGCGCGGCCCCCCCGGAGCGCTGCGCGACCTGACCCCGGCTGTGCGACCTGACCCCGGCTGGTCTGACCCCCTCTTACCCCTTGTGTGCGCGTAGTGCCCGGCGAGCTCGGCCGCCTCGCCCGCGAGCGCCGCCCCCCCGGAGCGCTGCGCGGCCTGACCCCGGCTGTGCGACCTGACCCCGGCTGGTCTGACCCCCTCTTACCCCTTGTGTGCGCGTAGTGCCCGGCGAGCTCGGCCGCCTCGTCCGCGAGCGCGGCCCCCCCGGAGCGCTGCGCGGTCTGACCCCGGCTGTGCGACCTGACCCCGGCTGGTCTGACCCCCTCTTACCCCTTGTGTGCGCGTAGTGCCCGGCGAGCTCGGCCGCCTCGCCCGCGAGCGCGGCCCCCCGGAGCGCTGCGCGGTCTGACCCCGGCTGTGCGACCTGACCCCGGCTGGTCTGACCCCCTCTTACCCCTTGTGTGCGCGTAGTGCCCGGCGAGCTCGGCCGCCTCGCCCGCGAGCGCGGCCCCCCCGGAGCGCTGCGCGGTCTGACCCCGGCTGTGCGACCTGACCCCGGCTGGTCTGACCCCCTCTTACCCCTTGTGTGCGCGTAGTGCCCGGCGAGCTCGGCCGCCTCGCCCGCGAGCGCCGCCCCCCCGGAGCGCTGCGCGGCCTGACCCCGGCTGTGCGACCTGACCCCGGCTGGTCTGACCCCCTCTTACCCCTTGTGTGCGCGTAGTGCCCGGCGAGCTCGGCCGCCTCGCCCGCGAGCGCGGCCCCCCCGGAGCGCTGCGCGGTCTGACCCCGGCTGTGCGACCTGACCCCGGCTGGTCTGACCCCCTCTTACCCCTTGTGTGCGCGTAGTGCCCGGCGAGCTCGGCCGCCTCGCCCGCGAGCGCCGCCCCCCCGGAGCGCTGCGCGGCCTGACCCCGGCTGTGCGACCTGACCCCGGCTGGTCTGACCCCCTCTTACCCCTTGTGTGCGCGTAGTGCCCGGCGAGCTCGGCCGCCTCGCCCGCGAGCGCGGCCCCCCCGGAGCGCTGCGCGACCTGACCCCGGCTGTGCGACCTGACCCCGGCTGGTCTGACCCCCTCTTACCCCTTGTGTGCGCGTAGTGCCCGGCGAGCTCGCCCGCGAGCGCCGCCCCCCCGGAGCGCTGCGCGGCCTGACCCCGGCTGTGCGACCTGACCCCGGCTGGTCTGACCCCCTCTTACCCCTTGTGTGCGCGTAGTGCCCGGCGAGCTCGGCCGCCTCGTCCGCGAGCGCGGCCCCCCCGGAGCGCTGCGCGGTCTGACCCCGGCTGTGCGACCTGACCCCGGCTGGTCTGACCCCCTCTTACCCCTTGTGTGCGCGTAGTGCCCGGCGAGCTCGGCCGCCTCGCCCGCGAGCGCGGCCCCCCGGAGCGCTGCGCGGTCTGACCCCGGCTGTGCGACCTGACCCCGGCTGGTCTGACCCCCTCTTACCCCTTGTGTGCGCGTAGTGCCCGGCGAGCTCGGCCGCCTCGCCCGCGAGCGCGGCCCCCCCGGAGCGCTGCGCGGTCTGACCCCGGCTGTGCGACCTGACCCCGGCTGGTCTGACCCCCTCTTACCCCTTGTGTGCGCGTAGTGCCCGGCGAGCTCGGCCGCCTCGCCCGCGAGCGCCGCCCCCCCGGAGCGCTGCGCGGCCTGACCCCGGCTGTGCGACCTGACCCCGGCTGGTCTGACCCCCTCTTACCCCTTGTGTGCGCGTAGTGCCCGGCGAGCTCGGCCGCCTCGCCCGCGAGCGCGGCCCCCCCGGAGCGCTGCGCGGTCTGACCCCGGCTGTGCGACCTGACCCCGGCTGGTCTGACCCCCTCTTACCCCTTGTGTGCGCGTAGTGCCCGGCGAGCTCGGCCGCCTCGCCCGCGAGCGCCGCCCCCCCGGAGCGCTGCGCGGCCTGACCCCGGCTGTGCGACCTGACCCCGGCTGGTCTGACCCCCTCTTACCCCTTGTGTGCGCGTAGTGCCCGGCGAGCTCGGCCGCCTCGCCCGCGAGCGCGGCCCCCCCGGAGCGCTGCGCGGTCTGACCCCGGCTGTGCGACCTGACCCCGGCTGGTCTGACCCCCTCTTACCCCTTGTGTGCGCGTAGTGCCCGGCGAGCTCGGCCGCCTCGCCCGCGAGCGCCGCCCCCCCGGAGCGCTGCGCGGCCTGACCCCGGCTGTGCGACCTGACCCCGGCTGGTCTGACCCCCTCTTACCCCTTGTGTGCGCGTAGTGCCCGGCGAGCTCGGCCGCCTCGCCCGCGAGCGCGGCCCCCCCGGAGCGCTGCGCGGTCTGACCCCGGCTGTGCGACCTGACCCCGGCTGGTCTGACCCCCTCTTACCCCTTGTGTGCGCGTAGTGCCCGGCGAGCTCGGCCGCCTCGTCCGCGAGCGCGGCCCCCCCGGAGCGCTGCGCGGCCTGACCCCGGCTGTGCGACCTGACCCCGGCTGGTCTGACCCCCTCTTACCCCTTGTGTGCGCGTAGTGCCCGGCGAGCTCGGCCGCCTCGTCCGCGAGCGCGGCCCCCCCGGAGCGCTGCGCGGCCTGACCCCGGCTGTGCGACCTGACCCCGGCTGGTCTGACCCCCTCTTACCCCTTGTGTGCGCGTAGTGCCCGGCGAGCTCGGCCGCCTCGTCCGCGAGCGCGGCCCCCCCGGAGCGCTGCGCGGCCTGACCCCGGCTGTGCGACCTGACCCCGGCTGGTCTGACCCCCTCTTACCCCTTGTGTGCGCGTAGTGCCCGGCGAGCTCGGCCGCCTCGTCCGCGAGCGCGGCCCCCCCGGAGCGCTGCGCGGCCCAGCGCGCGTCCGCGAACAGGTCCCAGTCCGCCAGGTCTACCGCTAGGCTCATCGCCTTCTCTATGCGCCCGCGTCTACACCATAACAAAGCAACAATAAAATTACAAAAAGAACAAAATCTCTAAGGTACTGGCTGGACTTACAGTGGCAATAATGCAGCAGGGCGGTACGATACATAAGATATTGAAGCGAAACAAATTATATTGATTGGATATCGGCTAGCCGGCCCCAAAGCAGTATGCAATAAGACATAATGCTATGGAAGTAGCTTAATTAAGCGAGCCTTGCGGTAGCCGAGCTCAATCGCCCCGAAAACACCATTATATGAGGGCCCTATTGCAGTTAAGCGTCTAGTGTTATCCCTAATAGGCTAAGATCCCACGACAAGATTATGCACCTATCTGTTATTTGAACAAAATGTGGTTTATATGGAAGGTTATACAGTGGGTCATACAACGCCCTAGGGTTGCCTATAAATTTCTTGCCGTAAGTACCTCAAAAACACATATCTACATTTTGGTTGTATGGGAACAACCCTTTCATTAATTTTGGCAGAGCAATGGATATCGCCGTAGGATGTACCGGGATGTATTTACTTAGCTCTTTGTCTGTAATTATTGGAGCATTATTGGAAATTTATTCCCTACATTCTCTCTTATACCATTTTTTTCAATCACACATTTTTGCTAAACCAATCCATTATCTGAATATTTCGACATCCAAGTCTTGACAAGATAACAGACAACAAATAATCGTTTGGGTGATCAGTCCAACCGATCGTCAAGACTCTGTCTATCGAATTATTCCCGTCTCATACCATACTACTCATACCCAACTTTTCAAAATATCCGTCATGCCAAATCCAATCTTTATTTATTTATTTATTTATTTTACTTTTTTAGGAAAACTTACAGCAAAAAATATACTTAAGTTGATTCAAAAACAGTAGCTTGAAACTACGCCATTTACATTATCACCATTTTATATTATCACCTATCAGCACATTCTCTATCGTTCACATAAATATCAGTCCATGTCATACCATAAGAAGTAAAGTACCTAATTGCACGCAGTGGAGGCAAAAAGATGTTTAATACCTTATTTCCTATTCCTGCGTAATATCCAACTCTCTCAATACATTTCAAATACTACTTAATCCTTTACCATTATCAATTGTATTACTTTGTAAGAATTACGTCATCGCATCGTTACATTTTTATTTGAATTCGACGTCCCATATAAACATAGGTGCGTGATTTCCCCAAGTCACAAATTTTATAACATACATGTTGTCGTACATTGTGTGTATTATCTTATCTCTTTATCAAGTCTTATTCTTAAATGCTACCTGTTTTGTGTCACTACTTAATTCTATTTATTCTCTATATTTTATTCCTAAGACCCGCTATTTCATAACATGTTAACACAATTTCTCTCTATCTCTTTACCAATACGATCGCATAAATCAAAACATACGAGTATTACAAAAATATAATAGATGTAGTACAACAATTTGTTTGAAAGGCGTTTCCCTTTTATGATGAAAGCGTCTCGTCTTACATTACTGCTAAGTTGCAAGTGATACCACGGGACATGATGTTTCAAACAAAGTGCTTACTGTTAAAATTTATAGTACGAGGCGTCAAATTTAAGTTATTTTAAACATAGTTACATTCCATTATGATAAATTTACTTACTGAAATTATGATATATATACATAGCAAACCAAAACAGATACTATTAAAAAATCTGTTAGTTATAGTGTATTTTTTATTATTATTTATCTATTGAAATCAATAATTTTTTTTTCTTAGCTTATATATTATTTTATTCCAATTATGCGTTCTTACTTTTATAATTTCTGTTTTAAATCGCACACTAAAAAATATTGAAGGTACCATAATATGCTATGCAGTAGATGTTTATATGAAAACTTTGATTAGGTTAATATGCAACTGACTGTACTACTACAACAATGTGACACTGGTTCGATGTACGCTTACACGAGTTAAAGTCCTATATTTTATTCTACGCGTCTTCGTAAAAAAACCCTTTAAGCAATTTTTTTTCCTATTTACCTTTGTTTCCTTTCTCTATGCCTTTATGCAGAAACTTTAAAATATCAATGTTTTACTTTATTACTTTGAATGACTGAATATTTTTTTTAAAGATATTATAGGACCAAAACTTAAAAAGACCCGGTATAACAATAAATTAACAATAATATAACAATAAATAAATAGGTCAGGGGGTACACATCTCAACTACCCTCTCCTTGGGAGTTGTAGTATTGTACACGGGTACGCGACCCCGGCTCCCCGAGCTATTACTAACTCATCCCGATCCTTCCGAGAAAGTAATATCCTTCTTACCCGATTCCTTTCCTACACCAATTATTCCTGTCCCAAGAAACCTATCCCTCCCGTTCCTTTTATTCCTGCCCATTCCGCCAATCTAAGGTTGACCGTGCCGATGGATGCGTGGCTAGAGGCGAGTCTAGTCGATAGCGGTCACAACGCCCTGGGACCGGGCGAACCCAGAAATAGGCTAGCCTTGTCCTGGTATGTGGGGCTCTGCCAGGATGGACCACCTGAATATCCCTTACTGCTCGTGGGAACGCAATGGATTCATGTAAAATTAAAAATTCAAATGGCGGCGATGTGATTCGCAACGCATCACGTCCCGTTCCTCGCGGGGGCGAAAAGCGGACTACGGAGAGCCGCTTTGCTACGATGAATGTCAGAGGTGGAATGAATGGCAAAATAGATGAAGTATGTCAGATGATGGATGAAAGGCGTATAGACGTACTGTGTGTGAATGAGACTAAACGGAAAGGTTGTGACACCACAGAACATGGCCCTTACACAGCGTACTGGTCTGGTGTTCCCAGTACCAGCAGAGGCTGTCAGGGAGTCGGTGTCATACTTTCCGAAAGAATGGTAGAGTGCGTGAAAGAAGTCGAGTGTGTGAGCCCAAGACTCATCTGGGTCAGGCTAAAAGTCGGACTGACTCGAATCTTCGTTCTGGGTGCATATGCACCTACGGATGTGGGTTCGCGAAGGTCTCCAAAAGCCCAAAAAGAGATAGATGAGTTTTGGGAAAATATGAGAGATACATTAGGGAAATGTGAACAGAATGAACGAGTTATCATGCTAGGTGATTTTAATGGATGGGTAGGAAGAAAGCGTGACGGTTATGAAAGAGTTGTTGGTAAGTTTGGTGATGAACGTGTGAATGAAAATGGTGTAAGTCTGCTTGAGATATGTTTGGAATGGAATCTTTTTGTGGCAAACACTATGTTTGAGAGGAGGGTGATGCGAGAAGTATGATCGATTTTGTAGTTGTGGATGAAAGATTGAGGAAAAGGGTTCTGGACGCTCGCGCATATCGCGGAGTCGGCATTGACACAGACCACCACCTGGTTGTAACCCGAATTGGTGGTCTATTTAATCGGTGGCGGCATAAAGCACAAGAGCAGACGAGCGTTTTGGAAAGAATTAAAGTGGAGAGATTGCAAGAGGAGGATGTCAGAAGTGAATACTTGAAAGGCTTGAGTGAAAGATTTGAGAACCTAGATAAAGTGAATGATATTGAATGCTTGTGGAATGAATTTAAAGATGGATTAGTAGGAGTAGCTGTCAATGTTTGTGGGGTGTCGAAAAGGAGAAATGGTGGAAAGAAGAAGAATGTGTGGATGGATAAAAGTGTACAGGCAGCTGTTTGTGAAAAGAAAAAAGCATGGTTAGATTGGTTAGCTGTTAAAGCTAATCACAGAATGCAGAAGGCCACAAGTGATGATGTTAGTGTAGCACGAAAGGGATATAAAAGAGTGAAAGGTATTGTAAAGGATGTTGTTGAGAGAAAGAAAGAGGAGTGTAAAGATGAGTTTGACAGAAGGCTTTCTGAGGATTTCCAGTCAAACCAAAAGTTTTTCTGGAAATCCATACGGACAGCCCGAGGAAAGTTTGGATCATCGGAGCTGAGTAAAATCAGAAGCCAGGATGGAAGTATTATAAAAGGTGAAGAATGTGTGCTGAAGAGATGGAAGGAATATTTTGAAAGTTTGTTTGAGAGAGAAGCAGAGGCTAGCGTACCGAGGTCTTCTGTGGAAATGCATGAGAATGAATATGATAGTAATGCAAGTGAGATAAGTATGGATGAGATCATGAAAGCAATGAAAAGTATGAAATCAGGTAAAGCAGGTGGGTATGATAGAGTGTCGGTCGAAATGTTGAAGGCTGGGCGAGGCATTGTGGCTAGTCAGCTGTACCGCCTTTTCAACCTGTGTTGGACGAACGGCCGAGTACCAGGTGACTGGTGCAAGGCTGTGATTGTGCCGCTGTACAAGGGAAAAGGGTCACAACAGGACTGCAAAAATTACCGCGGGATAAGTCTTCTCAGTGTCGTCGGCAAACTGTATGCAAAGGTTTTGATTGAAAGAGTGATGAAAGATACTGACGAAAAAATATGGGATGTACAAGCGGGATTTAGAAAGGGAATGGGATGTACAGATCAGGTCTTTTCCTTGCGGTGCATAGCTGAAAAGTTTTTGGCCAAAAACCAAAAAGTCTACTGCGCGTTCGTGGATTTGGAAAAGGCCTATGACCGAGTGGTGAGGAATGAATTGTGGTCGGCATTGTCTATGTATGGGGTGAACGGTCATCTGATTCAAGCACTGAAATCTCTCTATGAGGATTCCAGTGCTTGCGTCAGAATAAACGGGGCGTACACTGAATGGTTTAGCATCGAAAAAGGTGTTAGGCAGGGATGTGTAGCGTCACCTTGGCTGTTTAACCTGTTCATGGATAATTGTTTGACTGATCTGAAAGAGAGTATGTGTGGACTGAGAATGAATGAGTTACTCATCAAATGTCTTCTGTACGCTGATGACCAAGTTATACTTGCGTCATCTGCTGACGAGTTACAGGAGATGGTAACAATGATGAATGTGGCTTTTGATAGGAAAGGAATGAAAGTAAATGTAAGCAAGACGAAAGTAATGGTACTTGAAATAGAAGAGTGTATGACAGAGTGTACTATATTAATAGGTGGTGAACAAGTCGAACAAGTGAAGGAGTTTGTGTATCTGGGTTCTAAGTTTACGAGAGATGGAAAGTGCGAAAGTGATATCGAAAGAAGAGTGAATGCTGGAAACATGGTGAATGGTGCTCTGCATGCTTTTATGAAAAGTCAGAAGGTGTCTCACAAGGCTCGTCTGGCTGTTCATAGAGGCGTTTTGGTACCAACACTGATGTACGGCAGTGAAAGCTGGGTATGGCAGAAGAAGCATGAAAGTAGAATTAATGCAGTAGAAATGAGAGCGTTGAGGAGTATGATTGGTGTGAAATTGAGTGACAGGATTAGAAATTGTGTGATAAGAGAACGTTGTGGCGTAAAAGAAGACGTAGTGACTAAAATTGAGAAAGGGATGCTAAGATGGTTTGGTCATGTGGAGAGGATGAATGAAGGAAGATTGACGAGAGATCCACAAGGCGAGAGTGAATGGAAACGTTGGAAGGGGAAGGCCTCGACGAACGTACCAGGACCAAATTCAAGACGTTCTGAATAAAGGCCAGGTTAAAAGTACCCTAAACCGACGAGCATGTATGAAAGGATTGATGAAGGTTCAGGAAGCAAGGGAAGTATGTCAAGATCGTAGCAGGTGGAGAACTGTGGTCTCTGCCTACCCCAACGGGAACAAGGCGTGATGTTATGTATGTATGTATAACAATAAACTTCTTTACAAGAACTAAAAGAATTAAATAAATATAAAGTTTCTTAAAATTATGACTTTTCGTGATAAGCTATTTCACAGTAGGTATTCTTTTTCATACATTACATTGCAAGCAATTTGATATCCTTGGCACCGCGTTGTCGCCGATGATACCTTTTTGGTTCTGTCTGCATTTTTATAATTTTGTTCGCTACAATAAATACTACTTACATAACAATATTGAAATGCTTAAAATTTTACATTAAATATATATGACAATCAAAAACTAGTTAGGAGGATCAATTTGCTATTTTTAAACTAAATATGTAGATTCACATTAAATTTCAGCCTGATAAAATACTGCAGAACTTGTATGTTAATTCAGATAATAATTAAATATATATCGTGCATCTAATATTTCAAAATTTAATTAAGAAATGACCTCTTTAAAAAAAAATGATTAAAAAAAATTAATGACAAAGAAATATGAATTTCTAGTTTATACAAATATGTTTTTTAATTTTTTTTTTATTATTTTGATAAGTTCTTATTAATAAAAAAAATTAACACAAAACATGTACATTTCTTTAAATTATTACACGTCTACTTCGTGTAGAGTCAATTCCTTGTAAACTAATATTATAGGTGAGAAGAAAATGCTTAATTGTTTTTAATTAATATAATAATGAAATATGCCGCTGCCTGGAAATAAAAGAGTCCAAGGGGTCATTAAAACTTTTATATAACCTTTATATTGCCAACAGTAAAAAGCACACGGATCATGTAATTTAACTATACAATTTTCCTAAAAAAAACCAATGAAGATAAAAAAAAACAATTTTGATCGTTTTTTACATGTTTCGTGGCTTTATATTAAACTATACTAACCTTACGATAATCTATGGAGAGTCACTGACGGCGAGTCGCTGCATTCTCTTCTTTCTTGCTGTATTTTTATTTATTGATTTATTCCGTGTTTCGACCGAACCTAGCTAATATTTATTTTCTCTTGTGGCCTAGCTATAAAAAAAAAAACCGTAACGCGATCTCAATATTTGGCCGCATCCACTTCTGACTCGAACACCTCCCGGCACCCTGCACACTCTCATCATCCATCTGACTCCAACAACTCTCTGCGCCCAGCAACACATCATCATCCATCGGGCTCGTTCATCACCCGGCCGCCTGCTCTGTTCACTTTTCACTTATTTTGCCATCTTCTTGATTTTTACCGATCTTCGTTCTATATATCTTTTTCTTCTTGACACAATGTCTTCTGTTACGCTGTATTTTTTTTCACTACTTCGCCATTTTTTCCCTTTACACTTTCTTCTTGTTACGATTATAATTTCAATTCCCATCTTTTTATTTAAACACTGTATTCTTATTTTTATTTCCTCTCTTTTACACCATCACATTTTGCCACTCCACTGACTCACCATAGTTTTTAATTATTTTTAGTAAATGTAATGTGTTACAATTATTTTAAAAGTTCACATTTTTTTTTATTTGTATATATTTTTTCATATTTAAAGTCTATTATTTTTTTATATTTCCATAATCCACAACAGTATTATATTTTAAATTTTTAACATCACGAACTCAGTTGTTATTTGATCCCGCGCTGCTCAGCGCTGCCCGTATAAGGCAGCACTGGCAGGGTCGCCATGCGGTGGCGGGGGTACCGGGAGCGTATTAAATGAAAGTCGTGTGCTCTCTATGATCGAAGTATATTGACTAAACTATAAAGCTAACATACATGTATGGGAGAGGCAAGCCGCACACTTCAACCTTGAATAGAGATTCTCGGTCATGCAAAGTTTCATCAACCTTCCATATAAACCACATTTCGTTCAAATAACAGATACGAGGGCCAAACCGAAAAGATCGGGAATAGAATACTCAGGAATAAATTAGATTAAAACCTTTTTGGTTTATGACATGTAGTATTATTTCAAACACAATTCCATTTTTGAATTGTAAAAAAAGTAAAAAAGAAAAGAGTAGTAGCCATTTGAATTTGACAAGTCAGTGGGGAAAATGGAGCTTACGCGGGAACATTTCCGTGCCATAATTTTTCACAACTTTCGTCGAGGTTTATCTCAAGAACAATGTCTCGCCGAGCTTGTTTCTGTTTATGAACTTGAAGCACCCAGTAAAACTACTATATATCGTTGGTATTCTGAGTTTCGTCGTGGACGTTCCTCTCTCACGACAGTTCCTTCTACGGGTCGACCAAAAACAGCGGTAACACAAGATAACATCGATGCTGTGCGCCAATTAATAAAAGAAGATAGACATGTGACATACGAGCAGATTCGGGCTTCTCTCAGCATTGGTATGACAGCGATTCAAACTATTTTACATGATGAACTGGGTGTCAAGAAGTTAGTTTCCCGCTGGGTGCCCCATCGTTTGACCGAGGAACAAAAGTCGGCTCGTGTTAATTGGTGTCGGTCTACTCTGCAACGGTTCAATAGAGGGAGCTCAAATGCAGTTTACAATATCGTCTTTGGTGATGAATCGTGGATTTATTCATATGAGCCCGAAAGAAAACATCAATCGGCTGTTTGGGTCTTCGAAGGCGAGGTCAAGCAAACAAAAATTGTCCGCTCTCGTAGCGTGTCGAAAAAAATGGTTGCTTCGTTTGTATCGAAAACTGGTCATGTGGCTACGATTCCTTTACAAGAACGCAGAACGGTTACTGCTGATTGGTACACAATAGTTTGTTTGCCGGAAGTCATAAGAGAACTTCGTAAAATTAATCCGAATCGTCGCATCATTCTTCACCAGGATAATGCGAGCTCACATACCGCTCGCAAAACGATCGCGTTTTTAAATCAGGAAAACGTGGAGTTAATGGACCATCCACCGTATAGCCCTCACTTGAGCCCCAATGATTATTTTACATTCCCAAGAATTAAAGATATGCTACGTGGTCAACGATTTCAAGGCCCAGAAGAGGCAGTCGAAGCTTACAAATCGGCCGTTTCGACTATATCCACTTCAGACTGGAATTACTGTTATAATAATTGGTTTGATAGAATGCAAAAGTGCATCGATTGTCACGGAGAATACTTCGAAAAACAATGAAAGTAAATATTGTTGTATTATTTTTGTACTTTTTTCTATTCCCGATCATTTCGGTGTGGCCCTCGTAGGTGCATAATCTTGTCGTGGGATCTTAGCCGATAAGAAAACCGTAGCATTAACGAAATCTAATATATTATTATTCAGCACTACTTTATGTGAATTAGATCTTAAAATTGGTAAGGTAAATTTTATACATTTAGTTTTTTTAGCGTTTAAGACTAAATTGTTGACAGTAAACTATGTATGAATCTGTCGAAAAACGTCATTCACCTCGTTATAATTCTGTGTATTTCTACTTACATTTAATATTAGCGCAGTATCATCACATCAGCAAGTAACACGATCTTTCACAGATTCTTCGCAATAAACGGAAGGTCTTTAGTATAAATAAGGAACGGCCCCAATATGGATCCTTGAGGTACGCCACTTTTAACCACAGATCCCATTGATTTTGTCTTATTTACCTGTACCTTTTGAATCCTTTTCTCTAAATAGGACATAAAAGCGATTTATTGTTAACACCGTTATGTTCAAGTTTTAGCAATAATGTATTATGGTCTGCGCAATCAAATGCTTTGGATAAATCACAGGAGGTAATAGAGCAACCCCGGCATCTGTTGTACTTCGCTATTTTGTAAAACCAAATTGTTGGTCTTGTAGCAAGGTATTTCTATTGAAGTGAGAAAGCAAGCATTTGATTGAGTATGACTTTTTCAAAAAATTTACTAAGTACAGGTTAGACTCATATGGGTCTAAAATTGGTGGGATTATTTTTGTCATCTGCTTTGAATAATGGTACAACATTACTTTTCTTCATTAAAACAGGAAAAGTACCATGATCAACACATTAATTGAATATAACAACCAAAGGAGCTGAGGTATCAGTACTCGCATTACAAACTTTTTGCGCAGGCCTCCAAATTCATTTGAAGTAAATCTTCAGCAAGTGAAGATGACGAATTGACTGCCTCTGTTATTTTCAGAGGAATATTAGTAACAAACTTTGCACTGACCTGAGCAAATGGTGAAAGAACTTCCTGGCGAGGTCGTGCAGGGCCGGCGCCAGGCGCTCCGCGTGCGGCCCGAGCGGTACTCGCGGCGCCAGGTACGCACCCAGGGCCGCCTGCGCCAGGACCTCACCTGACACACATAACAAACACTTTGCATTTTTACAGAAAAATTGTGACATGCAGCCAAGAAAACTCGGCTTTCTTGAAGACGCGACCATAGGCTCTATTTTATCTTTTGTGTCATTTTACTACTATTGTAAATTATTATAAGAATATTTCTGACATCTAATCCCGTTTGGTGCTGGCAAATTTCTATTCTTATAGTACCAACCCGTCTCTACTCGTGGGTGTCGTAAGAGGCGACTAAGGGCATAAGAACCGGAGGATGAGCAGCAGCATCTTTCTGTATCTTACCATCTTACATACTGCGGTCACCAACGACAGCGGTCGCCAGCCGCAACGCTTACAAGCGTGGTGACTATGGTATATCCCCTCCTAAGTATCACCACTTTTTGCTGAAGTTCTGGAGGGAGTTCCCTGTCCTGCAGTGGACATGTTATGGGATGATATGATGAATAACAATTTATTACCAAATCGGTACCAAATATGTGAGTACTAGCTGGTGCCCGCGACTTCGTCTGCGCAGGATAAATTGTAGCCTATGTGTTATTCTAATAATAAATAAATAAATTTGTTTATTTTCTCCCACAAAAAGTTTCTTACAAATATATTAAGATCAACTTAGACATTAAACTTACACTACTGTAAAGAACTTGTATTATGTGGGAGACAGGAGCTCAAACTAGGAAAACCCTGTGCTAAGAGACTCCTGGCTCCCTCACTCGGAAAATGAACCAAACTACAAAAACATAATAATTGTGCGATCTAGTATTAAGTTGATAACTGAACATTAATGTACGAGTATAAGCTATATTATTGTAAAGTTTCATTAAAATCCACGTGAAAGAGTAACAAACATCCATCCATCCATACTTACAAACTTTCGCGTTTATAATATGTGAGTATAATAATAGGGTAAAGTACCGTCACTGTTGGGAGCTCGCAGTGTGTGTCCCACGATCCTGTTGACGGCCCATAAACCCTCCTCGCCCTCACTCTCCCAGTCCAGTGACGACAGCAACGTCACCGCGTTATTGACACGCCCCAGGCGGATCCACGCCTGGCAATGTTAAACAAAAAACATTCTTAAAGCTTCAACCTGAAAGGTTACTTACCGATTTGATGGTTTTCAGTTAGAAATGTTGAAGTCAAGAATCAGTACTGAATCAATGAAACTGAAATCTTAACCTGTAAAGACTCTTAAAATAGTAGCCGAAAATGTCAAGATCCAATACAGAGTGATCTAACTCGAGGTTCTTAACTTTTATAACAATATCTAAATTATTTTTCTTTAATCGAATGTTTAGTCTTATTCATTTCACGGGAAATGATGTCAGGTAAATTGCTGCCTCTGGACAATCCGCAGCAGTAGATTCTTTCGACGTTTCCCTTTCCCTTCTACCATCGGGAGTCCAGACGCACCGCAGGATATCACCCACACTTGGTTGATATTCCACACATTCGCAAAAAGCGCTTCGAAACATCTATTATTATGCGCACGGCTAAATAGTGGAATTCTCTGCCTGCGCCTGTGTTCCCCAAAATCCATTCAAATCGCGAGTGGATATGCTTCTTCTGGGCAAGCTAGTCCTATCGTCAACTTCATCTATGTCCTCAAGACTAGACCGAGGTCAAGAATAAGCCCATTGACAATAAAAAAGGTAACATTCAAAGGTTTTTTAACAAGTTTCAGGGGATATCTGAGCAACAACTTGGCAGATGATAGTTCTTAGGTGAAAATGATTTTTATTTTAACACTTCCTGTGTTCGGATAAATCTACAAAGTAGAAAATCGCAAAATTTCACAACCACAGGCAGGATTCGAACCTGCGTCTTCTGCGTAAGTACCGCAGACGCTTTACCAACTAGGCTACTGTGGTCCTGCCCGATGTTGTGAAATTTAGCGACCTCTATACGCATTCCAACGTTGCGTTTGTGCTGCCACCTAGCAAGCATTTTTGCTGTACTAGCTCAACTAGTCCATCATTGCAGACAGATTTCGAGTTGAAAATTGGTAACACTACGTATATTTGAAAATGATTTTTATTTTAACACTTCCTGTGTTCGGATAAATCTACAAAGTAGAAAAAAAAACTACAGCAAAAATGCTTGCTAGGTGGCAGCACAAACGCAACGTTGGAATGCGTATAGAGGTCGCTAAATTTCACAACATCGGGCAGGACCACAGTAGCCTAGTTGGTAAAGCGTCTGCGGTACTTACGCAGAAGACGCAGGTTCGAATCCTGCCTGTGGTTGTGAAATTTTGCGATTTTCTACTTTGTAGAGTTCTTAGGTGCTCTAACGATGCAGATGTGTTGTTATAGATGCGACTCTCAAGAACACTCAAGAAAAAATAATCCAACTATGGTAAATCGCATAATCTTGGCGACCAGTTACCTTCACCGTACGTGAAATAATACGAAACCTCTGAATTGTTTGGGAAACAATTTTATCGATTTTGACTACTGAAAAATTTTAACGCTTTTAACCCTTCGTTAAGAGCTTTCCCCCAGCCAACTAGCGCCCCCATCAGTTACAAAGCATTACTCGCTAAATACAAAACTTATCGAAAATCAGTCTTGCAAAATTGAAGTAAAGGTACCTTAGTTTATTTAGAACCTATCAAACCTGAAAAATATAGTTCACTGTAGTTACAGAGATACAAAAACTGCTAAAAGTGGCCGTTTTTCGCACATTATGTATCTGTAACTACAGGTGAACTATATTTTTCAGGATTGATAGGTTCTAAATAAACTAGGGTACCTTTGCTTCAATTTAGTAACACAGATTTTCGATAAGTTTTGTATTTAGCGAGTAATATTTTTTAACTGATGGGGGCGCTAGTTGGCTGCAGGTAAGCCCTTAAGCGATTCATTTTGTAAAAAGGTTGATTTAAAGTAACATTTAACAATAAAAATACGCGGCATTATCGACAGCTCTACAATTTACAGCGTTAACAATATAGGGACCTCGAATTGGATCACTGCACAGGATGTAATGGACAGATTTATCTGAAAACTGATAGTTCTTGATCAGTCATCGTAACTGATTGGACATTTTGCATGTAAGACCGATTTCTATTTATCCTTTCCTGAAAGTTTTATTTTTCAGTCAATAAAACTTTCAGGAAAGGATAAATAAAATCGGTCTCTACATGCAAAATGTCCAATCAAGTTTACAATTTGTACCCTATCAGTTTTCAGAAAACCGTCTCTTATATCTACCTACAATCTACCTACCTACCTTCAATCTATCTATCTATCTACCTATAATCTCTACAAGAGTTTTGACGAACGCCGTAAAGAGGCACTATCAAAGATACATTTAGTCCTAACCTACAGAAGAAACATACTATACTCGTATGTAAATAATAACATATTTTTTATTCCTTTACAGTAACTATCTTACCTCTGCCAGTGCCTTAAAAGGTTAAGTCCAGTGCTAAGACACCAGCATTCTTCCTTATATGACGCTATAATAACAATATAAAAGGATGCACTACGTGTGTGATCCGTCTTGAATAGCGATTCAAATTAAAATACAAATTGAAAGTAACAAAAATAAAAGTTAGAAAATAAATCAAAAGCAGGATTACGAAAAGAAAATTAATGAAATAAAAATAAATGAATTACTAAAACAAAGTACTCACAGTGAGCAGCCTCGGATGCGTGATTCGTAATAACGCGAGCGGTCCTCCCGAGAACGAAACTAGTACTAGCGGCCCGCCGCGGATACTCGTCGTAGCCAAAACTTGCAGTCTTCTTGAATCTCTGTAACAATTACATTTGAAAATATGAAAAATAAACCGCCAAATATGGGGATAGAACACTAACAAAATGTTGCTGCACATCGAAGTAGATGCACTAAGGAGTCTTTAGTTATCTAAGAGTGGGTTTGTAGTTATAAAGAGTCTGGGAGGCAATACTCACTTGAAGTACGAGGTGAAGTCGACGCACTTAGCGTGGTGAGTAAGCGGAGTGAGCGCTCGGTCGAAGCACTGCAGGGTCTGTGGTTATCTAGAGAGTCTGTAGTTGTCTAGAGAGGGTCTGGCAATACTCACTTGAAGTACGAGGTGAAGTCGACGCACTTAGCGTGGTGAGTGAGCGCTCGGTCGAAGTACTGCAGGGTCTGTGGTTATCTAGAGAGTCTGTAGTTGTCTAGAGAGGGTCTGGCAATACTCACTTGAAGTACGAGGTGAAGTCGACGCACTTAGCGTGGTAAGTGAGCGGAGTGAGCGCTCGGTCGAAGCACTGCAGGGTCTGTGGTTATCTAGAGAGTCTGTAGTTGTCTAGAGAGGGTCTGGCAATACTCACTTGAAGTACGAGGTGAAGTCGACGCACTTAGCGTGGTGAGTGAACGGAGTGAGCGCTCGGTCGAAGCACTGCAGGGTCTGTGGTTATCTAGAGAGTGTATTTGTGTAGAGAGGGTCTGGCAATACTCACTTGAAGTACGAGGTGAAGTCGACGCACTTAGCGTGGTGAGTGAGCGGAGTGAGCGCTCGGTCGAAGCACTGCAGGGTCTGTGGTTATCTAAAGAGTCTGTAGTTGTCTAGAGAGGGTCTGGCAATACTCACTTGAAGTACGAGGTGAAGTCGACGCACTTAGCGTGGTGAGTGAGCGGAGTGAGCGCTCGGTCGAAGCACTGCAGGGCCTGTGGTTATCTAGAGAGGGTCTGGAAATACTCACTTGAAGTACGAGGAGAAGTCGACGTACTGAGCGTGATGAGTGAGCGGTGAGCGATCGGTCGAAGCACTGCAGGGTCTGTGGTTATCTAGAGAGTCTGTAGTTGTCTAGAGAGGGTCTGGCAATACTCACTTGAAGTACGAGGTGAAGTCGACGCACTTAGCGTGGTGAGTGAGCGGCGTGAGCGCTCGGTTGAAGGACTGCAGGGTCTGTGGTTATCTAGAGAATCTGTAGTTTTCTAGAGAGGGTCTGGCAGTACTCACTTGAAGTACGAGGTGAAGTCGACGCACTTAGCGTGGTGAGTGAGCGGAGTGAGCGCTCGGTCGAAGCACTGCAGGCGCCCCGTCTCTTCCGACGCCAGAATCACGTCGCCCGCCCACAAGGCGTCCATAGCTATCTGCGACACAACATATTTAATATATTTTATTTCTATTTATTAAGGATATCCAACAGCTTAACCATTAATATATAACTCTTAATAAAACTAATAATAGGATACCACAAAAATATTTTATTTATTTATTGGTTCGCCACACTAAAAACATGACTAAATGGTATTATGTTAAATATTATAACCTTTTACAGGCAAACACCACACATGACATTTTTGTGTACTCTAATAAGTTTCCCAAACCGTAAAGCAAGTGAGAGCAAAATGAGGCATAAGTGGTTTTTTATGACGTCGTTTTTTGAGCAGATTTATAGAGACGAGACACGTCATGCCACCGAACAAACAGTACTCTCGAATCCATCTCTCGTGATCTATCGATGTATGTTATGAAGTGAGCGGTCGATGCACGCTGCGTGCAACTTGACGTCGCATTCAGACCGGCGTCAATAATACTACAACTCACGAATCCGGCCCTGGTTGAATGCGTGACGCCTGCGTGGCGATGTATGAAATGAAGTGAGCCGTCGATGCACGCTGCGAGCAACTTGACGTCGCATTCAGACCGGCGTCAATAATACTACAACTCACGAATCCGGTCCTAGTGGAATGCGTCACGCCTGGGCGGCGATGTATAACATGAAGTCAGCCGTCGATGCACGCTGCGAGCAACTTGACGTCGCATTCAGACCGGCGTCAATAATACTACAACTCACGAATCCGGCCCTGGTGGAATGCGTGACGCCTGCGTGGCGATGTATGAAATGAAGTGAGCCGTCGATGCACGCTGCGAGCAACTTGACGTCGCATTCAGACCGGCGTCAATAATACTACAACTCACGAATCCGGCCCTGGTGGAATGCGTGACGCCTGCGTGGCGATGTATGAAATGAAGTGAGCCGTCGATGCACGCTGCGAGCAACTTGACGTCGCATTCAGACCGGCGTCAATAATACTACAACTCACGAATCCGGTCCTAGTGGAATGCGTCACGCCTGGGCGGCGATGTATAACATGAAGTCAGCCGTCGATGCACGCTGCGAGCAACTTGACGTCGCATTCAGACCGGCGTCAATAATACTACAACTCACGAATCCGGCCCTGGTGGAATGCGTGACGCCTGCGTGGTAATGTATGACATGAAGTGAGTCGTCGATACACGCTGCGAGCAACTTGACGTCGCATTCAGACCGGCGTCAATAATACTACAACTCACGAATCCGGCCCTAGTGGAATGCGTCACGCCTGCGTGGTGATGTACGACATGAAGTGAGCCGTCGATACACGCCGCGAGCAACTTCACGTCGCATTCAGACCGACGCACCACTCGCGCCGGCGCTGGCAGGGACACGCGGGTTGCTAGCTCTCTCAAAGAGGACAGTTTAGTAGTTCGCTCCTCTGGGGGTACGCAGTACTGTATCCACTCTAATGATACGCCGTTCTGGAAAAAGTTAATTAAGACACATAAGGACAGGTATTAAAACTAGAGTTTTTTTTCTTTTCAAATATTAAATAAGCTTGCCCTTGACTTCAATCCAGCCCAAAAGATGAGATCGACGATACAACGAGCCTACCCAAAAGTAGCCAATTCTTTCGTGACTTGAATATGGGATGCGTAAGATATTGGAGTGACAGAGACACGTATAGCTCTTTCCTGCTCTCACGCAATGCGCTGTCCTGCTGGCATTTTAATCATCATCATCCCATGCAACATCTAGTACTGGACAGGATAATCCAACAATCTACATTTTTTTTGGTTTTGGTTTTTTGTTTGTAGCTCGAAAACGGGACGTCGCACGAAAATGGTATCTGTGCCAATATTCAGGTTAAATTCTGCGTCGAATGAACATCTAAAACTTCAAATTTGGTTAAGTGGTATAGCCGAAATCAAAATTTAGAAACAAGAGAAAATTTCTTATTTAGGTGCCAACTTACATTTTGCGACTTCCAAGACCAAACCTTTCAAACCGATAGTCCTATTCAAAAGCCCACGAAATAAAAGTTGTAGAGAATCAAATTTCACGTTATAGACACACCTGAATGTGGCACCTATTTGAAATCGGTTTTTTTCTAAGTCCCTCTAAGTTGCACATTTCCCGTAAATTTGAGGTGTGAGGCCTACATTTTATGCATTGTGAGGGTAAAAAACATTACAATGCAAATTTCAAAGATATGTTTATGCATTTTAAATACTAGTTATACACATGTTTATTTTGTTTCGGGTCTTAGCGCGATAATAGTTATTAGGCAAAATAAATTACCTTATTATTCCCGACGTTTCGGCTGCGTTGCAACAGCCGTGGTCACGGGTAGACTGAAGAGAGGTGAACTACGTAGATATTATTGTGAGGGTAAACTAAAATTGTTATTGTCTCGCACAGGAAAGTCACGACACACAACACTCACAACGTCCGCGGACCGGTCCGAAGATGCTACGCGCGGTTTTATGCGATCTATCACTGGGTTCCATGTCACCGATAATTTAAAACCATCTTCCCTATTGAAAGTTTTGTATTTCTTTATTTCAATAGCTTCACGGACCATTCTAGGGAAATATTGACGGTCGGTGGAGAGGACTTTTGTAACTCTATCCAGTGGTTAGTTCCGGAGTTCAGCAGATGGTCGGCTATTGCGGATTTGTAAGTTTGTCGGTTTTTACTGCCGTAATATGCTCCTTAATTCTTTCGGCGATAGCGCGTTTTGTTCGGCCGATGTATGAGCTTCCACAGCTACAGTCAACTTTGTATACCCCCGGTGTTTGATAGGGGATAACATCCTTCGGTGTACGCACCAGATTCGCTACTTTGGTGTGCGGAACAAATATAGTCCGAATTGAATATCTGCCCAGAAATGATCCAATTTTGTCCGTCACACCTTTCAAATATGGTAGGAACGCTGATTGTCTGCTTACCTCTGAAGCCTTCTCTTTGTTCTTCCGACGGGGCTATAGTTATACACACCCTAAGTGGAAATTCGAAGTAGTATAAATAAAAAACATTTTAAGTTTATAACAAAGTTTTTTAGTTACAAAAATAAGGCAGCATTCATGCTCGCATGTTTTTAGATGCCGATGGTCCTTCATCTACGAAGCTCTCAAGCTGAGGTGGCATTTCGTAGTCCTCCATATCGGGATCAACTTCAAAGGGATTGTCCTCACCTATTTCTGCTTGTACGGCAATCGGCATTTGGGGCAACTTTTATTTCGTTGGTTTTTGAATAGGACTATCGGTTTGAAAGGTTTGGTCTTGGAAAGTCGCAAAATGTAAGTTGGCACCTAAATAAGAAATTATCTCTCGTCTAAATTTTGATTTCGGCTATACCACTTAACTAAATTTGAAGTTTTAGATGTTCATTCGACGCAGAATTTAACCCTCTTGAATATTGGCATAGATACCATTTTCGTGCAACGTACCGTTTTCAAGCTACAAACAAAAAACCAAAACCAGAGCCAAAATTTCGCCGTTATTTGACTCCCAAAAGTTGTGCTCAGCTCCTAGAACCGTGCGAACTGGGCGTATGAACACCCCAACAAACTTTTGTATAAATCCATTCCCGTAAAATATTTTTTTTGGTCCTGGTACCAGGACCAAATTCAAGACGTTCTGAATAAAGGCCAGGTTAAAAGTACCCTAAACCGACGAGCATGTATGAAAGGATTGATGAAGGTTCAGGAAGCAAGGGAAGTATGTCAAGATCGTAGCAGGTGGAGAACTGTGGTTTCTGCCTACCCCAACGGGAACAAGGCGTGATGTTATGTATGTATGTATGTAAAATAATCTTCAAAAACAAATTGTCTATATATATGTATGTACATTGAAACATATTTAAAAGAGCGCGTGGGTTTTTATTGTCGCTTCTTTTTTTCCCACCATGGCGCCAATTTGTTTGTGAAGCGATGTAGTTTAGCTGACGTCATTAAGAGATTTTAATATCCAACAATGAATAAACTATATTGAGTTTGAGTCTAGATATTGTTCTTTTAAAGTTTCATAGTTATTCTAGTAGATTTAGTAGATTTTAAAGCTATCGTGGCGCGTTCACGCACGCCACGCCCACTTCCTCCCATCCTCACCGCTCATACACCGCGCGCCGCTTCACCGTCACTTAATTACTATACGTAGGTTATGTATGTACTGCGTAGACAAAGAAATATTTAGAAGCGGCAAAAATTTAAATAATAAAAAAATACCCCTATCAAAAACTCGTGAAATTGATTCTACTCTCGATTCTGAATAAACTATTTCCTCAGTTTCGCTTATTCCGTTAACACGTTGTATAAGTGCTTACCTTATTGCTGGCGACTTGTTCTATAATATGGATAGTGTTGTCACTTTTATGTGACAGCTCCACAGATAGCGTGTCATTTTCTAGCTGGTGGTATGCCACAAGCGTTACGTGCGGACTGAAAAAAAAATTGAGAAATATATCTTTGAAAAAAGTGGCTCTACAGTCGAAATTATGTGGCTTGATTAGAATGACAGAAGTGTGAGAACAGGACGGAGCGACACGCTACGCATTAGAGCGACAGAGACAAGTATAGATCCGACCTTCACGCATAGTTCTTCCTCCTGTCATTCTAATCAAGCTATAGATTAGATATTATTTCAACTGTAGTGTAAAAACACAATGATCCCAAATATTAAAAATTCAAAATATAAATCTGAAAATTTTCCCCAAGTAGCCCAGGAGGGGATTTAGTTTTTCGTATTTAAACCTGTATTTCTTTAGAAAAGTTGTTTAATTTCCTTAAGGGTTTTTGTATCATATTAGCGCTCAGACTGAAACAAAAAAACCAAGCTCGCTTTTAACGCATGTATAGTCCCCTTAAAATAAAAAAATTACTGGCAGTTGAATATTCGCGTTTTCGACAGTGGTTTTTCGCTACGCGTGTTTATGTATATTTAGGTGCTTTATTTGTTATGTTGAGTGCTCAAATTGGTGCTGTGACCAGGATCATATATCCTTGGTACCGAAAAGTGAAAAACATGTGAAAAAGGTTAAAGTGAGAAGTGAAACATGAGTTTATAGTGCATTGGATGGCTGTAACAAGGCCGCCAGTATTCAGCTCCAATTTATTGGGCAAGTTTTTCATTTTGCATGCTTTTCTAGGTAAAACCAGATAGATAAATGAGCATTATTTTCCAAGTAATACAATTTATGACAACACCCATAGAAAAAAACCCTCAAAATCGAGGCATTTCTCTATGTTAAACCGCTTAGTGCTATAGGCTTCCTAAGGAGCTATCGCTCAATTGCCTTGTGTCGTGGCTCTCCCTTTCGCTCCAGCTGATAAACAAACTGGTCCGCATACAAAAAACGTGTATTTTCGAGTTTTTGGTTAAAGGTCTATCGTAAAAAACGGGAACACTGAAGCGTGAAAATTGGTATGTTTATAGTGTTTTTTTTTGTTTTCAATTTAATAACAACAAATAATAAAAACTGGTCAGGTGCAAGCTGTGCGAGTCGGATACCCGCGCATTTAATACACTTCTACGCGACTGCGCGTAGAGACGCGTCAGAGGACTAAGACTTTATTTTTACCCTGGTGGTAGGGAATCCTCGGTGCGCGAGTCTGACTTGCACTTGGTGGGTTTTTATTATACATACAGAATGTAGAGACGGTGTACCGAAAACTGAACGACTTTCCCAATGAAATTTTTTTGGGAACTGAAAAACAAAATTGATCTCTCCATACAAACTATTTTTAGGTTAAAATTATTTTTTCCTTTGCTGGAAATGTTTCTTTAGGAAAGTTGTTCAGTTTCGTGCACGCCCGTTTAGTTTTCGGTACACCGTCCATACAGCCTGTATAAGATAAATAGACATGTACCCAGTGATCTGATACAGATGGAGGTTGGCCAGGTCTTCGAGGGCGGGGCTCCAGGGCGCGGGCTCGGCGGCGGCGGAGCCCCACACGAGCACCCTCACTCCGGCGCCGCTCCCACACCACGACACCTTCCGCTCCGTCCTGCGAGCGCTACCACCCAGCTCTATCGTCTGTGGAAATAACCTACACTATAACTTCTATGTTTGGGACTGGGCAGGCTATGTAATGTAAGTCACATGCACCCTGAACGGTGGGCGAGGATCATCACTCAGTGGTTACCCCAGGACGGACGTCGCAGGGGACGACCCCGCAAAAGATGGAGTGACGATCTGAACTCCTTCCGCCGGGATTGGTGGGAGATTGCACAGGACCGTGATTAGTGGAAGAAGGAGGGGAGGCCATTGGCCAGCAGTGGGACATAACAGGCTAGGAAGAATAATAATTACTTCTATTTCTAATCGTTCAGCTTACAGCTCTAAAGCTAGTTTCTAAAAACAGCTCTAAAGAAGGAAGAACAGTGGACGTAATTTGTGTAAAGCCGTTTTTTGTTTTACACCGCGATGGGTAGAACCCTGTTTGGTTAGAACTCATCTGGTTTTCAAGGAACAAAATCGGCGCTATTCTCTTTTCTTATCGGTACGGGGTTTAGCTACGTCTCATGTTACACCTGTCAAACCTTAAAGCGCCATCTGTTGATGAGCTTTGGTTTTTTTATTGTCAATGGGCTTACTCTTGACCTCGATCTAGTCTTGAGGACATAGATGAGGTCGACGATGGGACGACCTTACCCAGAAGAAGCCTATTCATTCGCGACTTGAATAGTTTCGGGTGATATGAACGCCATGGTTTAGATTATACAAGGCTAAGCTCAGTCGCATATGTACTTTCATTCAAGAAATCTGTAACAACCTCTGAATAAAGAACTGTGGTCAAAATGCCGGCAAACTGCTACTCGTATTGCTCATAAATCTCTCAGTGCGAAATAATATTCAACCCATATTGCCTACCAACAAGAGACAATGACAATGGACACAAACTATAATCAGGACTGCGTGAAGTACACACGGGCGCACGTCTGTGGTGACACTTTCGCCCTTGAGCGGGTCTCTGGTTTAGGCTGTTTGTAACATAGCGCCGGTTCAAGTTAAACTGGTTTACCACTTACTTATTGTCATGCATACAATACAATACAAATATACTTTATTGCACACAACAGGACAGAATACATTATTTCTTTCTAATTTTAGCAGGTTTTGAAATTGGAGCCATAAAATAAGAATTTTGTATATTTTTTAATGTCAATACAAATATTGTTCTCACCTGAATGTGCGGATCTCTATCTGAAATCCGACATGGCTGATTGTTCGTACTTTTACCGAAAGTAACTAGAGTAGCAGCCCGGTCCGCATGCGTAAACAGTAAGTGCGTTTTACACAACACAACTGAAAAACAACAACATTGTTATGCAGGGTCATTCATTTTATAGCAATTCACAGAATAAAACAGAGCCACAAAAAAACTAAAACAAACAAAAAAAATTCGGCCAAGTGCGAGTCGGACTCGCGCCCTAAGGGTTCCGTACCTATCTACCATATGATATACTAAAAGCTTTAGCTCTTTGACTTCAAAAATTGAAATATTTAATGATTTTAGACTTTTCCCTTTATTTGTACTGTGAGACCTAGCTACTTGCCAAATTTCATAATTTTAGGTCATCGGGAAGTACCCTGTAGGTTTTGCTTTTTTGCATAAATGTGTGGAGATGAGGACATAAAAAGCCATATCTTTTGATTGCGTCGTTGTAAAAAATTTAAATTTTTGGATCTTGTGTGGTTCATGGACCTTAATATTCGTTATCAATTTCAACCTGATACCTCTTCTCGTTCGTGAAAAAAAGGGTCTTGACAGACAGACAGACTGACAACAAAGTGATCTTATAAGGGTTCCGTTTTTTATTTTGAGGTACGGAACCCTAAAAAAATACGAAATAAACCATTTTTCAGAGAGTATTGTGATAAAAAAAGTTTTTATAAAATCAATAGCTATCCCAAAATTGCGTTAGGCATTTCTACGTGGTTTCTTTCACTCCTCCAAAAAATAAGATAAAGATAGTTTATTCGTCTTTAGTAAGCCATCAGCATTATTTTTTAATCACCCTGGATATTTTATGCCCATGACATTGAACATCCTTTCCAAAGAAAAAACGAAAATTTCAATCTCCCATATACAGAATATGCTGTTAGCTGATACAGTTTGTAAGGGAAGTTGAAAAATTTTATTCCTATTTTAACCTGTTCCTTGAAAAAAGTTGTTCAGTTTCATAGAAAGAATCACCTCATAAAATATCTGAGGTGATAAAATAATGGTGTAGAAGTTATTGATTATCAGTCTTTAGAATTAAAAGGCACAAAATTATATTGCAAACACAAATTATTTTATTTTACACACAAAAATAACACAAGCATTTAAACACACATGTACCTTCTTAAATTCCTCAGTGCAGCTTGTCTCTAAGATGCTTGAAAGTAGAAAAAATATATAAATAAATATGGTATGATGTAAAGTGGAGAAGAAGAATAAGAGATTTTTTAGACTAAATAAGGAACACATTCGTACCCACAAAATTAACACGTTCAGACAAACCTTTAGTTAACCTTTAGTTAGTTTGGTTTCTGCACTTAGTCCTTGATTCTTGACCTTTGTGCTTACCCAAACTTGTAAAATTGTCCAGTTCTTAAGAATTTAGTCTATGTTATGTTAGCTCAATCAAAGTGTGTTTTCTTTGAGTGCATTAATCACTCTGCACTCCAGAATCACATTTTCATCAGTTATATTTAAGTACTTAAAAGTTAGGTTGTCTCCGGAAATTCACATAGGCATAATTTACCTCTGTTGGTTTGCTTGTTGACAGGCACTTGTGCAATACTTTTCAATTGAAAGATTTAACAGTTTTAATTAAAAACTATGCAAATACCTGAATTAGTGATGTAAAAATTTTGTATGCGAAATAAACTCACCACCAGTAACATTAGGATTAGCTAGTTTACCCACGCAGTATCTATCAAATAGAATCTGTGTCACATCCAAAGTTTGTGGTTTAATGGTCAGGTAGGCAATGGCACCAGATGAAAAGACTATAGTGAGGAGGGTTTCGCTTGTCCATGCAGTGTGCAATATTCCTCTTTCACGTAATTTCGACTCGAATTGCCGCATCTGCCTCGGTCGATGAGCCCGCCAATTGCCACCCCTACGTTCACAAAAACTCCTTTTCCCGGCATCATAAACAGACTCATCACTCCTCTTCTTCGTCTCGTACCTAAAAACAGCCACGCAACATGTTCAAACAACTTTTACAATAGAGAAACAGACATGTTTAATGTTGCACAGGAAACTTACTTGAAACTTTTAAAGTCCCCGTTTTTAAGGTGGAGTGATTCATCGCAAGTAAGGAATTTAACTTCGTAGCTAAACATTATTAAGTCATATATTCATTTTAGTAATAGTTTCCATTAATAAAATTGTAAACACAAACAGACGCGAGCGAGAGCAACTGACAGACGAGAAGCCAGCTGTAGAGGTTATGTCACTGTCAACAGTCAATTGGGAAGCCGTTCCGATTCAGTGAAAACCCCACCACAGACTACTTAGATGATACTGACGCGACGTAACCCCACTGATAATAAGATGTGATCACTGAGTAAGGAACCACCTATACCGGATGTATTATATAGTAATCGTTGTGTGCCCAGGCGATTATTCCATTATCAAAAAAGTTGAAAGTACGTTACCTAATGAGTAAAATGACATCAATAACTTAAAAAAAACGATAAATGGGGGCGATTCTAGCGTGGCCGCTAAAATGATTAAAATTTGACAGGTCTAAAAGTGATGCTGTCTTTTTTCAGCCTTTTTTCAGACGGTAACAAAGATGGCAACATTTTTAGACCTGTCAAATTATAGCCTTAAATTTAGCGGCCACGCTAGAATCGCCCCCAATATCCAAAATTTTGACATGAAACACTCCCACAAGGGTCCGTGCACACCAAAAGAAAGAGCAGACATGAGCCAGTTTTAGACAACATTGCACAATGGACTTTATATCCATAACCATAAAATGCAAAATTGCCTGAGAGGCATGAAAACTGCTCGCGTTGCTTGAGCATGCTCGAGCACGCGCGAGCTGCCGCGCGGACGCAAGGTAGCAGTGTTATCTGCTCGCCCGTTTTTGTGATAAATATAGCATTTTTTACAATTGTAATTAACTCGAAAGGGGTAACTTGTAAATTGTTAAGGCCGAATCACACATATTTCGTAAATTCATCTTAAGGTGATCTGTGACGGCCAGCTTAGCCCCGAACGCAACTAGATGGAGCCACTGCTGCAAATATAAGGTTTTATTTTTTAATGCAATAAGTACCAACTATATATGTGTAAAAAGTTGATTCGCGTAAATTTCATCGTGCAACTTCAACGCCTAGCAACAATTTCGATAAGAAAAATATCTCCATATGTCCACTAAAGTCAATTACTCTCGTCAGTCCGTGTTTACATGAGTACGATCACTCACACATGCACACAAAGCACAACCGTACAGTTTTGACCGCACGCCCACAATCGTAATATTGAACCAAAAATTGCTAACAAAAATAGTACTTTCAGTACATTAACTGTATTTTTGTATTAATTAGCGAAAACTTTAACTAAAAATAGCAGTATTCGTTCGTTTTTCAACAGAATTTTATGTCTCGCGTAAGAATGCAAGTCATTTGAATTTTTGTATGGAAAACGGATCACCTTAAGTAGTTTTTATTTCTGTTTCGTATTATGAAAAATTATGAAATAAATTCTTCTGAATGGTAAATTGTTAGAAAAGGTTAAACCTTCTCCAAAAATATAATTCTCCTCCATCTATATTGAAAATTCAGATATTTTTATATTTTCATTTATTAATAATTATATTTTTTCCTCTTTTACCAAAAGTGTGTTGAATTATCGCTACAAAATAGTAACATGGCATGGCAACCCTTAAAAACTGCCGCCGGGCTGCTTGCGCATGCTCGAGCATGTTCGAGCACGCTTGACGTTCCTGGTGCAAAAGTACCCATAATGCTCGCGGTATTACCACGTTGAATGGCTATGGACAGCCTTTGCACCAGGAACGACTCGGAGCGGGGGTCACATTTCTGTTGTCGGAGCCGACGGCCTATTTCGCGCACAAATCGTTTAGCGTCCGCTCCCCAGCAGCCCAGTCAGCTTTAAAATAAGTTATTGATGCCATTTTACTCATTAGGTAACGTACGTACTCTCGGTATCAGTTTAAGAGTACTAACAGACGATCGGATCGGACTGCTCCGAATTTAGCTCCGGACCACGATTTTGTCCAATAGCGTTGCGGATTGACCCAAACGACAATTTTGCTATTGGGCAAAATCGTGGTACGGAGCTAAATTCAGAGCAGTCCGATCCGGTCGTCTATTAGTACTCTGTTGATTGTTAAAGTACTAATAGACGATCGGATCGGACTGCTCTGAATTTAGCTCCGTACCACGATTTTGCCCAATAGCAAAATTGTCGTTTGGTTCAATCCGCAACGCTATTGGACAAAATCGTGGTCCGGAGCTAAATTCAGAGCAGTCCGATCCGATCGTCTGTTAGTACTCTTAAGTGTAATACTCGTAGTTACTGAATAATCACCTGGGCACACTTAACGTTTACAGCCTGTATATGTCGTATGCTAGTCGTAGGCCGATCGTTGAATTGGGCCGATCGAGATCTTCCTGGGCACATCACGATACGCCGGCATTTCTTGATTTGCCTATCTAATACCCGCCATATCGTTCAAAACATAACGTCTGTAAGTTGACCGAAGTACAAGCAAATAAAATGAAGTTTAGATAATAATTATTTTACTAGATAACAAAACCTAACCTAACCTAAAACACAGCTAACAGAGCGCAAACAGCGCCACAAGCGTGGAACTACATTACGATGCGCCCAGCCATATCTTGATGTGACCAGCCAAAATATCGATGTGGCCAAGTGACTAGTAGGGCAAATGGACAAATAGGTTGCTCTCATCGATCAGCCCAATTTCATATCGGGCACATCATGAAATATGATCATGGCCAGATCACGAAATGCCCGCACATCGTGATGTGCCGAGGCAGATCTCGATCGGCTCAGTTCAACGATCCGCCCACGACATTTAAACACTTTGTTTCAAAGGGAAGCGAAAGGTAAGATAAAAAGATATTTATTTGCCATATAAAAGTACAATTGAGATTTAAAAAATATACATTTAGAGCTAAAATGACAAAAAGGAGGTGGCTCAGCTTTAAGCTGTGATGTGGCCGAGGACACATACAGCGCTGGTTTTCGGCCACTCCCTCTTCCCTAAGGTGGTATATAAGCGGGAGCAATATGTGACAAGGGCGACAAGTCAGACAGAGGCGGTATGATTGCGAAAGCGGTCCGGGGCGGTTTGGCGGGAACAAAATACCGCGCCGCGACCGCTTTTCAATGTGAGAGGGTGCATAAGAACTCATACTTTACATAAAATACCGGCCCCGGAACGCTTCCGCTACCGCCTCTGTGTGACGCGGGCTAAATAAAAAAAAATATTTAAAACTAATAAAATAAAAACAAGATGAATGGGTGCTCTTGTGGATATGGGTGTGTATGGGTGTGTATGTGTGTTTATGTGTGTGTGTGTATGTATATTTGTTTGTTTGACTTTCTGAAAGGAGAACAGCTTCTACCAGCCATGACAAGGTGCAGCTCAAGCCCTCCCTCTGCGAGCCAAAAGTGCAAATAGGACCCTGTGCCAGCCAGCATGGGAGGCACCACAGCCTTTCCAAAATTAAGTATGTTCTTCCTTTGGTCTGTGCTTTGGTAGAGGGAGAGCCAGTTCCTTGGCCAGTCCCCTCCCCCCTGGGAAACGAGAATTAAAAACTCCTTGCCAGTTCCAAACAAGAAAAATCTAAGGAGGTGCTGTTCTAAACATAGGGGCGACGGCTCTCTTCGGGCGCGAGATTTGAAACTTGTCATGCCCAGTCATGCCAACATAGGTATGCCAATAAACATGTCATTGTTATTGACGAAATAATAATATTTATACGCAATCTTGCATATTTGTTTCTAGTTTAATTTGTTCAAAATGGCATCCCAAGGCCAAGCGGGGGCCGACAGTGAGATGAGGTCTTTTATGTCTTTATCGTCGAAATCGGAAATGAGTACACAGGCGCCGCGGAAATGGCTAAACCCTCCTCTGCACGAGCGGTGTACGATGGCGGACATGGAGAAGCTGCGAATGGTGTTTGTGGACGCTTTCGAAAACAAGCTCCTGCCTGAGCAATTTCGCTCCATGCTTCATGATCTGCTCAGCATCGAATATGATGACGACGAGTTCAATATCTTGTTTTTGAAGGTATCTTGAGTCTGACCCTAATTTCAATGTATTAACAGTTGGTGAAGTCGGAGGAGACGGACCGTGAGATGTTCGGACCCATGCTCCTACAACTGAGTTTTTTTTAATGGAAACTATGAAAAGGGTCTCACTTTAACAATCTCATTATTCCATGCCATTTTTGCCACACGCACTACCCAAGGTACCTACGCTACGCGTTGTGAGTATCGGAGCCATATCGGAGCGCTTAAGCGAAACTATAGTTAGTACACCGCCAATCATGTTAATTTGAACGATATTACCAAAACAAAACTTTTCCCTAAAACGTTAAGCTAAAGGCTGAGCCACACGGTGCGCCTATCTATCTACATCCTAGCTTCCTCAATTATCTAAAATTATTCTATCATACTTCTATAGATCAACACGAACCGGAATGGCGAGATAGTATGGGACGAGCTGGTTTCCCACCTGCTACTGGGTTACTTCGGGAACGACCCTGAGAACCAGCGAGATACTCTGGAGCCACCGATTATTGGCCTGCCCAGGGTCTTCCGCTCTATGCACCGCCATCCTATCTCCAGAATCACCTTCTGCCCCGACGTAGATAAGGTAGGCAGATCATGTCTATTCTTCTTTAGCAACGACCTTATAACTCTGGAGCTATTTATTATTAGCCTACCTACGGTCTTACATTCTTTGTACCGCTATGAAATCTCCAGGATCAAATTTTGCCATAATGTGGACAAAAAGGATGATCACATCTGTTTTTATTTAGCAACGACACGCCTCATTAAGATTTAATAGTGATATAAGTTAAGAAGGGCAACCTTCCATTGACACTCAAGCGAAAACTAGTCGACATGTGTATCCTGCCCATCTTAACCTACGGTGCACAAACATGGTCACTGACGGAAGCTCAAAAGTTCAAACTCAAGGTTTGCCAATGTGCAATGGAGCGTAGCATTTTAGATGTAATAAATGGTACAGCAGCACTGCACTTACTTTCTCGCAATACTCAAGGAAAAACTATGGAAATACAAACTTTTATTTACGTTTTTCCAAAAAAATGTTCAAATGAAATATACAGATCAATTCAGAATTCAAATTTTCAAACATTAAAACAAACAAACATCAAACGATTTCGAGTAAATCACATGTTTAACTTTTGGTAGTACTGGAACACCCTTTATATGAATTTTCAAAGATCAATAGATACTACCGTAGGATACTTGCATGGAGATTTTTTAATTTCCCAACACATGTTCCTTATGGATTATTGCTCAGTTTAGTCTACTGAGCAAGCCCTTTCAGTTTTTGGTACACCCTGTGTACTAAATTTTATTAAAAAAATAATAAAGAATATCCAGTCAGGTAGACAACCAATCCAGGAGTAATATTATAGAAAATTTTAATAAACTCAATGGAACCAATTTTGGGTAAATCACATATTTACGATTTGGTGGTACAGGAACACCCCTTATATGAAATTACACAGATCATTTGATACTGGTGCAAGATATCTTACATGGAGATGCTTGGTCATGCAAAGTTTCATCAAGATTCTATGAGCCGTTTTTGAGAAAATTACAATTTATCATTTTCGTTGTATGACAGCTACCCTCAAAATGAGAGCCAGCCAGAAACCACTTAGAACCCTTCGATGGATTTGCATAAAACTCCTAAATTCCAAATATGGTGTCAATCGGACCATTCGTTTAGCCGCTAGGCCAAAGCGTGACGGACAGACCGACTGACCGACGGACCGACCGACCGACCGACCGACCGACGGACGGACATTTTTGGGAGACTTGTTTTTTATGATGTATGAGTGATATAGAACACATTTTTGAGAAAATTAGAAAACCTTTTTTTCACGAATACAATACCTTTCTCGCTCCGCTCGCAAGTAAAAAGGATAGTAACATCCGGAACACCACCCTGCGTTCCAAAACCGGCATCGAAGACGTTGGAAAAAAGACAGCTATTCTGAAGTGGAGCTGGGCAGGACATGTCTCACGCATGCATCCAGATAGGTGGGCTAAGTTAGCTACGGACTGGATTCCAGAAGACAGGCGGCGTCGCCAAGGTCGTCCTAGAAGAAGATGGCGCGACGACTTGGATGATTTTTTATCAGACTGGAGAACAGAGACTCAAGACCGCGATAACTGGCGAAAGAAAGGGAGGCCTTTGCCCAGCAGTGGGACACATTAGAGGCTACATAATAAAAATAATAATAATAAGTTACTGCGCCTATCACTTCGTTGAATACAGATAGGTAGTACAGGCATGTATGCTTTAATGAAGGCTATTAATCAACAGATGCGGCGAACGGACTGGATGATAGGCAATTACATCACGGCAAGCCGAGACGGCATGATCAACTGGTGGTCTCTTAACATGGACCTAATTCGCACCGGATTCTCGTCTAGCCGTTAGTATTGTACCTCTTTTCCCAGAGTCCCGACTGAGGGCCCATTGAATGGTTTTGCACGGTACAAAGTCCTCTCGTGCTCTTGAATGTACCTTCGTTTAACTCATCCGAACGCCAGGAAGAAATACCGTGTTGGCAACCGTGTACTAGTTGAAACGAACGAGAAAGATTTGCAAACCAAGATGACCTTTATCTGGAGGGTGATCGTGGAAATTTTAACAAAAACGTTTAGCTAAAACGTTCGTTAGGCCTTAGTTAAACGTTTTAGGCAAAGGTTTTGTTTCGGTAATATCGTTCAAATTACCACGCTCACCCTTCTGGCCACCTAGCCAACTGAAGCTGACACTATGGCTGAGCAACGCTTACGCTGATCGCCTTCGAACGAGATGTGATTTGATTAGGTAAGCGTTTCACTTTCGTTAAACTTAACGTTCTTATGGAGTGGAGAGACAGACTTATTGACTCGGTCGACAGATTTTAGCGAAGGCGGGTGGGGTAGGGGAATCGCAAGTCGCAACTGATCTCACCTCGCAAACTCGCCATACATCACCACAGCTATTCACCACACCCTTTCAACGTCTGTTACCTTACACCTACTTGTCGGACAAGAACTAGTCTTGCAATATGCGTAGGTATCACCATTTATACCAGTACATTCCTTCTTTTAGTCATAATCATTTACATTTTACATCTAACGGCGTTATGCGATAGAACATATTGACTAAGTGACGTATGACGTTTGTTGTTGGATGCCAGCACACCTGAAGGTGCGGCAGACATGGGTGACGGACATGGTTTGCATGCCGGACGTGAACATCATCGTGACGTCATCGACCGAACGCGAGCTGCGCTTTTATGACACCAGCGCTGCTACCTTCACGCTCAAGATCATCATCACCAGCTGGGAATACATGGCTAGTAATATTTTAGTTATTGTAACAATACAAACATATAATATCACGTCTTATTCCCGTCGGGATAAGCAGAGAAAAGGTTAAAAATACTTTTAACCTTTTTTCAATTTACGACCAGCTCGTTCGAACGATCCTACTGCGGACTGACACGTCGGGTGACTCGTTGGCCGAGACGAGCTAAACAAATGCGGGGTTGGCGGTATGCAACTACGTCATCTCGCCTCACTTCTCCCATCACCTATCGTCCTGCAGGGGGATGGGTGCCTGATGACAAAACTCAGTTGGGGCGCGACTTGAATGCGGATCAAATTTATCTGCTATGCTAATATTGCGGACGGGCGAGGACATTACATTTCGGGAGTGCGAGATGTCAAGAGACGCGGCAGGCGTAGGCTCCCACCTGCAACTTCAGGCTCCATCTGCATTCAATTCGCCCGTATTGTACGCACGGCATTAACCAAATAAAACCAGTAGCTAAAGCTAAACTAGCTTCAAGCTACAAACGCCCGCAACATGAGAGAGACCCGCTTCAGGTCAAAGTGCTCCGACGACGTGCGGCCGTGTCTATAGCTATAAACCTACTTGCCAGCTAATCTTTCAAAAATCCGATTGTATAACTACAGATCTGCACAATGCACTACCATTTCCACAAGGACGAGAACGAGCAATCGATGCTTCTGTGTGGCGATGTGGGCGGCAACGTCCGTGTGCTTCTGTTCTCCCCCATACAGCGTGGGCCCTTCCAGAGCCAGGCTGCTAAAGCACTCATTCAGCTGAGACATGTTGATCTACAGAAGCGAGTGAGTAAAACATGTTTTCTGACTTGTTGACTTGCTGAAGCAATCGAAAATTAGCCCAGCGCCTACATTTCAATGTCACCTTTCGGATTGTATGCCATAGTTTCTTAGTCAGTCCGCAAAAACGAGTCATCATATGGGCAGGGCAACCAGCATCTTTGGGGTTTTCTAAAGGGTCCTTGTTGCACACCGAAAGTGTATCGCTGTTGCATTTCGGCCTACAAGTCAAGAAACGGAAACGGAAAGAAGGCGTAAGTTTAGCAAACTTCCTAAGTATGCGTAAAATATTATTAAGGCCTAGCTGCTATACTATTATCACCACTACTGGCATCACATTGTTATTATACTTATCTCTTTGAGAAGAACACCGGGTATTACCATCTATCACGTTGTTTTTCAGCCGTATTTGCTTCCTCTACTGAAGCTTGTGGAGATCCGGCGAGTACACAACGAGTGGGTGCGGCAGGTGTCGTTCTACGCGTCACTGCATTGCGTCGTCTCCTGCGCCACCTGTCCTGACAGTCTGCTCATGACGGACATCGCCGGAAGCAAGACCCACAACATGTTTCACACCGAAAAGGCAAGTGGCCTTTATTTGTAAAGCTACGATTGAGATTTAAAAGTCTTAGGGCCCGTCTCACCGCTTACTGCTAAAGTTCCCGATAGTAATAATATCCGTCAGCAAAATTTGTCTGATTTTTGACTGAGTTTTTCTATCAGTTAGAGCAATTAGGCAGCTTGGGCAGAATGGGCAGACAGAAATAACTAGCAGGCCCTTAGTCCATATTTTATGTCACAAGATGTACTTGCTACGTTTCATGTCTCTTGCTTTGTAATTTATTTCATTTGCATTCCAGCTTACTGATTGACATAAACTGAGATAAATGACTGGAGCTAGAATCTTAAAAATGTTCACTAGAAACTATACGCGGTCTTTTCAAAAATATTTCGTGAAGCCCAGGGATCTTCAAGACTCCCGAAAGATTGTGTAAAACAAGAGATTCTTATTAGTTATGCTAGGTTAAGTTTCAGACAATGCGATAAGCCCCAGTTGATTACAAGGTTAAAACCAGACAATGGCAGTGAACCAGCGTTTCCCCAGGGCATTCAATGTTTCGTGTTCGACGAGGAGGCGCACACTCTGGTGACCGGCGGGCCGGACTGCACGGTCCGCGTGTGGAACCCTTTCGTGCCCGCCAAGCCCAACCTCGTGCTGACCGGACACCACGCCGGCATCATCGCGCTCGTGCTGCAGAACAGCGGGCAGACCATCTACTCGCTCTCTAGGGACAGGGTGCTCAAGGTGTGGGATGTGCAGTTGCAGTGCTGCATACAGGTGTGTTGAAACATTATCAATATCATCATCGTCAAACCAGCCGGAAAACTTCCACTGCTGGACAGAAACCTTCCCAAATGATCTCCATAACTCTTGTTATCCGTATATCTAGCGACTTTTCATAATCTCCATAAGATCGGTGGTCTACTTTTTGAGGGCCTACCCGCACTACGTCTTTTGGTTTATAGTCGCACACAACTCCAGAGAAACTTTCTCTCTCAGGACAGGGTGGTCAAGTTGTGAGATGTGTTGATGCAGTTGCAGTACTGCATGCAAGTGAGTTAAATCATCATACCAACCGGAAGACAAAAGTCGCTCTCAAGTATTTCCACAACGAAATGTGTGGTATATTTTAAGCGCCATTGATTTATCATGTCACGCTTACTAGTAACTATTGTTAGTTAGATAACTAGTTACTAAAGAACCTAGTTAACTTGTGACTAAACGGGGTGTACGCGTATGTAAGTCAGCGTTATTTGTGCAGAACTACATCGACATCCCCGCAATAATCGGCGAGCGTACTCCGATCTCGGCGGTTTACAACCCTTCGACTCGCGACTTCATCCTCGGCGCGGTGAAGATCGCGATGCTGGTCCTCAACGAGCAGCTCAACCCTAAGCACACGGACGGCTACACGCACTGCCGCGCCGTCTCCAAGATTCTATACAACACGTTGTTCAAGGTCGTCATCACGTGCGGCATGGATTCCATCATCTGCAACTGGGATCCTAAAACTGGTACCTACTTGCCGACACTTTCACCTCATTTTAAACTGTTAAGACTAAGGGCCGTTTGCACTAAACTTAAGAATCGCCCCTAACTTGTTTAGGACACTCCCAGCAATAGTTTGATGGCCCTTAAGCATGAACTTGGGCGATTCTTAAGTTTAGTGCAAACGGCCCTAAGATACTTAGAATTAGTTATAACTGGTAGGCCTATAGAGTGTAGCTTCAACTGAGTGGCATGGTTGCACCAAGTCCTGTAAGTACCTAGTCCGTCTGGAGTAGCAGCACACACTGCTGTGGAGGAGGAAGCCAGTGAAATTCTGTGTTATAATATGTTCTAAATAACGGCCAGGTTTAAAGTACCCTGAACCGGCGAGCTTGTACGAAAGGGTTTTTTTTTTTTTTTAATCTAAAAATTTTTTTTGGAGGGTTTTTTCTATTTAGAAAATGCCACCCTCATAGGTCTCACAAAAAAAAAACTTAATCTCTACGCTTAATGACTAACTGTACAAGTTTGTATAGGGCCCTAGCTATATTAGATGTGGGTAAAGCTAGGATACTATTACAAAAACCCACTTCTCCCCCAAAGTTGGAAAGGATTAGAAATTGTGACCTCTCAGGCTCACCCCGGACACACTCCATCATGGCATGGTACACATCTTCGATGACGTCGCACTCTGTACAGTTGGGAGATGGCGTTTTGCGCATCAGGTGACCAAAACTGTTCAATGGAATGTGACCGGATCGAAGCCGAAGAGCAGTCACAATCTCATTCCTGCCTAGTTGAACTCCTTCAAACCAAGGGCACCTGCACAGGCCAGGTTGCACTGTCCTGTACCATATGCCCTTTGTTAAAGACCTTTTATCAAAGTATTCCTGCCATAATTCAGTGCAATGCTCTCTCACCAGATAAAGAACTTCCGGACAATAAGGTATACAATTAAATTTAACCCCTTCAGAAATAGCTTCTTTAGCCAATATATCAACACATTCATTACCGACTAAGCCTATATGAGCTGGGACCCACTGTAGAACAATAGTCCTTTTTAATTGGTTTAACTTAAAAATCGTCTCCACAATATCATAAGCAATCGGTAGTCCTCGACAATTCGAGGTACATCGAGCCACGTGTTGTAAAGCGCTTTTAGAGTCCGACAATATAACAAACTTGTCAAAGTTTATCGAACTAATATACGAAAGAGCTTCTAAAATTGCTATCAGCGCATCACGGATACGTTGGAGTTAATTTTAAGTCTACAATTTATTTTGTTCTGGGGGTCGTAAAAAGCTGCACCTAATAAATTATCATTTTTTGATCCATCCGTGAAAACTTTAAAAAAATTTGAATAGTTTTTTTGAAGTGTCTGGTTACATAAATCTCTTAGACTATTTCCGGAGTAATTTCTTTTGCTCTTTTCAACCAACTCAATATTACATTTAATAGAAAGATCCACACTGCTTACCCACGTACTTAAAGAAAATATTTCTAACTTACAACTTTCGAACACCGGAACCTCATTTAAAAATCTTTGAGTCTCAACTAACATAGGTAATTTCTTACGATGCCAGTATGAACTGTCACATAATCTATCTAAACTACTTAACATGTTTATTATCTCTTTTTTATAAAACGATTTACATTTAAGCCAAAATTTGGATGCCAAGTACTTTCTCCTTACAAATAGAGGCGGAATACACAGCTCGTTTTCCATGACATGCAAAGGAGTAGTCTTAATAAAACCTCCAATCAGTCTAAGACATTGGTGTTGCACTTCATCAATTTTACTTAAGCTCGAATGACAGCTATTACCATATAAGAAAGAACCATAGTCGATACGGCTACGAATCAGTGATACGTAAAGCTGCCGTAGGTGAATTTGATGCACCCCCCAGCCAGGTCCCCTTAGAATTTGTATTATGTTTAAAAAATTCTGAACTTTTTGTCTCAGTTCATTGATGTGTTTTGACCACGTCAACGAGCGGTCAAGCCATAAGCCTAAATATCTAATAACGTTAACCACTTGTAGTATCCTGTTATTAACTGTAATGTTTAAACTTTCCCTAATAAAACCACGTTTAAAAATGCACAATTTAGTTTTTGATATAGAAATATCCAAACCCACTTCTTTCAAAAGATGAATCAATGTATCCAATGCATGTTGAATATTATGGCCCCCTTCTGTTAAGTTATTGCAACACGAGTATAAAACAAAGTCATCGGCGTACTGTGAAACACGCACGTTAGTTATATACCTACAAATTTTATGTGTTGCGATATTAAATAACAATGGCGATAATGGGTCCCCCTGTGCTAATCCGATATTAGTACTTCTCACCATTTCGTCACCATCTAACTGAATTTTAAGATATCTTAGCTTGAGAAAATTCCACAAATAAACACAAATTTTTGCACCAACTCCAATACGATCCAACATCAAGAGTAAACATGTTGTATCTACGTTATTATAGGCACTATCTATATCTATAAAACAAGCAATAGTTTGTCTCTTTTCGGAAAACCCAATCAAGATAGTAGTTACTAATTTACTTAAGTTATCTAAACAGGAATTCGATTTCCTAAAGCCAGTCACATTATCAGAAAATATATTTTGATTTTCACAATACCACTCCAATCTTTTGTTTAAAATATTATGAAATATTTTGCAAAAACAAGACATCATTGAAATAGGCCTAAGCGACGAAATGCAACTTTGATCACGCCCGGGCTTGGGGATAGGTACAATAACAATATCTCTCCACTGCTTAGGAATAAAACTGCACTCATAAAACCGGTTGTACAGTTGCAACAACACGTGTTTGGCTTTGCTTGGTAGATACCTAATCATTGCGTACGTGATTCCGTCCGCGCCTGGGGAAGTATTTTTATTCGGGATGCAATTTCTTAATTCATCTTCTGAAATTAAAGATTCTAATTTGGTGTTAACAGAGCTGAAGACTGGATTATCTGAAGACACAAAATCTGGTGTTAAACTTTGTAGTAGTGACTTCGCTAAATCATTATCTACGTGACGGCGTCTCGTCTGTCGATAACCTTTTATCCATTTCATTTTCATCCACACGTCCGCTGATGATATTGTATGATCTAAAGAAGAACAAAATTCACGGTAATTCTCGAATCTCGCATTACGTATAAAATTTTGTGCCGTATGGACTTTGTCTTTTAGAAAGCCTGAATTTCTAGGAGTAGGATTACGCCGAAATTGAGTGAGCGCGAGACGACGTTCCGCTACTAATTTTGATAGTTTTGCATTCCAATACGGTCTAGGAATAAAGTTACTGCTAGGGTTTTGATTAATTTTAATATAAGGAATATGTAATTCAGCGGCTATATTAATATAATCTATAAAATACAAAAAAAATGCTAAAAAAATTAATATAGTGCGTATCTATAAAATTATCGTAATCATTTTGAAGATTTTCGGAAGATTGGTAGTTATCAAATAAATTGTTTAAGGTTTTCGAATAAGACGCCCAGTCCGCCTTTTTAAAGTTTCTTTTATGGATGGGGGGTGAAACAGGATTGGTTATAATACAAGAAAGCTTTATGATTCGGTGATCACTCCCCAATGTTTCATTTAATACTCTATAATTGAATTTTAATGCAATATCCGAAGAAGCTAAAGAAATGTCGGGTGAAGATTGTTGTAGCACACCATTAACTAATTTGACCAGAGTGGGAGTACAGTCGTTTAAAGTTACGAATCTGGTCTCAATCAAGGCATCTAAGATGTGAATACCTCTACGATCTACTCTGTTAGACCAGCTGGAGTGATGGCCATTAAAATCACCAACCAACAATGTTTTTGTTTCTCTGATTGAAAATAACTTAACCCAATCAGTTGATTCAATAGATACAGATGGAGGGCAATAAATAGAAATTATATTTTCAATATCCACGCAATTAAAGACCTGAACACAAATTATTTGTATGCCTGAATTTGGAGAGTCTACGATGCACTCCTTCGACTTTACAGATTTATGTACAAAAACTGCTATACCACCATAGGAGTCATCACGATCACGACGATAAATGTCGTAATCCGTAACTTTAAGATAACTATCTGGCTGTAACCATGTCTCAGAAATAGCAGCAATGTGAATCTTTTCTTGTAAAAGTAAACTTTCAAACGAGTGTAGTTTAGGTTTCAAGCTACGAGCATTCCACTGAATTATGTTGAGATCTATACTTCGTTTTGAATTAATCACTAAAATTCAAATAATTAAAAAGTAATTTCAAAGGAGGCCACTCAGAAAAGTTTTCAACTACAACTAAAATCAACCAACTAACACAGCTCCTAAAAACTTCAGTAAACTTATCTTTTAAAGTCAAGTTTTTCACAAATATTATATCCTTCAGTCTCGTAAGCAGTTCCGAAAAGGTCACCTTCGTTTCCTTTTCTTGCGTAGGTTTCCTTTCTTGCTCTGAGTCGCTACTGTAAGTAAAGGACATTTCTTCCTCAGTTTTGTTTTGAAATTTCGTGTAGACCTTCTGTTTTGAGAGTTTCTTCGACTGATGATGAATTTCAGCTTTAACAACTTTAGCGTAAGACGACGTTGGAAAAATGGGTTCTTTCGGCTGTTGATTACCTTCTGGGCCTTTTACTGGCGTTGAGAATTGTCCCATTGCCTCTTCTTGTGCCTCCCAGCAGTCAGAGCGAAAATATTGTGGCCCTGTGAAAATTGGTTTGGGGTCTGGAGATGATTTAATTTCTTGTTTTGGCGAATTATTTGACACAAATAATGTGCGCGCCCTTCGGTATGTGCAATTGAATTCAGACATAATCTCTCGGATTCTTTTTTCTTTTAAAAACAAGGGACATTTTCGATCTAGTGCCATATGATCACCATCACAGTTTACACAAACATATATACGAGTAGCGCAATTTTCATGATCTCCGCCACACTTTGGACAGATGGGTGTTTTTGCAGGACATCTTGCTCGAGAGTGCCCCAGTTTCCAGCATTTCGAACATTGTGTGACAGGAAATACGTAGGGCTCCACTTGTATACGTAAACTGTCGACGTAGATATATGACGGTAGGAAAGATCCTTTAAAGCAGAGCCTAACAGTCTCACAAGGAATCCATTCACCACAGAGGTGAGAATCGCACGATCATCACATTTAATACATTCCATGATTTCTTCTTCTTTTAAGTCCAAGTCGACGTTTCTAATCAAGCCGTAAGTATAGTTCACTTGAAATGCTTCTTGAAACTTCCATCCTTTCGTGATTAACGTTTCACACGACATCATTATTTCTAAACAATTTTCGTTTTCAACTTCAATGCGAATTTTATAAGGCGTTAAATATTTAATTTTCAAAATTTCCAGAATATTTAAGTCCTTAAATAAGCGCGCTAAAGCAAATTGTGTAGGTAATTTTTCTTTGCTTGACACGTAAACTTCAATTTTATCTCCTTCATCGTTCTTCTGTTGTATTTTCTTCGGACTTTTTTGTTTTTTCTTCCCAACCTGTGTCCAATCTTCTGGGTTATTTTCTTTTTCTTCTTCTTCTTGATTCCCGCAATTCATCACCTGTTGTGTATTTTCTGGCGAGTCAAATATTTCGTGGAGAACTTTCGTTTTCTTCATGTCACTCTGCGTTGTTTCTTCTCCTTGGCTACTCTCTTCTCTATCCCTCTTTATGTGTAGACCTTCTTCAACTTTCTCCAAGTCATCTTTCAACTTTTCTTTCTTCCTTAACTCTTTTAAAAATTCAGATGGACTAGGGGTCCTTAAACCTTCATCTCTCGACGCTTCATTTTCAATCTCCGGGCGATCCGTATTTATATTATCCATTCGAATAATATCACATTACGCATCGGTACTCGTTGGAATGTTACCTATAAGCGCGCCCGAGCGCGGTAAACAAAAGACCGGTATAGATAAGCGATGTGCCTGCCTGACGTACTGACACAGTAGTAAACACAACCACCTCGCACGAATGCCGCCGCGAGACTCACGAAAGGGTTGATGAAAATAGAGGAAGCGAGGAAAGTATGTCAAGATCGTAGCTGGGAAAGCTACCCCGACGGGAAAGAAGTACCTACAATACCTTGTTCTGTGGTGTCTGTGTTGCGCAGGCAAGCGTAACGTGATGGTTCGCGACGCACACACGCGCGTGCTGCACGGCGAGGAGCTGCCGGTGGAGATCACGGCCGCCTGCTTCGACCCCGGACACCAGCTGCTGCTCACCGGCGCCAGGGACGGCACGCTTAAGGTAACCCACTCCCAACACCTCTCAACATTCTACTTCTGAATTTAAGGGCCATATTGATATATCCCTCTCAAGTGTGAGATAGCTCTCATGATGCACTTACACACAAAAATTATACATCTTGCGTGCAATATCACACTTAGGAGTTATTGTCAATACGTCCCTTAATTGTCACTGGTTGATAGTGGCATCTCAAGCGCGAGGTGCCGCAGCTCTAGCTATGGTCATGCTGCAAGTGTAACGCAGAAGAGAAAGGTGAGACCGTTTGGTTGTCCTATTACTTTATTCTGTAGTGCTGCCGGTGGAGACTTTAACCTCCCGGCGGCCTCAAGGAACTCCCGGCAAAGGCCTCTCAGTTTTCCTTCCATTTACCGAGTCCAAACGACCAAAATAAAAATGAAATTGAACAGGAAGCTCACTTTCAATTAAAATATAAATCTCTTTCAGGTTTGGAATTTTAATAATGGGGCGTGCATGCGAAATATGAACGTGGAAAAGGACCAGGAAATCACTGGAGTGTTTTGGATAGAGGGCAGGTACTGTACATTCTTTTAGTCGTCGAGACTGCAAATATCTCACAGCGGGCTTTGTGGTTAGTTCTTGGAGCTAGGTTTTTGATGTCGTTCCTTTACATTTGAATGAATTAAAAGTGTAAAGATCGTAGCCATTTGAAGGATATGGCCTCTTGCCAACTCTTACGCGAAAGAGGTTTGATGTTTAATATTAAGTAATATTGTGTTGTAGGCCGATTGTAAAGTCATACATGATTCCAGAATATTCACTATCGGCTGGAATCGTCATGTGACCGAGTTTGAGGACAGCGGCACGGCAGCAACCGGCAAGGCATGGGAGATTCGTCATACTGACGATGTACTGGCAGCCGCGGCGCGCTCGCCGCTGTCACTTGCCACTGCCTCCTACAACTCGGAGCTCATATTCTGGAAGCTGGAGACTGGTCAGCCTTACAGGCAAGACCTGAATTATTTTAATTTCCATAGCCTTATTCCTTTGTCACGGAGACAGTCTAGGGGATTTGATTTGATGATAGTACTTGGAATTTTCTTAGTTTGGTGGCGCAGTTGGTAGGATACAAACCTGCGCATAGGGAAAACCTTAACAAGGGTGCTTCTCCAGTCATCCGGACTTTCGTCTACGTGCGGACCTGGTATACGTGGTACAAAATAAATCTGGGTATGACTGTTAGTGAGCGGAACACAAAACATTTATCGCGGGGGTGAGCGCGGTAGGTTGGAGGAAGCGAGCTAATCGTTCATTGGCTATCCGCCTGTCACCCATGCACACAAAATAACCGTCAGAGCCAAACTTATCCTGTACATACGCTATACGTATGCGTGCCTTCCGCATCCCGGATCTCTGGAGAAGCGCCCTAACACAATTCGCTTACATGCAGTGCAGGGTAACTTATATGAACCTTTAAAAACCACATAAAATCTGCTTGAGCAATTAGTATGTGATGGTGCGTTCGTTCAGACGGTTCTCGTGCACGGAGCCGACGCTGCGTATCAAGATGGTGTACAACCGGCGCGAGACCCGGGCAGCCAGCAAGCAGGCCTCGAGCGGCGACAGCGGCCAGAGGAAGTCCACCTTCGGCCAGCGCAAGTCCACCTCCACCAGCGCCGGCAGGAAGTCCGTCACCGGGGAGGACCCCGACACCATGAAGCGCCGCGCCTCCAGCATCCGCCGGCCTAGCTGCATGCAGGTCACACATTTTTCAATCACATAGTAGTTACAATAACGATCTTAATAATGGGTCAAACTCATGGGACCACGGGGGAACGCCAAATTTAATATCCAATTAACTTCTATGCTGAAAAATCAAACGAGGCGCGACAGGAGAGTCGCAGATCGGGTGTTCAGTATGAAACGTGTCGTCGGCTCAAAGTGGACGGGCACGAATTGATTTAGAGTCAACGTCCACTCTCGAGCTTCACCAGTAAATTCTTTTACTTCTGGGTACCAGTAATAGGTACCCATGGCCACTTAATTAAGCAACCTATTAAAATCACTTGCTCTAACAGTTACCTATCTCCAAGTTTCATTTCTCAAAATGCAAGTCCTAAACAACCTTCGTTTAAGTAATCCGGTTCCGGCATCCCACATTTCGACTGGGGCCGGTTCGGAGTGCAGTAAACGCGTATTTTGGCGAAAGAAGGAGCCATTTACTCGAAAAAACCTTTGGGTACTATCGGTACCCAAAAGCACGTGATATTTCGCGATAATTTTTCTTGATCCTGAAAGATATATTTTTCTCGATGTTGTTCGTGGTGCTCCTTGAGACGTGATGCCGTTAGTAATTGCTTTACTCACAAGCTTAGAAAACTTTGCTTTATCGGTAGATATCTGCGTACAAAAGTAATTTTTGGCCGCTAGCGTGGAAAAGGCTTTAGAAATTAGAACCTGATAATAAATTATGGTATGATTTGGCATTTGTTTCACATTGTGCTTCGCTCGGCAGCGAAGTTCTTTTGCGTACATTTGTTTCACATTGTGCTTCGCTCGGCAGCAAAGTAATTTTGCGTCACGCTTTGCTCGTGGCTCAATCCTAGAACCCTTCGCTTGCTTGAGTTTCAATTCAAGGCACTCGCGCCAACTGACAATTTCGCTGCATTGCATCATCATCATAACATCCCATTAAACGTCCACTACAGGACAGGGAGCTCCCTCCAGAAATTCTACTAGTTTTTGCAGGAAAAATGTGGAGAGGAAGTACTATAGTCACCTCGCTTGTCAGCGTTACGGCTGGCACCATGGACCGCGGTTGTAGGTGACTGAAGTAAGTATGAACACATGAGGATGCTGCTGCCCATCATCCAGTTACTAACCTTTAGTCGCCCACGGGTATGTATGGGATGGTACTATTCTTTGCCGGCACCACACGGGACATGCATTACAAATAATTATTCTAGCTTGTAACATTGCATCAAATAACTATTCTAGCTTGTAGGTTAATCCGGCGAATGTGATAGACCCGGCGGTAGCGATGCAGAAGGCACGAACTCGCCGCGTGTCGCAAGTGGCCATGCCCAGCCGCATCATGAACATCCGCAAGCTCGCCATCCACGCCATGATCTTCCTCGAGACCCGGCCCTTCTCCATGCACGTCGGTCAGTAAACCTTGTCAACTTTTTGGAGTACTTATGGTACGATTCGTCCTATTTTGCGCTGCATCGTAACCTACGAAGCTGTGCAAAATACCTTAGCAGATATAAATAATTGAATGCCCACCACGTTCTTTTACTGTCAATGTGCTTTTGACCTCAATTTATATTGTAAAAAAATATTGGTATCTGTGACATTTACCATTAAATCATTTCTTTTTCTTTGGGTACCATATCCTCAGAGTAAGTATATATAAGTTTTTCTACAAACGCCTCTTAAAACAAGCGTTTAGCTGTTTTTCCACCAGTGCTGTGGTAAGGAGCTAAGCTGAAAGCTAAAAAAATTCCAAACAATAGGATTACTTAATTAACTGGCGGGAGTTGGCTTTAAGCCGGCCAAAATGAAAGGAGGAAAGGGAGGCCTTTGCCCTGCAGTAGGACATCGAGGGCTAATAATAATAAATAATAGTAAGTTGTGGTTTGGATGCCGGTACAGCATCTTTGATGGTGGCTGTGGAGAACGGTCAGATCCAGGCGTGGTCGGACCACCCGGCGGGCGGGTTCAAGGGCTCGTTCCAGGGCATCCACACGGCGGGCGACTACGTGTCCGCCTTCGCCACCGACCTCAACAACGACTATCTCTTCACCGGCACCACCATCGGGTACATCAAAGTGTGGCTCATGCAGGACTACCTCGTCAATCAACAAGTACGTACTGTTCAGTTGTCGTATCAGAATCCTTATTATATATATAATGAATTGATTTCACAAGTGTACTTACTAGAGTAGGAGATAAGTGATTATGAAATTTTCTCAGGGCTAAAACGGGACCATTTTTGACAACAATGGTTTTATGAGGTTTTGGACATCACTGAATCCAAAAGTCAATGTTGTCAAGTCGAAATCCTATTAGGTCAAAATAAATAATAACGGTAAAAGGTTTCTTTTTTTTAAGTGTTTCTTAGGTTCGGCAGTTTTTGTGTAACTTACATTGATATTTTTTAGGAAACTCGTTTCTAGTATGTTTTCTAATGGATTTCTTACGTTTTAGGGCATTTCGATTAGATTGAAAAGGCCCAAAAACATTTTTATACGTATTTTTTCAAAATGTCTCTTTTTTGTGGTTTTTGTATGTTTTATCTGTTTGTATGGTAACTAGGGATTAAAGACAGCCTTTTAGAATAATTCTGTATCGTTTTCTATTTGATTTGCGCCCAATTGAGGCAGTTTTTGCATTTTAAATTTCAACCTCCTTAATTTGGTCGGGTTATAAAATTCGTCTAACTTTTTCTGCTAATTTCACACCGCTGCTCTTACCCACGAAGTAGTTACTTAGTGTCGTATTCCTATTTTTCTTAAATTTCTCGGAAATTTACTATGTTAATCATATTTTTTTTATATTAGAAATGAATTCATCTTTACTTTATACGAAAATGATACCAAACTTGCCGCTGTAACTAAACACCAAGAGATTGAATTTTTATTTTATTTTATTACTTTATTTATTTTATTTTATTTGGAAAATTTACAGCCAATAATGTTTTATATAATAATTTTGAAAAGAACTACGCCAATTACAAATTTTCACCAGTATAAAATTCATTGAATTAATAAACTTAGAAAGTATCTAAAAGTTGGATTTAACAAAAAATAAAGCTGGATTCCACTGAAGTAAAATAACCTATCGGTAAATTTAAAAAAAATAATTATAATATTAAATAAATATAAAATTAAAATTATAAATTATAAATTATAAATTATACCTAATTTATAATTCTGCTCGCTTGCATAATTCAGTCCTGCTGACATTCTAACCAAAGTAAGGCCATGGCCCGTCTTTAAATTTCATTAATCGTGCAATAAAGAATATAATAATAATCTACAGGGTTCGTTTTTCTCTGCTGATCATAATTTTTCAACTATCAAAACAGGCTTGTTATGATGACCTTAGGAACTTCACAATTGGATTGTAGGTGCACGTGAACATGCCGAAGCTCCGGCTCGAGTTTCCGTTCCTGTGGAAGGACCGCATCGAGGGTCGCGCCAAGCGCTCCGTGCGCGACCAGCCGCGTCCCCTGCAGCTCAACTCCTACCGCGGCCACATGCGCTGCATCTCCGCCATGGCCTACATCGACGAGCAGAAGATCTTGCTCAGGTCCAAATTTGATCATTGCTCCATGTTTGAACATTTACAAAATTTCAATGCGTGACAAATTAGGAGTGTCGACCAATCAAAGCTATTGCATACATGGCACACCCCGGACTACATACATCGAGTGCGAATTTGAAATTCTAAATCGGAAGGTCGCCTAGTCTCGCATATTCAGTACAAAAGATCCTCAAAAGGACCACGAGAATCTCGAGAGTGGGTGCGCGCGGGGGTGCGGGGTAGATTGCAAGAGGGTCGGAGATAATGGCTACTATTACTTTATTCTGTGCTTATGGCTCACCGCCCTGTTAGCGTCCAAGTGATTTTCAATACACATCTTCCAAAAACAGAAACTGTGGATTCAGACCATTAAACTGTAGGTACAACTATACATAAGGAACGTACTTAGGTCATATTATGAAAAATTATTTTTGACTTTCCATTCTTCATTCACCATTCATTACGCACCCTCCGCACCTTAGCGTTGAAAAGGCATGTGATAGAAGGTGATAGCCGGGACAACAGACATATTATGGTTGATCATGTAACTGAGCAAGACGTGCGTCGAGCTATCAGACGCCTAGCTCCAAAATCTACCCAGGGTCCTGATCAAGTGCCGCAGTTTATCATCAAAGACTGCTGTGAGGTATTTTTACAGCCACTTTGTTTCGTATTCAACTTGTCTCTAAAAACAAACACCTACCAAAACTGGAACTAAAGACAATGTTCGTAACTACAGACCTATTGCTGTATTATCGTGTTTGCCAAGGTGTTTGAAACAGTGCTGTATTCTGCTCTGTCTGCTCAACTGCGGGGCTGGTTCTGTGATGAACAACATGGTTTCCTGCCCAAGCGGTCTACAACTTTCAACCTCTTAAACATATCAACGTTAATAGGTGACAGCCTTGATAGTAAGACTCAAGTTGATGTCGCTTATTTTGACTATAAGAAAGCTTTTGACAGGGTAGACATTGATCGGTTACTGGTTAAGATGGCCCTGGCAGGGTTCTCAGTCCCGTTACTTAGATTTTTCCAAGCCTATTTTCAGCATCGATGTCAGTATGTAGAGTATAAGAATCACAAATCGACTGCCTATACAGTTACCTCTGGAATAGGACAGGGTAGCAGTCTTGGACCACTACTTTTTCTGCTGCTAATTAATGACCTTCCGAACTCAGTAGCATCATTTTCGCTGACGATGTGAAACTTGCTTTGCCCGTGCAGTGTGCGCGCGACTGCATTTTACTGCAGAACGATATAAACAATGTCTTATCCTGGAGCCGTGAAAACTGTTAGGAGTTGAATAGTTCGAAGTGTGCTGTGATGTCGTACTGTCGCAATAGCCCGATATCAAATGTGTACACTCTCGACGGTCAGGCACTTCAACGAGTGCAGTCAGTCCAAGATCTGGGAGTAGCGTTTGATCCGCAGCTAAAATTCAAGGATCATATTTCCAATATTTGTAGTGCTGCAAGAAAAAGCCTTGGCTTTATCAAGCGCCAGTCCAAATTTTTCAATTTTCGCGAAGCAATTTGTTGCTTATACAATGCCTTTATTCGCAGTAAATTGGAAACCAATGCCATTGTATGGTGTCCTCACCAGGAAGTACACATCAGTTTGATAGAGCGGGTTCAAAAATCATTTTTACGCTTCCTGTACAAAAAGCTCTATGGATACTATCCATACATGTATCCAACACTTTTTATTCAGGGGATGGTTTCATATAGAAGCCTTGAAGTTAGGCGAAAGTTAGCACTTGTGAAATATTTTTTTAATCTCATTCGAGGACAGACTACCAATCCTTCATTACTGGTGCAAATTCCGGTTAATATCCCACCATACCAGCGCCACGCCCTCCGACCGCGACGGCATCCAATGTTTGCTTTAAACTATTCCTGCACGCAGACTCTAAATACACACGCCTTTTTTCAAAGCCTTAACGTTAATTGATGCATTGAGTCTGAATAGCGACGTTGACTTATATAATACTTCGGAAACCAAGTATCTGACATCAGCTGGTCACTACCTGGAGTTGATCACTGTCCGGAGCACAGTAGTGGATATACCACGCGCCCTGCTTGCCGGCCAGTGATCGACTCTAACCCTACTGACTAAGACTGCAAGTCTTCTGTTTAGTTGTAAGACTGTAAATGTAAGTTGTATGTGAATAAATAAATAAATAAATTCTTCTCGAACACCACCACAACAGCTTTGTATTTCTTGGGAACAATACTCCTCCACACAGACAGTATTATCGACTTTTATCGGTAGCTTTGTAGCGTTGAAGATGGAAGACAATAGGTGTGCCATTGCCTGGGGAGAGATATATAGGTTGATGGCTGCTCCTCTGATCACATGGCTATTGACGCCAGAGTTTTAGAATTCCCGTAAAAACGGCGTCACGTGTTAACAGTGCATTTTGTATGAAGAAAGTTCTCAATTTTTATAGTCTAGATCAACAATTTTAGGTAGAGATGTGTTTCTAGCCCTGAAGTACCTACACCTTATTTGTGGGTGTACCTATTTGTGCAGTGGGAGTTCTGACTACTCAGTGCGCATGTGGCGGCTGACGGGCGAGTACCTGCAGACGCTGGGCGGGCTGTGTCCCTGGACGCTGGAGGTGACGCGCTTTCCGCCAGATGTGCGCAAGGTCGCCAGCTTCACCACGTTCAAGGTGAGTGGGGTGGTGGGGGGTGGGAGCTCGGACTACTGACTGACATGTGGCGGCTGACAGTCGAGTGGTAGGTAGAGTTCACCACATCGTTAGTAGCCGTGTGGTTCCCCGCATTAAAACAGGGCCTCCTTCTTTTCTGAGGGTGACGTAGAAGACGACTAATGAATCAATAGAGAAATTGGCGTGTCCTGTCATGACCATAGATGAAGATTAAGAAATATAGGTGGAAATAAGAAAATTAAATAGTAAAAAGTTGCTTAGTTTCATTGGCAGATTCACACCTTTCAAGGTTGTTAAAGTTTAATTATACTTATTCTCTGTTACATTTTCCATTATACTAAATATTCTGTGATATGTTGTCATATGTAAGGTGTGGCGCGGCGGAGTCGTGGATCACTACGTACCTGGACAGAAGGAGGTGGACCTTCTGGCCGACATCACCGAGGTGGAACTGCGTGGCCGCGTGTACGGGAAGCCCATAGAGGAACCCATCCTCGGCCGGTACTTCCAGTTCCCCAAGAGACCCGACCCCCAGGACCCCATCGTACTGGACGACAGTCTGCCCACCGTGAGTCTTGTGTGTATACTCTACCCGCAGAGGACCCCATCCTCGGTCGGTATTTTAAGCTTCCTACTCATCATTATCATCATATCGTTAGGTTTCAAGGTCGATGACCGACCTCACAAACCCTGATGTCAGAGTTGTTGAGCCGCTAAAAGCCTCTGACATGGCTCTTTAACGACTACATCCGTAGAAAGTAGTCGGAACCAACGTCTTAACGTGCCTTCCGAAGCACGAAATCATCAACATTATTGAAAAATCAGGCTTTTCGAAGCTTGTCTCCGTCGCTCCATAATAATATTTTAGGAATCTCTCCGTCTTGCTCTGACGCTTAGCTATCCTGCTGACATTATAATCGAGCTTCATAGTACCGACTGTATGCCTAGCAGTGTGCACACTGAGGGTACGAGGGTGTGTGTGTGTGTGTAGATCCCGCTGTACGCGCACCTGCGCATGGCGAGCACGGTGCCGGTGCGGCGGCCGGCCACGCCCCCGCTCGTGCGCGAGACCCGCCTCAAGAAGGAGCGGCAGGAGCAGAAGAAGGCGCACTTCCTGGCCGCGCCCTCGCTCGCCGCCGCCGGCGCGCGCAACTCCAGCGCGCAGCTCTCCAGCGGCCGCTCCAGCGCCGACCGCTCCGCCCCGCCCCCGGCCCCTCCCAACAACAAGTAGCAGGGACATCGCCAGGCTGTTTCTTTATCGTGCAGCTGTCAAGCACGCCGAGCAACGCCTTCACCACCCTACAGCAACAACATATTGCGAGTCTTTTGCTATTTACCTCCGTTGTTACCAATTAGCACATCAGGTGGCAAGATTTGCCCTTTTATTGGTTTACATAATAACATCATGATAGCGGGGCTGTCTATTGCATTTAAAATGTACTTAACAATAATAATAGGTCTTTACCTATGAAATTGCCGAAATTTTCTTACAGATTAATGAGATCATAATTCCTATAATTCTAATGCAATTTTTTTCATTTTTCTTATATTTGAAAGTTGACTTCAAGGTTATCAATTTACGCATAAAATAAAGTTTTTATTTTTAGTTTGATATATAAAATTAAAGGATCGAACATTGTTCGTCTTAAATGTCGTCCGATTTCATCATTACACTAGTTATATTTTTTTACAGATAATATTTTTCGAAAATTAAATTTAAGCTTCTGTTAGCTTAAGGGCCCCATACAAAGCCCTGCCTGCAGGGCCCTGCTTGCAGTGCCACTGCCAATCGTACTTTGTGTGGGCATGCAGGGCCGACAAAATAGCCGTTACATCGGCCCTGCAAGACCACACACGGTACGATTGGCAGTGCGCACTGCAAGCAGGGCCCTGCAGGCAGGGCTTTGTATGGGCTGTTTTAATGTCTTCCCAATAATGCTCAACAAAATTTGAAAAATTTGATTTATAATTCCCAAGAAAAATGCAAAATTCGCCATACAAAACAGCAATTTCATAGGTAAAGACCTATTATATGGCGTGGCTACATATTGCTTTTACCCTACGTTTTTACCAATTATTAAGGTGGCAATTGTTGCTCCTTAAACGGCCCATACAAAGCCCTGCCTGCAGGGCCCTGCTTGCAGTACGTACTGCCAATCGTACCGTGTGTGGTGTTGCAGGGCCGATGTAACGGCTATTTTGTCGGCCCTGCATGCCCACACAAAGTACGATTGGCAGTGGCACTGCAAGCAGGGTCCAGCAGGCAGGGCTTTGTATGGGGCCCTTGGTTTACAGCGCAACAACATCTAGTAACAAAATATCACGAGGCTATTGCTTATTACCAATATACCAGGTCATCTCTCCAGGTTAGTAGCTATTTGCTTTTTACCTAGGTACGTTTTTACCAAATATTCAGGTGGCAAAGTTGGCATACCTACAACACAACAACAAGTAGGTATTAGAAACAACATAATATTACGAGGCTATATATTGCTTCTTTTCCTAAGTTTTTACAATTTTGCACTGCGATAGTAAAGAAAGCCACACAAAACCCGCTTACTGCTTTTGGTAGGGACAATGTGTTGAAAGCTTTGACATACGAGTAGGTACACCGGGCGCACGTCCGTGAAACTTATCATTATTTTGATAAATATTGTAAACTAACTACTTACCTTAAACGTACGATACAGCCCTACTGACGCTGCAATGGAACATTTTGAGAAGACGTTGCGTTGACGATTTAATACGATCATGGTAGGTATGTAATTTTTTATCTTTGTATAAATTGGTTTTTAGATTGTAAATATTAATTATTGTTCTAAATAAATGATATTTTATGTAATCATTAAATAAGGAGTGGTTTTTCAGATTTTTGTTTGCAACGTGTAATTCTAAATACCTACGCAAAACATCTCGGGTAGTAGTTCAACCCATGTAACTGAAAATTTTTTGTTCTAAAACTTTTGGAAATCAAAATTTAAAAAATCGAGTCTCCATACAAAATTATACTCTGATCAATTTGTATGGAGAATATTCTTTTTACTTTCGAGCGGAGCGAGAAAGGTATTGTATTCGTGAAAAAAAAAGTTTTTCTAATTTTCTCAAAAATGTGTTCTATATCACTTATACATCAAAAACAAGTCTCCCAAAAATGTCCGTCCGTCGGTCGGTCGGTCGGTCTGTCCGTCACGCTTTGGCCTAGCGGCTAAACGAATGGTCCGATTGACACCATATTTGGAATTTAAAGAAAGAAGAAAGAAAGAAAAACAATTTATTCAATGCACGACAATGAGTGTTATCAACTAAATAGGATGTACACAGAATATCGTGCGATGAAATGGCACTAGACTCAGCATTTGTCACAAGTACCAGAGAAGTATTTGTGACACTGATTTTCAGCCAGCCCCAGAGTGGAGGTTACGTTAAACAAAAATAATAAAAACCGTGAAACTTACGCGCTAGACAATACAACTGTTATAAAAAGTAATAAAACAAACTAATATGAAAACTTTAACAAATCCGGGTGTTACAAAAGTAAAAAATAAATAAATTATTATTATTAAATAAATAAATAGAAAGGCAATTCAAGTTAAACTAACGTGCATTCCTACTTTGCTTGAGATACTATCCTTTGTTGGGCAAGAAGATATTCCCTGTATTGTTTCTTGAAGCTCCATTTGGACTTGATATTTCTAATGGGTGGAGGGATGTTATTCCAACATTTGGAAGCACGGTAGCTGAAACCTCCCCGAAAAGTGGCGGTACGATGATTTGGAACCCTCAAAACTATTGATACCGATCTTACTGCATACTTATGTTCCAAATGACGCCACATTAATTTATTAAATAAATAAGTTGGCTGTTTGGTGCTAATGATGTCATGGAGTTGGGACGCGTAAAATAAAGTTAACCTACTTTGCATATTGAGGAGACCAGATTTATTGAGGAAAGGTGTTACATGGGTTCGCGGAGGTATGGGAAAACAATATCGAGCACAAGCGTTTTGAACTCGTTGTATGAGTGTGTAGGATTTTTTAAAGAGACAAGGGCCATAGACCGTTAGACAATAATGGAGCTTAGAAAGGACCAAAGATTCACAAAGCTTAATGCGTAGATCCGTGCCAATGTAAGGTCTTATACGATATAAAACTAAACTAAAATTAAGAGTTTTATGCAAATCCATCGAAGGGTTTTGAGTGGTTTTCTGCTGGCTCTCATTTTGAGGGTAGCTGTCATACAACGAAAATGAAAAATTGTAATTTTCGCAAAAACGGCTCTTAAAATCTTGATGAAACTTTGCATGACCAAGCATCTCCATTTAAGGTATTTGCGGCAGTATCAACTGGTCCCTAGAAATTCATATAAGGGGTGTTCCCTTACTACTACATTTTTTAAATGTGATTTACTTAAAATCGGTTTCGTTGAGCTTATTTTGATGTTCTACAATTTGGATTCTAAATTGGTTTTCTACCTGACTGCATATTTCATTAAAACATTTTTACATAAATCTAGTTGGTATAGGTAAGTTTGTATTCAGTTGGTACTTATTTACTCATTACTATCCGCAGCCTTTATAATACTGTAGTTAAAGCATTCGGCTCTTGATCCGGAGGTTCTGGGTTCGACTCCCGGCGGGGATACTGTTGAATGATGACTCTCGTATATCGCGAGAAAGTAAGTGCAGTGCTGCTGTACCATTTATTTATTTTAATTTCCAAAAGTTGTTCAGTTACGTCGAACTACCCCCAGACCGGTTTTGCTTATTTAGAATTACACGTTGATGCACAAAATTATAATCTGCCGGCTTAGCACGCTGCCCGAGAGAAAATATATCTCGGATAAATGTCACTTTATTTGAGGAGTCGTGTCATCTAATCTATCACCTCCAAGCGCGAAAAAATGTCAGTGGAGGAAAATGTTTAGCAAATCCACAAATTACGTTTTTGATATTTTAGACAGATAGCTTTATACACTAATACATGTAGCCGTCCTTGTCTTTCAAAATGTGTCGCACTGCTCGGATGTCCTAGATAAACTGACAACTGCAGCGTACTAAGCCGGCTGATCCTGTAAATTTTTATGGAGAATATTTTTTTTATTTTAATTTCCAAATGTTTTTCAGTTACGTCGAACTACCCCCAGAGCGGTTTTGCTTATTTAGAATTACACGTTGATTCAGCGTTATTTTTTTATTACCCCTGATATTTTAAGAGGTGATTCTGCCCTTGAAACTGAACAACTTTTTCCAAGGATCCATAGGTCGTAATACGAACTTGAGATTGTAAAGAACCTACGTATTTACCTAACATACTATACAATGTGTAAAGAAAAGGGTACCAATCCCGAAAGACGTAAATCTGCCCATACAACAAGTTTTTCTAAACAACAAAAATTACATAGTACGAAAAAAAGCTACACAAAATACGCTATCAGCTCATGCAATTTCTCATTTTTTCGTATTTGATCTCTTCCGCGATGTTACAGGCTGCACAGTTTAATTATTGAAATATTCCCATATAATACTGAAATCAGCCACTTTCTGTTTGATGTGACCTTAATTGGTTTTTTGTTTACTATTTATTATATTTACTCCGAAAGCTGTTATAATATTGGTCACCCGAACATTAAATAATGGATCGACTGGTTTATAGTTTAGAATTTGGTGCCATGACCAGGATTATACCTAAAAAAGATCAGAATGATTATGAGATACAGTCAAACATTAGACACGATATGTAGCGTCGACTAAAGTATCAATCAATAAAAACAACGAAATATAAAGTCTAAGACAAATTTATTTGTTAAAACTTAATAATGGTGCAGCTTAATACAATGTTCCAGAAGTATAGTATCAAAGTATCACACACGACATAAAATCACGGTTATTAATGGAACCCTTTTAAGGTTAACAGTAGATAAAAACCAGATTAGTGTATCAGTAGAAAGGCTCGTTTACAAGCTGGAATAATATGAAAATGTTAGACACCAAAAGACTATTAACTCCAACAAAGGATTGATATAAATGTTTCCATTGCTTTAAGCCGAGAAGAATAAGGGTTTTTCAGATATGAATATAAAAGAAAAGAGTTAGTAACAGCTGACAAAATAGTTTGCTGTGGTGACAGGTAGAACAAAAATGTTTGGCGTAGAAAGTAAAGTGCATCACTCATTTTTTCCAAAACTTTTTCAAAGCTCAGCCAAGAACAAAACTACGTTGGCAGCGTGTGGTCGGGTTTCAATTAGAGACGGCATTTTTGGCCAAGGGGACTAGTACACATGTTTTGAGAAGTCAAACTGTCGGTTGTACTGTTATGCAAGTCTGTTACGGTGTTAATGTTGTTAGTTGTTCTGGTCACGCTTGGCGCCGGAGAGCACGATGTATGGGGAGTGAGTCTCTCGCTGCTTCTCCTGTAACATCTGCAGCGTGCCCAGCGGGGTGTCTGTCGAACTCATCTTTTTCATCAGCTGGAAACGAGAAACAACCATCAGTTTTTGAAGCATAAATTCGCCCGTCTGATATTTGTCTTTGGCGTCTGATGACAGTGGCAAGTGCCTGCTAAAAAAAACCCCGACATGTTTTCAATATGAGCGTTATTTTTTATTCATGTTCAAACCATGTGTTTTTTAGCAGGATACTCACCAGTGTTGTGCGAGGGAGCTAAGCTGTTATCTGTAAAATTTCAACCATTAGGATTGCTCCATTTGACAGCGCATTTGATGTCCCTCAACTCAGAATCCTCAGAGAAAAAAACTGCATAAAAACTTATTTTGACGATGCCAAAAAATAGTCATGAAATAGTCATAAATAGTCACCATAAGGAAAAAAATAGTCGCGTTACAATTCTAGAGTTATAGCTATGGTTTGCTGAGGATTATGGGCATAGGCTATATACAGAATCCTCAGTTCTGATGCAAGCAAACCGTGGGGACTATCGACTTGGTTTTTATTTTAAAAAATAGTCATGAAATAGTCGTCTTGACTTCCAAATTCTCAAAAATAGTCGTTCAAGGATTTCAGAGTTACAGGGGAAGCTTGCTGAGGATTCTGTGCATAGCATTTCACGGACGCAGATTCCTGCAGAATGGTTAGGTTTTTCTATTTGATACTGATGTCAAAAAATAGTCAACAAATAGTCGTCTCAAACCATAATCACTTTGGTCTGGTTTACCTTGTAGAAGTATGTTAAAAATGCATGTTAACTTCGCCATACATTTTTCCTTTGTACAGTCGCGTACACAAAATTATTTGATATTGATTTCAAGTTGTCAAAAAAAATGGATTTTGATATTGTTAGAGGCTTTTATTTTCATATATTGTTGCAGACCCTATTTTTGTGTTATCTATTTTTATTAGGTAAATAAGAGGATAAACCGACTGATATATCAGTGCACAGACCCAACCTTTTGGTCTAAAAACTTATAATGTAGGTTCCACGTTTAAGGAAAGGTAAAACTAGAATATCGGGCTTAAACCCAGATGCATTCAGTAAATAAAAATACTTTAATAATAATTGGGGGTATTTGATACTGATGTCAAAAAATAGTCAACAAATAGTCGTCTCAAACCATAATCACTTTGGTCTGGTTTATGTAGAAGTATGTTAAAAATGCATGTTAACTTCGCCATACATTTTTCCTTTGTATAGTCGCGTACACAAAATTATTTGATATTGATTTCAAGTTGTCAAAAAAAATGGATTTTGATATTGTTAGAGGCTTTTATTTTCATATATTGTTGCAGACCCTATTTTTGTGTTATCTATTTTTATTAGGTAAATAAGAGGATAAACCGACTGATATATCAGTGCACAGACCCAACCTTTTGGTCTAAAAACTTATAATGTAGGTTCCACGTTTAAGGAAAGGTAAAACTAGAATATCGGGCTTAAACCCAGATGCATTCAGTAAATAAAAATACTTTAATAATAATTGGTAGGTTCGCAAATATTACTAAATTAACTATACTAACTTTACTAATTTCTTGATTGATCAATGTTGTTTACCTACGCATTTAACTATTCATTAAAAATTAAAATGTCGCTGCATATGTTTCTTTTACCCAATAGCACATCAGTAGAATAATACAAATCAGTGACTTAATGGCATAGTAACAGAGTTGGAAATGTTTAACGTGGGTCGTATAATAGAAAAAGCACCAATATTCTGAGACGAGATATGTTTAACCAATAGTATGGCGGCGTTCGGCTCGACCGAATTGTGTGACCGAGCAAGCGCTCGCCGCCGCCGCCGGCGCGTATTAAAGTGCCCTACAGTGTTGCTATTACAACGACAATTGCCGTGTTCTACGGTAATTATATGAAATGTAAAGTTAACTTACACTACAGCCTATGGAAGCAGTAAATACACAACGCGTTATTCCAAATTAGGATTTCCATTTTTTCAATAATCCTACTTAAAAATTGAATGTTAATTCTAAAACTAACAGCAGCTCGTTAAAAGCGCACCCTCGGTCGGGTCATTGCGCTGCGGGTTATTGCCCTCTGCGTAGGGCAAATTTTAAAATTTTCAGAATTTTTTAAAAGTAGATTTTTTTTTTGTGTTCCTTTATCGTTACTGAAACACCCCCTAAGCTATGGCACGCAATAAAATTATCACCCTGTATTACTCATTTAACCATTTAACGGACGTAAGTACGAAGACTGTGATTTATACAAAAAACTAACTTAAAAATAATCTGTAGGTACTGAATATATTCATAAAGAGCATTTTTTTATTATTTTAGTTTAAAATCAATTATTGTAGTTTATTAAGCTATATTACGAGTATTTAACATGAAAACAAATAAACTTTGCTTTTTATTACAGAATTAATTATATTGGGTTCCAAATACATAAAAAAAAGTAACTAAATAGTTACCATCAAAGATGATATGCATTTTGAACACGACTGTACTTGAGTTGAAAAATGTATGGCGAAATTAACATGCATTTTTAACATACTTCTACAAGGTAAACCAGACCAAAGTGATTATGGTTTGAGACGACTATTTGTTGACTATTTTTTGACATCAGTATCAAATAGAAAAACCTAAACGTTCTGCTGGAATCTGCGTCCGTGAAATGCTATGCACAGAATCCTCAGCAAGCTACCCCTGTAACTCTGAAATCCTTGAACGACTATTTTTGAGAATTTGGAAGTCAAGACGACTATTTCATGACTATTTTTTAAAATAAAAACCAAGTTGATAGTCCCCACGGTTTGCTTGCATCAGAACTGAGGATTCTGTATATAGCCTATGCCCATAATCCTCAGCAAACCATAGCTATAACTCTAGAATTGTAACGCGACTATTTTTTCCTTATGGTGACTATTTATGACTATTTCATGACTATTTTTTGGCATCGTCAAAATAAGTTTTTATGCAGTTTTTTTCTCTGAGGATTCTGTGTTGAGGGACATCTCATTTGACATGCAAGGAAAATGGCGCAACCCCATTGGTTGGAATTTTCCCAGCTCACAGCTTAGTTCCCTCGCACAGCACTGGTGGAAAAGCAGCCTTAAGCCAAATATAGTGGTCGAGTGTGGGTCGAATCTTTCGTGACAAATAAAAAGTAAAAAATTTACAGATCTTAAACTTTTGTATATAGGATAGCAAAGGCAGTACCACTTTTAGACTTCTTACGGAATCGATGTCATAGTAAATGTCGAATGTTTCGGGGCCAATAAAAAGTTAAAATTTTACAGATCTTAAACTTTTGTATATAGGATAGCCTACGAATAAATAATGTCAGGAACTCTAATTCAGAACAAATTCCAAACAAAAAGTGGGCCTACGTGAAACCAAAAGGACGTATCTTCAAAATACGGTTCAAATTCAGAACGAGAGCAGGGATTGGTTCGCGCGCGTGCTGCAATATCAGTTAGTAGTAGTTGAGCCAATGACGCGGTGGAACGACTTCTGAAATACACGACTTTCGTTGGGTCATTTTTAGCGCAATTACAACTCCTGACTTATTATTTATTCGTAAAGGATAGCAAAGACAGTACCGCTTTTAGACTTCTTACGGAATCGATGTCATAGTAAATGTTGAATCTTTCGTGGCCAATAAAAAGTTAAAATTTTACAGAACTCAAACTTTTGATAGGATAGCAAAACTGTATTACTTTCAGACTTCTCGCGTATTATATCTCATAGTAAATGTAGTGAGTGTTGATACTGACCCCTTCTTGCACCTGCTTCTTGATGCGCTTCTCCTGCTTGTTCTTGCCGGGCCCCTTGCCATGGAACTTGTGCGAGAGGTAGCGGAAGGCCTCCTTGGGGCACAGCGGGCGCCCGTCGTCGTCCACGTACTCCAGCTTGATGTTGGGCCGGAAGCCCGACTTCTCGCGGAACTCCACGAGAGGACCGCCGCCGCCGCCGTGCCCGCGCTCGCGGCGACCGTACTTGTCGTCCTCGCTGCAAACAATTCTAAGTAAACATCTCCGCGACATTGTCAAACAAAATATGTCGCCAAAAGCAAAAGTTTTGTCTTTTTCGTTTCGGGTCTTAGCGCGATAATAGGGAAGATGGTTTTAAATTATCGGTGACATGGAACCCAGTGATAGATCGCATAAAACCGCGCGTAGCCTCTTCGGATCGGTCCGCGGACGTTGTGAGTGTTGTGTGTCGTGACTTTCCTGTGCGAGACAATAACAATTTTAGTTTACCCTCACAATAATATCTACGTAGTTCACCTCTCTTCAGTCTACCCGTGTCCACGGCTGGTGCAACGCAGCCGAAACGTCGGGAATAATAAGGTAATTTATTTTGCCTAATAACTATTATCGCGCTAAGACCCGGAACAAAATAAACATGATTGAAAAGTGCGAAAGTCTAAAACAAAAGTTTTGTCTTTGTCGCGGTGCTGTCACCGGAAGATCCGCAGCGACTTTTACTTGGGGCGAGGCGGCTCGGTACGAGTACTGTGCTCACCCGGCGGTCTTGTCCTCTATGGAGTAGTGGCGCGCAGTAAGCAGCTGGTTGGTGGCGGCTCGCGGTTGGGGCGCGGCGCCGGCCCGCTCCAGGTACCCCTTGCTGAGCGCCAGCTGCAGCGCTCCGGCCACGCCCGCGCCCAGTGCCGGCTCGGTACGAGTACTGTGCTCACCCGGCGGTCTTGTCCTCTATGGAGTAGTGGCGCGCAGTAAGCAGCTGGTTGGTGGCGGCTCGCGGTTGGGGCGCGGCGCCGGCCCGCTCCAGGTACCCCTTGCTGAGCGCCAGCTGCAGCGCTCCGGCCACGCCCGCGCCCAGTGCCGGCTCGGCTTCCAAACCCACGCTGCTGCCTGGACATCAAACAACAACACGTTTTTCATTGCCCTCTTAGATCATCATCGTCATCAGGGTTGCAAGGTCAATAATCGACCTCACAAACCTTAATGTCAGAGTTGTCGAGCCACCAAAAGCCTATGACATGGCTCATTACATAACAATTCCTTAGATCTGTTTGCTGGCAGTATAGATGCAACTAAAGGCGTTATGGTTAGTGTTTATAACAATACTTGAAATTTAAATTTAATGGTGCTTACCTTCTTATTCAATTAGTTACTTAAGATAATTGTTTTTATATAATATTTATTTCTTTTAAAATGTGGAAGCTTGTAATTGGCTCCTAAATATTTACTAAGTGTATTATTTTGTAAATACAACTGTAAGCTACCCAACTAAAATAAACATAAAATTAACGACTTCAACCGTAGATAGCAGTCGGCACCAACGGCTTATCGTGCCTCCCAAAGCACGTAATCATCTAACTTTTCGGTTATTCGGGAGTTCGCACAAAAGGATTTTTGCTCCAGACCGGGAATCTTTACAAGCGTGGTGATTTTTTTAATTCCCTATTTAAAATAAAATCAAAACCGAACCTATATCAAAACAGCTAAATCTAAAAAACAATATTAATTATTACTTTATGTTCCCGTTTTGGTGCACAGACAGCGAATACCTGTAAATAGGGCTGTTCCGGTCCTCATAGATGTCAAAGCTGATGGATATGCTGTTGTCACTGCAGCTCAATCGCTCCCAAAAGGAAACTGCATAGAAATCGGGTACTCTGGCTTCCGCGAACATGGTCGAAGCGAAGCACTGCAAAATCTCGGCAGCATCAGGATACGGAATATATCATCATTCTGTACCTTAATGGTGTTGTACGATCACCTGCAGAACTTCACCCAGAGTTAACAGGTGTACAGGTCACCTTGACCTGCCTGCTGCACCCAGCAAATCTGCATGCGATCATGTTCCCACGTACAGCCAGACTTAAGTACCATACGTGTTTGCTGGAGTTCTGGAGGTAGATCCCTGTCCGTTACGTTTTATGGGATGTTATGATGATGATAATGTTGACTCACCGGCGACGAGGTCTGGCGGCTTCTCGTTGTGTATGTCGACGCGGCTCCAGGCGCCCGCGTTCTGCTCCCCCCCCTCCCCACCGTCCCCCTCCCCCGCCCCCTCCCCCGCGCCCGCGCCCGCCTCCACCTCCATGTCGCGCTCGAAGTCCTGCAACCAGACCAACACACAACCCTTACCAACAGACAACCAGGCCCTGTGGCCCAGGTACTGTTAAAAAGATGGGCTTATCAGCAGCATGGAAACTCGGCCTATTTTTTGAAAATCGAATCTTTCTTCATTGGAGCGTCAGGGTTGTAACAAACACAGAAAAATAAAGGAAAGGTCCGAAATCTTTGGTAACGAATCAAACATCAAATCAAAATTTTATTTTTCGAGCAACAAAGACTCATACATTGCATAACCAAACAATAAATACATACATTAAATAATAAATGAAAAACGAAAACAAATTTTAGACAAATTCTAAACAAATTCAATTTCAAACAAAGATTAGGACACTTAATCGCCTTTTATGACACAAGGGCAGATTAAGACACTGACAGGCAGGTGCGGCATATGGATTTATAAATAAAAATTTATAAATCCATATGCCGCACAATATGACATGAAACGTCCGACAGCAAACTAACCCACCGCTTCCCTTCACGCGACAACCGCGATTGAATTCAGGGCGAACTTTGCTTAGCGGCCTGTAGAAACGTGCGTCTGTGTGAGTGCGCCATTTTGGACGTTTGTATGAAGCTTCCATACTGCTGATAAGCCCATCTCTTTACTGTGACCAGGCCAAATACTATGGCTTGATTCGAAAGTCAGCAGAACAGAGCGATACGTGTCTCTGTCGCTCTAATATCTTATGCATCGCTCCGTCCTGCAACACCGCTGTTATTCTAATGAAGCTACATTATTTGGGCTATAGTTAAAGATTTTCCTTGTCGTTATGGGTGTAACTACAACGAATGCATCTTATGAACCAACCCAGCACAGCTCTGCGCTAGTGAAAATTTTCGCTTTTTCATTGGTGTTTTGCGAGAGAGCTGAGCTGTGAGATGGAAAATTCCAGCCAATAGAATTGCTCCATTTGACAAGCTAGGAAAAAGTTCGCAACCCTATAGGTTGGAATTTTCCCAGTTCAAAGCTTAGCTTGCTCACACAGTACATTGGTGAAAAAGTAGCCTATTCCAACGCTTACCAACATATTTTGCAATCATGACACTAAAACCGGAGTATATTTGACGGAAAGAATAACACTGTTTTACATTTTTTTTTTGGTTAGCTTCAACCGATTGCTTTAGACATAGCTGGAAAATGTGTTGGTAAGCGTTGGAATAAAAATTTATGGATCATAAATAGTTGTGATTTTTGTTCTTTCAAAAAAAATAAAAAGAGGATCTAGGTATATACTATACATTTCAAGTAAAAATCACAGTGGTTTGTAGCTAACTTCAAAGTGGTTCCTAATAGTTGTGCTAACCTAAATGGAAACATAGTGAAGTTACTTTATTTTTTTATTTTGACAGCTACTACTTCATATGATTGAAGCTGCAAGTGAATTAGGCGCAGTCCTATCCCATTTGAAACGCATAGTATGTGTGTTTGTGACCGTGTATGTGTGTGCGTGTACTGACGAGTATCTCCTGCGCGTGGTCCCGGTTGCCGGCCTGCCCGTACGTGGGGATGTCCCCCAGCGTGCGACAGAACTCCGCCGTGGCGTCCAGCACCATCACCGCCCCCCCACCCCCACCCCCGCTACCACCCGCCTCCTCCATCTCCTCGTCCTTCACCGGCTCCTCCTTCACACGCTCCAGGATCTCTTCCACCTAATAACAAAAAATTACTGCTATTCAGCTTGATTACGTGGACCCTGCAAACCCTGTTGACCCGTGTGGTGTCGGCAAAGTATAGTATCACCCCCAATGATCTTACATTTACCATGATAGCGTACTCTTAACAATTTGTACAGAGGCAAAACGAGCAGAGCAAGACATCATAGGCGATGTACTTCGTCCCTTTCTAATTATTGCCATACTAATGAAGTTTGCACAATTTCCGTGCAAAATGTTAAATTTCATATTCACAAATTTATATTTATACGTATTTTTAAATACTTATTTGAATAATTTTCAACGTGCAAAGTATAAACTTCTCTCTCAGTTTTCATTAAATATTGATAAATGCAAAAAATCATTTTCTTTTGATTTATCTGGATTAAAAACTCTTTGGTAAAATGATTTTTAACAAAGATTTTGCATGACATTTTGTTGATGTTGTCATGGCAACATAAACAAAATGTCATGCAAAATCTATTACAAAGGGACAGCTTCCTCTCATCTTACGTCCTACTCTGCTCGCATAATTTTCGGAAGAGCGCAATCTGGTTAAAAGCGCCACGCGCGAAGTAATAAATCTATGATCACCCCATCTCTACCCGTGGGTGTCGTAAGAGGCGACTAAGAGCTTATAAATCGGAAGGTGGACTGCAATATCTTTCTGTGTATCGCACCATCTTACACACTGCGGTCGCCAGCCGCAACACTTACAAGCGGTGGTAAAGGATTATTGTAAATCCCCTCCAATATACCACGCGTTTTCGCTGGAGTTCCAGAGGGAACTCCCTGTTCTGTAGTTGACGTTTTATGGGATGTTAATATGATGACTTGAACTTTGACGTGAAAGTAATAAGCATTCGAGATGAGATGTTGGAGAAGGATGGAAAAGCAAACTAATGAAGAAGTGTTAAACATGGTTAAAGAAATAAAAACCTATTAAATACTATTGACAATACGACACCAAAGCGATAAACAATTATTTTCAATATTCCATTGGTAAGAGGAAGAAAATATATATATATATATTCTATTGATGTAAGATTATCGCATGTTTTGTTTGTTAATTTTGTATATTTGAACTGCATGTAAGTAAGTGCTCTCTCAATATTTGCAGTGCTCCGACGGAGTGTTACATGCTGGACTTGTATCATTATTACACGTATTATGTACCATGTAACTGTCAAATAAATAATTATGAATTATAAAAAAAGTTATTAAAGAAAAATTTAAACATTTTCAGAAATACAAAATCTACGGTAACAAGTCCGACAGGTACTCTTTTGAGCTGCTGCGTGAGCGACTAAAAACATTAGAGGACACTTGTTATAATAATTATATTTCTTTGGTCGAACAGTCTATAAAAGTAACCCTAGACATTTTTGGTCATATGTTAACTCAAAATCGAAGTCTACCGCTATGCCTAGTAGTCTTATATACAATGATGTTATTATTAACAACGGCAACACAATTTGTAATGCTTTTTCTGATTATTTTAAGTCAACATTTTTAGATTACCCTGGAAGTTTCAGTTTTGATTGTAATAATCCACCTGAGGACGACCTTTCGGCGGTTTCGGATATATCAGGTATTACTGTTGACAAGAATATTGTCACGAAGTTGCTGTTAGGGTTAGACCCCTCTAAGTCAGCTGGGCCAGATTATTTGCCAGCACGTGTCTTAATAGGCTGCGCCAAAACTATTGCCACTCCTTTGGCATTGCTATTTGAAAGATCTTTAAGAGAGGGTTTTGTCCCTACGTTATGGAAGCGTGCGTTCGTGACTCCTGTCCATAAAAAAGGTACTAAGACAGATGTCGTAAATTACCAGCCGATATCCAAACTCTGCATTGTCTCTAAGGTCTTGGAAAAGCTGGTGTACAGCCAGGTTTACCCTGCACTCAAACATTCAATGAATGAATCTAGCTTTCGTAAATGATTTACCTGCTTTTATCACAGACGGTTTAATAACCTTGTTTGCAGACGATACGACTGTTATTGTATGTGCGCGTACCTACGAAGAATTAAATAGAAAAATTGTGCAGGTATGCGAAAAGCTTAAAATAAAATAAAAAAATAAAATAAGATCAATTTATTTCGAGCATTGCCCATAGCGTGTTAGTATGTTCTTATATCTATATTAGTAATTATTAAAATCTAAAACCCTATAACTAATTTTAGTTTCTTTGGCGAGGTGGACGCGGGTCCAGTGCTGCATGATAGCACTGTCCACGTCCAGTCTCGCCGCAACAGTCTGCAGGAGGCTGTTGGAGCTGCCCCGCACCCGATGGATCAGGGATGCTATGCGTTTTCTTACGATAGCTGAGAAGCTATCAACACCAGCTTCCGCTAGCATCCCCGAGGCACTGCAGTGACGTCGCAGCCCCAAAAGACTGGTTTACTTGTAACGGATTGATATTAAATCTAACAAAATCAAATGTTGTTCTTTTTGCTGGAAGAACAGTACCTCGGCCAATATCAATAAACAGCCCTATTCCAGTGTGCGAGCATTGTAAATTCTTAGGATTCACTCTTGATGCTACATTAAGCTGGAAATTTCACGTGCAGTCTCTTTGCGACAAATTAAGTAGTGCTACTTACGCACTGAGGAAGCTAAAACCTCTCGTTTCAACAGCTGTATTAAAACAATCATACTACGCATATTTCCATAGTTTGATATCGTACGGTGTAATCCTCTGGGGTAACTCCACAGATTCTGACCGTGTATTTATCTTACAGAAACGAGCTGTTCGAACAATTGAAGGCTTAAAGCCCAGACAAACATGTAGGAACTCATTCAGAAAGTACAGAATAATGACCCTGTATTCGTTATACATGTATGAAGTCTTAATGTACGTCCGACGCAACAAATCCAGTTTTGAACGTCGAACATATGACGGACGCGAATTGCGAAACACCGGTAGGCTCAATTTAGTGCAACGGCGGACCACATTAGCTACAAAGAACCCGCGTGTAATCGGCCCAACATACTATGAGTATTGTAGTGATCCTCCTCGAAAGCCTTCTTTTAGCAGAGCTGGCTGGCGAGTATTTCTAAAATTGAATTTGATTTCGAATAATGACGTCACGTTCTGAAAACAGTCGCCAGTCAACTCCTGCCCACGGCTGGGTACGGACGTTGCTATTAGCTTTCTATATATAAAAAAAGAATATAAAACATAAATGCGAACCCACTGCGTTTAAATTAACCCCGGTCCTCGTGTTCGCTATAATGGTGGAGGCGCCGCCGTGCCCCTATTGCCATTTTATGTAGTGTTACAGTTACGCGGTCACCGGTCCTAAGTAAGACAAGAGGATGCTAATAAAGAAGATGATGCCCTGTATGTGAAGAAGATGATGCCCTGTATGTGAAGAAGATGATGACATATGATGACCACGACGCATCATACTTTATGAGTGCCAATTTTTATGGACACGGCACGCATAACACGTGCCGTACAACTGTAAGCTAATTTTATATTGTCTAAAGCAGATAATCACCCTCATCAAAGTTTTTTCATATTGTTCGTCATGCTTGAATTGGTTACAAACGTACCAATTTCGTATTCGTTTGTGTTTGCAAGTCTCCAAGGCGACGGATGGCGACAGAGTAACTGCGCATGTCTTTTGGATGACAATCTGACAAAGATGTCATGTCATATTTTGTTTGTTTATAGTATTTGTTCATATTGCGTAGATAATATTACGTGTACAATATTATTCCTATAATCACGAAATATTGTCCTATAAAAAAATATAGATAAGCTCATTATGATTTTAAATGCATTGTACGCAATATTGTAAATATAAAAAAGATATATGTATGATTTTGTACTAAAATCATTGTTAGAAGGTTTTCACTATAATTTTTCACTTTTCTAGTCAAAGAACCTCTCATATAGTTAAAAGCGTGAGTTATAAATGTTTTACTTGACGATGTATGTATAGATGAAAGACGTCCAAAAACGTATTCATGGTGTCCTAACTTTATTTTGTACTTAACACTAATTCTCTTTTTCATGTTATACTATGCTCAATGAGTTGTGATATCGAGTGTCGATATCCTTTGATGCGCTTCAGCGTGTCCACATCGGTGATCGCTAACCATGAGCGACACCACTAAGATGGCTATCCTGACTGACGACTGATGGCGGACGTGCTACTTCCGACCATCGCATCGCCAGCAGAGCTAGGCTGCAAGCAGCTCTTCAGCCATCTCAAAAAAGAAGATTGTTTTAATTTTACTATCCATGTATTAATAAATTTATTTTTTGGGTTTGTTCATTAGGGTTGTAATTGCGAACGATTGCAACTTTATTGATCATCTGGGAAAGAAAAACGGGGTGTTTTTTGGATGTTTGTAATTATGATTTAATTACAATCATTCCTTGGTTTGTTTATTTTATTCTACTACCTGGTAACAAAAAAAAAATCTGGTAAAAGTTTTTTTTTAAAGGTATTCTTTTCAGAAGGTAATGTTCTAATAATGGTATGATATGTCCTATGGACGGTAATTTTGTTTGGTAATCTACAGGTAACGTGTTATGATGACGGTAAACAAGTAAGTATTGGTATTTTCTTTAAAGTCTATACTACAGACATAACTTTCTAAAGATTTTTCTAATAATTTCAATAAAGAGTGGGTTCAGTTGGGATAAATGTCACAGTTTTCATTATCGGGGAAGAACATAGGTACAACTATTATTAAATCATATGTATTTAGATAGTGGGTCTGGATCAGGCTCAAGTATCGTGTTTGTAGCTGCTATGACTACGTGTATTTTTCTAGCTTTGCTTCCGCTTTACATCGGCCGCAGGCCATATGATGTTAACTAGATTTCAAATTAAGATAATACTTTTAGAAAAACATCACTTTTTGGGGTTAAACATTAATTTTTGGGATTAAAAATATAGGTTAGCTTGATGGGATATATTGTTGCCACTAGTTGTTATCTTGTACAACCACTTTTATGCCCATAGGGTTAGTGGGTGGCTTTTGTTGGGTCACAGTATCTTGGGAGCATCTTAGGGTAGCTTTTGTCTCAATTTGGCAACGCCTTTATTTTGTTAGAAAGAGAAAGGTTTATCAGTAATGTCACTGACATTATCCAGCCGCAGGCTGAATAATTTAACGCGTAGCGTTTTTCAAGCGTTTTCCTTATGTCAAATTGACTTTCATCAGCCGCAAACTTCTAGACAAACTCAGAGCGTTTTTTCTATGTCATGGGAACATTTTACTTTTTTAGGATGAGCATAGAGTAGGAAGTTTTCTTTTTTAATTTATGTAAAGGTTCCATGAATTACGAAAGAGAATGTTATATTATTGGATGTCAAACTTTATTTGTCAAAGAGCATAGTATCAGTTATTTTCTTAGAGACGTAACTAGTAAAATAATTTTAGATTTGATCTAAGATAGTTCTTTTTTCAAAATTTTTAACATTGTATTTTTTGGTTTAGCAAGTAGTAAAGCGTAACACCTGTTGTGGTGTAATTTTCGGTGGTTTTGTGCACCGTAGTTCATGAGATTACCGAAACTGAAAGCAACAATGTTTTGTCACATGAGCTAGATATTAGCAATATTTTGCAGGGTTATGTTATGCTTGCATTTGTATTATTTTCCACCATAGGTAGGTAGATTAGGGAATTTTTTTGTACAAGAAATTTCCAAGCTTCACTCGGAAATTTCTTTGCCCGGGGGGAGGATAATGTAGTGATCCTCCTCGAAAGCCTTCTTTTAGCAGAGCTGGCTGGCGAGTATTTCTAAAATTGAATTTGATTTCGAATAATGACGTCACGTTCTGAAAACAGTCGCCAGTCAACTCCTGCCCACGGCTGGGTACGGACGTTGCTATTAGCTTTCTATATATAAAAAAAGAATATAAAACATAAATGCGAACCCACTGCGTTTAAATTAACCCCGGTCCTCGTGTTCGCTATAGTATCTACCCGAAGAGTTAAAAAATGAACCAAATAACGATACGTTTTGTCATCGACTTAAAAATCTTTTGTTGGATAAAGAATTATACTCTGTAAACGAATTTATTAATTTGACATTTTAGTTTTACTGTTTTATTATTTTGACATTTATTATACTTCTTTCATCGTTTGAGTTTACAAATATGTAAATTTTATATTTTGTATGACGATCACTTTAGCATGTAATTTTATATTGACATTATAATGACATTTAATATCTGTATGTTATAGTGAAATAAATGAATCTAATCTAATCTAATCAGCATGGTTTTCTCAAGGGTAGGTCAACCGTTACTAACCTTGTGTTGCTTAATGATATGTTGACTGAAGCTATGGACGGTGGAGGCCAGGTCGATGTGGTTTACACAGACTACAGCAAAGCATTCGACAGGATTCAGCATAACCTACTACTGCTTAAGCTTTACAAAACAGGTATTAGAGGTAACCTTCTCAGATGGATTTCCTCTTACATTGACAACCGGTCGCAAGCAGTAGTAGTCAATAACTATATCTCGGGATGGGTTAATATACCTAGTGGTGTGCCGCAGGGTTCCCTGCTCGGTCCCTTGCTTTTCGTAGTCTTTGTGAACGACATCGCCCATTGCTTCCAAACATCCCGCGTCCTGTGCTTCGCAGACGACATGAAAATTGTTGCTAATATTCGGTCCCCTGATGACGCTGCTGCTTTACAACGTGACCTTTCGCGGTTGGAGAAATATTGTGCAGATAATCTTCTTGATCTTAATCCCAGCAAATGTAGCGTTGTCTCCTTTAGTCGTCAGCGCTCCACTATTTTATTTAACTACATCTTGAAGGGTATTAATCTTAAAAGGGATAGCTCTGTACGGGATCTTGGAGTCACTCACGATTACAAGCTGTTGTTCGACACCCACATTAATAATATTGTCGCGAAGGCATACAAAGCCCTGGGATTTCTGATGCGTATTTCAAGAGACTTTAAACAAATCAAAACTTTAAATATCTTGTATTGTACTTTTGTACGTAGTATCTTGGAATACGCATCTCAGGTATGGAATCCTAGATATGGCACATATATTAATCGGTTAGAACAAATTCAGAAAAAAATTATAAGACGCTTGTGCTACCGATCTAAAGATGTTTACTCATCTGATAACTACGTCGAGTTATGTAAGAAGCATCACCTTCTTCCATTGTACAAAAGGCGCGAAATGTCTGATTTGGTTCTTTTATTTAAGATTGCTAATGCTGCCGTGGACTGTCCGGAACTGCTTGCGAAAATAGTTCTCAAACCTCCTAATGTGAAACTCCGTTACAACACGCTCTTATATCTTCCCAAGGCCTCTACTAGGTATCGGCAGAACTATTTTATTTGGCGAGCAAGTAACTCTTTCAACAAGCTATGTAAAGATGTAGATCTAGACCTATATAACACTGGTTGTGAGTCGGCGAGATGTATTCTAATTAATTTGTTTTTTGACTCTTAATCGGATTTCTTTTCTTATTATTCCTTACATTTTTTTTTATTTATTATTTAGTTTTTCTGTTTTCAAATAAGTGCGTACTGTGTACTTAGTGTGCAAAGAATGTATTTTTTTCACTTTATTTCTATCTGTGAAGACCTGTAATTGGCTCTGTTTTTACATATTTAAGCTATCTATCTTGTATTGAAGCTGTTGGTTTTCCGACTATTAAATAAATAAAATAAATAAAAATAAAAAAACAATAGAAGTCCCTCGCAGAGGGTGAAAATGCGTCGCAAATTTTACATCAGACAGGACCACGGTAGCCTAGTTGGTAAAGCGTCTCCGGTACTGACGGAGAAGACGCAGGTTCAAATCCTGCCTATGGTTGTGAAATTTTGCGATTTTCTACTTTGTAGATTTATCCGAACACAGTGTTAAAATAAAATAATTTTCAAATATTCACATTAACAGTAACCTGTCAGCATCAGGCTAGTAAGCAACCTCCGTCGTCTACAACCTCTACTAGGTACTAGTTTATTAGTATTATACATCGTGAAATTGTATAGGTTTTGATCCCGAAGCTCAGTCAAGTGATTCTACTCATGAAAACAAGCAACTTTCCCAAAGAAAACAATTTTTAACTTGAAAAAAAATTTTCGACTTCTCATCAATGAGTCGATCACAGGAGGCGCAAAACCAATACAAATTCACGCTGTATGATCTGTGACTAGGTCCCCCATAGTACAAAAAGACAAAGTAGTTTGGTGTGACTCCCGATTTTCGTGGTAAACCTGCCCGCATCACGTTGTAGTTAATGTCCTACCTTGGGTATGTGTGTGGCGGGCGCGTCCTCGGCCTGACGCATGCGCCTCGCGCGGGCCAGCGCCAGCTGCAGCTCGCTGTCGGGCTCCGTCTCCTCCTCGTCCACCGCCAGCGAGCTGCCCAGCTGCTCCGGCTGCACCTCTGACACAATCACAAACAATCATCAACATATGTTTGTCGGTCGCAGGCTAATTGTATCATCATATCAGCCGAAAGACGTCCACTGTTGGACATAGGCCTCCCCTAAAGATCTCCATGACGACGAATTGTAACCTAAAGTCAGATGATTCCGTGCTTTAGAAGGCACGTTAACCCGATTGCGATTTTCCATAGAAACTGGATAAGTCTGAGAAGACAAAAACTTTATCCTAGTATTTCAACCTGTTTTTTGGACATATGCCTCCCCTAAAGATCTAATACGGTAATTCTATGTTTTTCATATAAACAAATTAATAAAGTTTTGAAACTTATGTGGGATGATACCTTTTGGTTGGGTTTTCAAAACTCATACTCTCCCCTCCCCCCCGTGATATGTGTCCCGTTTACCGGTTTTTTTAACTTTTTTGCGAAAACTGTAATAGATACGAAAAAAGTTTCAAAGGAAAAAATTATCCTTATAAAATTCTTAACAAATATTGGTCTGACTGCGCGTCAATCTATTGGCGCAGTCACGAAAAAATGTATTAAAAATGCGCGAGTCCGACATGAACTTGACCAGTTTTTATGATTTTTTGTTATTCTGTAGTTTATGCACTATAAATGTACCAATTTTCACGTTTGTAAATGTTCCCGTTTTTAAGATAGAGCTAAAACTAAAATCGAGCAATCTCGGTTATTGACGCGCAGTCACGCACATGTCTATTAAAAATTCGCGAGTCTGACATTAATTTGACCAGTTTTTATTATTGTTTGTTATTTTATAACTTATGCACTATAGATATACCAATTTTCATGATTATAAGTGTTCCGATTTTCAAGATAGAGCTAAAACAAAAATCGAGCAATAATCACCTAAAAACTGGGTTTTGGCCCCCTTAATTTATTACTTTTTTAATTTTAAGTATTTATTTTTAAAGCGGCAATAGAAAAAAATAATAATGTGTGTAAATTTAATCTGTCTAGCTATTGCGGTTCATGAGATACAGCCCTCTGACTGATACACAGGCAGACATCAGAGGCATATTAATTGGGTCCCGTTTTTCACCCTTTGAATACGAAACCCTAAAAATGTATGACCGATGTTTTGTTAAAAATTTTATAAGGATTATTTTTTCCTTTGAAACTTTTTTTATAACAGTTTTAGCAAAAAAGTGAAAAAACCAGTAAACGGGACACATATCACGGTGAGGGGGGGTGAAGCGTCAGGTGGAGGGGAGGGGAGAGTTATGAGTGTTAAACACCACACCAAAAGGTATCATCCCACATAAGTTTCAAAACTTTATTAATTTGTTCGTTTCGGCCATACATTGATTACATAGAATTACTGTATTAATCTCCATGACGACGAATTGTATACGGTCGGCAAATAGTAAAACTACGTCGGCAAATTGTAAGTGGGTTTAGACCATTAGTTGCATCATAAGTTCGTTAGCCACTGCAAACCCAACCTAAACCTGCCTGCGTCTGTGTTCCCAAGTTCATATAACCCGAAGTCAAGTTCAAGTTGCGAGTAAATAGGCTTCTTCTAGGCAAGCTCGCCCCATAGTCGACCTCATCTCTGTCCTCAAGACTAGATCGAAGTCAAGTGTAAGCCCATTGACAATAAAAAAAGAACGCGAAACTGGAATCCCAACCACTTTCTCACCGGCAGCTGCCGCCGTACGCTCGCTCGGCTCGTGCGTTGCGTTGTGATCATTCAATAAGTATTCTGTAAAGAATCTACATTGAATAAAATTATCTGAATCTGAATCAAGGCAACCTACCCCAACCGAACCGATCTCTACTCGGGATCGGTTTCGTTATGTTTATCTTGACTAACAACTCTAAAATTCACAAATGATCTGAACCCATTTATAATCTGCCGACTAGTGCCGACGTCGTTTTATAATTTACCAACCGTTTACAACTTACCTGCCATGCCGTTTGTAAACGGCGCATTACACGATTTTCCTGCGACATAAACAAGGACTCCCAGGGTCCCAGTGTCCTACACCTTTCCCTATGTAATACGAAATAATTTTGACCTCTATATTCAACGCTGCAGTGTCTATGAAACTTGCAATAGCTCTCAAGAGGCACGATTTTCTTCGCCTTGATCAACAAATATCATCACAATTCAATGAATTGAGACTAAGTAGGTATAAATTATAGACAAAAAAACTTTTTGGTGAATCAGTCTATCTTATCTTTGTAAAAACCGAATCAAAATTCGTACTATAGTTTCTAAGACTAGCGAACTCAGACAGACCGGATGAATTACTAAAGAAAAACCAAAGAATTTATACTCTTTGCTCTGCTCGGAATAGAAAGAATACTAGTTTATTTTACTACGGGATGACATCTGCCATTGTGTCCCATGTTGAAATGTCAAATCATCAAACGTGATTTCACATCCTCATACGAAATTTACAGAACGACGATGCCTATGCCGTATTTACAATGACTGAATGAATGTCAGAATACCTTGTGACACATATTTTCCTTCTATTTGTATGAGAAAAAAACGTCGCGGGAGTTTAATTTATGATAAGTAGTGAGGAGTGTAATTGCTACTACTACCACCTGGACATAAACTTCCCTGGCCAACCTGGAAGGCACTAAATAGACTGCGCACCCAGGTTGGGAGATGCAGAGACAACCTGAGCCGGTGGGGCTACATAGAAGCTAGCAAAAACATCTGCGACTGCTGTGTGATGCCACAAACTATGTCCCACCTCACAGCATGCGCATTAAGCCCCACAATATGCTCGCTAAAGGATCTGTACAAGGCCAGACCAAATGCCATCTGCGTTGCCGACTACTGGTCTAAAAAAAGTGTGTGTTGCCATCGACACGATAGAAGAAGAAGAAGTGTAATTGCTTATCTATAAGCTAACCTGTATCGTCCGTCATAAGCGGCGCAGTCCCCGCGTCGTAGTCGTCCACATCGATTGGCTCTTCTTTCGCCTTCTTCCTCATCTTTCCCTGCACAAGCGAAACATCGTCATCAAGAGATTTCATGTAATTTTTTATACAATCAAAAAGAAAGAGTACACATTTCATTTCATTTATTTAAATCTAATAACACTCAAGTGCATCGTCCTTACAGGTCAACCCAATGCGACGATGCATAAAACATTCATTACCTTATATTAAAACAAATTATTTTAGTCCATAATTGAAATTATTTAAAAGCATTAAAATACATGATGTGTGAATCTATTCCGTCAAAAGATAAAATAAAATTATTAATAACATTTAGTTCATTCTAACAATAAAAATTAAATATAACAAATAGAATCTATAAAATTAAAAGAGTAAAACTAGTCAATATTTGAATTACTTATGAATGTCAAGGCTACTTTTGAGAATTTCGTCAATGTGCAGTTAAATAAGTCCAACTCACCAGATATGGCATTTAGAATTCTAAGTCCAGTAGTAAGCGGGGAATGTCTTAAAATATTTGTCCTACAGTCAGGGAGAACAAATACTACATCTCTAGGTCCCCGTCTCAACCTCGGATTTGGTACAGCTATCCCCATACGCTCTAAAATATGCGCGTTACACAGTGTTCCGCGGAATACCCTGAACACATACGTAACTAGTGCCAACTTTCTTCTTACTTCTAACCTATCATAGCCAACCATCCCCATCACAAATAGTGTTGGGTATTGTAACGGGTAGAATGGGTACACTCCGTACAGCCTGAGATATAAATATCTTAAGAATTTATTTTGTATCTTTTCCAAGATTCCTATATATTTAGCTTCGTGAGGGTTCCACACCATGCTTCCACTTTCCAAACGGCTTCTAACCAACGCGTTGTATAATGTGGATACTGTCGAAGGATTGTTAAATTCTTTCGTCTGACGAATAACAAATCCTAAATTACGAAAAGCTTTTTTGCATACGTTACTAATATGTTCCCGGAAAGTTAAGTCATCCTTAACTAATATGCCTAAATCCCTAACTGAGTTTACCCTTGACAAAGCTTCACCACCAATTTGATATTCGTATTCAACTTTTGACAATCCCCTAGAAAACGACATCACGTTACATTTTGATATGTTAAATGACAACATATTTTCGTCACTCCAACGCACAACCCTTTCAATGTCTCTCTGTAGTTCTAGGCAATCCCCGATATCTCTTATCGTTTTACAAAGCTTCAAATCGTCCGCGAATAACAAGGTGTGAGCGTTTTGCACTACCTCAGGCAGGTCATTGATCATAAGTATGAATTCCAAGGGTCCCAAATTACTGCCCTGACTTACTCCAGAAGGCGTTTTGTATAATTGTGACGTATATCCTTCATACTCTACATATTGCATTCTATCCTTGAGGTAACTAGCGAAAATGTTTAACAGAGATGGTGAACATCCAACTGAAGCTAGTTTCGACAATAGCACATCGTTATTTACCATATCGAAGGCCTTTTTAAAATCTAAATATACAACATCCATTTGACCTCCAGCACGTTCATCCATAGCCGTGGTTGCATATTCCATGAAACACAACAAGTTTGAATGCGTTCCACGACCCGGACAAAAACCATGTTGTGCGTCTGAGAGTTTGGCATTAACTTGTGAGAACATTAACTTGTACAGTATAGACTCAAATACTTTTGCTATTGCTGATAACACTGCCACTGGTCTATACCCAGATACATCCTGATTTGCACCACCACTTTTCGGCACAGGAATCACTCTTGTAACCTTCCAGGGTTCAGGGTATTCACCTGAAGTCAAAATTAAATTAAAAATATGTTTCAGAGGTTCCGTTAATATGACCGAGCAATCTTTAATCATATACGGCGGTATCCCATCAGGGCCTACCGACTTTTTCGGCTTTAAGCGTTTTAATGCCATAAGTACCTCCTGCGAAGAAATCTCAGTAAAATGAATATGGTTAGCTGTGGCACTTCCAGTAGCAGCTGCCTGCGCAGTATCCAGCTGCGGTTGGCGGTGGTCGTATACAGACTGAAAAAAATTTGCAAAAGCCGCTGCGCACTCATGTTCGTCTATAATTTCCCCATCCTTCGTGATACGCGGTTTACTATGACTCCGCCTTTTATTGTTAACGAAAGCCCAGAAGGACTTAGGATCCTCTAAAAGCTGTTTCTGCATACGTATTTTGAATGATTCGTATGCTACTACAATTTTATTCTTTATGACTGTTCGGTAAAAGGAAAACATTATATATTCATAACAATGCTTATTACCTTTGATTTTATAGTCTTTGTGCCATCTACTTTTCTCTTTCAGATCACTTATGATTTCCGTCGTATACCATTCTGGATAGCAATATTTACTTTTGCCTCTCCGTACTTTTTTAGGAACCCACTTTTCTAAAAGGTTATTGAAAATTGAATAAAAAGAATTTAATGCCTTTTCTACTGTATTTTCTGCATAGATTGGGCTCCAATCTGCATTAATGAATGAAGAATACAATGACTCAAAGTCGCACTTGTAAAAATTAAATACTTTTGAAAAGGTTTTGTGTTCATGGGTCAGTCGACTACCTACTCTGTTTCGCCGTACACTCCCCTTACAACATATCGAGAGTGGGGGGTGTTGTGGATCCGGCGGTACCACGCACTCGTCCTCTTTTTTTACCGTAACCTCATATCTGGATAAGTTAGATAGCACCACATCCAACATTCGGTCGTTACAATTAAGAACATCATTATATTGACGAAATTCACAGACAGTTAAAAAATATTCAAAATAATATTTCACTTCCATTGAAGCTGAATATAAATTTAAATCGCCTAGAAGTAATATGTCCGAGTATTTATCACTAAACTGCTCTAACAAATGAAACAGATACATATAATCACAATCTTTGCTATTCGGGGGTATATAGACTATACAACATGTGAAAAGTCTAGTGTTGTTTCTATATACATCCGCACAAAGCAGCTCGAATATCGCGCCATCTACATTGTCACAGCCAGGGACAGGTAGCGGGTGCAAATGTAGAGTTGGTGCCGACACTAGTAGTACGCCTCCATGTTTACGGCCGTCAGCACGGTCACACCGAACTATGCCATATCCACGCGGCACCAACTCTCCATCGTGGATCGACTCATTTAACCCACTTTCAGTAATGGCCCACAGCTCATATGGTGTTTCCACTACATTATCCTGAAACTCTTTAAGCTTCGTACGCAACCCTCTTGTGTTTTGATAATAAATTTCAGTACGCCTGATATTCGAACCGCCCTGCTGACCCTTAGGAACCCTATTATTAACGAAAAAACTCACACGTTTGAGTTTGTGCATTTATTTTTTTGTTGTGTTGTATCATCTTTTTACATTCTTGTTTATTTCTGAAACTGATCAATATTATATCCATTACAATACATCTACATGTGTCCCGTTTAAATAATTTGTTCCTATCAGAAATACACAAATTTGTTAAATGCACATTGTTGAAATTCATACTAATCAATCCAAGTAATTCATTCAATTTATTTTCATTTAAATAATTATTCCTGAAAATTCTTCCGAATATGACATTACTATCCTTAAGAACTTCCAGACAATAGTATAACGCAGCCTGAAATTTGACTACATTCTTGTCATGGGAGCCAGCAAAAATAACAACATAATCTCTCCGGGTGAAATCCTTACACTGCGTGTTTATCTCGCTAATAACCTGTCCCAAAGAACCGAAAGGCTTTAGAATGGCAGTCACTTCGTAGTTATCACCTAGACTCTTCTGTAACAGCTCCCGTACGCCTCTGCCCGTCTCGTCCGCCAAAAGCAGTATTTTTGTTCGCCTGCTCTCTTCATCTGTCTTCAACACTTTCTCCTCCATATTACACGGCATATGATCCGCTTGATTAGAAGTGCTTTGTTTTGTGCCCGTCTGATTTAAAGGGAGCGCAGACTCTACCAATGATTGCCTAGGCTTCCGTCTAGCTAGTTTAGGTGACAGTGTATCATCTGAATCAAATTCCCGATCAAAAGCTATCTTTGTTTTTTTCATCTTAGACCGTTTTCGTAAGGAGCCGTGTGAGTGCACTGAATCTGATAAAGGAGTTTTACATATCGTGGAAAGATGAGATATTTTGTTTTCGCAGGCGTCAATCTTCTTTTTTAGCATACAATTCTCTAGTAATAGTTCCTGAATTGTCTGATCTGCCGCTTCATTTTGAGCCCGTAACTCCATTACCTTTTCCTGAAGTTGCAGTTCTCTTTCACTTATTCTGTCCTCTGTCTCGGGGCAACTCATAGTATTTGACAACATGGATGTATTACATTCATCACATTTAGGATCATCCTCTTCTGTGGGTAAAGACTCGTAGGAGTTATCTACGGGGACATTGTAAATTGGGTTTTTCCGGATTGTAACTCCGTCCGGCGAAGAATTGTTCTTTTTTAACTCATCAGTACAGCTTGGGCACCTCCATGAAAAATCGTATTTATGTCCTTCTAGTCTATACTCCGTTACCGATATATTCAAACAATTCTGATGATATGTCGCTTTACATATACAGCAACGTACTCTCTCCGCAATCATAACACGCTTCTCACACACTTGGCATTTTGACATTTTTAATTCTGTAACTCGTGGAGACGAAACGACGAAACTTGGTAAACAATCCTGTCCCGCCGATAAACAAAATACCAAAAGACTACAAGCGCGTGGACTCGAACTCCGGTCTCCCGATTGTAAGTCAAGCGCTCTTCCACTGCGCTATAGTTGCTCGGAGCGTTGCGGCGAAATATTGTACTACTTCCTGATGGTATAAGGTACTGGCCTCGATCACTTAGTGACGGTGACGGTATTTCGCACAAAAAGATAAAGTGTCCATTGGGTCCAAAGGTCAATTAATGTTTAAAAGTAAATAGGTTATTTTATGTGAATAGTCTATTTACACTTTAAAATGTTCAAAGCAATGTACAAAATGCTTTGATCCCTCTTTTTCATAAATGTTACCATTGTTTACTACACAGAGTTAAGTCGATTTTAGATCGAGATTTGATTTGCAAGGTCACTAATTTAAACTTGTTCACATATTCACAATTTTGAATTATTTATGTCACAATCAATGTCACAGAGTATTTCACACATTTTTAACGTTTATCACTCGCAATTGGGTCAAATTGTTCAATTAAACAATATTTATGAATTAAATTAAAGCCGACCAATGTTTACATGACAGCAGCGCCGAATTTGTTCTTTTGAATCGAATTTGTTCTATGACGCTTCCTAAAAACTTTCAATCATGGGCCTCCTTCGCTTTTTACTTTCGAGCGGAGCGAGAAAGGTATTGTATTCATGAAAAAAAAAGTTTGTCTAATTTTCCCAAAAATATGTTCCATATCACTTACACATTAAAAAAAAAAGTCTCCGAAAAATGTCCGTCCGTCCGTCGGTCGGTCGGTCTGTCCGTCATGGAAATTTCACTTTACGTGAGCCGGTGAGCCCTCTCGACGTATGTGGAAATATTTAAGCATGTTACTCGGACTATGCCACAAAACTACAAAACTTTGAGAAACATAAGCCTAAATACGGAACGTAGAAAAAGTGGTGGTTGTGACATACTCAAAGGAACACAGGTAAATATGAATCGCCTTATATACGTAAAATCTCTGCATCATCATTATGATAGTGATCATGAAGGTGATAGTGATCATGAAGGTGATAGTGATCATGAAGGGCAGACCAATATAGCAAGTAATTTGTAAATTTGTTGGAGATGTCATCGTATGGGTATTGTGAGCTATATAGGGTGACTTTTAATTAGTTCTTGATAGAAAAAGATATGAATGTACTATTTCTTGTATTTCTTGGTGTGCAATAAAGTACATTATTGTATTGAATGCACTCATGATACTGAACAACTTTCCCCAAGGAACATGGCTCGAAATATGTTAAATAATTTTTTGATCTCCCATTGAAACTTAATCAGCTGATCACGCATTTTGAATGGGATTAAAATTTTTTGTTTTCGTATTTCGACCTGTTCCGTTGGGAAAGTTGTTCAGTTTCATGGGCAGAATCACATACTTCAGGGTTGATATACCCTTAAAGTTACACCTTGTATACAATGAGTGAGTTACAGCTATACTATACAATGAGTGAGTTACAGCTATACTATACAATGAGTGAGTTACAGCTATACTATACAATGAGTGAGTTACAGCTATACTATACAATGAGTGAGTTACAGCTATACTATACAAAGAGTGAGTTACCCGCTTCCTGGGCTTCTTGAACTTGGCCTGTATCTCTTGCTCGCTGAGGTACTCGCTGGCCACTCGCAGCTCGGGCAGGATCAGAGACTCTAGTCGTTTGTCCGGCCCTCCTGCCACCGCCTCTCGCCGCTACAACACAACACCAGTTCATAACAAGCCAATAATAAAAAACCGACCGTAAAAACCCGCCAAGTGCGAGTCGGACTCGCGTTGATAAAGAAGCTCACCTTTACTGGTTATAAGTGGTTGTGAGAAAAGATGAATACAAGACTTTTCTCTTTACTTGTGCTTTAACAACTAGCTTCTTGCCAAATGATTATACAGGAAGTATCCTATAGGTTTTGATTAAGTTTATAAATGTATGGAGGTGGGTACATCAAGGGCCATATCTTTGGATCGTATTGTCATAGAACCTTAATATTTTCACACCTTTAAGGGTTCATAAACCTTAACATTAAATATTAAAGTACCGACAGATACTTAAAAGTTAAGACTGCCGGTGATTTTCTCCCCTTTTCGTCTTGCTAATAATACTGTCCGTCGGAACTTCGTGTGAATACGCAGATGGTGTCATATCGTTGCCGTATCGCATTGTCGTGTTCAACAAAGTCAAAAGCTAGAAGAAAGTTATTTACCATCATATCCCTGAACATCTTGGCTTCGATGGCAGCCTCATCTCCAATGACGAACCCCCTGGTTTTGTCCGCCTTGCCCTTTTCTATTTCCTCGTCGTATTTAGAGAGCACCGGCTTTTGGTAGCCGAGCGCGGCGGCTTCTAAGTCTGCCTCGTCGTCGTATGCTTGGTAGCCGGTGCGGGCTTTCTTTGCTTCCAGGATTTTCTGAAGAATAAAATACACCGTTTAAAGAAACTAATCAACTAAGAAACAAATATAAAAATTGATCTTTCTATACTAAACTATCATGATTTAATAATGCCATAAAACGTTCGCTACTGGACAAGAAGTTCGCCCCGTAATTTGTCAGCAAAAGAATGTGGTATATTTTGGGAGAGATGTATCATTGTCCCTAGGCTTTTTACCGTGGCGGCTTCTGCTATTGTACAAAAGTATAATAGCAGAAGGTCTTCTGCGTTAAGATTCCCTAATATGACATAATACCCTTTATCTACACTCATTTCGTAATCTTTGAATTATGATTCAAAAAGTTGATACATAAGGCTGAATATTACGCAGAGCATGTATAAAAAATTAAAAAGTTACCATTACGTAACGATTTTTGTATGAAAATTTTGCAAAGGTGTTACGTAATTTAACTTTTTAATCATTACATAACACTTGGATAAAATTCTTCATGAACCTAAACCTTTTTAAAGAAGACATAAGGTCTTTTAGAGAGCCGGTTATAAATTTAACAGTTTTTCTTAGTAGCTGTCAAATATCAGTAGCATATTTACGAAGTGTACCTTTTAAACAACCTATTAATTTGGAGCAGTTACAGTAAATTATTTCATCTGTGGAGGAAAAGATGCGCGCGCAGCCTGGAATCATAGTAGGCCTTGGAGATAGGTATTAGATTTGCCGCCATTTCTAAATATTTACCTTTTTCAAGTAATTCATGCCTGTAAAAATTTATTGTAAAAGTAGAAACAGCGGTACAGGCAGGGCACATGCAGTGACACCTAGAGATTCTCTTGAAGTGGCTACTAAAATAACTTACGATCTTTTTCCATAGAAGTCCATAAAATTGAACGACAAAACCTACAGTGAATTGGGAAATATCGAAAATCAAAAAGAAATCCACGTCACTTTAAGAAAATGTTTTGCTTGTTTATTTCAAAAACCTAGTAGACAGATATAAGGCGGCTTCTTTACACACATAACAGTAAACAGTAACTGAAATATGTATAGGTACTTAATGTAAGTTGCCTTTTTTGTTTACTTACCTTTGTTTAATTTATAAGTAAGTACCTACCTACGAGTATTGCATGAGTGAAGATAAAGTAGTATACGCAACTGCATATAATATGGTATTAAAACACTCGTTTTATACTATTATCACAATCGGCTACGCCTCGTGTGATAAACCAAAACTCGTGATTTAATAACCTGTTTTATATGACAGTTGCATAAACTACTATTATGACATGAACGGGACATAAGGTAGGACTATAGTTACATGTAATAATATCTAGATTATTCATTTTAGACACCTACGTAAAGATTTAGACCAGATCTATTCAATACTGGTTGCGAGTTGGCAAGGCGCCTTCAAAGTAAGTTGTTCTCTCATTTTTTTGGGCACTTAGGGGTTATTTTGTCGTAACTGGCCTTGGTTGTTATCAAATACGTGTTGTGCACTTATTGTTTAAGAAATGTGTTTTTTCTACAGTAATTAATTTTATTTGTAAAGACCTGTATTGACTCTGTTTTTATCTGATTAAGCTAACGATCTTGTTTTGTAACTGTTGGTTTTCCGACTATCAATAAATTAAATACATGTCCCGTGTGATGCCGGCAAATAATAGTACCAACCCATACATACCCGTGGGTGTCGTAAGAGGCGACTAAGGGTTATAAGCTGGAGGATAGGCAGCAGCGTCCTCCTGTGTATCATACCGTCTTACTTACTGCGGTCACCAAAAACCGCGGTCCATGGTGCCAGCCGTAACGCTAACAAGCGTGGTGATTATGGTACTTCCCCTCCACATTGTTTCAGCTAAAGCTGGAATTCTGGAGGGAGTTCCCTGTCCTGTAGTGGACGTTAGATGGGATGTCATGATGATATTGTAATACTAAATAAATATTAAGAAAATACCTTCTTGGTGCGCTCGTCGTCGACGATGTTGACATTGACCAGCACATCTTCATCATCCTCCGCCAGAATCTCCTTGTCTGCCAGCGTCAGGATCGTATCGCGCTCCTCCGCTATCTGCCACATCACACAACCACACCATGTAGTATCACTCGCGCATACGGCGTACAAAATAACTCTGGCTGTGACCGTTAAGGCGCAGAAGTGAAAAATGAGTCGCGGGGGTGAGGTGCATCATATGGGGGGAGGCGAGTGAGTCGTTCATTGGTTCTGCGCCTGTCACCCATGCGTAAAAACAACTGTCAGAGCCAAACTTATCCTGCACACGCTAAGCAGAATGCCTACTATCTTGACAACTTTTGTGATCATTATCGCGTCCTATCAAAGATTGCCAACCTTTGGATTTTCGACTTTTGATAGGACGACACTGATGAAAAATTTGCTATACGCAGCGCGAACTACTGCTCTGACCGTTAATGCAAAGAACTCAAAATATCAAACGCGCGTTGCAGTCGTGCGAATCGTTGATTGGCTCTCCGCCTGTCACCCATGCGCAGAAAATAACCGTTTGCGCAGCGTATAATAGCTTGGCTCAACAACGTAAACATACATTTCCTTCTATCTTTTGATATTATCTGTCCTCTGGGTAAGGCTAAGATCAAGAACAAGCGAATCATGAAAAAAGCTTGTTAAATAAGAAGGGAAGGAAGGTGGGAAGGAAGGAGGAAAGGAAGAAGTGAAGGAAGAAGAGAAGGAACAAAGAAAGGAAGGAAGGAAGGAAGAAAGAAAGAAAGGAAGGAAAGAAGAAAGGAAGGAAGAAAGAATAAAAGGAAGGAAGAAAAGAAAAGAAGGAAAAAAGAAAGAAAGAAAGGAAGGAAAGAAGAAAGGAAGAAAGAAAAGAAGGAAAAAAGAAAGAAAGAAAGGAAGGAAAGAAGAAAGGAAGAAAGAAAGAAAGGAAGGAAGAAAGAAAGGAAGGAAGAAAGAAAGAAAGGAAGGAAGAAAGGAAGAAAGAAAAGAAGGAAAAAAGAACGAAAGGAAGGAAGAAAGAAAGGAAGGAAGAAATAAAGAAAGGAAGGAGGAAAGCAATATGGTAAGGGTGAAGGGAAGGAAAAAGGAAATGAAGAAGAGAAGGAAGAAGGGAATGAGGCTGGGAAGGAAGAAGGGGAGAAAGAAGAGAAGGAAGACGGGAATTAATGAGGGAAGGAAGAATGGACAGAAAAAGAGAAGGAAGAAGATAAAGAAGAAGGACAGGAAGAAGAGAAGGAAGGTGGGAAGAAAGAAGGATAAGAAGACGGAAAGAAAGAAGAGAAGGAAGAGAAGGAAGAAGAGAATGATGGAGGGAGGAAGAAGGGAAAGAAGAGGGGAAGGAGCAAGAGACGGAAAAAGGAAAAAAAAGAGAGGGAAGGAAGGGAAGTAGTTATAAATTATAGAACATACGGCGTCGAGGTCATGCGCCACCCGCAGCCCGCGCAGCGCGTCCCGCCCGTAGCGGCCGGCTCGCGACTCGCGCGCGTCCTCTGCCAGCAGCGCCGATACGCCGAACACGTCGTCCATTTCGTCCAGCATCGCCGCCTGCCATACACGCATTAATAGGTTCAAATTCATACAAATTTACATTCAATAGGTCCAAAAAACACTGTTTAGACAATTTCAAACGAATTCTCTTAAAAAAAAGGCGGGTCACGATTTAATTAGATCGAGTCCAACCAACAAGATTCCTTCCACAGCCTGGCCTTATTGGGTAGAAAAAAATTGCTTTAAACTCTAGATTTATTCGAAAATGAATTAGTAAAAATAACTAGACAAAATTCTCTCGTCAAAAAAGGGCGGGTCACGATTTAATTAGATCGAGTCCTCCAAAAAGAAACAAAGATGACAACTCACAGTCCACCCACATCAGGATGAAAATTCTCGCAAAATAGTTCACCAAAACGGCTAAAAAGTATCCATTACATTCGAAGACTCACAGCGATCTCGCATAGTTCTCGGGGCTTCTCGGCAAGAATGTGGACTTATAATGTTAAATCACATTAGTTATAGTTACCCTCTTGGCTGCTTCCTGCCTCTGCTTGTCTAGATCTCGCGACTTGTTCACCCAGGCCGCCGCATCCTCATCATCGGAACCTTCGCCGAGTGTCTGTACTTGCAACCTGCAATACAAAATACAGGGTGTAAAGGTCAACGAAACTGAACAACGTTCCCAAAGAAATATTTCTGGGAAATGAAGATAAAAATTTGACATCTTTATACAATTTTATTTTTACTTTAGAGCGGAGCGAGACAGGTATAGTATTCGTGAAAAAAAAAGTTTTTCTAATTTTCTCAAAAATGTGTTCTATATCAGTTATACATCATAAAAAACAAGTCTCCCAAAAATGTCCGTCCGTCGGTCGGTCGGTCTGTCCTTCACGCTTTGGCCTAGCGGCTAAACGAATGGTCCGATTGACACCATATTTTGAATTTAGGAGTTTTATGAAAATCCATCGAAAGGTTTTAAGTGGTTTCTTGCTGGCTCTCATTTTGAGGGTAGCTGTCATACAACGAAAATGAAAAATTTTAATTTTCTCAAAAACGGCTCATATAATCTTGATGAAACTTTGCATGACCAAGCATCTCCATGTAAGATATCTTGCGCCAGTATCAATTGATCTGTGTAATTTCATATAAGGGCTGTTCCTGTATCAACAAATCGTAAATATGCGATTTACCCAAAATTAGTTCCATTGAGTTTATTAAAATTTTCTATAATATTAATCCTGGATTGGCTGTCTATCTGACTGGATATTCTTTATGATTTTTTTTAATAAAATATAGTACACAGGGTGTACCAAAAACTGAAAGGGCTTGCTCAGTAGACTAAACTGAACAATTATCCGTAAGGAACATGTGTTGGGAAACTAAAAAAACCTTCATGCAAGTTGCTACGGTAGTAACCATTGATCTGTGAAAATTCATATAAAGAGTGTTCCAGTACTACTAAAAGTTAAACATGTGATTTACTCGTAATCGTTTGAGGTTTGTTTGTTTTAATGTTTGACAATTTGAATTCTGAATTGATCTATATATTTCATTCGAAAATTTTTTTGGAAAAACGTAAATAAAAGTTTGTATTTCCATACTATGTGTATGCCATTACAAATTTAAGTTTGCGGTTGATAGATTTTTCTTGAGTATTGCGAGAAAATAAGTGCAGTGCTGCTGTACCATTTATTTTATTTTGCAGAAACGTATCTTTGGGAAAGTTGTTCAATTTCGACGACTGAACACGCACTTTCAGTTTTCGGTAGGTACACCGTCCCTTACACTTTGTATAAATAGATTTAAGATCCATTTAGCGAGAGCGCTGAAACATCATCAACGCGCGCTTCGCGTGTATACTTTCTTGTGACATATGTACATGGAATCTTGACAACCAGTGAAACAGTGAAAGTTCTACCTGCTCCACCAAAGACTCTGGGATCGATTCTCAGCCGAAGCTGATATCTAAATAATAAATTTGGTAAAGGTCAATATCTCTACATTACAGAAAAGGTAGTACCCATCTCTACCCGTGGGCGTCTTAAAAGGCGACTAATGGCTTATGAACCGGAGAATGGACAGCAGTATATTTCTGTGTATCATACCATCTTACATACTGCGGTCACCAACAACAGCGGTCGCCAGCCGCAAAACGCTTACAAGCGTCTATAGTAAATCCCCTCCGAAGTACCACGCGTTATGCTGGAGTTCTAGAGAGAGCTCCCTGTCCTGCATTGCACGTTTAAGCCCAAGTCACACAGAGGCGGTATGATTGCGAAAGCGGTCCAGGGGCGGATCTGCGGGAAGATAATACCACGCCGCGACCAGTTTTCAATGTGACAGGGTTGCATAAGAACTCATACTTTACAAAAAAATACCGCCCCCGGAACGCTTACGCTACAAGTGTGACTCGAGCTTTAATGGGATGTTATGACGATGACGTTTTGCCCTTACTTCTGTTCGATCTTCCTCTTCTCGCGGCGCTCCTCCAGCCTCTCCTTGATCTTGTCGGTCTTTTTCTGCTGCGCGAGGTTGGCGGCCGGCTTGTGATAGAACTCGCCCAGGTCGTCTTTGAATTTGCCGTCCGCAGCGGGCGCTTCCGACACTAATCAACATCAATCAACAAATTAATAGCTGAGTCCACACCGAACTCTCATTAATAAATTCCATTCTTCTTTTTCTCCTTCCTTTTCGCCTTCCTTTCCTTCCCTTCTTTCTTGTGTAGTAAAAAGATCACGTCTGGACAGGCACTTTGTGAGAATTCCTCAGATAAGATGAGAAAGAGAAAAGTAAGATGATTTTGTGCTTTTTAAAACAACTCTGACACCAGTGATGATAATGTAGGTAGCTAGAATCATATCTATTATGCAGCAAGCTATTGTAACATTAACTTAGCTAAGTTTGTGTACAAGTTAAACAGTGCGTGATGGATGAGGCTGCCTCAAATCCGTGTACACACATTCAGGCCAAGTTATCCCAGTGCAAGTGTCTCTTTCTTACAAGCATAAATTTGCAATTAGCCATTATTTTTTTATCAATATCTCTTCTCTTCGGTGTTTCTAAGCTCTAAATTCTGCAAAGTCTAGAAATTTTTAATGCTTTTTTAATGTCTTTAGTTAAGGACAAAAATGAAAAGTTATATAAAGTCTAGGGATAACTTTGGGAATTTTTTCTATCAAGTGAAATTATAGTTCTTGTAACAAAATGCGAATTTGATATATTTATTTTTTCAGACTCTATAACACAATTTTCTACGTCTCAAGATGGTTTTAACGTGAGAACACGGATAACCTAGCCTAAAGACAGATGCTACATACCTTCAAGCGGCTTGAGGCCGAGCTTGGCTCGCAGTCGGTTGGTCTCTTCGATGGAGAGGCTCTCCTGCGCGCCGCCGCCCGCTGCGCCCGCGCCCGCCCCCGCGCCCGCCCCCGCGCCCGCCCCCGCGCCCGCCCCCGCGCCCGCCCCCGCGCCCGCACCCGCCCCCGCGCCCGGCGGCGACCGCGACCTCTCGCGACCATGACTGGAACAAACATATACAAAACTTATCCAGCATGCCCCGTGTGGAGCCGGCAAACAATAGTACCAACCCATACATGCCCGTGGGTGTCGTAAGAGGCGACTAAGGGTCTATGAACAGGAGGATGGGCTGCAGCATCTTTCTGTGTATCGTACCATCTTACATACTAAGGTCACCACAACAACAACAGCGGTCGCCAGCCGCAACGCTTACAAGCGTGGTGACTATGGTAAATCCCCTCCAATGTACGCGTTATTGCTGGAGTTCTGGAGGGAGCTCCCTGTCCTGCAGTGGACGTTTTATGGGATGTTATGATGAATCCAGCACCTGGATATACTTCTGTAAGCAAATACGAAATCAATTTGACGCTGACGACCGCGCACTTTGGGTGCTTACGAGTATATGACAATTCTAATGGCGTATATGAAATTGATGTTGTTTACTACAGATCATTATGACTACGACAGACGCTCATATGAATTTGACGTCCGTATGAGAGCGAATAATACGAGTGGCGACCAAAACAGAAGATGTGTGGGCAGGCCCCCCACAAGGTGGACCGACGATGTAAAAGGTCGCGGGGAGCCGCTGGAGCGAGCAGCGCAGGACCGGTCGTTGTAGACGTCTACTAGGGAAGCCTATGCTATAACCAGGAGTGAACAACTTTCGGCTAATATGATGATGATTGTCCCTGCATTTTCTTGTTTCAAGTCTTAAGATAAGATTATCGCATGTTTTGTTTGTTGATTTTGTATATTTGAACTGTTATTTATAATGATTCAGATTCAGATAATTTTATTCAATGTAGATTCTTTACAGAATACTTATGAATGTCATGCAGAATACAATGCAAATAGAGCGAGTCTACGCCGTTTCGGATCGTGCTATGGCAGCGTAAAAGAAACGGCAAGAAACCACTGCAGCACGGCCTACTTTAAGAGTCGGCTTTTTACAATGTGTTTCTTGTGTTTCCCTGGAATATCAGAGCATCACACCTCTTTGCCATTCATATAGTCATCCAATCTATAGTAAGCTTTTTTACATAACGTTTGCTTTACAAATTCTTTAAACTTTCTCTCAGGTAATTGCACTATATTGTCAGGTATTTTGTTGTAGTATCGTATACACGGACCAACGAAAGATGTATTGACTTTAGTTAATCTAGTATATGGTTGATCAATTTTATGCTTATTTCTAGTATTAAAATTATGCCTGTCACAAATTTTAGGTAATTGATGAATGTTCTTTCTAGCATACATTATATTTTCATAGATATACTGGCATGGCACTGTCATAATGTTGATTTCCTTGAACAGTTCTCTCAGGGAATCACGAGTCTTCAGGCAATAAATTGCTCTTATAGCCCTCTTTTGTAAAACGAATATTGAATGTATATCAGCTGCTAGGCCCCAAAGCAGTATGCCATAAGACATAATGCTATGGAAGTAACTAAAGTAAACCAGCCTTGCAGTAGCTACATCAGTAGTTGTCTGATTTTTCTAACAGCATATGCAGCCGAGCTCAATCGACCAGAGAGAGCCGTTATATGAGGGCCCCATTGAAGTTTAGAGTCTAGTGTTAACCCTAAGAAAACTGTACTATTTACAAAATGTAATAGTTCATTATTCAATACTATGTTATGTGAAGTAGACCTTACATTTGGTAGTGCAAATTTTATACATTTAGTTTTTTTGGCGTTTAGGACTAGATTGTTAACAGTAAACCATGCATGCTTAGAGTAATAATTACCAGTAGTATAGAGCGCGCATATTGCACGAATTGCTTAGTACGCATCGTAGGCAAATGAGCTATAGATACTATATTGATAAGAATATGACAGACAGGGATGTGCAAGGTACCGATCGGCAAGGAGCTATCGATAAGTTATGTAAATAAATATCTTTGTTAGGTACTTTTTATGTTCCATATGTCATTTTCTATACTGTTAAACGAGAAATGTAAAATATTAATTTATATATTTGTTTGCAATCATATTCTCGATACATAGAACAAACAAACTAAGAAAATATAGATAAATGAATGAAATAAATGAATCATCCATATTAATGTTATTCTTGTTTTAATTTTAATTCAAAAGTAATGTGTGATAGAAATGTCAGAAAATCGTGTGGACTTGTTACTAAGATTTAAAAAATAAAAAATCGAGATTCGTGTTTATTTTTTAAATAATAAAAAGTTGTTCAGTATTTTGTGTAAGTTTATCCCTTAAAATATTTGACACTATATATGTAGGACCTTTTTTGTAGGTTTTCCCAAAATGTTGTCTCATTCACTAATTTAAAATGATTTATTTTATTTTACACCTTACTATACCTACCAAAATTCTTCACAATCAATTAAGCAGTTCATACATGATATCGCAACATTCTATACTTTACATTTACGCTACAATACTTTCAAACACACATCAAAATTATTTGTAATTATAAGATTTTGTGTATAAAGTTACATTGATATTTTTGCAAGATGAAACTGCACATTTGACCATTTGGGTACGTAAATTATGAAAAAGATCTCTGGAGGAACACACACTGCTAGCGCTCAACCACGACTATAAGCGATCGCGACGGGAACGTCGTTTTGTTCTTACCCGTGCCTACTGTTCCCACTTTGTTGCGCGCGCTCTATACTACTGGTAATTATTACTCTAAGCATGCATGAATCTGTTCAAGTGCATCATTGACTTCGTTATAATTTTGTGATTTCCTACTTACATTTAATATTAATGAAGTATCATCAGCAAATAACACAATCTTTGACAGATTCTTCACCACAGAAGGAAGGTCATTAATATAAATAAGGAATAAAAATGGCCCTAATATGGACCCTTGAGGTACGCCAATTTTGACAAAAGATCCCAGTGATTTCATCCTGTTTACTTGTACCTTTTGAATCCTGTTTTCCAAATATGACCTAAGTAGTTTAAGTGAATTATTCTTAACACCGTAATGTTCAAGTTTTAGCAACAATGTGCTATGATCTACGCAATCAAATGCTTTGGATAGATCACAGAAGATACCAATAGCATCTTCAGATTTTTCCCACGCGCAAAAGATGTATTTTAAAAGTGCAGTCCCGGCATCCATGCATGTAAGTAAGTGCTCTCTAAATCTTTGCAGTGCGAGTGTTACACGCTGGACTCGTATTGTTGTAACACCTTATTATGTACCATGTAAATGGCAAATAAATAATTATGAATTATGAAACTCTACTAACAAAGGCAAATATTTGAATAATATTTGTGCCAAATTTTAAAGTTTAACGTTTATTGTTTGTTAGACAATGGAATTATGTAACTCATACTGTTCGACCAATTTATTTAAAGGGATTCCTGGAGTCAACTAACGCCCCCATCAGTTAAAAAGATATTGCTCGCGCAACACAAAATTTATCGAAAATCCGTTAAGACAGATTGAAGTAAAGGTAACCTAGTTTATAAAGGGTTGGCTACAATAGATCTGTACAGGTCGCAGTGGCCGTTGGGAATTAGGAGCCCGGCCCCTTTACCCTCAAAACATTAACATAACCTAGTTTATTTAGAAACTATCAATTCTGAAAAATGTAGTTGAATGTAGGTACAGTTACAAAAAGTGCCAAAAACGGCCACTTTGACAGTTTCTATATCTGTAACTAAGCAACCTTTATTTTATATACAATATAACATAGCAATAGTGATAGAAGAGGAACAGAGTAAATAGCTTCTACATAAACAATGGTACTTTTACGTCAATCTGTCTTTCCGGATTTTCGATAAGTTTTGTATTTAGCGAGTAATATTGGTGTAAGTACTAGTAGACCGCAGGTAGCCTCTTAAATATAAATGATTGTTATCATTTTATATTGACTTACTTGTGTCTTGGTATTCTGTAAGCAAGTAACAATTTTTGAATAAATAAAAAAAATCTCGACGTTAGTATTATATAGTCTAAGATATAAGCACAGTCGCCATTGTATTGTAATTCTTGTGTACTATAATTAGTTTTCCAGCCATTTACACTAATCGTTTTTAGATGAAAACTGTATTTCATTTTATTTTCAATGTAGGATAGGTTAAGTGCTGCTGACTTTACATACTGCGGTCACCAACAACAGCGGTCGCCAGCCGCAACGTTTACAAGTGTGGTGACTATGTTAAGTCCCCTCCAAAGTACCACGCGTTTTTGAAGGAGTTCTAGAGGGAGCTCCCTGTCCTGCAGTGGACGTTTCATGGGATGATGTTATTAAGAGTATGAGTGAGTGACTCATGTATGCATGGCAGCAAGCATGTAAACTGCAAAACTAGTAAATTGGCCCAGCGCCCGAAATGAGAGACCCGCTCAAGGTCAAAGTATTTCCACCGACGTGCGGCCGTGTGTACCTCAAAATCTAAATAAACTATTCATTGTGTACATCGATTTTATTGAAGACATACCTTTGGGTGACATCTTCCCTCTCTCTCTCCCTGTCTCGATGCCTGTGCCGTCGCTCCCTATCTCTGTCCCGCTCGCGCTCTGCAACCGGCGGCGGCGGCGGCGGCGGCGGTGGTGGTGGGGGTAACAACTCGGCGCTATCACTCCTGCTCCTCGACCTTAGCGCCCCATTGTCTTTGTACTGCTCAAGATGAGAGTCCACTGGCACCTCCTCAACTGCAACAAAGTGTTGACAGCTATACATCACCTACACTACACACACTTCTTATATTATATTACAAATAAGAGAAAGTTATTACATAATCTGTGAACTTATATCTATATATATAAAAGAAGAAGGTGACTGACTGACTGACTGACATATCAACGTACAGCCCAAACCGCTGGGTCTAGAGATTCCAAATTTGGCATGTAGGTTCCTTATGAGGCCTAGGGGTGCACTAAGAAAGGGTTTTACAAAATTCCACCCCTAAGGGGGTAAAATAGGGGATGAAAGTTTGTATGAAAGTCCGTCAGTTTACGTGTCTCAGGGTTTTTGAAAATTCGACACCCTTAAGGGTGAAAAGGGGGATGAAGTTGAAAATTCTTTATTTTTAAAATAAAATCCACATAATTTATTATTTAGGCATTAATTATGTAATTCTATGCAACGTTCATCACTGTTACTGAAATTCCACCCCAAATTTAACCCCTAAAAAAGGGAAATGGGGTGAAAAAGTCTAAAAACCAATATGGGTATCGTTTGTATGTTTTATCGGGTCGCTGATTACGAAAATTACAGCAATTTTGAAATCCAACGTGGTGGACCTTAAATACCATCATTCCCTTGGGATGGGGTTGGGGTGCGATAGGGTTGAAATGTGAATATGGGTGTCGTTTTTATGGTTTATCGGGTCGCTGATTACGAAAACTACAACAATTTTAAAATCCAACGTGGTGGACGTGAAATACCATCATCCCCCTGGGGATGGAGTTGGGGTGCGATAGGTTTGAAATGTCTACAAATCAATATGGGTGTCGTTTGTATGGTTTATCGGGTCGCTGATTACGTAAGCTACAACAACTTTGAAATCCAACGTGGTGGACGTGAAATACCATCATACCCTGGGGATGGAGTTGGGGTGCAATAGGTCTGAAATGTCTAAAAATAAATATTGGTGTCGTTTCTATGTTAAGGATAGTGGTTAAATTGGCGTTAGGGGTAGGGATAGGGGCAGGGATAGGGATAGGGGCAGGGATAGGGATAGGGAGAGGTAGAGGTAGAGAGGTAGAGACGTAGAGACGTAGAGAGTTAGAGAGGTAGAGACTTAGAGAGGGAGAGAGGTAGAGAGGTAGAGAGGTAGAGACGTAGAGACGTAGAGACGTAGAGACGTTGAGAGGTAGAGACGTAGAGAGGTAGAGACGTAGAGAGGTAGAGAGGTAGAGACGTAGAGAGGTAGAGGTACAGGTACAGGTAGAGGGAGAGGGAGAAGAAGGGGGAGAGGGAGGGAGAGAGGGAGGGGGGGTGAGGGAGATCGTGAGGGAGGGGGCGAGGGAGGGGCAGGGGGAGAGGGAGGAGGGGGAGAGGGTTTTAGTTTTTAGAAGAAGTAATTGTACTTCTGCGAATTGGCTCTGTTTTGAAATATTACATAAAGGTGTCTCTCATCTCTCTCTTTACTTTTGTTAGGATACTGCTGCTACTGAGTATTTTATGAGTATCGTCTGTATATTATATGAAATTCAGCTGGATCTTGAATTATACTCATTGATATGCGCAGGGTTAGTCCTGTTCTTCCTTAATTTAAAATTATCCCGAAATGACGGGAAAATGTCTCATTGCTTCGGAAAACCGGTAATAAAATAAATACGATATCCACGCGAGCGAAGCCGCGGGCAACAGCTAGTAAATAAATAAATATTATGGGGACATTTCACACAATGTCATGGAAATCTGATCTCAAACTAGGCAAAGCCTGTACTATAGGTACCAGGAACTGGTATACATACATAAATAGATAAATAACATCCAGACACAGAACAAACACTTGTGTTCATCACACAAATGTTTGCACTGGGTCAGGCAGGCTCACTACCAACCACACCAACGGGCTTGTCAAATTGAATGAATATGAATTATTTGTTTATGTAACATGTGATTTTGCCCACCCTGAGAACTAAGATGGTGTGTCTCGTGTGCCAGTAATTTCACTGGCTCCCTTGCCCTTCAAACCGCAATTGCTAAAAAACTTTATTATGTGATGTAACTAAAATTTATATTTGAGTTGATTGAATGAAAGGTAAATTGCGGTTTACGATTTAAGACGTATTAAAAAAAACTACTTTAGATCTCGTTCAAACCAATTTTCGGTGAAAGTTATGGTAATGTACATCATATATATTTTTTAGTTTTATCATTCTCTTATTTTAGAAGTTACAGGAGGGGGGGACACACATTTTACCACTTTGGAAGTGTCTCTCGCGCAAACTATTCAGTTTAGAATAAAAATATATTAGAAAACTCAATATCATTTTTGAAGACCTATCCATAGATCCCCCACACATGGGTTTGATGAAAAAAAAAATTTGAGTTTCAGTTTTAAGTATGGGGAACCTCCAAAACAAAAAAGTGGCTGTGACATACGGACGGACAGACAAGACATGACAAATCCATAAGGGTTCCGTTTTTTGCCATTTGGCTACGGAGCCCTAAAAATCACGAAGTTTTGTGAACAAAATAACGTCAATTTCTTTTATTAGAAACCATGATATAAATACCTTTTTTGTGAGCATTGTGGTTACGAACGTGTGCCTCGTGTGGCTGAAGAGAAATCTCGACATTTTGAAAATAGTGGCCCGTTGCGTTAGCGTGATTGGTTTTCTCAAACGCCGCGATTTGAGGCTGCCTCAAACGCCGCGGGTGGCGGGTTCGATCCCCGCTCAGGGCAAACTTTTTTGTGATGAACATGAGTGTTTGTTCTGTGTCTGTGTGTATACCCATAGTACAGGCTTTGCCTAGGTTGGGATCACATGATTTTGTTTTTTGTAAGTTGCACATAAGTATTTTTTTTTTAATGTCAAAAGTGGCCAAACGAGCAGGTGGGCCACCTGATGGTAAGTGGTCACCACCGCCCATGACACCCACTGTCTTATTAGTGAAATAATTTGACACTAATAACACAGCCAAGCGCGTTACCCACCCTGAGAACTAAGATGGTATGTCTCATGTGCTGGTAATTTCACTGGCTCCCTTGCCCTTCAAACCGAAACACAGCAGTGCAAACACTGCTGCGTCACGGCAGAAAAAAGCAAGGGGGTGGGACTTTTCACAAAAGCCCTACCACCTCTAAAATATATTCTATATATTTGTTTAGTAAGCATAAGACTCTTTTTTTGAAAATATTTTAGAGTTTAAAGTGTTTGCTATAATTTGACAAAAAATAGAACTTTGATAGTGTAACAATCTCCTTAAACTTCCTGGTGAAGAAAACCTAATTTTCTCAAACATGCTTCGATATTTGTTCATAATTTACAATATGTTCTTGTTAAATCGGATTTTTTGGTATTAGGTCGGAAACTAGTTTAGTAACAAGTGTCTAACTTCGATTAACTCTAAAAAAGTAAATTATAATGTTTGCGTTATCTTATCAAAGAGCAATCTTAATTTCATGATAAACAATATTTTTGCTTAATTTTATACAGTTGATTTATGTTGGTTTTTATTTTTCTGTCACCCACTTGATGATGTTAAAAAATAAGTTACTATGACGAAAAACATAACCAACTCAAAAGTAAATATTTAATATCTTGTTTAAAACTACCACAGGGCACTACTACCTTTCCTACCACAGGACACTACTTAAGTACCTACTTAGTGTGGGTTTTTAGCCTATGCCTTACTGACACCAGAATTCAATCATTCAGTCTTAGCAACTGAGAAGTAATTATTTGACAAAAACTCAGCTATAAAAATCTGAAATCATTTGTGCAGCAACATTATTGACTAAACAGCAAAATAAATATTTGAGCAGCAAAATTAATATTTGAGCAGCAAGATACTACAATTTTATTGATTGCACATGTAATTTTATTAAAAAAGCTGCAGTTCTGTTGAAGTGGTCGCAACAATACTCATAGGACTGTTAGGTAAGACAACTGCAAGCAACAAGGCTAGGTTTTCTTGCGGCCACAGCCCACGAGCCGAGCGAGGGGAGTGTGATGCGGCAGCGACCGACGGCGTGTGTAGGCTCTAAGACTATATAAGGCCGCAAGTAGTCCTATGTCGTCGAGTACAACAAATTTGCAAGTTTGTTGAGAGAGTAGTGGCCCATTAGATCCAATAAAACGTTGGTCTGCTATAGTCTGAACGCAAACGCTGTATGGGTATGCTCACTGCGAGACGGGGAGGGGGGGGCATCGCTCGTCATCTCATCACTGACGGCGGCAACTAGTTCTTGCCCTTTCCTTCCCACTCCCCCACCTCCCCGCGCATACCAATACAGTAGTTGCGGTCAGTCTATAATGCACAATCTGGCAGGCTCGTTAGTAGAGGGAAAACTTGTTAAGTCACAGAGTACACGAATGAAGCCTATTTGTTGTATTAAAAGCTACCTAAACAAGTTAAAATCAACAGGTCTTCATTTCATCCTCTTGGCAGTTCCGTTAGTCAGACCACAAATGTGATTGGATGTGGTAATGTTGCAAAACTGTCAAGAGGATGCAAGGCAGACAGGTTGTTTGTTAGTCATTTAGGTACCTTCCTTTACTATGAATAGGTTTCATTCGTATACTCTGGTACTCAACGACTCGGCTAAAAAAATATAACAGCAAAAAATTACGATGCCATGCCATCGACACGCAAAGATGATGAATGACGTAAAAACTTTTCTCTACAAGTTGCAAATTTCTTATACTCGATGACGTAGTATAACTTGCGGCACCCTCCGAGTCTAGTTCCAAAAACGAACTTGGGCGTCAGAACACTATTAACTGAGAACATAAAAGCATCCACTCAAAACTATAATCATCGCCGCAAGGCAAATAACCCAATTGTTCCCGATTAGGGACTGATTGTTAGTGTTAGGTTCTCTTGCTACCACAACTGCGCTATAAGCGAATTAAACCTAACATACTAGTTGCTGGTCAGTTGCTTATTCTGCTGCACAAATAATTATTTTACTGAACAAACAAGAGCTTCTCATTATTTTTCTGAAAATACTTTAATATTATGCTGCTCATTTATTGCTGCCAAAACTTCAATGACCTATTGCTCATGTTAATAATAGCCATAGTATTTTTTTTTGTAAGAAATTATTATAATTTCATTTAATCAATCTTTAGGAGGCCTATATCCAGCAGTCTTTTGGCCGATATGATGATTTTTTGTTTAATATTGTTTAAAACATAAGGATATACAATTCAAAATTTTTGTTTTTGACCATCCCGCTCTTACTACTGTCACTGAAACAAATTTTATAACCACTTATCACTTCTTTATCCCTCTTTTATCCTGTTTCCCTAGTAATAGTGAGCACCATCATTGCCAAAAGTACTTATACTCAAAATTTCAGGTTTCTACGTTCAGTAGTTATGTGATATTTCAGTCACCTCATCCTATAAAGTAACACCAACATGGAATTATTAAAAGATTGAATAAGATTATAAGCTTCTAGGTGTAGTTAGACTGCCATACCTCATTGCTGGGTTTGTGTATGGTATTTCTGTGACACACTCTGGCAAAAACTTGAAAAGCCGACCACTTGGAGGATGATAAGTTAACATAATGTATGTCATGGGAATTATTAATCATCTAGAAAGACGGGATTGGAATAGAGCAAAAGAGAACAGGTCTATTAATGATCCATTTTTTTTCATTAATTTCATTGCTTACAATTGTTGGACATTTTACAGCTATGTCAAAAGAAATTCGGCTGAATCTTTTCTTTCCGTCAAATATAGTCAGGTCTTTTTATGTCACAGCTGCAAAATATGTTGGAATACATGAAAAAAAAAACTGGATTATACAAATTATATAGCAGTTGGTAATAGGGTAGTATAATTGGCCATAATTAATTATTCATTATGCTTCAATTTTATTTTTCAACATATAACAATTTTAATGTAGAAAAGAGACATTTAAGAGAGAGGTTTATTGCTTGTTTTTCAGGGCCTTTTTTACTAAAACCAACAAAATTAATATTTTACCATAGCCTTTTTTAAAGCTTTTGTTTAGTTTCACGTCTCCCAGTGTCTGTAATCAAAATTAAACCTAGCAAGTTAAATTTGACCCCCCTTCTTGGTATTCAATTGAGCTGAAACTTTGCATTTGTATGTAAATTGGATGACAATGCAATATTTCCCATTTATTTCAAAACATGACATCTAATAAAAGCTTGTTTTTTTAAAAAAATTTTTTGGGTCCTGTTAGCTTTATCTTTATCGTTGGTAGCATTAGATGATTTCTCTCTTGCAACAACTGATTGGCAAAAAATTAAACACGCTGGACTTGTATCGATGTAACACATTATGTACCATGTAACTGGCAAATAAATAATTATGAATTAAAAGTGAAGTGATAAAAAGCTAAAGGATACTTCTACAAATTAGAAAGTCACAACCAAAAGCTTGATATAAACCTGCGCCTTTTCCACTAGTACCAATTGTCAGGCATGTCTGCCCATGGTTGTGAATTACGCAATTGTCTAATTTGTGGAAATACCCAAACACAGCAATGTTAAAAAGAATACTCTATTATTGGATGTTCCTTAAACTTAAGACGTGTCTCCTGCACCGAAAAGTTACACAAAAACATTTGTTTTCATGTTTTCTGCCCGACTTGGCAAACAAAAACATTGTTTAAGCATAGATAAATGTTTATGGCCACTCTTCTTTGTTTCGGGTTTACTGAGTAATTTTTCACAAAATAACATACAGAAGACATGCCTTTAGAGGCAAGAACAAGACTACAGATTTCCATTGAGGGAAAATTCTCAATAAACTGGATCAAGTGTTTTATTCTGCAATGCTATTTGTACCATGGAAAACAGTACAAAATTTGTAACAAGGACTAGAATCATAGGCCTGTAGGTCTCTTATTTGGATCTGGACCCCCAAGGCCAAGTTTAAAAAGTTATTTATAACCAGAAGTAGCGGTTTCATTGAAGGATCTATGTAGTCTCCATACGTATGCGACTCGAAATACCCACCTCGCTGCAGCTTATAGCGGTGGCTCGTCGGCCACGCTCGAATGCCACCCAGTCTGAAATAACGAGCAGAAAATGCCATTATCATGTCAAAGGGTGGTACCGCCTCCGCCAATCATGATCTCTTTCGCCGTAACAATGCCCAGAAAAGTGCTTCATCATTTCTGTTGTAAATTTTTGCGACTGATTGTCGCATTGTAGGCGAAGGGATTTTTAGGTTATAATATAGGAGAGATCATCACTAGCGGCTAGCGCCTAACTCTAATAAAAGAAGAAAGACTACTAACCGTCAGGGGAGCGGTCCTTCTTGCGGTCCTTGTGTTTCTTGTGCCTTTTTCTTTCACGTTCTTCGCCTTCCACTGGCGAGCGAGACCTACTCTTGTGCTTCTTCTTTTTCGAATCCTTCTTATGTTTCTTAGAACCCATAATGAAACCTACTTCCAAACCCTTATTTCAAGCAGTGGTAATGTTGCTTTTCAGCTTTTATTTTCAATAAAACACAGTCGTTTCACAACACAATGCAAAATACGCAAATCGCCATTTTGCGAAGAGAACAACATTCTATGCGTTCCAATTTGCGCTAACAGACTGCTTTAGAGCACTATGAGCGCGCTTAAGTCGGTCCAAATTGACTTAAAGCGTGCTCTAAAGCACTCGCTCGTTCACCGCCTTACGTCATTGATGACGTCATCGTTTCTGCTATCAGTGCTTTGAGCAGTGAAAGCGCTAATGTCAAAGTCGATTTGACACATATAAAATCCCAGACATTTGCAGCCAGCTGACATGTCTCAAGTTTTAATTTTAATTAGTTTGTCTCTAATGGAAATGAGAGTGGATTTGGCGCAAATTTTTGAGGGATTAGCTTAGGCTTTGTAAAGGCAATTAAAAACAAAACTGACATTTTGACAGATGAACATCTGTGCGGTCCAATTTGCGCTAACAGACTGCTTTAGAGCACTGTGAGCGCGCTTAAGTCGGTCCAAATTGACCAAAAGCGTGCTCTAAAGCACTCGCTCGTTCACCGCCTTACGTCATTGATGACGTCATCGTTTCTGCTATCAGTGCTTCAGTCAAATAGGTGGAGCAGTGAAAGCGCTAATGTCAAAATCGATTTGACACATAAAATCCCACACATTTGCAGCCAGCTGATGTTTCTCAAGTTTTGATTTTAATGAGTTTGTCTCTAATGGAAATGAGAGTGGATTTGGCGCACATTTTTCAGGGATTAGCTTAGGCTTTGTTAAAGAAAATAAAAACAAAACCGAAATTTTGACAGATGAACACGTGAGCGCGCTTAAATCCATTCCAAATTGACTACAGCCATTAAAACAGTGGTAGCTTTGTGAGCGTGCAAAATCAATTTGGACCGTCCGTCAGTACTGTATACGCTTTTAGCAGCGTTTGTACAATTTGGAACACAGCGCATGTGAGCGCGCTTAAATCCATTCCAAATTGACTAGAGCCATTTAAGCAGTGATTTATTTATTTATTTATTGATACAAACAAAATTCACTCAGCATTACAGTTACCCAAAGCGCTGGTAAACTTAAATAAAATAACAATAACATCATTTAAATCTAAATACTCTCACAAAAGGATAAAAATGTTCTATTAATATGACACCACCTGTCAGCAAACAAATCTAGTTCAGGATATTTTTCTAGTAGCTCATTCAATAGGTAAAGGGAAGTCACAAGTGGTGAGTGCCTGTGTGCCTGCGTACGTGTCGCCTCTACAGCCAATAGCCGGTGTGTGCGGGCGCGGAGATACCTGTCCGGTACGCACAGGCTGCACTGTGATAGCTTTGTGAGCGTGCAAAATCAATTTGGACCGTCCGTCAGTTCTGTATACGCTTTTAGCAGCGTTTGTACAATTTGTAACACAGCGGCTGTGTTCCAAATTGTACAAACGCTGCTAAAATCGTATACAGTACTGACGGACACGGTCCAAATTGATTTTGCACGCTCACAAAGCTATCACTGCTTTAAATCAAATCAAATATTTGTAATGGCTCTAGTCAGTTTGGAATGGATTTAAGCGCGCTCACGTGTTCATCTGTCAAAATGTCAGTTTTGTTTTTATTTTCTTTAACAAAGCCTTAGCTAATCCACTCTCATTTCCATTAGAGACAAACTCATTAAAATTAAAACTTGAGAAACGTCAGCTGGCTGCAAATGTGTGGGATTTTATATGTGTCAAATCGATTTTGACATTAGCGCTTTCACTGCTCCACCTATTTGATTAAAGCACTGATGGTAAGGCGGTGAACAAGCGAGTGCTTTAGAGCACGCTTTTGGTCAATTTGGACCGACTTAAGCGCGCTCACAGTGTTCTAAAGCAGTCTGTTAGCGCAAAATGGAACGCACAGCTATTTGACTAAAGCACTGATAGCAGAAACGATGACGTCATCAATGACGTAAGGCGGTGAACAAGCGAGTGCTTTAGAGCACGCTTTTGGTCAATTTGGACCGACATAAGCGCGCTTACAGTGCTCTAAAGCAGTCTGTTAGCGCAAAATGGAACGCACAGTTTTTTTTTTGTTTCATTCTTCCTTTCGGAAAGGCAAAGAGTACAAAGCCCATACAGCCATGTCTGTTGTCTTTAATCTGTCTTTCTTTTTGCTCCCCTCGTAAAGCGATAGTGAACTTTACGAAGGAAAATGTTCGTGACTTTTTGGGACAACACAAACGGGGCTTAAACACGAGATCACTTGAAATCTTCATCAGCTGCGCACTCCGTAGTAAATTTACTGCATAACACACTATCTTTATTATCCACTAAATACACAAAAAAACAAAATTTCAATCAAGCAGGCAAACGCCCATGTCGAGTTCCCGCCAAAAAGCCTCCCAGATTAGTAAGTATAGGACAGCAGCGCTAGAATTGAACACAATCGTGATCGTTATCCATTGAGTTGAAGCCAATGCATAGGTTTCACGGTAGCACCGAACACAATCGTAATCGGCTTCAAGACGATTACCATTTGAACCGTCTTCAATGATAGTCATTCGATCAATTGAATGAATGATTCGGTACTATTTGACATTTGAAAGCCATTATCGGTAGCACCGAAATTTAAAAAAAAAAAAAAGAAACAAAAATTGATTCCGATTCCGAGTCCAAAACGTCAAATGAACAAGGTTACTCCATCGTTACCTTGTTGGCATAATTTGGTAGATTTCCTGCGTTTTTACGGTGTTTTCACCACATATTGTTAGGTATTGTTTTTTTTGCTGTTGCTTTTGATCGTTTCTTTTGTGTTTTTGCACTCCTCCTAGCAGCGACAGAGCAAAAATGATTAAAGAAAAGAGATCTTTTGGAGCGAAGAGTAATGAGAGACTCTTGCTTGCAGATCTCTGCTGATGCCAGACAAATCATTCACCGACAGTTTTTGCCTTTCGAACCTTTCGAAAAGGACTTTTACAGATCTTTGTGAAGATTTGATCTCACTTTTGGCACAGGATTAAAGGAGCAGCGCAATGCCACAGAATTAATAATAGTACAATGCGCTCAGATATTTATGGTACTTACCTGTGTTTTAGCATCTATATACTGTAAAAAACATCAATCAAGATGATGTTAGTTTGTTATTTGACTAACCCTGTGAAATTTATCTACTAAAAGAAAGTAGCTTCAATCAACCCTCTCCCAAAACAGACAAATTTATTGACTTTCAGATTCTGGAGTTATGCGAGTGGTTCTTACCAACATAGTGTTGGAGATCACACGATGATTAATGTGTGTCAAAGGACAATGTCGAATTGCCTGGCAGAGGTCACTAATGCCTCATATTTAAACTCGCCACATATTTTAAGAAAATATATAAAATTCCCACAGCAACTTGAGAGAGAAGCTCTTCTATAGAGGTAATAATTAATTTAAAATTCCCGTGTGGTACGGGCAAAGAATAGTACCCAAGGAACATATATACTGATGTGGCGGGATGTCAAGGTAAATTTTTCTGCCAAAACCAGGTAAAAATACACACACATATGTTGCATGGAAGGGCTTCTAAATAACTATAGATCTTATGCTAAGCATCTCTCAAAATACAAGGCATTAACTTAGGCTAACCGTAGGATAATGCTTGATCTGTGTTTTTTACACAGAATTATCAATAATTCAGTAGATTCTCCATCACTATTAAGTAAGATAAAGCACACTGTTCCTAGACCTAATGCAAGGCCTACAAACTATGTTCCCTTTAGAGCTCTTGGATATAGAACAAATCTTGGTGCTTCAGCTCCTATTAACAGAATGATAAAAACTTATAATTCTATGTACAAGCATTTCGGTTTGGATGTATTCAACGATACCTCACCCATGTACAAAAATAAAATTAAAAGATATTTGTATGAGAAACAATAATGTAATATGCTTTTAGGTAATCTGATCTGTTTAAGATAAAATTATACTTTTCGTAAATGATATTTGAATTGAATGTTAATGTAAAATGAAAATTGAATTGACATGCATGATATTTTAGTTCTTTTAGTGATATTATAATTAGGTATGTAAGTTTTAACGGTAAATTGACATGACATGCATGATATTTTAGTTCTTATAATGATATAATAATTATTATGTAATTTTTAACTTCTAGCATGATGTGGCAGCCTTTAAGTGTGATGCATATTCGCTTACACCACCGGTAAATGCACCACAGGTAAATGCACAGATTCAGCACTACATGAGGTAGTAGGGAAAATAGAGTGTGCGATACATCACAAATTATCAACACTAGGCGTTTTCATAGACATTGAAGGAGCCTTTGACAAAACAATGTTCCACAGCATGAGAACGGCACTACACCACCACGGGGTGGGAACAACCCTCAAGAACTGGATATGCAATGTGCTAGAACAAAGAGCGATACAGGTAACAGTGAACGACAAAACAAGAGCCGTACTGGCGAGGGGATGCCCACAAGGAGGTGTATTGTCTCCGCTGCTATGGAATCTTGTAATAGACAGTCTCCTCGCACAACTAAATGACAAAGGTTATTTCACAATAGGATATGCCGATGATATTACCATCCTAATCAACGGAAACCATGAGCACACTCTATGCAACCTCATGGGACAGGCACTAGTGTGATAAATATGATCTCTCCGTTAAACCTATCAAAACCGAAATGGTCCTTTTCACAAAGAAAAGGAAACTTTCAACAATGGGAATGCCAACATTTTTCAAAACAAAATTAACTCTTTCAACCGAGGTTAAATACCTTGGAATAATGATAGACAGCAAATTAACTTGGCAAAAACACCTAGACAACACACTGAAAAAAGCCAATGTAAAAGACTCCTAGGTCAGAACTGGGGTCTCTCTCCCAAAATTGCGCACTGGCTATACACAACAGTAATAAGACCAATCACCACATACGGCGCGTGGTATGGTGGCCCAGGACAACTCTAAGAACCGCTCGAGCGGACCTAGAAAAGCTACAGAGACCAGCATGCATCTGCATAACGGGTGCAATGCGCACCACACCAACAGCAGTCCTGCAGGTGATGCTAGACCTGCCACCCCTAGACTTATACATACAACAGGAGGCAACTCTAGCATCACTCAGGCTAGGACTGTCAGGGACAGTAAGCGTAGACTCTAGAATTCATCACACAAAAATAAAAGAGAAAGCCCTAAGTCACCAGCCGCTATTAGCCGCACCATGTGACAGGATACCTAAACAAAACACCCTTAACAAAACACCTTTAACAAAACATACAACATAAACTTACAAGAAGAAACACATGACTACTCAGGTATAAATGAACTGCGCATATACACTGATCGGTCAAAAACAAAACTAGGCACAGGTGCAGGTACATATTCACAAGACCTTAATATTGAAATATCAAGCGCCCTAGGACAATTTCACACAGTATACCAAGCTGAATGTGTCGGCATTATACAAGCTGCACAAGCAACAACAGCGAGGAACATAACTAACACAAGCATTCGTATAGTCTCGAACTTTAGAACTTACCCGTGGGTGTCGTAGGAGGCGACTAAGGGTTAAAAACTCGGGGATGGGCAGCAGCATCCTCCTGTGTATAATACCATGTTACTTACTGCTGTCACCTACAACTGCGGTCCATGGTGCCAGCCATAACGCTGACAAGTGAAGTTACTGGTACTTCCCCTCCATGTTTTTCCAACAAAAGCTAGAATTCTGGAGGGAGCTCCCTGTCCTGTAGTGGACGTTTCATGGGATGTTATGATGATGAATAATTAATTTAGATATTATATACACTTTCAACCTAAATGCCCTTAACAGTTGATTTTTTTTAGATTCTCTTTAGAACTTACCCGTGGGTGTCGTAGGAGACGACTAAGGGTTAAAAACTCGAGGATGGGCAGCAGCATCCTCCTGTGTACCATGTTACTTACTGCGGTCACCTACAACTGCGGTCCATGGTGCCAGCCATAACGCTGACAAGCGAGGTTACTGGTACTTCCCCTCCATGTTTTTCCAGCAAAAGCTAGAATTCTGGAGGGAGCTCCCTGTCCTGTAGTGTACGTTTCATGGGATGTCATGATGATGAATAATTAATTTAGATATTATATACACTTTCAACCTAAATGCCCTTAACAGTTGATTTTTTTTTAGATTCATTGAAAAGTTCAGTTTCAACGAGTACTGGGCTAAAAACCTAAGACAAATGCTCCAATCACTTGCTCAAGAAAGTTAAAAAGTTGCATTGGAGATGAAATAAAAACAAAACTCATGACTTACCATATAGAAACTCCTCCCTGCCTAAAACTAGCTTCAGGCAAGGAGGTATTCATAGCCCGGATGCCTGGACATATAGAAATAAGGGAAAAGAGACATATGGAAATATGCTGATAAATTGGCTAGGTTGGGAGTGGATGAAGTCTTGATAGGCCCCAGAACCCCGCCTACCCATCCCTAGCAAGATAATTAAAGGGGTTTTCAAGAGAATTATAACAGAGGCCGACAATCCAAACTCTTTATAAAAGAGTATGATAAGACAAAGATCAGACATTTATTAGAGTTTCCGAAAGCAGATATAACTAAGATAGTAGGTGTAATAACAGGACACTTTATCCTGAATAGACACCTAACTTTAATGAAGATGAAGGAAGATCCAGCCTGTCCAGCCTGGAGTGAGGAGAAGATGAAACTAGCTTCCACTTCATCGATAACTATTTTATCAAATAAATATTCATAATGATGTTTAGATAATAGCCATGGTCATATGCCATGCCACATTCCCTAACTAAATGAAGTTATTAAGTTTATGCCACTTTTCGCCAGTTGCTCAAAGCATCTTTAAAATTAAAGCTCCTTTAAGTCTATTGCTGACTCTTTCTGTTTTGCTGACAAAGAAAGTGACAGTAATAGATTTAAATCAGCTTTAACTCTAAAGACGCTTTGTGCAACTGGCTGTTTGCCCTAAAGCTTCTTTGAGGGAAGGTGGCATGGCATTACCCGACTACGGCAAAAAAAGGGTGAATTGTAACTCCGTTCAAAGAAGCTCAACAAGCGATCGAAACCATTGTCGGTCTGACAAGGGCCCAATCCGCAAATCAGATATATTTTAAGTTCAAAAACTCAAGAAGTAGGTACTGCAAAATGTTGTTTTAAAAAGTATGAAACAAGAAGAATTGTCAACTCAAATTATTATGTACAAACTATTATATTAAATAAATATTCATAGTGATGTCAGATAATAGCCGTGGTCATATTATGCCACCAACCCTAAAAGCGAGCAAAGGCTTTAGGGAAAAGTGACAACAATATAACCACGGCTATTATATGAATATCACTATCAATATTTATTAAATACCATAGTTTATACATAACAATTTTAGTGACAATATTTTCTTGTTTCATACAATTTAGAGCAAGATTTGCCAGCTGTAGTCGGGTTCTAGATTTTTAACTATTTTTTTATTTGCCATACTATTTTTAAAGTAGGTAAAGTTATGTTTAAAACCATTACATCTTTATTGACCTACTATTTAGTTAGATATCACTTTATTGCTCACATAATAACAAAAAAAAAACCGGTCAAGTGCGAGTCAGACTCGCGCGCCGAGGGTTCCGATATATCTTTAGTATTTTTGGAAGCAATAAAGTCCATTTTTAGGACCGCAAAACTAAATTTGTTTGTAAAGGTTTTTCGCAGATTTCTAAAAACCTGTGCAACCTAGAAATATATTTTTTTATTTTTTCTGTAATATTTAAACAAATTTCTATCGACAGTAATTAATTCAGATTTTTCCTACCGCAAACTTCGGAGATAAGGGGGGGGGGGAATGGTATTTTCTTTGACATTTTTCATCATATTTTGAAAACTAAGTCTTAAAAAAAACCAGCCAAGTGCGAGTCGGACTCGCGCACTGAGGGTTCCGTACCACCACATAAACATAATTGTATTAGTTGAAATTTCAGTAAGTTAATGTGCTAGATTTTTTGAGTCTGACACGCGCTTGACCAAATTTTATTATTTATTGTTATTTTATAGCTTATGCACTATAAACATACCAATTTTCAAGTTTGTAAGTGTTCCCGTTTTTAAATAAAACTAAAACAAAAATCGCCTCAGCGACCATCCAACTTGACCCCTCTCTTATATGAATGTTCTTTAAACGGGAGCTCACCACAATTGGTTACCATTAGTTGTGAGAAAAGTTGTAATATTTAATGATTTCAGACTTTTCCCATTATTTGTACTGTGAGACCTAGCTTCTTGCCAAATTTCATAATTTTAGGTCAACGGGAAGTACCCTGTAGGTTTTGCATTTTTGAATAAATGTATGGAGATGAGGACATAAAATGCCATATCTTTTGATTGCGTCGTTACAAAAAATTGAAATTTTTAGACCTTGTGTGGTTCATGGATCCTAATATATGGCGCGGAGACCAGCATGAGCAGACCGCTGTGAGTGACGTCATCGTGGTGGCACCACGGCAGCACATCGATGGGAGCATGGTGACTGCGAGTGACGGCATCACCACGTCGCCAGTGTTGCCAACACATGATGCCGCCGCGCGTGAGCAGACCGCTGTGAGTGACGTCATCGTGGTGGCACCACGTCAGCACATCGTTGAGAGCGTGGTGACTGGGAGTGAAGACATCACCGCGTCGCCAGTGTTGCCAACACATGATGCCGCCGCTGGTGGCGCCACGGTGGAACAGCAGCCACCTGTCGATAACAGCACAGAGACCACGGATGGCGAGGACTTTTCGTCGACTTCCAATAAAAAGAAGACCTTTGTATATTCAGACAGGATAGGAGTAGGTCTAGGGTCTATTTTTAATTACTGCCATAATCAGCAGGTGACCAATATTTGCTGTCCCGATATTACTTTCGACGGTCTTGTAAGAAAGATTGCTGTAGGCAAGTTTGACATAAACACCACTGTTGTTATCGTGGTAGGCAATCATTCTGACATAAGTAGATTAAAATTAAACAATTTTGTGACATTGTTAAACAAAATACAGGTTGAAACTAAGTGTAGGTTTATTCTGTGTAACTTCCCATACTGTTCAAATGTTACTGAGCAACACAACAAATGTATACACAGAATGAATTTACATTTACAAAATTTGACAAGTCGTCATAGTGACATTTTATATCTTGACATGAATACTTTTATAAATTATTTCAAATTGACAAAGGATACTATGTATCTGCCTCTTAAGTTTAAGAAAGAGCTGGCTACATTGATAGCATATAATATATCTGACTCTGTTATAGGAAGTTATACACAAAAAACTTCTTTAGTTAGTAACATTACTAACACCAATTCTTTAAACTAGTTCATACGACAAAAGAGGGTTTTTCTAAACAAAATTTTACTGAAGTAAATGAAAAAAAACCTTCTGGCAAAAAACTTCCTATAGCAAAGACAAAGGAAAAATCTAATATTTTGAAAATTTTACATCAAAATATTCAAGGTTTTTCTGGAAAAATTTTAGAATTAGAATTATTCTTAGAAAGAACAAAATTTGACATTATTTGTCTGACAGAACACTGGCAAAAAGACTATCAAATGTTGATAAATTATGAAAATTATTGTATAGCCAGTGCTTTCAATCGAAAGTCTGCTTTACACGGTGGATCACTGATTTTAGTTCGTAACAGTTTTAAGATAAAGAACCGTAAAGATATTGTTCGACTTTCGGTTGAAAGATGTATTGAAATATCTTGTGTTGAGCTGGACGAGCATGTTGTAGTGTGCGTATACAGACCTCCCGCTTTTCAAAAATTTTCAATGTTCGAGTTAGTAATGGAAGATGTTTTAAAAATAGTGACAAAAGAAAATAAGTTTGTGATAGTGTGTGGTGACTTTAACGTCAATATCTTAGAAAATAATACCTATAGTAACAAACTTATAAGTCTTTTCAAATGTTTTAATTTAGAGCATGTATTTTTTGAACCTACAAGGGTGACGTCATCCTCGGCTACCTGTATTGATAACGTCTTTTGTAATTGCGATTATTTTGAGAAAAGTATCATAAACTCGATTCAGTCTGACCACTCTGGTCAAAGTGTTACTTTTAATTATTCTCGAGTAACCCAGAAGATAGATATAGAAACCAGGAGCCTAACGAGCGGTAGGTTAGAAAAGTACAAAAACACGTTACTAGAAAAACTGCCCTGTCACAATTATAATACTAACAACCCTAATAACTCATATGAAGATTTATTCACATTGATTAATACTGAATTCAGTAAAATTTTCACTATTAGAAAAAAGCAAATTATTGTAAAATTCAAATTCAGTGACTGGGCTACCGCTGGTATTCGCAAAAGTAGAGAGAGACTTTTTGAATTATATGAGCTAAGAAATTATTCAAATGACGACAATTTCATTGAATATGTCAAAAAATATTCAAAATTGTTTAAATTAGTTTGTTCAAAAGCAAAGTCATTTTTTCTTCGGAAAAAAATACAGTCGGCTGATAACAAAATTAAGGCTGTATGGAATGTTATAAACAGTGAAACTGGAAAAGTGAAACCGCGTGACAATCAAATCACACTTCATACAAATCGCGGAACTATTAGTTCAAACGTAGAAGTGGCTCAAGAATTCGAAACCTTTTTTACTAATATTCCTTTGAAAACAACAGAGTCACTCAATTCTTCATCTTCACTTGCTAGCGATTTACTTCAAAAGAATGTGGACGCCTGCGAAACTGAATTTGGGTTCAATCATGTCACCCCTAACGAAATTATTAAAGCCTTTAAAAGTATTAAAATGAAAACTACTGAGGACCTATGGGGAATGTCAGTAAAAGTCTGTAGTGCGATCATTGATACTATATCTCCATATTTAGCTGTTATATTCAATGATTGTGTCGATCATGGTACATTTCCTGACTTAATGAAAAAAAGTAAAGTAGTTCCATTATTCAAAGCTGGTGACAAAAAGGATCCCAGTAATTTTAGACCAATATCAGTCTTACCTGTACTTAGTAAAATTTTTGAGAAGGTCATACTCAATCAAATGCTTTCACACTTCAATAGAAATAACTTACTACATGACCATCAATTTGGTTTCACGAAAGGGCGCAGTACAACGGATGCCGGGACTGCACTTTTAAAATACATCTTTTGCGCGTGGGAAAAATCTGAAGATGCTATTGGTATCTTCTGTGATCTATCCAAGGCATTTGATTGCGTAGATCATAGCACATTGTTGCTAAAACTTGAACATTACGGTGTTAAGAATAATTCACTTAAACTACTTAGGTCATATTTGGAAAACAGGATTCAAAAGGTACAAGTAAACAGGACGAAATCACTGGGATCTGTTGTCAAAATTGGCGTACCTCAAGGGTCCATATTAGGGCCATTTTTATTCCTTATTTATATTAATGACCTTCCTTCTGTGGTGAAGAATCTGTCAAAGATTGTGTTATTTGCTGATGATACTTCATTAATATTCAATGTAAGTAGGAAATCACAAAATTATAACGAAGTCAACGATGCACTTGGACAGATTCATGCATGGTTTACTGTTAACAATCTAGTCCTAAACGCCAAAAAAACTAAATGTATTAAATTTGCACTACCAAATGTAAGGTCTACTTCACATAACATAGTATTGAATAATGAGCCATTAGATTTTGTAAATAGTACAGTTTTCTTAGGGTTAACACTAGACTCTAAACTTCAATGGGGCCCTCATATAACGGCTCTTTCTGGTCGATTGAGCTCGGCTGCATATGCTGTCAGAAAAATCAGACAACTTACTGATGTAGCTACTGCAAGGCTGGTTTACTTTAGCTACTTCCATAGCATTATGTCTTATGGCATACTGCTTTGGGGCCGAGCAGCTGATATACATTCAATATTCGTTTTACAAAAGAGGGCTATAAGAGCAATTTATTGCCTGAAGACTCGTGATTCCCTGAGAGAACTGTTCAAGGAAATTAACATTATGACAGTGCCATGCCAGTATATCTATGAAAATATAATGTATGCTAGAAAGAACATTCATCAATTACCAAAAATTTGTGACAGGCATAATTTTAATACTAGAAATAAGCATAAAATTGATCAACCATATACTAGATTAACTAAAGTCAATACATCTTTCGTTGGTCTGTGTATACGATACTACAACAAAATACCTGACAATATAGTGCAATTACCTGAGAGAAAGTTTAAAGAATGTGTAAAGCAAACGTTATGTAAAAATGCTTACTATAGATTGGATGACTATATGAATGACAAAGAGGTATGGTGCTCTGATATTCCAGCGAAACACAAGGAACACATTGTAAAAAGCCGACTCTTAAAGTAGGCCGTGCTGCAGTGGTTTCTTGCCGTTTCTTTTACGCTGCCATAGCACGATCCGAAACGGCGTAGACTCGCTCTATTTGCATTGTATTCTGCATGACATTCAATAAGTATTCTGTAAAGAATCTACATTGAATAAAATTATCTGAATCTGGTATTAATTTCAACCTGATACCTTTACCCGTTCGTGAGATAAAGGGTCTTGACAGACAGACGGACAACAAAGTGATCTTATAAGGGTTTCGTTTTTTTCTTTTGAGGTACGGAGCCCTAAAAAAGTACAAAAATATATTTTAGAATGTGCAAGTAAAGCCCTTTTATACACCCCACTCAACCTAATAGCAATAATTTGAATTTTGCCTTGGGTAATTCAATAGTCATATTTTTTTAATATTCTTTCATGTGCAATTTCGTTGGGCAACCATATTCTAAAACTATTTCAAATTTCAAGTCAATAGCGTCCACACCAAGCGAGCAGCCGCGCCCGAGGCCCGCCGCGCGGTGTCGGTAAAACGGTTTGCTCAAAGGTGCCTCAGTCGTTTGCCGCGCTCGGTGTGGACGCGTCGTTTGAAGGTACCGCAAAAAATGGACAAAGATCAGTGTCGACGTTTGATAAGTTTGTATATGCCGCAAATAATTGGCTGGCCGCCCGACCGGTCGGCTGGTGGTCAAGTGGACAGCTGCTGGTCAAGTGATCGGATGGTGGTCAAGTGGTTGGCTGGTGGTCAAATGGTCGTCTAGTGGTCAGCTAGTAGTCAAATGGTCAACTAATGGTCAGTGGTCGTCTAGTGGTCAAGTGGTCTTCTAGTGATCAAGTGGTCGGCTAGTGGTCAAATGGTCGACTAATAGTAAAGTGGTGGTCAAGTGGTCTTCTAGTGATCAAGTGGTCGGCTAGTGGTCAAATGGTCGGCTAGTGGTCAAATGGTCGGCTAGTGGTCTGCTAATGGTCAAGTGGTCGGCTGCCAGCTCGGCTTTCTTGTTTATATTGGTGTGTAGCACAATAAACGGACATACAGCGACCTTCGTGTGCAGTACAACAACGCATTCAGGATTCTGATGGGGCTGGAGTGGCGCTGCAGTGCGTCGGCAATGTTCGCGGAGGCGCACACGGATGACTTCTACGCCATCATGAGAAAACGTTGCGCCTCTCTCATGCACCGGCTCTGCACCAGCACCAACAGTCTCCTGAAGGTGTTTGTGTACCGCTGGGACTCTCCAATGTTGCAACATTAGGACCAGCTACATAGGCTAAGAAATAAATAATAATTTTTAGTTTTAACTAACAATAGTGTATAAGTGTTTTGTATTACTAACATACTATGGACGTTGTCTGAAATAAAAATTTTGAATTTGAATAAAAGCAAAAGCTGCCACGGCCGTGCGCATGTACGGCGCCATCTTTTCCGTTTGATTGCTCGAGCTTGCTCGGGCTGCTTTAGCGAGGCAGACTAGTTGCGTGGAATTTTACGACCCCGCATGCCGCGGCAGGGCGACTGCCGTGCGCGGCGGGCCTCGGGCGCAGCTGCTCGCTTGGTGTGGACGGGCCTAATTGAAGGTGCCGCAAAAAATTGATAAAGATCAGTGTCGACGTTTGTATGCCGCAAGTAATTGGCTTTGGGCGCCGGCCGCCCGACCGGTCGGCTGGTTGTCAAGTGGTCGGCTGCTGGTCAAGTGATCGGATGGTGGTCAAGTAGTCGGTTAGTGGTAAAGTGGTCGACTTATGGTCGAGTGGTTGGCTGGTGGTCAATTGGTCGGCTTTCTTGTTTATATTCGTGTGTAGCACAATAAAAGCAAAAGCTGCCACGGCCGTGCGCATGTACGGCGCCATCTTTTCCGTTTGATGGCTCGGGCTGCTTTAGCGAGGCAGACTAGTTGCGTGGAATTTGACGACCCCGCACGCCGTGGGCGCGGCAGGGCGACTGCCGCGCGCGGCGGGCCTCGGGCGCGGCTGCTCGCTTGGTGTGGACGGGCCTAATAGCATGAGTGGTTGCCGAGATATACATGTATGACAGACAAAGTCGCGCCATAAGGGTTCCTTTTTTTACCATTTAGGTATCGGAACCCTAAAAACAAATGTACATGGAGAACTTAAACCTAATGTGGGCAAAGGCGGCCTATTGTTTATTTATTGTTATTTATAAAATTATTTAAGGTAAATTGTGGACTTTACCTTAAACAATTTTATAAAATATTCTTATAGTAGTATAAGAATATTTTTTTAAAAGAAAACAATGTTCAAAATTTGTATTTTTTTAATAGAAAATAAACATATACCTACTATAACTTTGTTTTAATCACAGCCGGTTCTTGTTAATAAAACACCGTAGCCTAAATTAAGTTTTTGTATAATCACAGTATTTACTGGCTTTTACAATCATCGTCAGATAATATCATATTGTTATGAGCTAGCGGTTCGGGATTGGAGTGAAACACCAAAGTAAGTTTTTCCGTTTATAGGCTAGATAAGATAAGGACTTAGTACCTGGGCGACCGAGCTTTGCTCTACAATAACTGCCTCAACATTAAAATATCATCAGGTGAGCAAGCTATGCTACTCGCCAACAGATGGCGCTGTAAGGTTCTGTCTAAAACGCGAAATTTACAAAATGCTCAAAAACACGAGGAAAACGAATTTTCTCAGACATAAGACCTAGCTAGATCGATTTTTTGCCCCCAAAAACCCCCGAATGATAATTTCATCGAAATCGTAAGAGCCGTTTTCGAGAAACCGATTACAAATATATATATACAAATATTGCTTGATTAATAGTTAGGACTTATATACAACCCGAGCTGCTTGTTCACCCCTCACCAAGTTCGCCCTCTGAGCCTCTTCGTACGGACTCCCCTCCGTGCACTCTTCCACAGAGTTTTCTCGCTCTGGGACCTCTTCAACGGAGTCTTCCCTCCGGGACCTCTTGTAAGGTGTCTTCCCTCCAGGACCTCTTGTATGGAGTCTTCCCTCTGTACTGTACTACCTCCGGCACCTCTTTCAGAGTCTTCCCTCTGGACCCTCTTGAGTTCCCTCTGAGGTTTCCTCTTCCTTAGGACTTTTCCTTGTTCTTCTTTTCTCTTTTTAGTTTGCTTTCCACTGAACTGCGGAGTAGCCGTCATCATTGGTATCTTCTCAGGCGCCCACAGTCCTAACTGTTTGACGAGGAGTAGTGGGCATGGGCTGCCTAGTGGCCGCAGGGTGCGGCGGGGGAGGGGAGGGGCCTCAACAGCGTAGCCGCTCGGTGGCCCGGCTTATATATATACCCATGCTACTTGTTTCCGAACATTCTGGACTCATTTTTTTATTTAGGTTTTTGTTAGATATTTCTAGTAATTAGCTCTCTTTCTTTTCTTTCTAGAATGTTCTGAACAAAAAACAAATGATGAAACAGCTATATGGGTGGGTGGGATTCGAACCGGCAACCATTGGCTTGTTAGCCCAACGCCCTAACCACTGGACCATGGGGCTATTAACGATGAAATTTTGATAGTTCTTTTTGAAAGCTGGCAACCTGACGTCATGCTCGTGTCACTATGTAGGTTGTAAGGTTGATGACTGACAAACCCTGTTGACAGAATTGTTAAGCTGTTAAGGCCTGTGACTTCTTCAGAAAATAGGACCAATGGCTTATGTGCCTTCTGAAGCACGAAATCATTTTACTTTTCGCACCCACTGGGAGGTGACTAGAGGTTGCAATGGGGGTCACCACTATTAGCTATGCCACTCCAAACAAAATTAGTATGTCTCCATATTATACATAAGCATTACATCCATCTGCTGCTCTCTTGAAACCGCTCGGGGAGCTAGCATCCTGAAATGTTGTACAAAATGTTAAATGCATATCTTTTTTTAAACAAGAATGGCAGACTAGACTACCGAAATGCAGACAAAAAGTAATTCACAAAATATTTGGATTTCAGTCGAAAGGAAAGTGCATGATTAAACTAAAACATTTCTGTAATTGAGAATCACTACAAACTAGACATAGCCTATGTATCTGCAGAGGAAATTACAAGAGAAACAGAAAATTTGTAACTAACCTTGACTTCCACTTTCTTCTTTCTTTTTGTCGTTTAATAATTTGTGACTGCTGCTGAGCGAATATTAGGGGTAGGTAAGGGCTTTTCACACACAATATGAAAGAAACATCGTCAAAAGCGCCAAATAGAAAATTTTATAACCTAGGGTGGAAAACATAACCTAAAAGAAGACTGAAAAGTCGTGCGTTTAGTTGCTCGCTTTTTATTCAATACTTTTTATTTTTTTGAGCTAAATATCAAATAAAAAATAATTATTTCACTCAATTAATCCCTTTCAAGCCAAAATACTGTATAAAAAGTAACATTCTTCTAATCAAAGATTTGTAAATTGCTTCCGAAATATTTTCATGGTGAAGAAATATAACGCATATATTTAGTTCACTTTAATCATTCATGAACCCCATCAATCGTATTCAACCAAACTGATAGTTACATGCTACCGTTTTGTTCAACACGATTACGACTCAATGGGAATCATGATACCGATTCAAATCGTTAACGATTGAGTTTCAATTCTAGCGCTGCTGATTCCATTAGAAAGAAAGTTTCAATAGCTGTTCAAAAATATAGGTTTTAACCAACTGGATATCGTCAGATTGCTAAAAAGCTTACTACACAAGCCTACTCGTCCATCTAAAATCCACGAACGTGATGTCAATGTTCAGTGAATTGTGGCGCCTACCACAGACCAGGTACATCCACAAATCTGGTAGCATTAGAAAGGAGGTTTCAAAAGCTGTCCAAAAATGAAGGTTTCAACCAGATGGTTAAAGTCAGATCGCCGTAAGAGCTTACCATACAAACATACTTACCCATCTAGTTACGGCTAACGAGACCACAATTTGTGGTGGCTCGTTACATCTTACCACAGAAATAGTGAACGCATGAGAATAAGGCAAATAAAAAGGCATCAAAACAATTTAATCTCTTTTATTTCAAACCCAATTTACCAAATTTTCAGAAGCTCATAGCGCCTACCACCGACTAGGTACATCCACAAATCTGATAGCATTAGAAAGGAGGTTTTAATAACTGTCCAAAAATAAAAGTTTTAACCAGCTGGTTATAGTCATACGAGTATCGCCGTAAGAGCTAACCGTACAAACATACTTACCCATCTAGTTACGGCTAACGAGACCACAATTTGCGGTGGCTCCTTATATCTTACCACAGAAATAGTGAACGCATGAGAATAAGGCAAATAAAAAGGCATGAAAACAATTTAATCTCTTTCATTTCAAACCCAATTTACCAAATTTTCAGAAGCTCATAGAGCCTACCACCGACTAGGTGCATCCACAAATCTGGTAGCATTAGAAAGGAGGCTTCAAAAGTTCCCTAAAAGAGAAGGTTTCAACCAGCTGGTTATGGTCAGATTGCCGCAAGAGCCTACCACACCACACAAGCATAATCGCCCATCTAAAATCCGCTAACGTGATGTCAATGTTCAGTGGCTTGTGGCGCCTACCACAGACCAGGTACCTCCACAAATTTGAAATCATTAGAAAAAAGGCTTCAATGGCTATCTTAAAATATAGGTTTCAACCAACTGGATATCGTCAGATTGCCGCAAAAGCCTACAACACAAGCATAGTCGACCTTTAAAAATCCGCTAACGTGATGTCAATGTTCAGTGGCTTGTGGCGCCTACCACAGACCAGGTACATCCACAAGTCTGATACCATTATAAAGTAGGTTTTAATAGTTGTCTAAAAATATAGGTTTTAACCAACTGGATATCGTCAGATTGCTGAAAAGCCTACCACACTACTCGTCCATCTGAAATATGCTAACGTGATGTCAATGTTTAGTGGCATGTGGCGCCTATCACCAACTAGGTACATCCACAAATATGGTAGAATTAGAAAGGAGGCTTCAATAGCTGTCCAAAAATGAAGGTTCCAACCATTTGGATATCGTCAGATTGCCGCTAAAGCCTACCACACAAGCATAGTCGTCCTTTAAAAATCCGCTAGCGTGATGTCAATGTTCAGTGGCTTGTGGCGCCTACCACATAAAGTAGGTTTTAATAGTTGTCTTAAAATATAGGTTTCAAACAACTGGATATCGTCATATTGCTGAAAAGCCTACCACACTACTCGTCCATCTGAAATATGCTTTTTGGCAGCTATTGAAGCCTCCTTTCTAATGCTACCAGATTTGTGGATGCACCTAGTCGGTGGTAGGCTCTATGAGCTTCTGAAAATTTGGTAAATTGGGTTTGAAATAAAAGAGATTGTTTGTTTTGTTTTCATGCCTTTTTATTTGCCTTTTTCTCATGCATTCACTATTTCTGTGGTAAGATGTAACGAGCCACCGCAAATTGTGGTCTCGTTAGCCGTCACTAGAGTGGTAAGTATGTTTGTAAGATAAGCTCTTACGGCGAGCTGACTATAACCAGCTAGTTGAAACCTATATTTTTGAACCGTTATTGAAACTTTCTTTCTAACGGTATCAGATTTGTGGATGTACCTGGTCTTTGGTGGGCGCCACAAGCCACTGAACATTGACATCACGTTAGCGTATTTAAAATGGACGAGTATGCTTGTGTGGTAGGCTTTTCAGCAATCTGACGATATCCAGTTGGTTGAAACCAATATTTTTCAAAAGCTATTAATATCTTTTTTCTAATGGTATCAGATTTGTGAATGTACCTGGTCTGTGGCAGGCGCCACAAGCCACTGAACATTGACATCACGTTAGCGGATTTTAGATGGGCGAGTATGCTTGTATGGTAGGCTTTTGCGGTAATCTGACTATATTCAGTTGGTTGAAACCTATATTTTTGGACAGCTATTGAAACCTTCTTTCTAATGGTAATAGATTTGTGGATGTACCTGGTCTGTGGTAGGCGCCACAAGCCACTGAACATTGACATCACGTTAGCGGATTTTAGATGGGCGAGTATGCTTGTATGGTAGGCTTTTGCGGTAATCTGACTATATTCAGTTGGTTGAAACCTATATTTTTGGACAGCTATTGAAACCTTCTTTCTAATGGTAATAGATTTGTGGATGTACCTGGTCTGTGGTAGGCGCCACAAGCCACTGAACATTGACATCACGTTAGCGGATTTAAGATGGACGAGTATGCTTGTGTGTAGGCTTTTCAGCAATCTGACGATATCCAGTTGGTTGAAACCAATATTTTTCAAAAGCTATTAAAATCTTTTTTCTAATGGTATCAGATTTGTGAATGTACCTGGTCTGTGGCAGGCGCCACAAGCCACTGAACATTGACATCACGTTAGCGGATTTTAGATGGGCGAGTATGCTTGTATGGTAGGCTTTTGCGGTAATCTGACTATATTCAGTTGGTTGAAACCTATATTTTTGGACAGCTATTGAAACCTTCTTTCTAATGGTAATAGATTTGTGGATGTACCTGGTCTGTGGTAGGCGCCACAAGCCACTGAACATTGACATCACGTTAGCGGATTTTAGATGGGCGAGTATGCTTGTATGGTAGGCTTTTGCGGTAATCTGACTATATTCAGTTGGTTTAAACCTATATTTTTGGACAGCTATTGAAACCTTCTTTCTAATGGTAATAGATTTGTGGATGTACCTGGTCTGTGGTAGGCGCCACAAGCCACTTAACATTGACATCACGTTAGCGGATTTTAGATGGACGAGTATACTTTTGTGGTAGACTTTGCAGCAATCTGACGATATCCAGTTGGGTCAAACCTATATTTTTGGACAGCTATTGAAACCTTCTTTCTAATGGTATCAGAGTTGTGGATGTACCTGGTCTGTGGCAGGCGCCACAAGCCACTGAACATTGACATCACGTTAGTGGATTTTAGATGGACGAGTATGCTTGTGTGGTAGGCTTTTTCGGCAATCTGACGATATTAAGCTGGTTAAAACCTATATTTTTAGACAGCTATTGAAACCGTCTTTCTAATAGAATCAGATTTGTGGATGTACCTAGTCTGTGGTAGGCGCCACAAGCCACTGAACATTGACATCACGTTAGCGGATTTTAGATGGGCGAGTATGCTTGTATGGTAGGCTTTTGCGGTAATCTGACTATATTCAGTTGGTTGAAACCTATATTTTTGGACAGCTATTGAAACCTTCTTTCTAATGGTAATAGATTTGTGGATGTACCTGGTCTGTGGTAGGCGCCACAAGCCACTGAACATTGACATCACGTTAGCGGATTTAAGATGGACGAGTATGCTTGTGTGTAGGCTTTTCAGCAATCTGACGATATCCAGTTGGTTGAAGCCTATATTTTTGGACAGCTATTGAAAACTTCTTTCTAATGGTAACAGATTTGATAATGTACTTGGTCTGTGGTAGGCGCCACAAGCCACTTAACATTGACATCACGTTAGCGGATTTAAGATGGACGAGTATGCTTGTGTGTAGACTTTTCAGCAATCTGACGATATCCAGTTGGTTGAAGCCTATATTTTTGGATAGCTATTGAAACCTTCTTTCTAATGGTACCAGATTTGTGGATGTACCTGGTCTGTGGTAGGCGCCACAAGCCACTGAACATTGACATCACGTTAGTGGGTTTTAGATGGACGAGTATGCTTGTGTGGTAGGCTTTTGCGGCAATCTGACGATATCCAGTTGGTTAAACCCTATATTTTTGGACAGCTATTGAAGCCTTCTTTCTAATACTACCAGATTTGTGGATGTACCTAGTCGGTGGTAGGCGCCAAAAGCCACTGAACATTGACATCACGTTAGCGGATTTAAGATGGACGGGTATGCTTGTGTGGTAGGCTTTTCAACAATTTGACGATATCCAGTTGGTTGAAACCTATATTTTTCAAAAGCTATTAAAATCTTTTTTCTAATGGTATCAGATTTGTGAATGTACCTGGTCTGTGGCAGGCGCCACAAGCCACTGAACATTGACATCACGTTAGTGGATTTTAGATGGACGAGTATGCTTGTATGGTAGGCTTTTTCGGCAATCTGACGATATTAAGCTGGTTGAAACCTATATTTTTGGACAGCTATTGAAACCGTCTTTCTAATGGAATCAGATTTGTGGATGTACCTAGTCTGTGGTAGGCGCCACAAGCCACTGAACATTGACATCACGTTAGCGGATTTTAGATGGGCGAGTATGCTTGTATGGTAGGCTTTTGCGGTAATCTGACTATATTCAGTTGGTTGAAACCTATATTTTTGACCAGCTATTGAAACCTTCTTTCTAATGTTAATATATTTGTGGATGTACCTGGTCTGTGGTAGGCGCCACAAGCCACTGAACATTGACATCACGTTAGCGGATTTAAGATGGACGAGTATGCTTGTGTGTAGGCTTTTCAGCAATCTGACGATATCCAGTTGGTTGAAGCCTATATTTTTGGACAGCTATTGAAAACTTCTTTCTAATGGTAACAGATTTAATAATGTACTTGGTCTGTGGTAGGCGCCACAAGCCACTTAACATTGACATCACGTTAGCGGATTTAAGATGGACGAGTATGCTTGTGTGTAGGCTTTTCAGCAATCTGACGATATCCAGTTGGTTGAAGCCTATATTTTTGGACAGCTATTGAAACCTTCTTTCTAATGGTATCAGATTTGTGGATGTACCTGGTCTGTGGTAGGCGCCACAAGCCACTGAACATTGACATCACGTTAGTGGATTTTAAACGGCCCATACAAAGCTCTGCCTGCAGGGCCCTGCTTGCAGTGCGCACTGCCAATCGTACCGTGTGTGGTGTTGCAGGGCCGATGTAACGGCCATTTTGTCGGCCCTGCATGCCCACACAAAGTACGATTGGCAGTGGCACTGCAAGCAGGGCCCTGCAGGCAGGGCTTTGTATGGGGCCCTTTAGATGGACGAGTATGCTTGTGTGGTAGGCTTTTGCGGCAATCTGACGATATCCAGTTGGTTAAAATCTATATTTTTGGACAGCTATTGAAGCCTTCTTTCTAATACTACCAGATTTGTGGATGTTCCTAGTCGGTGGTAGGCGCCACAAGCCACTGAACATTGACATCACTCTAGCGGATTTAAGATGGACGAGTATGCTTGTGTAGTAGGCTTTTCAGCAATCTGACGATATCCAGTTGGTTGAAACCTATATTTTTGGACAGCTATTGAAACCGTCTTTCTAATAGTAACAGATTTGTGGATGTACCTGGTCTGTGGTAGGCGCCACAAGCCACTGAACATTGACATCACGTTAGCGGATTTATGATGGACGAGTATGCTTGTGTGTAGGCTTTTGCGGCAATCTGACCATATCCAGTTGGTTTGAACCTATATTTTTAGATAGCTATTGAAGCCTTCTTTCTAATGGTTCCAGATTTGTGGATGTAACTGGTCTATGGTAGGCGCTTCAAGCCACTGAACATTGACATCACCTTAGCGGATTTTAGATGGGCGATTATGCTCGTGTGGTAGGCTCTTGCGGCAATCTGACCATAACCAGCTCGTTGAAACCTACATTTTTGGAAAGTTATTGAAGCCTCTTTTATAATGGTAATAAATTTGTCGATGTACCTGGTCTGTCGTAGATGCTACAAGCCTCTTAATATAAGTCAAGCGTATTAGAAGTTAGGTTAGGTTGTCATTTGAAAATTATAGTTTTCGTGCAATCGGATTGCAAAAATTTGATTGTTTTGTTTATTTTCTAAAAGCTTTTGATAAATTCTTTCTAATGCTGCCAGTTTTAAGACTGTAAGTGGTCCGTGGTAGAAACTCCAAGCCACTGAACAATGACATCGCGTTAGCGGATTCTAGATGGGCGAGTATGCTTGTATGGTAGGCTTTTGCGACAATCTGATCATATCCAGTTAGTTGAAACCTATATTTTTGAACAGCCATTGAAGCCTCCTTTCTCCTGATACCAGATTTATGGATGTACCTGGTCTGTGGTAGTCGCTACAAGCCTCTGAAAAACTGTATATTTTTGAATGAAATAAAACACTTTTACATTGTTTTCATGCTCATTTATTTTCGGTTTTCTGTATATAGGAAGTTTATTGAGCATGTGTAATAGTGGGTTTTGTGTTATTTTACTAAATTTATACTTTATTCGACTTAGAAAATCATATTTAGCCTCGAAACAGCGATTCGTGATGTTTTAGAACCACCTTAGTTTTTACGAGTTTTAGTGTTTGTGGGCTCTCGTCCTAGCTGGAAAAGCAATTTTCTTTTAGTTTTATTCGGTTTTTGATCATTTTCAACCCGTTTTGGGGCTTTCAAACCATTTTCCAAAAATGACCTCAATTTGGTCGGGTTATCAAATTCAGCTAACTTTTTCTGCTAACTTCACACCGCTACACCACACACGGTACGATTGGCAGTGCGCACTGCAAGCAGGGCCCTGCAGGCAGGGTTTTGTATGGGCCGTATAAGGGCCCCATACAAAGCCCTGCCTGCAGGGCCCTGCTTGCAGTGCCACTGCCAATCGTACTTTGTGTGGTCATGCAGGGCCGACAAAATGGCCGTTACATCGGCCCTGCAACACCACACACGGTACGATTGGCAGTGCGCACTGCAAGCAGGGCCCTGCAGGCAGGGCTTTGTATGGGCCGTTTTAAGCGTTGGCCGCGCCGGCACCCGCTGTTGGGGAAATTTGGGGGTAACGTCTTAGTAGCACTACATTCAGAGCACATAACAAAAAATCATCATTAAACGACCATTCTTACTAAATTAGCCCATCAGCTAGAATCTAAAAAAGAATCAATCGACCAATATCCGGTGAAATCCAACTAGGGTCGATTGCTGTGAAATCGCTAATTTTAAGCCTATAAAAGGGCTGCTGCTGTCTCTGTTTTCCTCTACAAGCCAAATAAGAGATAACAACACTCGTTACACCTAACATCTTTCAGGCTCAAACTTAGCGGCTAATACGCAGGAATCGACCAAACTGTCGGTATAAATCATCTGTATTGTAACTACCGGCAGCATTATGCTGAATGGAGACCATTTTTGGGAACAAATTTGTGTAATTGTTAAAACTGTTTGTTTTCACTTACCATTTTTATTTTTTTTCCAAAATAAACGTTTTTTTCTTTCTAAAGAGGACACTGGTGCTTAATTATACTCAAAAAGGCTTGACCTCATGTGCAGTGTTTTGTAAAACTTGTTAATTTTCCAGTATTGAGGAAGCAGCAATTCAGTCTACTCTGCCGCTTGACAAGATGTCCTCTCTGGAGGTGGAATGTTTCCCAGACCTCCAAGAGCCTTCCATTGTTGCCTTTATTCAAATCAGGAACAGGATATTGAATATGTGGTTTGGAAACCCTAATAAGCAACTAACGGAATATGCTGTGCAGCAAAAAGAGGTAAGAATCTGTTTCTAAAATAATGTTTATTCAATACATTTCCCAAAAATGAAGCATAATTATTTTTATTTAAAAGGATATTTATTGCTATTAGATTGTTTGTGTTAATTTGGAATGTGTTTTTGCTTGCAGGCCTCTTACAACAGCTACTCATCTCTTCTCTAGTGTTACGCACTCACACTTTCGTAGAAACACATGGGTTCATCAACTGTGGGATGCATAGAATACATGAAACAGAGTTAGAAAGGCGAAGTAGGCGGGACCCGCGTGCCACGGATAGGTCCGTAGGACAAACAAACGTCAAAACCTCAAAATGACCCCTTCAGTCATTTGCCCGACTCAATGGCGTAAAGAGCAGCGACGTATTTTTTAAGAAAATGCCGTTTTGTGCGATATTATCACGTCGAACTCACAGCAAAGATAAAAATTTGCAAAATGGAGGCCTATTGTACCACCGATAACCATTTTGAATACCTTTTTATCCACTATATTTGTTAAAACAAAAATATTTTTTAGCCGGTCGAAACCAGAGCAAAAGTGCTTCCAAAAATACAACGATATCGATAAATTTCTGTATACTGGAATTATTCCTGTAATGTTGAATACTTACTTGTATACATATAAATACTATGTCGTTAGTATATTGCTTGACATGACTAAAGCGTACGATAAAGTTTCTCACCAAATCCTATTATCGAAACTATACAACATCGGGATTCGAGGTAGGGCACACGGGTGGTTTAGGTCTTACTTGAAAAACCGTAAACAGTATGTAGAACTCGAATATTTCGATCCAGGTAAGAACATGATAAAAGCAGTACAATCTGAAATAAAATGTACAAACTGGTCGATACCCCAAGGAAGTGTAGTTGGATGTATTTTATTTATTATTTACATAAATGAATTACCAAACATACAAAATTCACCGTGTATTATGTTTGCAGATGATGTATCATTATTATTTGGATGTAGGGATGACCACGATAGTAGGGAAAACGTTGTAAAAAGCTTTATGGATGTCAAAAATTGGTTAGTAAATCACAATTTAGAAATTAATTTGAAAAAAACTAAACTTATTCAACTTAGACCTAGACAAAAATCAAAATTAGATGTTAGTACTGTTATAAACAAGCTAAATATAGAAGAAGTAAGCGAGTTCAATTTATTAGGCATTACAATAGATACTCATGTAACTTGGGAGCAACATGTTCAAAAAATAAAATCAAAACTCTCTAAATTTACGTATGCGCTGTCGACCCTTAAAACGAACACTCACCTTGAAGCGTCACGAGCTGCATACTACGCGTATGCCTACGCATGGATGAAGTACGGGGTTTTGTTGTGGGGAGACAGTGTACACTCGCATGAAATTTTCGTTTTACAGAAGAAATGTATCAGAATCCTCTTTAACATAAAGCCAAGGGAAAGCTGTAAACCATTTTTTATACAACATAAATTACTACCGTTGCCCTGTATATTTATATTGGAAGCCACCTTATTTGTCCGGAAAAACATAAATGAATTCAAATTTTGTACGAGTGCCAGAAGAAGTAACACACTGGTTCTGCCACATATAACTATGCATATGGGAAAAACTGGTCCGCACTATAAAGCTGCAACAATATATAATAAAATGCCCGAAATTATTAAAGCAGAACCTAAAGACAAACCTTTCTACAATAAAGTAAAAAACCTTTTGTTGAATAAGTGTTATTACACAGTAAATGAGTTTCTCCATGATCCAATCTAGTCATTCGTAATCGAAAACTAATCATTAATCTAATTTATGAATTCCTTATTATCAATTTTATTATTTACACAATGATATTTACAATGTTACCTATTTAATTTCAATTTTGATGCTTTATTATGTTGACAATTTAATTTAATTTTCTTTTGATTCTATATTATTATTGACAATTTAATTTCTTCTGACAATTTGACAATTTAATTGACAATTCGATGTAATGTAATTTAATTTAATTTTTTTTAATGTCTCTTACTGCATGCCTCACAATATGCGATGCCCTAATATAGGGTTCATGTACTAACTGCTACAATTATTTAAGAACTTTAAGCTGTACAATGTAAGCATGAATAAATGAAATGAAATGAAATATATATTTTTTAGCTTTGAAGTTAACCAATAATTTTTTAATAATTAAAAAATTAAAAATTGTTTGCACTCATACTAAATCCCAACTTTAGAAAGAGATTTTTGGCAGCTACCCAGGTGATCCAAAAGAAAAGCAAAGATGGATGGATGCCACAGGGCAAAAAGATTGGTTAGCCACCAAAACAAGTTCTACTTGCTCCAAACACTTTTTGGAGAGTGACATCATCTTTTCGGCACAAAGAAGACATTTAAAGCCTCTTGCTATACGCTATACCTGTTAGAAACCGAAATCACTTCCCGGAGGGACACCAACTTTACCACACACGTCTTTACTGGTATATTAATTTAATTTGTTGGTTCTTCTTATTGCTGACTAGCAGTTGCCCACGACTTCATTTGCGTGGGATTCGAAAAAAGAGTAGATATTATGCTTTTCTAGGTCTAAGTCCATATTCCTGCCAAATTTAATCAAATTCTGTTTAGTGGCTGGGTCGTGACAGAGTAACAAACATCCAAACATATAAAAATTCAAACTAAAATAAATTATCTTTATAATATTAGTGAGATATAAATAAGAAAAATGTAAATATCATGTAAATAATAAAACAAAACAATGCTTCATGATCTATTTTATTGTTGAAGAATATTTACACGCAGGGATCTTCTAATAAAAAACCGGCCAAGAGCGAGTCGGACTCGCGCACCGAGGGATCCGTACCACCACATAATCACGATTGTATTAGAAATTTCTGTATGTTCCTGTGCTAGATTTTTTGAGTCCGACACGAGCTTGACTACATTTTATTATTTTTTGTTATTTTATAGCTTATGCACTATAAACATTGCAATTTTTATTTTATAGCTTATGCACTACATTGCAATTTTCTTGTTTTCAATTGTTCCCGTTTTTAAGATAGAGGATAAACAAAAATCGCCTAAAAAAGGTCTTTAGTATCGGAGCCACACTTAATTTATATATTTATTACTGTTCATGAGATACAGCTCAAACAAAATTTTGTTGTTGAAGCGGCAACATATATGCACAATTTGTGAAAATTTCAAATTTCTACCTATTACGGTTCATGAGATACAGCCCACTGACAGTCAGACAGACATCGGAGGCATATCAATAGGTCCCGTTTTTCACCCTTTCGGTACGAAACCCTAATAAAGAATGAGTATAAAACTAAAACCCGTATACAAGGTGTAAGTAAATACTTGGCTTCTCAAACAAAAGTTATTATGATGCTTTTCCAGGCAATACACAACACAATAAAACTAATTAAGAACGCACCCTTTCCTTCCCTCTCTTTCCCCCCCCTCCCCCCCCATGGCCGCGCGCTCAATTCTGTTCTCATGAAAATAATATCTAAAACGACAAAAACACCTGTGTATGATACAAAGTGACTTTGAATTTACAATGTTTTGTGTAAAGATTGATTGATGCAGTGTGACCTCTAATAAGAACTAGCGCCTGGATTCCCTATCATCAGGTACGTCCTTCTTCACCCCGCCGCCTGAGAATGTCGGATCTGTAAACGTTAGTTTACTATTATTTAATCTGTGATTTTAGTGAGATATAAGAAATAAAACAGCTTGCACAACCTAACATTAGCGTGACGATTAGTTTCTGCGCATGGTGACACGCGGAGAGCCAATGAACGCTTCGCAGTCCTTCCCCCACCATACCCCGCGCACCCCCGCGACTCGTTTTTTGTGTTCTGCGCATTAACCGCCATCGCTAGAGTTAGTTATTGCAAGCTGTACGAATCTAAAACAAACCTATGTTTCGTGGAAAAGTTGTAATCCAGAGTACAATAATCCATTTTATCGATAATTTGCCCAATGAAACATACATCCCTAGCATTTGCACAATAATGATACCAGTATAACACAACAATTTAATATTTCAAAATCGCTAACTTTCTATTTTCAGTAAAGAAAAATCTAAATTATTTTTTTAAGTATTATGCATAATGTTGCACACATTTATAAATATATTGTTAGGGAAATATTTAAAAGGAAAGTTAAAACAAAGAAAGATCCAATGGATACTTTTTGAACCGTTTTGTTCAAACTTTATTAGTATGGCCGCATTTTATCTTTGTCTCTTTCTCACCCAAAAACGTCAGATTTTGACGTTTTTGAAAATAATGTTATAACGTAATGTAATACGGTAAATTTTTGATTGCTTGGATTTGGCTCTTTTGACTTTTTCGATTCACCAGTAGACGACAAATAGCTAGCGGTTTTTTTATGTAGTGAAAATATAATTTATCGTGTAAATGTGTGCAAACTGGCGACACCGGTTCCCGTACAAAATTGTCAGCATTGCCTTTCTAACTCTGTTTCATGTATTCTATGGTGGGATGTATGAGCGCGTCACTCCTGTACCAAATCCACCCAACACAGGTAGACTACATAAACAAGTAACCATAGAAAGATAAGCGAGCGAAGCAAGGAGGTCCGAAATCTTTGCGAGTAACAAAGCAAGTGATGAACTGATGACTGATGATTTGTCTAACAGAATGAGTGACTGCTAGTGGAATGACATATTGAGTGTTTCCATGTTGTCGATAGGTGGTCTTCGTATTTAAACACTTGCTTTATACTCTTATAACTGTTTATTGAAGGATTTAACCATTAAAAACGCATTGAAGCACAGTCGTAGTAGATAGACGTCACCCTTGGCGCTCTATTTGACAACTAAAACTGACATTTCAGTTTTCGTTCTAAAACTCTACATTCTCTTTTCTCCTTAAGAAAACAAAGATTTCACTATACTTAACAAATCAACTTAATTGAACTTAACACTAACAACTTAACAGAGAGTGTTATACATTTTTAGGGTTCCGATACCAAAATGGTAAAAAAAAGGAACCCTTATGGTGCCGCTCTGTCTGTCTGTCCGTCTGTCTGTCACACCTCTATATCTCAGCAACCACTTATGCTATCAACCTGAAATTTGTAATAGTTTTAGAATATAGTTGCCCAACTTAATTGCACAAGAAAAAATTTTGAAAAAAGTATGATTATTAATATAAAGGGGGCCAAAATAGGGGGGGCCAAATTTCAAATTGTCGCTACTAGGTCGAGTGGGGTATCATATGAAAGGGCTTTACTTCTACATTTTAAAATATATTTTTGTATTTTTTTAAATTTCTTAGTTTTAAAGTTATGATGAAAAATGTCAAGAAAAATACCATTCCCCCCCCCTTATCTCCGAAGTTTGAGTAAGGGAAAATCTGAATTAATTACAGTTGACAGAGGTTTATGTAAACTTTACAGCAAAAATAAAACGATCTTTCTAAGTTGCACAGTTTTTCAGAAATCTGCAAAAAACCTTTACAAACAAATTTAGTTTTGCGGTCCTGAAAATGGACTTTATTGCTTCCAAAAATACTATAGGTATATCGGAACCCTCGGCGCGCGAGTCCGACTCGCACTTGACCGGTTTTTTTTTTTAAAGACACTGACATTAATAGCACATAAGAAACACAGTCAAGGCATAAGTTATTGTTAACTAATAAAACAATTAAAATTTAAGACAATAATTGAGTTTTCATTTACCCAAAAGTCGCATCTAAAGGTTAAGGTTCTTACATTCTAAAATCAATCCTATGACAAAGTCCTTATATTTAGCAGGCTTACAAATTTGCCTTTTTGATCTGTCACTGTTATTATTAGAAGACCTTTTGTAACTCAAGTCTGGATTGTTAACATTTGGCTGTTCATAAGTCATGTCCGGTGTAAAAGTCATATCCGGTGTAAGAGTCAAATCCTGTGTGTCAGTCTCATCCTGTCTATCTTTGACCAAGTCTGGTGTTCCATCCTTTCCTGTAAATTTAGAAAGATCTCTTGTATTTACCCGTTGAAAATGTGAGGAATTCCTGCGTATGATTTTACCATCTGGCGACTCTGCCACTACTGAGTTACCCTTTTTCCACACTACAGTGTGTTTAGTGGGAGAAAATGGTGTTGACAGCTTGTTCAATTTAGGTTGTCGAACTAATACTTTATCACCTGGATGCAAGTCTGAATTCTGTGCATGTCTCCTTTTATCTGCATACTCTTTGCTCAACTGTTTTTTAAATCTGTCCCGGTCTCTTAACTCTTCATCTTCTATAGATTTTTCATTAAATTCCATTTCAGGTATTTATGTTTTAATTTTTCTTCCTCTAAACAATTCTCCAGGAGGTATTCCAGTTGTAGAATGTGGAGTTGTGCGGTACGCAGATAGGTATATAAGTAGTTCTTCTTTCCAGTCTTTGTGCAAACCTTGAGCTATTCTTAGTCTCCTTATGACACTCCTATTTTGACGCTCCACTTCACCGTTGGCTTGGGGCCATAATGGAGTAGTATGTCGCAATTGAATGCCATGACTGTTTAAAAATTGTTTAAATTCAAATTCAAATTGATTTATTATCAGACAACATACAGTCCATTGTTAGTAAAAAAAACTTAGTTAACTATGTTAGTAACTAAAGTCAACAAATCTGTCATATTAATGCGTTCTCATTTAAAGCGTTCATCTCTGAAAGCTGGTCCATTGTCACATACTAAAGTGTCCATTATTCCTTCTCTTGCTATTATAGTTTTGAGAGCCTTTATTGTGGCTTCAGCTGTTGGTCCTTTCATAATTTCAACTTCATAATAGCGGCTGTAGTAATCAATTATGAATAAAAGATAGTGCCCTGAAGGCAGAGGACCTAAGTAGTCAATGGCCACTAACTCCCATACTTTAGATGGAAATTCTGTAGGTGAAACTGGTTCTGGTGGTGCACCCTTTCTAACCAGTTGACATCCTTCACAGGTATCCACCCAGTATTCAATGTCCTGATCCATATTGAGCCACCAAACACTCCTACGAAGTTTAGCCTTCATGCCTTGTAATGAAATGTGACCCTCATGACCTACTTCAAGTATTCTTGGAATCAGGCTTTTTAACACTCCTACGAAGTTTAGCCTTCATGCCTTGTAATGAAATGTGACCCTCATGACCTACTTCAAGTATTCTTGGAATCAGGCTTTTTGGGATAACGATCCTTGTTCCTCTTAATAAAATACCATCAACCTCACAAAGCTCCGTTTTCATGACCTCATATTTCTTTAATTCTTTAGGCCATTTGTCTTCTTTATCTGCATTTAGCAAACTTTGTAGACTTTCATCCCTGGAGGTTTCTCTTTTGATGGTTTCTTTTGTAATCAAGCCTTCGCAAATGTTAGCTATCAGTTCACCATCTTCAATATCATGTTTGATGTCAGTAGGTTTCATGTTGTAATTCAATAATCTTGACAATGGATCAGCAATGTTGTTTTTTCCTGGTTTGTAAATTACCTTAAAATGAAATGGTTGCAAACGCAATACCCATCTTTGAATTCTAGCACTAGGAGCACTTGAATTTTTTGAATAAATAGCCTCTAATGGCTTGTGGTCAGAAATGATGTTAAATTGTTTCCCCAAAAGGTACATGTACAAATTTTCACAGGCCCACACAATGGCTAGCGCCTCCTTTTCCGTCTGTGAATATCTCTTTTCTGTGTCTGTCAATGCTCTGCTGGAATACTTTATAACAACTGGCTGCTTTTGTCCTTGTGTAAAATGATACTGTACAAGTACCGCTGCGATACCTACTGGGCTGCCATCAGTAATGAGAAATGTTTCTGCATTCTTGTCATAGAAACCCAAGGCAGGAGCAGTCACTATTAAATCCTTTAGCTGTTGAAAAGCCTTCTGTTGTTCTTGACCCCATTTGAAATCAATGTCCTTTTTAGTTAATCTCCTTAACGGTTCTGTAATAGTACTAAAATCTGGTATGAATCGAGCTGAGAAATTCACCAACCCCAAAAAACTTCTAACTTCCTCCTTGTTTGCTGGAGCTCTAAATTCTTGTATTACTTCTTGGCTTGTGCGAGTTGGTTTGATACCATCTGCTGACAGATGATGTCCCAGAAATTTCATCTCTGTCACTCCAAAAACACACTTTTTCTTATTTAGAGTTATACTATTTTCCTGTAGTCTGTTTAAAACCTTGACCAATCTTTCGTCATGCTCTTCTTTTGTTCTTCCTCCAATAATAATATCATCCTGTGAGTTGGCTACTCCATCTATGCCTGTCAGTAATTGTGCCACAATCCTCTGAAATATTTCTGGAGCACATCGGATACCAAAAAACAGTCTTTTGTACCGGTAAAGTCCTAAACTGCAGCTGAATACTGTGATAATCCTTGAATCTTCATGTAGTTCAACTTGATGAAATCCCCATTTAATGTCCAGAGCAGAAAAGTATTTGCAGTCGTTAAGATCTGCCAGTAACTCCTCAAAAGTTGGAAGAGGGACTCGTTCTCTGAGCACAGCCTCATTAGCTCGTCTCATATCCACTACTAGCCGATATTCTCCAGGTTCCTTTTTCCTAACTATGTGTGAAGGGGACACACAAGGGGTGGGACCAGATACTGGTTTAATAATGTCATTCTCTAAGAGTTCTGTGATGAGCTTGCTCTCAATTTCTCTCATATTGAAAGGCACTCTACGGATTGGCTGAGCCACTAATGGGATGTTTGGGTCCAGGTGTATCTTTAGTTTGAAATTTTTAAGTTTCCCAACTCCTTGAAAAAGTTCTTTTCTACTGTCAAGTTCCTTGTCAATTGTCAACACATAAGGTCCAATTCTAAGTAATTGTAATTTTTCAGCTGATTGCTTGGATTACAAATTTGGTCCCGTACCATCAAAAACAAGTACTTCACTTTCTATGGTGATGTTTGTGTCAGGGCAGTTTAAGGTACAATGAAATTCACCCAAATTTGGCAGGCTTTTTCCACCATAAGTACAGTATTTGTTGTAGGACTTAGACAGATTAAATTTCAAGTGTTTTTGAAGCTGTCTATAAGTGTTTTTATCAATAATGTTCACTGCCGCACCAGAGTCTATGATAAATTCACAAAGAACACCATTCAGTTTTATTTGACACTTGTTACTGTTCATATTTTCCACATTGAAAACAGTTTGTACCTCGTTTTCACTCTTTTCATCTTCTGACTGTCCACTTTCTTCATCAGATGTTTCTTCTTGTAACACATACCTAACTATCTTCTTCTTTTTCTTCTTCTCTTTCTTATCCTTCTTTTCATGTAGTTTAGTCTTACAGAACTTGCTGAAATGTCCTTTATTATTGCATCGCCGGCAAACTGTTTGCAGTGCAGGGCACAAATTGCTCTTAGCTAAGTGTCCGGAGCCACCACAGCGAAAGCACTTCAGATTTATTGCATGTACATCTTCTTCTTGGTGAGATATTTTCTCCTTTTTGTCACTTCTTTCTAGCTCATAAATCCGGGCAATTTCTTGCAACTTTGCCAAGTTGAGCTCTTCTCCTTTTCTCAATAATTTCCTTTTCAAGTCTTCATTTTTACACTTCTCTATTATGTGATCTCTAATCATTTCTTCTGTATCTTTAAACTTGCAGTATCTGCTAGCCGTTCGAAGTCGTAAAACAAACTGGTCAATACTTTCCCCAGGTGTCATGTCAATTGCCTTTCATATGCGATATTTACAGTTGGTATAAAATACTCTGTTAACTTCCTTACTACGGCATCATAGTCGTCGCTGGCCTCGTGTAGCACTTCATATATTTCTTGCACCCTTGTGCCGGCCTGGTGTAACAATCGTGCAGTCTTCTGTTTTGGCGAGAGACCCACAATTCCATCAATGTAATACGTAAAGTTTCTTATCCAAACTCTCCATCGCTCGCCCAAGGTGTGAGGTTCGCTGAATGGGTCAAAATGAACATTTGTCGAGCTGTTGGGTTCGTTCAAGGCTGATAAAGCCATCTTGTAAAATTTTCACAATTTCGATTTCACGCATCCGTGTCGCCAATGTCGATAGGTGGTCTTCGTATTTAAACACTTGCTTTATACTCTTATAACTGTTTATTGAAGGATTTAACCATTAAAAACGCATTGAAGCACAGTCGTAGTAGACGTCACCCTTGGCGCTCTATTTGACAACTAAAACTGACATTTCAGTTTCGTTCTAAAACTCTACACATGTGAAGCCGCTTATCTTTCTATCACTGATAGTAATATGTCTATGATAGTAATGAGTCTTGCCCATTTCTAACGTCATTTGGTGGCTTGAATATTGAAATCTATTTTGCACTACGACCTGACAACCCTTTATCTTAGATTGGGAGTGGTTTTGCATAGGTTACGTCTATCTGATAATCTGATTCATTTTTATTAATCATAAAATTACCCCAGGTGACTACTCGATCTCACTTGAAAGTTATCCGTACTTGTTAAGTTACTGGTTACCTTTAAAAAAAGGTAATCCTAAGCACGGTATTGAAAATGGATTACTTTTATTTACATTTAGGGTACACTCAGGTATTAAAAATATTCCTCTAACTTTAGTCTAGCTTTGAACAATAGTAGGTAATATTTAATTATTTTACTCTACTTTTTTTACTGATGGTAAACGATCTAGTCAATGTCATAAAGTTTGCTAAATGTCTTCTTTATGCAGACGACTTAAAAATATATATGGAAATTAACAGTGAGAAGGATTGCGAACTTCTGCAACAGGATATGGATGCCATCATTCAGTGGTGTGCAATAAATAAAATGCACGTAAACCCTATATAGTAAATGTCACATTATGTCATTCGGACGTAGAAAGAAACAGTTTTGTCACTCGTACAAACTAGGAGAACATTTGTTGTCTAGAAGCTTAGCGGTGAGAGATTTGGGAGTTATATTTGATAAAAATCTCACATTTAATCAACACATCACCACTATTGCGTCCGAATCTTGTAGACGTCTTGGTTTTGTAATACGTAATATGCGAGATCTCCGTGATCCGCATGTTATGAAACTTTTGTTCAGCAGCCTCGTGAGAAGCAAACTCGAAAGCAGTGCCTGCATATGGAATCCACATGAAGTCAAGTTCATTACTATGCTGGAAAAAGTTCAGAAGGCATTCCTGAGGTACGAGTACCTATATAAACGGACTTATGGGTATTACCCTTTCTTTTACCCCACAGTGTTTCTACTTGGTGCATTAGGAATGAATTCTTTGGAAGCAAGGCGTAGTAAGAATGAATTAATCATTGCGTTGAAGGTATTGCGTGGAGACATAGATTGCTTTGAACTGCATGTGCAATTATGTCGACTGCATGTTCCTGATAAGTACCTTGTTAGGATTCGACCCACTCGGCCAAGATGTCTTCTCGCGCTCCCCAATTGTAAGACTGTTTTGTATGCTCAGTCCCCTCTCTGCCGAATGATCAGTGGCCTGAATTCAGTCCACAACTACTCTTTGTACACTGACATCTTCAATGATTCATGGAGTCAGATTCTGAAAGTTTTTTCAGTTTTTTGTGTACGTAATAATGTTGTAAATGTGTCTAGTTGTATGTATTGACTATATTTTTATTACAATTAGAATTGAAATTGTATAGTACTTCGGTATTTTTTTAATTAATTGCTGTAATTGGGTTAAACCCGTTGTAATTAAATAAATAAATTAAATTAATTGTGTATGTACTTTTAAAGATGTGCAGCAAATCAAACGGGAACCAGAAGAAACACAGCATCCCGGCGACGAGTTACCCTTGGATCCGGATGGAGCCGGCAGCCTGTACGAAGATCATCAGATCAAAGACGAGATGGTCATTGGAGCTACTGTCTTCCAAAAGCAGACCATTGAATACTTAGGTAAGCTACTAGTTTAGTTATTGGAGTGTCTTTATACTCGTACTGGAGGTATTACAATCTGCGAGTTTAGTCATACATACTTACATAATTTTTCATTTTGCGTGAGTACGAGGAGGTGATGAGGAAAGCTTTATTTATTCAGGATGTAAGGGACGGTGTACTGACAACTGAAAGGGCGTGCTCAGTCAACGAAACTGAGCAACTTTCCCAAAAAATCATTTTTGGGAAACTGAAAAAAAATTTGATCTCCATACAAATTGTTCACTTCGATCGAACAGTTTGTATGGAGAGGTCAACAAATTCAGTTCCCAAAATATTTCTTTGGGAAAGTTGTTCAGTTTCATTGACTGAGCACGCCCTTTCAGTTTTCGGTACACCGTCCCTTACACCCTGTATATGATAAATTTTTTTTCGTTTATTCCAACGGTTACTTACACATTTTTCAGCTAGTCAAAACCTTAGAGCAACGCGTCAAACCGCTCAAGCCCGTTTCCGGGTTTTGCGCGCGTAAATACTCGTAGTGTTACTCTATGGTCAAAACCAATGGGCTAAAGCTGTCAGAAAATACAAGTTTGTAGAACAATGTTATCATTTCCGTCAAATATACTCTGGTTTTAGGGTCAAAGCTGCAAAATAGATTGGTAAACGTTGGAATGAACGAAAAAATGGATCATAATATGTTTCTTTTTATTTTCTCTTTCTTTTTATTGGTGTTTGTTTTTGTGGGAAGGAGCAGAGTAAGTTAGTTGGTATAGGGAGGCTTATACCCAGCAGTGAGACGTGTACATAAGTTACAGTCAGTTGGTATGATATTATCTTAATAATTTGCACTTATGATAATCATAAGTTTTATTAATAATGTAAAAATACGAATTCATATATATACATAACTATGTATACAGAGTAGAATTTTTAACGCCACCTGGAGGGAAAGTACTCTTAATACTGGAGATAGATTTTTAAAGGAAACATTCCTTGTTATAAAAAAAAAAACTGCATTCAAAGATATTCGAAAATTCGCTTGCCTCATCCAGGACTCAAACTGGCTATTATCTGAAAAATAACACCCTGTACTTTTACGATCGATAGGGTCAATCATAAGGATGAAATCTCTTTAACAAATATTGTTAGTAACTAAGAATATTCTTTGACGTCATTTATTCATTAAAATGACGAAGTACTATTTATAAAGAAGATTGCGATTTGCACGTGTTTATAAGGTACGACATAACTGCGTGAGTCCCTAGGTAGATTATAACCCTTTTTTCCGTTCAATTATAATAAGTTTGGTGTTCCTTTCATTTGATTTATCAAGTTTGTTATAGAGGTTTGATCCTTATCTATCATTGACCCTATCGTTCGATGCCATAAAAGTACAGTGTTATTTTTTCACATTTTAGCCGGTTCGAATCCTGGGTGTGACATGGCAAGCGAATTTTCGAGAATCTTAGAATGCAGTTTTATTTCTTTAAAAATGCATAGTGGTTACGTTGAAAATTTCACCCGGTAATAGGGCTATAGGTCTTAATGAAATAGTGTAATTTTACGAGTAGCTTGTTACAAAATGCGTTATCAGCTGACGCAGTTTCTATGGGAGGTCAAAAATTTATTTTTCGTATTTCGACCTATGTTCCTTCGGGAAAGTTGTTAAGTTTCATAGTCTGAGTAACATACTCAAATTATGTTCACCATTTAATTAGGACCTTTAGTCTTTATTTATTTAGTCTTTATTAAAATAAGCCTTGAATAAATGATAATGGAAAATTGTTTGTGTGTCCCGCAGTGGTGAAGAAGAAACCGAAAAAGAATGAAGAGGCAGAAAAACTGTCAGCAGAGAAACCTGTCCCAACTGCAAGAAAAATGGATAAAGTAGTGCTACAAAAAACCCGAATGAGAAAGAATTCTCCATCTGAGAGTAAACTACCGGATATGTCTGTTCGTTCAGACAGTCAACATGAAGTATCAAAAAAACCAGTCGGCACAAAGAATAAAGTGAAAATCAATAAAACTGCAGATAAGAATCCCAGTCTCCAAAGTCCTAAGCCGGTTACAAAGAAGGCGGAAAACGATAAGTCTTTTTCAAATAAGAATGTAATTGTTGTTAGAGTCCTTGAATATGCGTGTGACATTTGTGACTATTCAACAAATAAGGCAACAAATTTAAACGCACATTTACGCGCACACACTGCTTCTAAGAAGTTTTGCTGTGATACGTGTTCTTATATAACTACCAAAAAACGTATCTTAATTAAACATTTAAAAACACACTCCAATAAAAAACTTCTCGATTATAAGACTTGCGAAACAAGATTCAAATATCTAGGTAATTTAAAACAACACCTCAGAATTAACACACCAGGGAAACCATATACTTGTGATGTGTGTTGTAAAAGCTTTATCCTAAAGTCTAATTTAAACAAACATTGTCGCATACATTCAGAAGGGAATCCATATTGTTGTGATGTCTGTCATGAAAGCTTTAATCGAATGTCTCATTTAGACTTACATCGGCGAATACATACAGGGAAGAAACCGTATTCTTGTAAATTATGTGATAAGAAGTTCACTCGAAATACCGGAGACAAACCGTATTCTTGTGAAGTATGTGATAAGAGCTTCAAACAAAAGTCTTATTTAGTCGAACATCGGCGTTTACATACTGGAGAGAGACCATTTTCTTGTGAAGTATGTGATAAGAACTTCAATAAAAAGTCTACTTTAGTCGTACATCGGCGATTACATACGAGAGAGAAACCGTATTCTTGTGATGTATGTGTCAAAAGCTTTAACCTTAAGTCTTCTTTAGTCAGTCATATGCGCATACATACAGGAGAGAAACCATATACTTGTGATGTGTGTGATAAGAAGTTCAATCAAAAGTCCGCTTTAGTCGTACATCGGCATTTACACACAGGAGAGAAACTGTATTCTTGTGATGTATGTCTTAAAAGCTTTATTTATAAGTCTTCTTTAGTCAGTCATATGCGCATACATACAGGAGAGGAACCATATTCTTGTAATGTATGTGATAAGAAGTTCAATCACAAGTCCAGTTTTGTCGTACATCAGCGTTTACATACAGGAGAGAAACCGTATTCTTGTGATGTATGTCTAAAAAGCTTTAGTGATAAGTGTTATTTAGTTAAACATCGGCGTTTACATACTGGAGAGAAACCATTTTCTTGTGATGTATGTGTTAATAAAAGCTTTAATCTTAAGTCTTCATTAGTCAGTCATCTGCGCATACATACAGGACAGAAACCATATTCTTGTGAAGTATGTGAAAAGAGTTTCAATCGAAAGTATAATTTAGTAGTACATCGGCGATTACATACGGGACAGAAACCGCATTCTTGTGAAGTATGTGTTAAAAGCTTTAATCGTAAATCTTCATTAGTCAGTCATCTGCGCATACATACAGGAGAGAAACCATATTCTTGTGAAGTATGTGAGAAGAACTTCAAACAAAAGTCTAATTTAGTAGTACATCGGCGATTACATACTGGAGAGAAACCATTTTCTTGTGAAGTATGTGATAAGAACTTCAAACAAAGGTCTACTTTAGTCGTACATCGGCGTTAACATACTGGAGAGAAACCGTATTCTTGCGATGTATGTGCCAAAAACTTTAATCAAAAGGTTGTTTTAGACAAACATCGGCGCATGCACACAGGACAAAAATGACCATGTAAATAAAAAGGCCGACCCAATTGCGTGTCACGCGCAATAAGTTCCATACATGCTTTGAGAATTGATATTGTTATTATATTCGAATAAGGTTTATGAAGTTGTAATAAATCTTTACCTACATCTCCAAGTGTATTTTTTAAGTTACGGCCAGTTGCACAAAGCGTCCTTAAAGTTAAAGCTCCTTTAAATCTAACCCGAAGCGGTATTGGAACTGATAAGAAGTCCTTGACTGTTGCCTCGACGAGCGCGTGGTGGGCCAGAATACGGGGGACAAGACAGGAAGAGGAGTAAATTGCTCCTCACAATGAACCACCAGTGCTTGCGGCCTGTTCTCAGGTGCAAAGCACTTCTGATCTGATCGATTTATGAGGGGAAACGTGGGCTTGGGTGCTCTGGTTCGCTGTCGGTTTAGGTGATGCAGGCTTCTCTTGTTTTCACCTTCATCTCCCAGTTTTCTTTACATTTAGTTATAAAAATTTGTTTATGTATTAAATTATTCAGAGATTTCTTCACATATACTTTAACGACTGTTTGCGCCACAAATGGCTGAAACTACAGGAAGACTGAAGAAATTCGACAAGTTTTGAGGGGTATAGAAACCAAAAACTGATGAATATTTTTTTTTCTTTAGCCTGGTTTGTCCCACTGCAGGGCAAAGGCCTCCCCTTTTTCTTTCCAATTGTCACGGTCATGAGCCATGCCCTGCCAACTCTTCATGAAGGCATTGTGAATAATAGGGAAAAAAAAAAATTTAAAGTAAGCAACATTGGGGTGATTGGACTAGAACTTCTTGATACTTTTTGTACTTGCGGTAGGGTCACGTCGCGGGACCGCGCGATCGGTGGCACGAGACCTCCGATTTCGAAACAGCAAACAAAACAGCCGTCTAGGTATTTTTTAGCACAAAATAAAAAAAAACTCCTTAATTCAAACACTAATTCAGCATACATTGCGCGTTGAAGATATTGGAATTAACAGAACCAAGCCTTCCAGCAATGTATGCCGAATTAGTGTTTGAATTCAGGAAGGTGTGATTTCAACTTAAAAAAACCGGCCAAGTGCGAGTTGGACTCGCGCCCTAAGGGTTCCGTACCTATCTACCATATGATATACTAAAAGCTTTTGCTCTTTGATTTTAAAAACTCCGCGACCATCCAACTTGTCCCCTCTTTTATATAAAAAAGTTCTTGAAACGGGAGCTCACCTTAATTGGTTAGTATTAGATGTGAGAAAAATTGAAATATTTAATGATTTTAGACTTTTCCCTTTATTTTTACTGTGAGACCTAGCTTCTTGCCAAATTTCATAATTTTAGGTCAACGGGAAGTACCCTGTAGGTTTTGCTTTTTTGCATAAATGTGATGACATAAAAAGCCATATCTTTTGATTGCGTTGTTGTAAAAAATTTAAATTTTCAGATCTTGTGTGGTTTATGGACCTTAATATTCGTTATCAATTTCAACCTGATACCTCTTCTCGTTCGTGAGAAAAAGGGTCTTGACAGACAGACAGACAGACGGACAACAAAGTGATCCTATAAGGGTTCCGTTTTTATTTTGAGGTACGGAACCCTAAAAAGAAACAATTTAATGCTGATTTTGATATTGCTTTATTTAACAGTCAATAACAGTCCATACCTACATACAATAAAGTTAAAGCTATAAATATAATTTGTTAAGACTAATGCAGGAATGTACTTAATTTATACCATAATATAGTAAATAAGGAAATAATATTTACATTTGCTTAACGGATAAAATTAATTAAAGCAAACCATATTAACGTCATTAAAAAGTAGATAGAGCTGACTTAATCCAGGGAGTAAGGGAGAGGTTGGCAGAAACTGAGATGGCATAATCGATTAGTTGACGAAACTGAGCAACTTTCACCAAGATACTTAATTTAAAAATCAGCCGCTCCATACTTAATTACAAATTTTATTGGACCGTTTGTATGGAGAGGCCGATTTTATTTACGTTTTCTGTGATGTTTCTTGGTAAAAATGTTGTTTAGTTTTATCAACTGATAATGCCCTTGAAATTTTTGGCAACCTGTCCATTACACCCTGTATATGATATCTCAGGCACTTTTGTATTATTGGTAGCGACACGTAAGTTTAGCGCTGATCGAAATGTAGAGGGGATAGCTGCGCATGAGTGCAATCGCGCACGCAATACAATAGGGAATATGCATACATTTTTTTTAGTCCCATTTATTAACAAAATATGAAAAACCGTAGTAGAGATGACAAGAAGTGAAATTAAAATTGGCTGAACTACGGCTGATATAATCATTTAAAACTATCTAGCTACGCGCCGATTAGACAGAGATATCCGACATGGCATGTGACGTCACATGCCACTACGGCCATATAAACTTCGTATTAAATTTCGTTTTGCTAGAACGAGATAGAAACAAATCTTCGTTGGCTTATATCTTTTTAAATTTCATAGTTATTCGAAAAATTATTTTAATAAATTGTTTATTACATGAATGAGGATATTTTTTTAAAATAAAGAAACATCATGCATATTCCCTATTATAACTGAGCGAGAGAGAGAACAATAAAGGTCAGCGCTAGAGTTTCGTGCCGCTACTTTCAGCTTAAATGCTACAATGAGAATGATGAATATTAAGGCAGTTGCTCAAATATTCTTTAAAATTAAATCTATTGCAATCCCTTCCTGTTTTGCTGCCAAAGAAAGAGACAGCAATTATAAAGGAGCTTTAACTTTAAAGATGCTTTGTGCAACAGGCAGCACGAGATTTTATCCTCTGATAAAAAACTAACTGGAACGGAGTTTAATGCATATTTATTTTTTATTGAATTTGCCTTCTTTTATTGTATGATGAGATGAAATATTGATTATAATTTCTATTGCAACTATGTTTCAATTTTTGTTACTGTATTTTGCCTGTTTTTATTAAGGATTTAATCCTTAAAATAATAGGGAATATGCATTGTTTTTATTTTTTTAAAGTTATCCTTATTTATGTAATAGACAGCCTATTAAAATTATTTTTCGAATAACCATGAAATTAAAAAAATAAGCGATGTCAAAGATGTGTTTCTGTCTCTTTCTAGCAAAACGAAATTTAACACGGAGTTTATATGGCGGTAGTGACACTGTCCATGTCGGATCTCACTGTCTAATCGGCGTGTAATTAATAGTTTTAAATGCTAATATCTGGTTGATTGAATGATTTCAATTTATATTAACTTTCTGTCATATCTACTACGGTATTTTCATATTTTGTTAATAAATGCGATTTAAAAATATGCATATTCCCTATTGGCGAGAACCAAATCCTTAATAGAATTCTTTACAGAATCACATAATTTACACTTAAGCAAAGTTTTGTAATATTAAGAGGCTATCGACCTACTTGAAAAATAAAATTTTATTTCGTTCCGTGCCGAAGATAATGTCAATCTTCAATTCATTCACTTACACAAATCATACAAGTTCATAATAAGTCTTTTAAAAGGCCACAAAAACGTGGCACGTTTATTAAGCACTCATTTCGTTTATAAAATAATAGGTCTTTACCTATGAAATTGCCGTTTTGTATGGCGAATTTTAGGTAAACTCAATTTTCAGTACATTTTTGCATTTTTCTTAGGAATTATAAATCCAATTATTTTTATTTTTTAAGGCATTATTGGCAAGACATTAAGCTAACAGAAGCTTAACTTTGATTTTCGAAAAATATTATCTGTAAAAAAATATAACAAATCTAATGATGAAATCGGACGACAATTAAGACGAACAATTTTCGAACCTTTAATTTTATATATCAAACTAAAAATAAAAACTTTATTTTATGCGTAAATTGATAACCTTGAAGCCAACTTACAAATATAAGACAAATGATTAATCTGTAAGAAAATTTCGGCAATTTCTTAGGTAAAGACCTATTATTGCATAAAAATTTTCTTTCATTATACAGCGTCAATTTTCATTGGTTCTGCTCCCGAAGCCCAGTGATTCTACTCATGATAACAAGCAACATTCGCGAAGAAAAATTTTTTTTACTCTAAAATAATTTTTCGTCCCCCCATAGTAAAGTGGTCACGCGATCGACACATTTTGCATAGGAAGGCGAAAAATGTTTTTGAGTAAAGATTTTTTTTCTTCGGGAAAGTTGCTTGTTATCATGAGTAGAATCACTGGGATTCGGGAGCGAAACCAATACAAATTCAATTTATTTTTGAGATTTAGACACAGCAGGTGTCACTGTTACAATTTCTCAATAGATAAAGAGGAAGAAAAATTTACCGTACCGACGCTCTACCAACTGGGCTATCGCGTCTTCAAGCGGCTAGTTCAAATTTCTCTCCTTATTCATTATACACTTGGTCGCTAACACGACGACTAGTGCCATCTACACTTGGCGTATAGCACTGTATGGGCCGATTAGTCCTTGTGGGCACAAATCGAACGATGAATGCTTTTTCTGGTTTGAATAAATTTATTTTTCACTTCTCATGCTCTGAAAGTGCTTCTTTGTGCAGGATATAGGCTGCACAAAATATAATTTTGTGCACCGCGGGCATGCAAGTAATCGCGGTGGTGTCCGCCCTGCGCGCGGGCCTGCTGCACCCCCCATGCGTCAACATATTCTTCACTAAAGCAGAACAACTCATTCTTCAGTTACATTTAGAGAGTACTTTTACGTTTTATTTCCTCGCAATCAAAATGAAAAGCAGAGTTTATAACTCGTCCACAAAACCATTTTATCCTCGACATTACTATCAGCCCTCGCCTTCGGCTCGGGCTGCTAAAAGTCTCGGGAAAATGGTTCGTTTAGTGCACGCACTTGTTGTAAAATCTACTATTTTCTTCCTCTTTATTTATTGAAAAAAAAATGAAAATTGACGTTGTATTATACGTTAGATTTAGCTGCTTTATAGAGCTGCATCTGGTACACTAAGTACAAACGGCCGCACTTGAATGGAAACACTTTGACCGTGAGCAGGTCTCTGGTTTTGTTTCTACTGCCTTGCAGCCGTGCGTACAAAGTAACTCTAGCCCTGACGGTTATTATCTGCGCATGGGTGACAGGCGGAGAGCCAATGAATGGTTTCGCGGGTAGATTTTCATACTTCAGGGTTAATAAAACTTTTTTGTTACATTTTGGTGTCAATTCTGGCACAAAAAAAAATTGTTGTCTCAAATAGCAACACTTTAGGGCCTATCAAATCTAGTTTAATTTGTTCTCGGGGGTTATTTTTGAAGCCCTTGTCACATTTTAGTGTTTGCTCAGAATAGAAGTTTAAACAATTTTCCCAAACAAAATTACATTTACATATTTTTAGCCACCAACCTTGAACCGACATTTCTGGAAGGCTCGTCTTAATAATTTCAGTTTTTTTGTTCTGAGTATTATATGTAATAAAAAATAACCCTGTATAACAAAAGTAGTATAAATGTTGCATTGATAAGATAAATTTCTGTCAAGTATGAGATTGCAATTTTTTTAATTGATTGCATGGAAAATTAACAGTCTATAACTATATTACACAGTCATTAACTTAAGGCCTTTGCCTTAAGTAATTAATTAGAATAGAAGACAAGTAGCACACAGAAGAGTAAAATATTAATGTATCTAAACGAATATATATAAAGGAGAATTTGAAAACTAGGTTATTTTGCGATGGTTTGTACGGCAAGTTTGTTGTCAATTAAACTACATCTTTAAAGCAATCTCATAGTTGAGAGGGATTTATTAAAACTATCATTGCATTTGATATAATAAGTATAGCTTTATTAGATTATTATTTTAGTTAGTTATTGCAAGACATTACTTAGTTATACAACTGGAGCGCCAGACACGTATCGTTCCGTCTTGCTCTTATGCACAGCTTTGTCTTACTGTCATTCTAATAAAAATCCTGATACACGGTTACCAACCAAGCTCCGATAGAGGTGACCTTGGTCGGTTTCGACTGCGTAGTTCGTGGTTCACAACCAAATTTTTTGTGACCTTCCAACGCCCTTGGTCGTGAAAGAAAGGGTGCTCGCAGACGGATAAAGGATGCAGCTATAGGAAAAAAAATGGTCTTTTACACCTAGTTTATGGTCCTATAGCTTTCTCTTTCTTTCTTATAGTTGCATCCTTGTCGGATTATACATCGTCGACCGTCTGCAGGCACCCAAAGCAGCTTCTTAGGTTAAGGTCAAATAGAGGATGTTGGTTACGTCTTCGACCGTGTAGCTGGTGGTTGACAACCGCATAGATTATAATATGACGTTTGTTGTCTTTCCTAGTGATTGAAAAACAAAAGAAGACCGTCTTCTAAGCAGTGATTACATATATGTTTTGAATCGAACTGCAAAACTGTCAGTTCGTATCACCACATCGTGTTTTTAATCTATTTCAGTGCTTCTTGTCAAGAAACGGACCCGAATGGTTGCAAACCAAGGTGACCTCTGTCCGGGACCTTGTTGCCGACCGTGTATCAGGCACTTTAAGCTACATAAGTTCTCCTGTAATGTGAGGTGCATCACCCGGGTCGCAGCAGACAGCAGCGGTGGCGACAGCGGGAGAGGGGGGGTCAGAAGAGCGCGTGCGCGGGCAGCATGCGCACGGGCAGCGCGCGCCCCCCTCCCCCGCCCCCCTCCCGCTCGCCCGCCCCCTCCCACGCCACGCCCAGCCCGCCCGAGTAGCAGCCGAACAGCAGGGAGGAGTCGCTGCTGTACGCCAAACTGCAACGAGCAAACAACACACATTTAATTAAAATAAATAAGTTTTCACTTCTCATGCTCTGAAAGTGCTTCTTTGTGCAGGATATAGGCTGCACAAAGTCGAATTTTGTGCACCGCGGGCATGCAAGTAATCGCGGTGGTGTACGCCCTGCGCGCAGGCCTGCTGCACCCCCCCATGCCTGACATTGAGAGAGTACTTTTACGTTTTATTTCCTCGCAATCAAAGTGAAAAGCAGAGTTTATAACTCGTCCACAAAACCATTTTATACATATTGGACAACTTTTTACACAAGATCATCTGATCCCAAAGTAAATAGTCAAAGTCTGAAGGGTATCAGAGACGGATATACAAACCTAAATGGATAAATAACACCCAAACACAAAACACTTGTGTTCTTCACACAAATGTTAGCTTTAGGCAAGAGTCATAGCAGGCTTACTACTAAGAGACCTGTGGCGGTATAGTTGGCACTACAGAAAAATAAAAGATGAAATTAGTAAAATTTACTATATTCTAGACAAACGTAAGTTTACTGCAATACGAGAAAAATCAAAGTCAGTGAATGACAACATTTCAAAAAGAGAACACAATTTCGTCATTGCATGCAACCTATAGAGGTCGCTACAGACCTCGCGCACTAGCGACCACGGCCAACGACCAGATTAACTAATTTGGCCGTTGCGGCCGAGTGCGCGACGTTCATATGGTGGCTTCTAGTTATTGCGGCCACTGGCCGTGGTCGTGGCCGCTAGTGCGCTAGTCCCCTAAGCACATCATAGGGCTGTCAACTTTTTACTGCACTAGAGATAATAAAAACAGTACCAACACATCTCTTTCCAATCAGTCAATGGCCAGGCTTTTGATTACAAACTAATTCTAAACAAAGTTATCTCTCCCGCGCTAAGATCGGAAACAAGCTCATGGTCGATGATGGAACGAGCTTACACAGAAGAAGAAGTCCTATACACTTGCGACTTGATATGTGATGGCTGTATCGTACACTGTACTGAAATCAGCATTAGTAGGTCCCACGAGGAGTCCAGGGTTTTAATATATATAATAGTACATATATAGCGAGGGAGACCCTCGCTATTCATGAAGAAGGGAAAACCACATATTACAGTACTATCACTTTATTACGAGTATAATATATCACAATACAATTCAGGTTACCAGGAAGACGCGGATCAAAATCTTTCGGTCCTACATAAATAAACACCGTAACACTAACAATACCGAGTTGCAATATCCCAGTGCCGCCATCTAGCGGTGGCAGTAGTGGGCACACTACATCACCCCCCTCCAGAGACCTACAGACGATAATATGCAGGAAACCGCACTTTACGACCCGAACGCGTCGTGAATTCTGGTTCCTTGGCCACAGGTAGTTTTTGACCCTCTGACTGAAGATTGTGAGGTTGTGAGGGATGAATGATCGGTGTGTGAACTGCAGTGTCTGGGTCACGCAGTATGTGGGCCGGCTTGACGCGGTCCACCGATACCGTAACAACCTTACTATTCACCTTAAGGGTGAAAACTTTGTCACTGCGTTTAAGAACTTCGTATGGTCCCGTATAAGGTGGTTTTAAGGATCCACCAACAGTGCAGTCACGTAAAAATACATGCGAGCAGGTGTCAAGCCCTTTGTAAACAAATGTAGAACGTTTACCGCCATGTCGAGAAGCAGGCTTCGGCTGTAAATTTTGAATAAAATTACGTAGCCGTGACGTGAAACTCGTTGAGTCGACTGTGAAGTCAGACGCCGCAGTAAAGAAATCGCCTGGAAGGCGTAAAGGCTCGCCATAAAGTAATTCAGCAGAAGAAGCCTGAATATCTTCTTTGAACGCGCTGCGAACCCCTAATAACACCAATGGAAGAGATTCCACCCAGTTAGTGCTGTCGTGGCAGATTATGGCAGCCTTTAACTGCCGGTGAAACCTCTCCACTAAGCCATTGCAAGATGGGTGGTATGCAGTAGTGCGCCGATGTTGAAACCCAACTAACTGCGCTAAACTTTTAAAAAAGGCTGACTCAAATTGCGCACCACGATCCGTAACAATATCTTCTGGACAACCGAAGCGCGATATCCAACCACTCAATAAGGCTTTCGCCACCGTTTCTGCGGTAATATCTGCTAACGGTATAGCCTCCGGCCATCGTGTAAAGCGATCAACTGCCGTAAGGCAGTATCGAAACCCCTGCGAGATAGGCAAAGGACCAACCAGATCAATGTGAACAAATTTAAACCTGGCTGTTGGAACTTTAAATGATCCGAGTGGTGAGGAGACATGCCTCGTGATTTTCGCACGCTGACATGCTAAGCAAGTGCGTACCCACTCCCTACAGTCCCGCCTAACACCTGGCCATACATATCTCTCTGCAACCATCTTCGCCGTAGCATTAGCACCTGGATGGCTAAAAGAGTGAAGGCTATCGAAGGCTTTACGGCGAAAAATCTTTGGAATGAATGGCCTGGGGGAATCTGTGCTAACGTCACAGAAGAGAACTGAGCTGGTCCCAGGAAGTCTCACTTTTTCAATGCGCAGTGAACTTGCCTTATTGAGGAGTTGAATGAGCTCAGGATCCGAGTGCTGTGCTGCTGCCAGCTGGTTCGGATCAACAGGCTGAACAATTTCCTCAACCCGAGAGAGCGTGTCGGCTACCACATTATCCTGGCCTGAAATATGGCGGATGTCGGTGGTAAACTGCGCAATGAGGTCTAAATGGCGAAACTGTCTGGGGGAGCAATTTTCCTTCCGGTTGTGAAAAGCAAACGTAAGTGGTTTGTGATCTGTATAGATCGTAAAATCGCGCGCCTCAACCATATGACGGAAATATTTGATGCTTTCATAAATAGCAAGAAGCTCCCGATCGTAAGGTGAATACTTCTGTTGAGTGGGGCTTAATTTATGAGAGAAAAATGCAAGGGGTTGCCAAGAACGTCCATCATGTTGCTGCAAGACTGCACCGATGGCGCTGTCAGACGCATCCGTCACTAACGCAAGCTTAGCGCCACATTGCGGATGAGCTAGTAAGGCGGCCTGACAAAGACCTTCCTTGCAAGCTTTAAATGCTTCGAGTTGTTTGCCTGTTATACTGACCGGATGTGAACCTTTTACTGATCCCGTGAGCAGTGCGTGCAAAGGTGCTTGGTGTTGAGCGGCTTTAGGGATAAAGCGCCTGTAAAAATTTATCATTCCTAAGAACCTACGCAGCTCCCTAACTGTTTTGGGAACAGAAAAAGTTTTGATGGCTTCTACCTTAGCTGGTAGTGGCGATGTACCCTTTGCGGAAATATGGTAACCAAGAAAAGTTACCTCTGAAACACCAAATACACATTTGGCTGTGTTGATTACCATGCCGTACTTTTTCAGACGGTTAAACAGCTGGTGCAGGTGCTCTTCGTGGGTTTTCTGGTCCTTGGAGAAGACCAAAAAATCATCTAAATATGTATAAACGAAGTCCAGACCTCGAACCATTTCATCAACGAAGCGCTGGAACGTTTGTCCGGCATTACGAAGTCCGAACGTCATGAACGGAAATTCGTAAAGTCCGAACGGCGTTGTAATGGCAGTCTTCGCTATGTCTTCAGGATTAACGGGTATCTGGTTGTAAGCCTTTACAAGGTCTATTGTGGAAAAAACGTTGCACCCTGAAAGACTGTGAGCAAAGTCGTGTATGTGCTTGATTGGGTACCTATCGGGTACAGTACGTGCGTTCAGCATCCGGTAATCACCACAGGGACGCCATCCATTGTCCTTCTTAGGGGCGAGATGTAATGGCGATGACCAAGGTGATTCAGATGGCCGGCAGGTACCATTTTGTAGCATGGCTTCAAACTCGGTTTTAGCTATCTTTAGTTTTTCGGGTGCAAGACGGCGTGGGGTACAAGATACCGGCGGCCCAGGTGTCGTGCGAATGTGATGTGCAGTGTTGTGCTGAGGTGTGCGATGAATACCGGGTGGACGAGTGATTTCTGGATATTGAGTTAGTATGTCATGATACACAGAGTTGCCTGAAACTACCTTGACCGAAGAAACATCATCCTTCGCGGAAGCAGGTATACCTGAGGTCGTGAGCGTAGTGCTACCATCGATGAGGCGTTGGTTACGAACATCAACAACTAAATTGTAATATGAAAGAAAATCCACGCCTATTATCGCCTTTGTGACATCGGCGACGATAAACCTCCAAGCAAAGTCACGGCGCAAGCCTAGGTTAAGCACTAAGTGAGCGTAGCCGTAGGTACTAATAACGGAACCGTTTGCCGCACAAAGTTCATAGTCCGTTTTCACTCGACGCTCCTTAAGGTATGTTTTAGGAAAAACGCATAAGTCACTCCCGGTGTCCACAAGAAACTGCAAACATGAACTCTTGTCTGTCACAAATAAGCGACCGGTACTCGGACAGTCGTCGGCCGCCATTATCGACTGCCCGTTGCTTTTCCCGAAAAGTCGCAAGGCTTCACACACTTATGCGCCTTCTGCCCGAACTTGGAGTGGTACCAGCAGATGGGAGAGTTTTCATAACTAGACTCTGATCTAGTAGAAGAAGAACGTCTGCTACGCCGTGAAGTGGATCTGCTTCTTGAACGAGATAATCTATCCAGCTTAGTTGACAGCATCTGAACTTGCCTGGTAAGTGCTGCTATTTGTCCTGACTCTGAAGCAACATCAGGACATGAAGAAGAAGTTGACGCAACTTGTGGGCTCGGAGCGGTGACATCCAATATTTGATCTGCCAACTCGGCTATCTCCAAAAGTGATAACTTAGCTTGCGATGCTAGGATGGACTGTACGCCACTAGGAAGGCGACCTGCCCAAAGGGACCTCAGGAAGTCATCAGGAATATTTGGTCCTGCCAGTTCCTTTAAATGGCGCAAAAACTGCGACGGCTTACGGTCTCCAAGCTCTTCATGAGTCAACAGCTGCTTAAGTTTACGCTCACGGCTCACTGTGAGCCGCTTGATTAGCTCTGTTTTTAAATGCTCGTACTTATTTGGTTCAGGCGGAGCTGTAATGATATCCTCCACGATCTCGGCATAGGCTGGCTCCAGCTGAGACATGGTATAATGGTATTTGGTTGTATCTGAAGTAATACCAGCCAGCACAAACTGGCTCTCTAGTGACGCAAACCAAAGCGCCGGCTTCGCTGGATAAAACGGTGGTATCCGAACACCGATACGATTAACAGACTCACCGCCACTCGTTGATCCGCCACCGTCTTTGTTGGCGGCGGTACCCGATGCGCTCTCATCCTCCAGACCTCCCGCCATGGAACTGAGTTCCGATAACGGGGTCAAAACCAGTGAAACTGCTGAGAGGGTCTCCAGTCACTCTCAGCCCGGCGTGGCGTGGCACACGTGTTCCTCGGGGTCACCAGTATAGCGAGGGAGACCCTCGCTATTCATGAAGAAGGGAAAACCACATATTACAGTACTATCACTTTATTACGAGTATAATATATCACAATACAATTCAGGTTACCAGGAAGACGCGGATCAAAATCTTTCGGTCCTACATAAATAAACACCGTAACACTAACAATACCGAGTTGCAATATCCCAGTGCCGCCATCTAGCGGTGGCAGTAGTGGGCACACTACACATATACAATAGTTGGCCTCTGCCTACCTCGACGGGAAAGAGGCGTGATGTTATGTATGTATGTACAATAGATGATCAAACGAACTCCAGGAGTGAAGTTCGATCGTTATTATATGAGTCGCTTCATTCGAAGATATAATTTGTTTACAAGTAGTCCTTAATTCGCCAGGCAGACGATGCACGCATTTAAGAGTAATTCATTTGATTCTCTTATTTAAAACGATTTCCGTCCGTGTTCACTTCACCACTGTAGCTGACATTCGCTTCATTTTTTAGAGTCTGTACCTATGAACCTTTAAACAAAACTTTGCATTTGGGTGGAAACCACAACTTGTGTCACAGTGTTTGGTTTTTTGGGAGGGAGGGTTGTTATATTATTATATCTTCGAATGAAGCGACTCATATAATAACGATCGAACTTCACTCCTGGAGTTCGTTTGATCATCTATTATATTTCGTCGCTTCATTCTTCAGATATAATTTGTTTACAAGTAGATGTTTAGAGAACAAAGTTTTGTTTGGTTACTGTGAAACAACTGTATATACAAGATGTTCTAGTTTAATTATCTAAGCCAACGAATTACAAATAGTAATTCGTTGAAAAAATCTGTAATTTGCTGATCCAAGCAGATAATAAATAACCTTTGATTTATACCAAAAGCAAGTATGCAACAAAAATCAACTTATATAATAAGTTACTCATTCGATACAACTGATATTACAAAATCATCTACCTACTGGTCTAATATATCAAACTAATAAAAGTGCTAGACGTGCTGGTCCAGCCAGCTGTTTTCACGAGTCGAGGCTGAGAGAGTTGCAATTTTGCAAAGCGGGGAAGATGCATGTGTCGACAAGTCTTCTCTCAGATAGTGTTTCTGGTAAATCAACCAGCTTATAAATCACAGCTGCTTAAGCTGATTAACGTGGATGTTAATTGATATTTACAATTTTCCTACATTGGCAGTTCTTGATTTTATTTTTTGAACAAAAATATGGACAGAACACGAGTGCATAATATATTCAGTTAAATAATATTAGAACAATATCGGCTAATCTTAGCCCGCAGTGGAAGTTTGATTAAATACGTTATGGCTATCTCAACTCCATTATTTGCAAAATAATATAAGTATTCACTTTTTATTATTGAAAATTTTTGTGCCCCATGAGCAAATAGTGAAATCGCTGATCTGTTCATTTTATTTTATATCATTAACTCTAAATTAAGGGACTATTTAGATACACACTTATTTACTTATTAGTTGTGTGTCCCAAGTAACTATTACGAGTACTAGGCCGATTAGGCTTGTGATTGTAAGTAGAAGAAGGTTTTAAACCAATTATTGGTTCCAATTCTATCACCTAATAAGTAAGTAGCAAAGATTACGGCAAACGATGATTGTCAAGAGATCCGTTGTACAGCTGTTCATACGAACCAAACATCTCGTCACGTTGTTTTGTTAAAAATAACAGTAGTTGTTGGTTGTAGGACTATCAAACACGTTTGCATTTTTTCTGGGGGCAAGCTGTTACCCAAAGCGTATTTTGACATATATTGTTAAATAGGAGCCTCAGACAGCGAAGCTCAAGAGAACATCAGTGCAAGCGAGAGGATCAAGTGGCGCGTGAATGCTACCCGCAGGACCTGTAAGATTAGTTAAAAAGGAACAGTATACTCTGATATGGATTATAAAAGTTTCAAGTGTTGAAGGACACTTATTTTGTATGATATAAATAATTAAGATGGGCTAAAAGGCAGAGAAGGCCTTGTGAAAACACAAAATACTGGTGCCTTCGTCATCAGTAATTTTTCCCAAATATAAAAGGAACCGGAACCGCGTAAAATGTCCAGGTCAAAGGATAAAGTATCCATAGCTACAGCGTCTGGATCTAGTTTTCATAAAAAAAAAACATAAATCGCTAAGGATTGTCGCTAAGAGCAAAACTAAGAGTACAGCGAACTTTAAAGCTGTGTCTTAAAAGTTTGCACACAGAGCCCGGGAGTGACTTTCATTGACTCAGCTGGCACCTGCGGCAATTTGTTTCGTAAAATTTAAATAAATAAATATTGTGCCAATCGTACCATTGCATATTTTGACAAGTTATTTGTACAATATGGTATGGTACCTACATACTCTTTTTTTTTTTTTTTTTATTGGTTGTAACCTTAAAACAAATATTTTACTTCTTCGGCCTTCTTCGTAGCCTTTGGTTTTATTTACTGCTCCACACTAGGTACTAGTTAGGGAGTTGTCTGTATTTAATTACTTTCTGTAAGACAAGTATCTTATGATGGTCAGGAATTTGTAGAAACATTACCATACCATCAGATAAGATCTTCTAAAATATCATAATATTCATAAGGCACGGTTGTAAAATCGTAAAGAATTATATAGCGTGACTTCTTTCATATATTATGTTGAAAATTTAAATGTAGAAATTTTCGGTCATCTTAAAAACATAAATTAAGAGATGGGCTTTTCGTAGCAAGGAAGCCGTTTTTTTTTTTCAAAACATATTTTTTGAGGCGGTTGAATGACACGTTGCAATAGGTACATTTATTTCTTGGATTTAGAATAAATCGGTTACAGCTATTGCGTTTTGATGCTTTAAAATTAGGTACCCAATATAAATTCCGATGGAATGTAACTCGTAACGGTTGTAACGCTGGAAATAGGAACTTATTCTCCAGTTAAAATCAATATAAACTTTGTATATTGGCTTTTCTTGAGGGTAAATTTTAAACGTGGATTTCACGTTACATAGCACTACACGAATATTATTTCCTCGTTTTTCCCAGGTAACACTAGGATACTGTGGTGTTTAGGGTTCATGCTTATGCATGTATTATAACAACATTGTGGTTATGAAATATTGCGATTTTCTACTTCGTAGAATTATCCGGACACAGGAAGTGTTGAAAAAAAAACATTGTATTATACCAGCATGTACTTGTGTTACGGTTCTGTGCTGGAGCATGAGTTTTGGATGGATTGTAACTTTTAGTCGATGCTGCTTGAGCTTGGGGATAAGGCCAGAGCCTGCCTGTAACCTCGCTCCCCCCCCCTATTTGACGGGTAATGAGGACCCGACCAAGGCTTCTTCTGCTGGGTTAAACGAGCTCCCGACGTTTGAAAAGATGCATCTTTATCTCTCAATAGTTTTATTTGCTTTAACTTTTTTATAAAAACAAGTTTTGTCTTTGACAGATACTTGTACATGCAAGCGGAGATATTTTTATCTAAGCCTGGAATTCAATTAGCAATTTAGTATCGGTGTTTGTAATCATTTACAATAAACCGGTATTAGGTGATATTTGAGAAGTATGTGCTTGTCTATAGGCATGCCTTTTTTCAATATACTTAGGCGTACAAAAGTTCGACAGTGTGTCGTGAATATGATAGAGAACAAGTTTGGCGTATCAGACGTAGACGCCTAAGGTGTCTCGAAGACTCCTCAGGTGTCCAGACCTTAGGTGTCGGTTGGTCCAGGGCTGGCATGATCTTTTGCCTCGTGGACGGTTTTGTTCTCTTTACTATTACTGGCACCCAAAAATAAAATTTTAGTAGGTGGGTATTTTACAATAAAAATATTCTGGTTATGGTTAACAAACAAAAAGGCTTGTTGTGAAAACTAAAGACAATGTATCGTAGACGACACACATAGATGAACTTGATATTATTGTTTTCATTGACGATAAATTTTGACGTTAAGTCACAGTTACCGCCGTCGCAATTGACTCTCAGTCAATGCCGACCTTAACAATAAAAAGTTGACTCTCAGTCAATAGCAATTTTAATATCGCATATTGTAATAATTATTTGGCGTTTACTTGTAGTTAACGCCGTTACGATTGACTCACAGTAGAGTCCGACGTGAAAATAGATAACTTGTATTTTGATGCATGATTTATGTTGATATAGTTTGACATAACTCGCAGTTAAGCCGTCGTTATTGACTCGCAGTCAATCCCAACAACTAACAGATAGTTTGGCGTTAACTCGCAGTTAACACCGTCGTTATTGGCTCGCAGCCAATCCCGACAGACAATAGATAGTTGAATCGCAGTAAAAATATATTCAGATGTCGATTTTTGTCTATATTATTTGGCCATAACTCGCAGTTAAGGCCGTCGCAATTGACTCGCAGTCAATCCCGACATAATAATAGATAGGCAACATTATACATCACGTATTTTCAATACTATGTGGCGTTAACTCGCAGTTAACACCGTCGCAATTGACTCGCAGTCAATCCCGACAAGCAATAGATACTTGGTAACCCACAGTTCATATCTATGTAGATATCGCGTATTGTCAATATTATTTGGCCTTAACTCGCAGTTAACGCCGTCGCAATTGACTCGCAGTCAATCCCGACATAATAATAGATAGACAATCGCATTCCATCATATCCATTCACGTAACACATCGTAAATAATATTAGGCGGTAACTCGAAGTTACTGCCGTCGCAATTGACTCGCAGTCCATTCCGACGTAAGTTGTTCTGTGATTCACTTGGTAATAAATGTTTAAAACACAAAAAAAAAGAAAATATATTTCATTTTTTACTTACCCTCGTAACTTTCGCCATTAGACGAAAAAACATCTAACACACGTCATACACACGTATACTTAATACGTCGGTAACGTTTAATTTTGTTACTTTCCTTTATTTTTACTTTGTTTGTCGGAAGGTAAGAAAAGATAAAATTGTATGACGTAAACGAAGGCTAAAACTATTAAGCCTGTGTAGGTGGTAATGAAATTTTGTAGTAATTAACTACAAAAAAATATATATATATAAATTGAAAAGGTTTCAAAATCTCTCGATTAGACAATGTTCTAACATTTGTCGGAATTATCATAAACAAAATGTCATTATATGGTTTACGTCTATCTTATTAAATTTTCCATAATTTTCGTAAAAGTTCTGGGTGCGACCGATAGGTCATAATCATGGTTGTTACGTTGTCATGTTACGTTTTTGTATACAAAACAAGTAACTGGAGGTATCGGGCCGCAAGATACTCGTAGGCCGTAATAAACACTTCAATTTGTTTAGCAAATTTAAGAATAGAACATGTGGGTAATCTTGAAAATTTTTCTTTCTTAGAAAGAATTAATAATCAAAACAACACTTACTGAAAAGTTTTGAATCCAGTACGATTACACTAACACACGGAGCAAAAACTTATTTTATCGAAAATAATTTTAAATATTTGTAATTTAACTTCAATATTACAACTTCAGGTATAATCTATCTACTTCTTATTGAACATTGCGCTTCGGCATGGGACGCGTGCGTTCACTGCCCCGCACGAATAAGGAATGAAGCGAATGTCAGCTACAGTGGTGAAGTGAACACGGACGGAAATCGTTTTAAATAAGAGAATCAAATGAATTACTCTTAAATGCGTGCATCGTCTGCCTGGCGAATTAAGGACTACTTGTAAACAAATTATATCTGAAGAATGAAGCGACGAAATATAATAGTTGACGCAAGGTGTAATTACCACTTACATCAATGGGGCACAGCAATTCTCCTGACTGATCACTGCCCTGGTAGGAAATTTGTTGGAGCTCCAGCACCAGCTTTAGTCGAAATAATATAGCTTGGTTAGATTAGGTTAGCTGGAAGAACTATGCGTCAGAGCAGGTCGGATCGATCCCTGTCTCGCTCGCTCCAATATGTATTGCATCGCTCCGTCTTGCTCTTACTAATCAAAGTACATTACTTCGACACATCACTATACCCACCTCAGCAGCGGCGCGGGCTTGTCTGCGCGTGGTATGTATCCCAGCTGCCGTAGGTCCCACGAGGAGTATAGTCGCACGTCTCCTGCAGTCACTCACCTCAGCAGCGGCGCGGGCTTGTCTGCGCGTGGTATGTATCCCAGCTGCCGTAGATACCACGAGGAGTATAGTCGCACGTCTCCTGCAGTCACTCACCTCAGCAGCGGCGCGGGCTTGTCTGCGCGTGGTATGTATCCCAGCTGCCGTAGGTCCCACGAGGAGTATAGTCGCACGTCTCCTGCAGTCACTCACCTCAGCAGCGGCGCGGGCTTGTCTGCGCGTGGTATGTATCCCAGCTGCCGTAGGTCCCACGAGGAGTATAGTCGCACGTCTCCTGCAGTCACTCACCTCAGCAGCGGCGCGGGCTTGTCTGCGCGTGGTATGTATCCCAGCTGCCGTAGGTCCCACGAGGAGTATAGTCGCACGTCTCCTGCAGTCACTCACCTCAGCAGCGGCGCGGGCTTGTCTGCGCGTGGTATGTATCCCAGCTGCCGTAGGTCCCACGAGGAGTATAGTCGCACGTCTCCTGCAGTCACTCACCTCAGCAGCGGCGCGGGCTTGTCTGCACGTGGTATGTATCCCAGCTGCCGTAGGTCCCACGACGAGTATAGTCGCACGTCTCCTGCAGTCACTCACCTCAGCAGCGGCGCGGGCTTGTCTGCGCGTGGTATGTATCCCAGCTGCCGTAGGTCCCACGAGGAGTATAGTCGCACGTCTCCTGCAGTCACTCACCTCAGCAGCGGCGCGGGCTTGTCTGCGCGTGGTATGTATCCCAGCTGCCGTAGGTCCCACGAGGAGTATAGTCGCACGTCTCCTGCAGTCACTCACCTCAGCAGCGGCGCGGGCTTGTCTGCGCGTGGTATGTATCCCAGCTGCCGTAGGTCCCACGAGGAGTATAGTCGCACGTCTCCTGCAGTCACTCACCTCAGCAGCGGCGCGGGCTTGTCTGCGCGTGGTATGTATCCCAGCTGCCGTAGGTCCCACGACGAGTATAGTCGCACGTCTCCTGCAGTCACTCACCTCAGCAGCGGCGCGGGCTTGTCTGCGCGTGGTATGTATCCCAGCTGCCGTAGGTCCCACGAGGAGTATAGTCGCACGTCTCCTGCAGTCACTCACCTCAGCAGCGGCGCGGGCTTGTCTGCGCGTGGTATGTATCCCAGCTGCCGTAGGTCCCACGAGGAGTATAGTCGCACGTCTCCTGCAGTCACTCACCTCAGCAGCGGCGCGGGCTTGTCTGCGCGTGGTATGTATCCCAGCTGCCGTAGGTCCCACGAGGAGTATAGTCGCACGTCTCCTGCAGTCACTCACCTCAGCAGCGGCGCGGGCTTGTCTGCGCGTGGTATGTATCCCAGCTGCCGTAGGTCCCACGACGAGTATAGTCACATGTCTCCTGCAGTCACTCACCTCAGCAGCGGCGCGGGCTTGTCTGCGCGTGGTATGTATCCCAGCTGCCGTAGGTCCCACGAGGAGTATAGTCGCACGTCTCCTGCAGTCACTCACCTCAGCAGCGGCGCGGGCTTGTCTGCGCGTGGTATGTATCCCAGCTGCCGTAGGTCCCACGAGGAGTATAGTCGCACGTCTCCTGCAGTCACTCACCTCAGCAGCGGCGCGGGCTTGTCTGCGCGTGGTATGTATCCCAGCTGCCGTAGGTCCCACGACGAGTATAGTCGCACGTCTCCTGCAGTCACTCACCTCAGCAGCGGCGCGGGCTTGTCTGCGCGTGGTATGTATCCCAGCTGCCTTAGGTCCCACGAGGAGTATAGTCGCACGTCTCCTGCAGTCACTCACCTCAGCAGCGGCGCGGGCTTGTCTGCGCGTGGTATGTATCCCAGCTGCCGTAGGTCCCACGAGGAGTATAGTCGCACGTCTCCTGCAGTCACTCACCTCAGCAGCGGCGCGGGCTTGTCTGCGCGTGGTATGTATCCCAGCTGCCGTAGGTCCCACGAGGAGTATAGTCGCACGTCTCCTGCAGTCACTCACCTCAGCAGCGGCGCGGGCTTGTCTGCGCGTGGTATGTATCCCAGCTGCCGTAGGTCCCACGAGGAGTATAGTCGCACGTCTCCTGCAGTCACTCACCTCAGCAGCGGCGCGGGCTTGTCTGCGCGTGGTATGTATCCCAGCTGCCGTAGGTCCCACGAGGAGTATAGTCGCACGTCTCCTGCAGTCACTCACCTCAGCAGCGGCGCGGGCTTGTCTGCGCGTGGTATGTATCCCAGCTGCCGTAGGTCCCACGAGGAGTATAGTCGCACGTCTCCTGCAGTCACTCACCTCAGCAGCGGCGCGGGCTTGTCTGCACGTGGTATGTATCCCAGCTGCTGTAGGTCCCACGAGGAGTATAGTCGCACGTCTCCTGCAGTCACTCACCTCAGCAGCGGCGCGGGCTTGTCTGCGCGTGGTATGTATCCCAGCTGCCGTAGGTCCCACGAGGAGTATAGTCGCACGTCTCCTGCAGTCACTCACCTCAGCAGCGGCGCGGGCTTGTCTGCGCGTGGTATGTGTCCCAGCTGCCGTAGGTCCCACGACGAGTATAGTCGCACGTCTCCTGCAGTCACTCACCTCAGCAGCGGCGCGGGCTTGTCTGCGCGTGGTATGTATCCCAGCTGCCGTAGGTCCCACGACGAGTATAGTCGCACGTCTCCTGCAGTCACTCACCTCAGCAGCGGCGCGGGCTTGTCTGCGCGTGGTATGTATCCCAGCTGCCGTAGGTCCCACGAGGAGTATAGTCGCACGTCTCCTGCAGTCACTCACCTCAGCAGCGGCGCGGGCTTGTCTGCACGTGGTATGTATCCCAGCTGCCGTAGGTCCCACGAGGAGTATAGTCGCACGTCTCCTGCAGTCACTCACCTCAGCAGCGGCGCGGGCTTGTCTGCGCGTGGTATGTATCCCAGCTGCCGTAGGTCCCACGAGGAGTATAGTCGCACGTCTCCTGCAGTCACTCACCTCAGCAGCGGCGCGGGCTTGTCTGCGCGTGGTATGTATCCCAGCTGCCGTAGGTCCCACGAGGAGTATAGTCGCACGTCTCCTGCAGTCACTCACCTCAGCAGCGGCGCGGGCTTGTCTGCGCGTGGTATGTATCCCAGCTGCCGTAGGTCCCACGAGGAGTATAGTCGCACGTCTCCTGCAGTCACTCACCTCAGCAGCGGCGCGGGCTTGTCTGCGCGTGGTATGTATCCCAGCTGCCGTAGGTCCCACGAGGAGTATAGTCGCACGTCTCCTGTCTCAAGTCCACACGCGATGCAGTTGACGCTCACTCCTTCTGGCGCCGCCGAGTAGCAGATACTCGTCACGCGGTCAGACACTTTCACACTCCCTATAAAGAAAACGGACATGTAGATGTATCATCCATCACACTAGCGGCCTGCCTATGAAAGACTATTTGGCTCTGCCTTTAACCGTTATCTAAAGGTCATTAAGTAATTTCAAAGGACCTTTGGCGGCTTGTAGACTCTGAAAACAAGGTTAGTTAAGCCAGCCTATACTGGCTGGATTGTACTGAATATTTAATAAAGTATCAGAGGCTTATCATTCCTTCAGAAGCACGGAAACTTTTAGTTATAATACCACAAGCAGTCATACAACTGGCTTCCGATTACGACGAACTTTGCTTATCTTTTGTAACGGTTAAGAAAAAGCATTTACCGCTTTACTAGTAGTACCATTTACCGCTTTACCTCCTCAGTTTCTTGCACCAAGGAGGATCTTTTTGAAGGCAACCAAAAAGCTATTGCTGTAGCCACATTTTGGGCTAAGTTACTATAAAATCATTTGCCATTGATACGAAAAGAAACAGAAGTAGTACTTAGAAGATAAAAGAAAACGTAGTCATGCGAACATTTTAAAATCGCGAAGGAATATACTTCTGAGCTAGCTTGTTACATCGTCGATGTCATCCCTATTCTCCGGACTACGGAGTGTAAGGAACAGTTTTGCGAAAATTCAAAGGGCATGATCAAAATAATCAACAAAACTAACTTCCAATCAATGAACTATCAGGAAATTAAAAAATAAATCGGCATCTACAGTAAAACTGTCCAATCCAGTTTACAATTTTGTATAGAAAATCAGTAATTATTTCATTTCCTGTAAATTGTTCAGTTTCGTTGACTGAGGCTTGCTGTTCAGTTTTTCAAAAGCTGTCTCTTAAACTGTGTTTATAACGTTAAGAGCAAGCATGCACAAAGAAAAAATCAATAGACACTTACCAACAAACCTCGCATTGACGGTATGCACTCGCACCAACGACTTGTATTTGTACGTGTTGTCCTTCTCATAACTATCGCTGTCATCATCCGCTGAATCTTTCACACTGCCGTCGTCAAGCGCCGCGTTGTCTCCGCGGGGGGTGTGGGTGGGGGCGGGGGTAGGTGCAGGCGCGGGGGGATCGTGCACACTGGCCACGTCGCACAGGGTGGCGCTGATCGTCACGAGTGAGACCGGCAACATGTCGCGGTTTGGCAACGTGCGGATGTACGATAGGCTGTCGAAAAATACGAGGTTAGTTTCGATCCAACACTGCAATTCAGTGACAGACACTGCATCTGAATTTTCGGAATTTTACAATCGATCACTGAATTAGTGAAAATAGATTGTGGTGAAGTGTTTACATCGATGTTATGTCAAGATGTATTATTAGTACTGATTTTATGTCATCATAACATCCCATGAAACGTCCACTACAGGACAGGGAGCTCCCTCCAGAATTCTAGCTTTTGCTTGAAAAATGTGGAGGGGAAGTACCATAGTTACCTCGCTTGTTAGCGTTACGGCTGGCACCATGGACCGCGGTTGTAGGTGACCGCAGTAAGTAAGATGTAAGACACAGGAGGATGCTGCTGCCCATCCTCCAGTTAACCCTTAGTCGCCTTTTACGACACCCACGGGTATGTATGGGTTGGTACTATTCTTTGCCGGCACCACACGGGACCGATTGGACTAATTTTATGTACTCGTATATACATACAATACTTATAAATGTAATGTATCTGTTAATCTTCGAAATATAAATAAAATAAAGTTATTATTACGATCCACTGCCATTGGATTGCTTTACTGGATTGAAACACTGAATCAATGTAGTACGTCTAACGTAAAAGAATGCAACGTTTGATTACGTTTGTTTGTATCGCTACAAACAAACGCAATCAATCTCCTCTGTGGAAAGAAAAACACGCTTTGTCGAGGCGCGTTCCCAAAACGCGCGTCGACGGCGCATAAAAATATAGGTTCTAAGTAGTTTACTAACGGACTTTTTGGCGGGATCTTGGCGTGGGCTCTTGCCTACTCGGTTAAAATTTTTGTTTTTTTTTGTATGTAGTGATTTAGTGGATAGTAAAGATAGTGTTTTATGCAATGAATTAACTACGGAGTGCGCAGTTGATAAAGATTTCAAGTGATCTCGTGTTTAAACCCAGTTTGTGTAGTGTACAAGTCCCAAAAATCCCGCGATACTCGTAGGTGGCGTCAACAAAAACTCCAAATGTTGGGATGGCGTGGCATTAGTACTGCGAGCGAGTAAATACATCCAAACCTCCAAATGATTAGACGAAAACATCTTGTAATTACGTTTTAGGATTCGTGTACAAATGGTACAACGCCATCTATGATTTGCCTCGGAAAGGAGTATAAATACAACGGTTCTTAAGGTGATCTGTGACGGCCAGCTTAGCCCCGAACCCAACTAGATGGAGCCACTGCTGCAAATATAAGGTTTTATTTTTTAATGCAATAAGTACCAACTATGTATGTGCAAAAATTTGATTCGCGTAAATTTCATCGTGCAACTTCAACGCCTAACAACAATTTCGATAAGAAAAATATCTCCTTATGTCCACTAAAGTCAATTACTCTCGTCAGTCCGTGTTTACATGAGTACGATCACTCACACATGCACACAAAACACAACCGTACAGTTTTGACCGCACGCCCACAATCGTAATATTGAACCTAAAATTGCTAACAAAAATAGTACTTTCATTGATTTAGAAATTGCTCAGAAAATGATACAATCAGATTTTAATCAGCTTTGCAAATGGGCGCATGACGTCGGGTTATCTTTAAACTACCAAAAAACAATAGTAATGCATATACGCTCACCTTACCTAAAAAGTACTAATAACTTACCACCTCGAGTTATCGCTCATGAACATATCTGTATGCATCTACAAAATAGTCTAACCTGTGCCTGTGAACCACTGGAAACTGTATTATGTCATACCTACCTAGGTCTGAAAATTGATAACAACTTTAACTGGGCGAATCATGTTGATAGTGTTAGCAAAATTAACAATTCTTAAATGCAAACTACCATATAATACCCTAAGACTACTGTACTTAGCTCTGGCTGACTCTATCATTAGTTATGGTATTTCCAGCTACGGCAGGACCTATAAAACTTACTTAAATAATATATACAGTTTGCAATTGAGATTGCTAAAAACTATTGTTCCATTAAAAATAGGTACAAAAATAACTATGCGAACCTGTTTAAATATTGTAAAGTCTTAAGTATTTACGATAAAGTAAAAGTGGCAATTATATCCGAATATATATAGGAAATCCAATTATTAGATAAGTGGGATAGATCTAGTAATTTGCGACAGCTGTCTAACCGACCCACATATAACACTCCTAAGTATAGCAATGTATATGGAAAGAGACACTGGAGATGCATCCTTCCCTCTGTATTGAACGACTTATCAACTAACATAAAAAATAAAATTATTAATTGTAAAAATGCTAAGCAAGCTCAGTCAATATTAAAATGGCACTTTATCAAACAAAGTGGGAACGATGCATCTGCAGCTGAAACACAAACGCAAACACCTATGTGTTACACCTACCTTACCTATCCCTTATATCTCAACTGCATTGTGGAACTCTTTGGGCGCACATAATCTAATTGAATTCTAGATTAAGCGCCTGCAAAATGTATGAAAAAAAAAAATTTTTTTTCGTAATAAACAGTCTTAAATAAATTTTTTTTTTGTACATTAACTGTATTTTTGTATTAATTAGCGAAAATTTTAACTAAAAATAGCAATATTCGTTCGTTTTTCAACAGAATTGTATGTCCCGCGTAAGAATGCAAGTCATTTGAATTTTTGTATGGAAAACGGATCACCTTAACATGTTGTCTCAAAAAGTCATGGACATTTTCTTCGTAAAGTCCACTATCGCTTTACGGGGGGAGCAATGAACAATTTCCCCACTCGACACTGGCGGTTCGCCATATTTTTAACTTCTAAAAAGTGAAGAAATTCCAAAAACTGAAGAATATTCTAGAACACGACACTGGCAGAAATGTCCCCAAATATGGGTTGACGATTGCCAAATTAATAATAATAATAAACAAAAATAGTTTACTAACTCGTTCAAGTCCCAGAGCACGATCTTCCCGTCCACACTGGCCGTGGCGAGCAGCCCCGCGCGCACGCACACATGTATGTCGGCGACGGGCGCGCTGTGTGCGTGCAGCTGCCTCGTGTGCGCGCGCGGCGGCAGCGCGAGCGTGTGTGCGTCCCCGCGCAGCTGTGTGCAGATCACGCGTCCCGAGAGGTGCCCCATGAAGATGGGGCTCGGCCCGCCCGCGCTTATGCAGGACGTCGTCACTTTTGTTATCTGCATGTTATCAAAATCATTGTACGAGTATTATCTAGACGCTTGAAATATCAATTTTAAATAGATAAAGAGGAAGGAAAATTTGGCGCAAGCCGGATTTGAACCTGCAACTTTCAGCATACCGTGCCGACGCTCTTCCATCCAACTGAAATTTCTCTCGGGAAACAGGACGACTAGCGCCATCTACCTTTGCCTTGTAGCCGCATGTTCAAATACGGCTCACGTAAAATTTTTCTCCCTCTTTATCTATTTAAAATATTAACAGTGACACTAACTGCAGTGCCTAAATGTCATAAAAATATTATTTAATCGTGATTTAATCAAAATTGATGTTTAAAATGGGAGTTCTTTATAAGTTCATGGTTGGCTCTATTCTAAAAATAAATCGAACTTAAAAACTATTACACTTATTTCTACGTCAACCTTCCCATGCATGCTCGACCTAGATCAATTAATGCTTAATGTCTGTTTAATGTCACGGAACAACTAAAACTACATGATTAACTGTTGCAGTAAAACTCAACATATTACAACTCCCCCGAAACTCTGTAAACGGTTTACCCTTCAGGTCGCACGCACAACATCTTTTATAATGCTAAAAATTGAAGTTCTCTGCCTCTCTTGTTCATATGTGACATTTTAACGGTAGACGTTGAAGAAAGCAGTCGTGCACATTTAAATAAAAATATTAGAATTAATTTCGTCAAACTAATATGACCTCGTTTTTGTGATGTGTTTACGTAGCAAATTTGTGAAGTGTTCGAGGTGCCTATAATGTATTTGATATATTATTGAGTACGCATTATAAAGTACCTAATAATGTTTGGCAGTCCTATAAACCAAACCAGCCAATCGCCGGCTCGAGGGAACGTGCAGGAGACCGAAGGACCTGTAGAAATTGTGTCGACTCCGGAAATTCAAAAATGGATGTCTTCTATTGAACAGTATTTAAGTGAGGTATGTACGGTCGCGTCTGAGGGCAAACTAAATTCTGACCAGAAATTACGCATTAACAACTTGTGTCGTAAAATAGGACATGGGACGTCGCAAATGGCTGTGCAATATCAGTCCTTAAAGCAGAAAGCCATCCAAGCAAAGATGTCTATTCAGACCTTAAGAGAAAACGAAGAGTTAGTGGAATGTCTGTCAGAGCTTAAGAAGACCGTACAAGCGACCTGTACTAAACCAACCCAAGAAACTTCTTCCTTTGCCGAGATAGTAAAGAAGGGGTCAAACAATTTTATCCGCCCTAACACGCTCAACTCTGTAGCAATTTTTCCCAATGATAAAAAATCCAGTGACGAGACCAAAACTTTGGTACAAAAGATTATTTGCCCAGAAGAAATGAAGCTACAAGTTCGCGGATTGCGTAAAACAAAGAATGGAGGCGTCATAATCAGCACAGAAAAAAAAGAAGATATTGAAAAGGTTGATGTATGAAAGCATGTATGAAAGGATTGATGAAAGTACAGGAAGCAAGGGAAGTATGTCAAGATCGTAGCAGGTGGAGGACTGTGGTCTCTGCCTACCCCAACGGGAAAGAGGCGTGATGTTATGTATGTATGTATGTATGTATGAAAAGGTTAAATTGTCCGTTCGATTATCTTTATCGGGATTGACAGTGGATGAACCCGTAAAGCGTAGGCCAAGAATAACGGTTATCGGCGTTCTTACATCCCTAACTGAAAGTGAGGTATTCAAGTGCATTTTCGAACAAAACCTAGCCGAAAAACTGCCCACTTTACTCCTGGAACCGTTCTTGAGCACAATAAAATTAAGCCACAAATCTGGCAAAAAGAATACAGATACCTGCAACTACGTAATTGAAGTCCCCGCTGATATCCGTAAGGCTCTTATTGCACAAGAAAGAATATTCATAAATTGGTCATCCTGCCCTGTGAGAGATTTCACCCTTGTCACCAGGTGTTATAATTGTCAACAATATGGCCACGCTGCAAAGACATGCAAGGAAACGAAACCTACATGTGGCCACTGCGGCGAACTAGGTCACCAGGTTGCTGACTGCACTAAAAAATCTGAGTCGCCAAAATGTGCAACCTGCATGCGCTTCAAAAAGCAGTTTCACCATAAAACTGGTAATATTGATTGTCCGGCTAGAAAAAATGCCGAGTACCGGTACATTAATTCTATAGACTATGGTGGTGCCTAGAGCCCACTTCCAAAGGAATGAAATGGACTAACATGGAATACAGGGTAGTAAAGTATTCATGTACTCAATGTTAGTACACCTACCACAACACGCACACAACAACGTTTAATGTTTGTGTCTTTATGTTTTATTTAGGAAATTCATTGTATTTTTATAGTTTAGCAGTTTAATAATTTTGAGTGTACCATAATTTGGGCAATCAGTGGCTGTAACACAGGTGTTTTTGTATGCTTATCATGGTCACTGGTTTGCCTTAAGTAAAATGTATTAGCAATAAGTTATTTTCATAAGTCCTGAAATGTATTTTATTGTGTTTTATGTTGTAATGAAATAAACTTTATCTTAAACTTTATCTTATCTTATATAACCCGAATGTATTCAAGTCACGAATGAATAGGCTTCTTTCTGGGCAATCTCGTTCTATCGTCGACCTTATTTCTGTCCTCAGGGCTACATTTAGGCCAAGAGCAAAACAGTGAAACGTCTGCATGAAGTAGAAATAAATCGTAACATTCTTTGTTAATTTGGCAAGTGAGACATCATCCTACAATGAAATATCTATCGTTCAGACATAACAGCTTAAAGATTTTTGAAAATAACGAAGCAAAACTAATGTAAATCGAGGTACAAAGAGTTTTTAAGAATTTTTGTAGTTTTTAAAGTCCGTTGGAAAGTTCGCGTACCTGATCTAAAGCGGGCACATGTAGCAACAAGTCGGGCCTGGCGTCGCGGCGTCGCTTCAGCCGCACGATGTTGTCCGAGTGACCCCACGACACTACGGCGAGAGGACCCGCGAACGCGCCACCCGGGGTCAAAGCTGTTGACTCCCCTGGTAAGAATAATAAATAATTGATTGTATTTTTGTCTTTTGCTTGTCAAATTTTGTCATTAGTTGTGAAAACCTTTAATTGGCTGTTTGTAGCTATAGGTATTTTTATAATGTTTACTATTAGCTGTTGGTTCTCCAAAAAATTAAATAAACCAATAACTTAAGTCGGCGTCGAAGGCGGATGGGCGGGCCAAGTTATCGTAGTATCTCTAAGAAAATCATAATGTATATTATTTGGTATGTTTATTTTATTGTTTTCTTTATATTTATTTATTACTATACTATATATTTACTTAATTCCGTTTACAATGCACGATTGTGTCCCGCTATGAACATTCTCTCTCACAACCATAGATTGGCTGGAAGATTTATTCTTGTAGACATAAGTCCGCCTTTGTAAATGTCCTTTAATTTGTTTACTTTCTTATGTTAAATGTTCAATACAGAATATATATATATTGCGTATTCGTACTTCTACAGACGCTGACAGAATATCAGCGCTGTAGCGTCTACTGTGGCGTGCTTTGCCGCTGCAGCATTATGTTGAGTTAGGGCCTATTTGGGGGTGTCGCACACTCTATAATTGCATTTAGATTAAATGTCTATTTTATGTCGTTAAATATTTTGTTGTAGATTAGTGCTGTATCCTTAATAAACAATTTATCTATCTATATATAAAAGGGTGAAATAAATGGCTCCACTATCGCGATCCGATCACCCGTCTGTGTGCGTCGGTCGCGGCGTCCCCAACAAGAAATGAATCTATCCTATCCTACCGAAAGTTTGTAAGTATAGATGGATAAATGTTTGTTACTCTGTCACGTAAAAACTACTGAATGGATTTTAATGACACTTGGCACCCATATAGGTCAGGTCCCAGAATAGCACCTAGGCTAATTTTTACCGCGGGAAAACACTTCATTCCCACGGGAAAACGCATTTAATGCGGGTGAAACCGCAGGCGGAAAGCTAGTCTAAAATAAAGAAGCAAGGAAGTGGCGGCCGGTGTGTGTAGTGTAGTGTGTGTGTGTGAGAGACTGAGACTGACCGGTGAGCGCGTGCAGCGCGGTGCCGGGCGTGGTGAGCGCGACGCAGCGCGCGTGCGGCAGGGCCTGCAGCGCGGCGGCGCCGGGGACGCAGCGGCGCGACACGACGGCGGGCGCGCCCAGCGCCGGCGAGCCGCAGTACCGGCCCCAGCGCGCCCCCTCCACGCCCGCCCATACCGACACCCCCACCTGCCCTCGGGGGAAACACGTACATCGTTAAATCGAACATAAATACACTCCCGGACACATTTTTCGGTCCTTCGGCATTCTGTAGGCGTTTAAGAAAAAAAAATCCTAGCCTGGTTTTATGCAAATAGTCAATAAAAGACGGATTTAAAGCGAGGGCCAGAGATGAATCACGAGCAAGTGAAGGATTCTAACGAGTGAATCACGACCGCAGGAAGTGATTCAAATGTTAGAATCCTGAGCGACGCGAGTGATTCAGGCGACGCGAGTGATTCGCGAGTGATTCCTCAATTTAAATCCCTTTCATTCAAGAGTTACATACTTTACTTTATATCATGATTACGAGAAAAAGGCGCCTGCCCGTAGGTCCGCACCATGGCGGGTCACTACACTAGTCACACTACAGTAGTGCACAGTACCTGGCTGTATGAGTGGGGCAGCAGGTCCGGCGCGCGGTGGGGGTGCGGGGTCCGCAGCAGCTGGCGGGGCGCCTGCCCGTAGGTCCGCACCATGGCGGGTCACTACACTACACTACTCACACTCCAGTAGTGCACAGTACCTGGCTGTATGAGTGGGGCAGCAGGTCCGGCGCGCGGTGGGGGTGCGGGGTCCGCAGCAGCTGGCGGGGCGCCTGCCCGTAGGTCCGCACCATGGCGGCGGCGGCAGTGCGGTCTACTTCGTCCTCTAGAGCCAGAGGGTCGAAGCCGTAGTACGTCTGCATGACACAACATTGGTTCATTAAAATTGCATTATTCAGAAACCTACTACGAGACACCGTTTGCAGTTTCAACCTTTTGTCGTTGATATCATCCATTCGCACGAAGCGCTTTACTTCATCTTTCATAATGCTAAAGAATGGAACTCCCAAATGTTTCCCGAACAATGCAACCTGGATCTTATCAAGGCAATAGCACAGTAAATATATAAGCTAAAGCAGTATGGAAACTCCTAACAAACGTCCAAAACAGGCACACTCACACATGCACACACCGCTACAGGAAAATAAGCAGTTTTCGCGCTGAAGTAAGTCGTGGGTGCTAAAACCATAATACAAACAAATAGGTACATATATAGAGTTCCTATAAGTATGTCCCTGTCCTTGTGCGATAAAAGGCGACTAAGTATCTTAATCTGCCCTTGCGTGATAAAAGGCGACTAAGTGTCCTCATCTGCCCTTGTGTCATAAAAGGCGACTAAGTGTCTTTATCTGCCCTTGTGTCATAAAAGACGACTAAGTGACTTAACCTTCCCGTGTGTCGTAAAAGGCGACTAAGTGACTTCTTAACCTTTCCTTGTGTCGTAAAAGGCGACTAAGGGTTTCAGAAAAATTTGTTTAGTTTTACGGTCCGAAAACGTGCTGAAAGGAACTAAGTTGATAGAAGCACCCCAATATTTGAGTTCATCATACTATTCTTATTTCAAAACATCTGGGTTACAACCCTGACGCTCCGACGCAGAATAGTTCTTTTTTCAAAAAAAGGCCCGAGTTTCCATACTGCTTTAGCTTTTATATTTACTGTGGCAATCGTGAACAAGTATCCTTTAGGTAAGGTAGACTTTTTGGCGGGAACTCGGCGTGCGCTCTTGCCTGCTCGGTTGAAATTCTTGATTTTTGTGTATGAAGGGTATGAAGTGATTTAGTGGATAAAAAGATAGTGTTACATGCAGTGAATTAACTACGGAGTGCGCAGCTGATGAAGATTTCGAGCGATCTCGTGTTTGAACCCAGTTTGTGTTGTCTCATAAAGTCATGGACATTTCCTTCGTAAACTCCACTACCGCTTTACGGGGGGAGCAGTGAAAAATTTCCCCACTCGGCACTGGCGGTCCGCCATATTTTTATCTTCTAAAAAGTGAAGAAATTCCGAAGACTGAAGAATGTTCTAGAACACGACACTGGCAGAAATGTCCCCAAATATGGGTTGACGATTGCCAAATAAATGAAATGCTTATTTTATCCTCTAAAAAAAGCCTAACAATTCAGCGGGACACAAAAAACAAATTGTACAGAGGAGTCTTCTTAGACAAAGTTCCCACTGCGGGTGAATTTCCCACGCCTAGAACCTTCCTTCAGTTCGTAGAATTCCGAACCTTATATTCAACCGATATCCAGGCGACTGACCAGGCTCCAAGCACTAAGTAAGCCTTATACAGTACGAATTAAGCCTGAAACAGGACCGTACTCCACGCAACCAGGAAAATTTTCGAACTATGCTTCTGAGAAAAGATTGTTTACTTTCATGGGCAGGTTCTCAACCCTCATACAGGCTCAGACCATAGACTCAGTCACTGCGACAACACGTTAATGGCATTAAGGTGATCTGTGACGGCCAGCTTAGCCCCCAACATCAACCAAAAATTGCTAACAAAAATTGTACTTTCAGTACATTAACTGTATTTTTGTATTAATTAGCGAAAAATTTTACTAAAAATAGCAGTATTCGTTCGTTTTTCAACAGAATTTTATGTCCCGCGTAAGAATGCAAGTCATTTGAATTTTTGTATGGAAAACGGATCACCTTAATGGCAACTTGTAACCTGTAGCTTGGATAGATAGAAGTCTGGCGCCTAAAGAGGCAGTCTTTTTTTTTCGGATTTGTTAAAGTTTTCATATTAGTTTGTTATTGTCTAGCGCGTACGTTTCACGGTTTTTATTATTTTTGTTTAGCGTAACTTCTGGTGCTGGCTGAAAATCAGTGTCACAAATACTTCTCTGGTACTTGTGACAAATGCTGAGTCTAGTGCCATTTCATCGCACGATATTCTATTTAGTTTATAACACTGACACTCATTGAATAAATTATTTTTTTCTACTCCCATTTGTTAAAGTTCGAAATACGAAATCGGAAACAGTATCACAAACATTGCCATTCTGACAACAGCTGCGTAATATTTACAAATGCAACTGTCTACAATACGGTAATATAATTTTTTCACCTTTTTGTTAGGTTTGGCAACAAAATTACGTTAATACTATGTTGTATTAGATGCCATCGGCTAATATGCTAGTTACCAAGCCAAAAAGGACAACTTCAAAAAAGGTTTCATGCACTTATAAACTGAACCCCCCCATACACAGTATTATATGATGGCTGGGCGAGAGGAATTCGCGCCATTTGCGCTTATTTAATCTGTGAAAAAAATAACTTTTAATTTATAATTAACGATAAACATCTTGATTTCCATTCAAAATTTGTAAATAAGAGTAAAATATTTACGCCGACCGAAATAATTAAGGCAGCGTACGAAACTCAAGAGGACTTTATTGCCAAAAAAGTGGAGGTGTTCTAGTGCTCTACTATTACGACAAAAGTAAACAAAGGGTACGTTATTTTCTTAATTATTTTTATGCTCGAAGAAAAAGTGCCACTGATTGCAAACTAGTCATTGTAACATTCGTGCAGTCTATTGTGACATTCGGCTGCGCCTCATGTCACAAATAAGCACTCATGTTACAATGACTATCTTTTGTTTCTTTCATATAAGAGGACCTAGGACTTACACATTGATAGCATCGATAGCGTGTTTGACTTGTCTGCTTGTAGTCGCAGACGAGGTCGATTCAATGCGGCAGGTTTTCTGTAACATGTGGGACCTCTAATGCCTGTCGATGAACCAGCGTGAACAGGCGGAAGTGCTGCATCCAGGGAGGTAGTTGTTTTTTTTATTGTCCATGGTCTTACTCTTGACCTCGATCTAGTCTTGAAGACAGAGATGAGGTCAACGATGAAACGAGCTTGCCCAGAAGAAGCCTATTCACTCGCGACTTGAATAGATTCGGGTTATATGAACTCGGGAACACAGATGCTGGCAGAGAATACAATTTTTTTGCCGTGCGCATTATAAAAGATGTTTCAAAGCGCTTTGTGCGAATGTGCGGAATAACAACCAAGTATGGGCTATATCCTGCGGTGCGTCTGGACTCCCGAAAGTAGAAGGGAGGTGGTGGAATAAGCTCGTAGAGCTCTTCAACATACTCTCCGAAGTACAATCTGTAGAATATTATAGATATATTTGCCTCATCTTTATCAACATATAAAAAACAGGTAGCTGACAAATTGTTTGGTTTTGCTAAGAAACAAACTCAACACTAAATACCTTGCGTGTGTACTATTCTCAACCAGTACTTATTTTGTTTTGTTCATGAGTATTATTATTTAAGGAACTCCAGGTTTTTATGTAAACATGTTAAAGCATAATATTTAGATACAACTGTATGTTTTCTTAATAAATAAAAAAAAAAATATTTAAACAATCTGAAATATAAGAAACCGTAAACTCACACATTGCGGGAACACATTGATGGCATCAATGGCGGCCTGCCCGGTCTGCTTGTACCCGAAGACGAGGTCGATCCAACGCGGCAGGTTCTCCGCGACATGCGGCGCCTCCAGCGCCTGGCGGTGCACCAGCGTGAACAGCCGCGCGTCCGGCGCCCAGGGGGGCAGCTCCACCTCGTCCACGCCCGCGCCGCATTGCCGGACGCCCAGGTTCAAACCTGCGCACACAACAACACATACTTGTACCACAGTAAATATATAAGCTAAAGCAGTATGGAAACTCCTAACAAACGTCCAAAACTGGCGCACTCACACATGCGCACACCGCTACAGGAAAATAAGCTGTTTTCGCGCTGAAGTCAGTCGTGGGTGCCAAAACCATAATACAAACAAATAGATACATATATGGTCCCTATAAGTATGTCCCTGTCCTTGTGCGATAAAAGGCGACTAAGTATCTTAATCTACCCTTGTGTCATAAAAGGCGACTAAGTGACTTAACCTTTTCTTGTGTCGTAAAAGGCGACTAAATGTGAAAAAAAAAACATGAAAAATTGAAAACATGCTGAAAGGAACAAAGTTGATAGAAGCACCCAATATTTGAGTTCATCATACTATTCTTATTTCAAAAATTCTGGGTTACAACCCTGACGCTCCGACGCAGAATAGTTCTTTTTTTCAAAAAAGGCCCGAGTTTCCATACTGCTGTAGCTTATATATTTACTGTGCTTGTAGGGACTCATGTACTTACAAAATGCTCGCCTTGTATTCTACATACCAGCGCGGCCGGGAGGCTCCAGTCGCCCCGCGTCCGCACCCAGATATAACCAATTGTAATTTCCTTACTAATTAATGTACCGTATTTACGTGGCCTCGGCCTTTCGTGAACTGAATTCACTTGAGAACTCTTTTTGAGTCAGTGTCCATGATTCGCATCCGTACAGCAAAATAAAGAGGAAAGTAAGCTCTTAGTGGCAGAGAGGAAGATTTTCCGGAAGATCTTGGGACCAACTAGGCGTGATAATGGCACTTGGAGGTCACGAAAAAGCCAGGAGATAGAAGACCTAGTGGCTGAACCCAATATAATTGGAGAGACCAAGTCAGCCCGACTTCGCTGGCTGGGCCACGTAGAGAGGATGGAGGAAGATCGTGCAGTCAAAACAGCGTACCTGGGACGACCGACGGGAAAGCGGCCGGTCGGACGTCCCAGGTACCGCTGGAGTAACGAAGTGCAGAAGGACCTGAGCGCTCTCCAAAGACCCGATTGGCGTGAGGAGGTGCAGAAAAGGGCCGACTGGCGGCTTTTGGTGTCGGAGGCCAAGATCCTCTTTGGGTCCCTGAGCCAGCGAAAGTAAGTAAGTATTGAGAACTCTTGCAACCTCTGATCAATAGATTTTGGACAGTAACTACAATAATAAGTACGTGTCCTCAATACGTACATTGGTGACCCCGACGTGATCCCTACATACTTAATGTCGTAGACGAAAAGTAAGAACATCACAATTATCATAACATTCCATGAAACTTCCACTGCAGGACTAGAAGCTCCCTCCAGCAGAAACGTGTGATACTTAGGCGGGGATTTATCATAGTCACCACGATTCAAGCGTTGCGGCTGGCGACCGCTGTTGTTGGTGATCGCAGTATGTAAGATATTACGACACACAGAAAGATGCTGCTGCCCATCTTTCGATTTTAAGCCCTTAGTCGCCTCTTACGACACCCACGGGTAGAGATGGGTAGGTACTATTCTTTGCCGGCACCACACGGGTAATTTAAAGACGGTGCCTAGGCTATGTTTTTTATCCTAGTGGTTTCCGTCTGAGAATAATAGCAACCCATATTTTCGCGTGGAAAAAGTGAAGACAGGTTACGTGCAGTATAAGGGTGCCTTTCCACCAGAACTATACGTGAGAGTAGGTCAGATCGATACTTGTCTCTATCGCTCCAACGTGTAGCGTATCGCTCTGTCCTTTTCTGTCATTCTAATCAAGCAACATTACTTCGACTGTAAGCTAGGAAACTTGAGCAATCCTATAAATTGTTTGTAGTTGAGTAAAAACTTGAAGGAGTTAAAAAACATCGGTAGTGAGTATGATTTTATGATAAATAAAAATGTGGGGCAGAATGCATACCGGAAGACGATGCTTTGGCAGGCCCCCCAAGAGGTGGACCGACGATCTGGTGGCGGTCGCGGGAAGTCGCTGGATGCGAGCAGCGTAGGACCGCGAGTCATGGACATCTTTAGAGGAGGCCAATGTCCAGCAGTGGACGTCTTTCGGCTGATATGATGATGATGATGATGAATACATACCCTCGTTGTTATGGAAGAGCTCAGGCAGGTAGAACAGTTCAGGGATGAGCTCCTTGACGTCGGTGGGAGAGTCGTTGGTGATGAGGCGCCACGTGGTCGCTAGCGAGTGGAACGTGCGGTCCGGCATGTCGAAGTTGTTATCTGAACATACCAGTTCAATGAAAGCATAACAACACCAATAGTATATTATGCAATTAGTGAATAAAAGACGGATTTAAAGCGAGGGCCAGAGATGAATCCTGAGCAACGTGAGTGATTCATGGCCCTCGATTTAAATCCCTTTTATTCAAGAGTTGCATACTATACTTTATACCATGACTATGAGAAAAAGAAGCAAAAAAAACGAGGGAAATATTTGCACAAGGAGTTTGTATGTCGAGTATTCTTTGCACTACGAGTTTGTATCGAGTATTTTTTGCGCAAGGAGGTTGTAAAGCATTAAGATGGAGGTCGAATATATTGGTGTGTTCTAAATTCAAACACCAAAATAGTGAATAAAAGAATCTTTTTAGAGGGGGAATGGTATTAAGAATTGAAGTATTTCATGTACGGTTGGTTGGAATGAATAATGTCGAAGATGGATCTCTGAAGCTGTTTTGCATAGCCACTAGGTATTTTATAAAACAATCCGGTTCTGTAAAACAGCCTAACTGATCGTTTGGGACTGGTTAGGTTGTGCTTGGTTCTTTGCGTCCACAAGTCATATTCTAAGTCCTTCTGAATTCATTACGTCTTAGCTTGGGTAGCAGTTTTAATAAATGTAGGGCAATGACACTCAAGCTGAACGTTGTAAAACTGTTTTATGAAACGGCGGTGTTTTGTAAAACAACTAGCGGTTATGTATCTGCGACATATGGATGCGTAATGGCAGGCTGGTGACTGTACCCTGGTCTGGTGAAGTGATGTGATGCCAGCTTACCCTGGTAGTTGAGGAACAGCTCGGTGAAGGGCGGGAGACGCACCAAGTAATGCAGCACTCCCCCCGAGTTTGAGTATAAGGAGGCGTAGTGGTGCGGCTGCTGTTGACGCAGCAGAGGGCTGCAACCCTCGCGACGAGCCATCTTCAGGTCCTGCGGAGGTCACGTCTTCATTTACACCCAATTTAGTATACAAGGGGTAACAGAAAGGGTATATAAGCCCTGAAGGGTGTGATCCTGCCTATGATATTGAACAATTTTCCCTAAGGAACATAGGTCGAAATACGAAAAAACATATTGACGTCCTATGGAATCTGCATCAGCTGATTACACTTGTATATATATATTATTTATTGCGCACAAATTACATAAAGTTGTCAAATGAAAATTGTTCACACAGGCGAGCTTATCTCTTTAAGAGATCTCTTCCAGCCAACCTATCAGGTGTGGAAGAATGTCATTAAAACGGGCACAAGGATGTGCGTTAATAATCGTGATAAGAAATTTTAAATCAAAATAAAAGTATGGGAGGTCAAAGTTGTTCAGTTTCATGGGTAGAATCACACCCTTTAGGGTTGATATACCATTTCTGTTATATCCTGTACAACTAAAGCGCGCGATGCCGGGCGTTTTATGAGAACTCGCAGTCTGCATCTTATTACCAATCATATTTGCCGATGCTGTGTCTGATAATTTTGAGGCAGGTCTTTTTCTAGCAATGGGAGTTTTATGGGCCGTTGTAAAAAAGTGGGATTTTGTTATTTTATTCTGACTGTCACTTGATGTCGCTTCAACATCCTAGGGTGCGTTCTCTTGCCTATTTTTTCCGTAATGGTTTACAGGCTTTGTCGTTTTTTTTTCTTACTTTGGGTGGGTCTTTTGAAATTCCAGCACCTGAGACATTCAGTTGAATTTCAGGAGTGGACAAAGCCCTTGCGTTGCTTTATATGTGTGGAAATACGTCACAAATATGACATTAGGTGCTATAGGCATTAGGCGGTCTTCAACTATTAACAATCTCCTATCTGCTTATTTAATTTCTAACACGAAAACATCGCCATTATCGCTGCTTGTTCGGAAACTGCTCCGAAAAAGTATTGACACCAACTACAACATGACGGCAGAGAAAAAGTAATAATGAACGGTCTGCAAGTGTACTTACATTATACGTGTTGATGTAATGCTGTTCCCTATTCTTGTTCTGTATCGCCATCGGCTTGCTGAGGTCCCTGAAGGAGCTGGGCTCGCTGAGGTCCAGTATCCTGGAGGTGTAGTCAGCGAGGACGAAGGGCAGCACCGGGTATTGCATGAGGTCGTTGTAGGTGCGGCCCGCGAGTCCGTTCAGACGCATCAAGTACTCCCAGTTGGTTATGACTCCGTTGCGCCATTGCGTCATCGCTTCAGTTAAAGTGTCGGGTTCTATTCTGTTGATTTGAACGAAAAAATACTGTTAATTACGAAGGTACGTACGTTCAACTACACTAAGTTAATAAAAATTTTAGCTAGCTAGATTTCACTCTAGTCGTCGGAAATATGAGAGTTGCGGTTACAATTACAATATGTTTTCTCTGTGGGACCAACGAAATGTTTATTTTTAGGCATTTCATCTTTCCTTTGCATCGATTTTCATCGACAATTTTGTATGTTAGACTTTAAAACTAAACAATTTTTACCCGACTACGGCAAAAAGGAGGGTTATGCTTTTGACCGGTATATATGTATGTATGTTCATCTGTTCCATCATAATTTCTAAACCACTTATATCGTAATTTGACAAATGAGGTGTCGTTAGAAGGGTCTTGATCATCCGCTGGTTATAGGATACAATTAGTTTCGTTTAATTGAATGTGGCGCCCTCTAGAGGAGGTTAAGTCACGGACGAAAAAAAAAAGTTTTTTAATCGTACCGTGTTGGGTATCAAATGAAAGGGCTTAATGAGCACATTTCAAAAATATATATGTTGTAAGCTTTTTTATGTATTTACAACCCCAAAATAATTGAAATAAAAATACAGTTCAAAAACTAGAACCCGACTACTGGCAAATCTTGCTGTAAATAGTATGAAACAAGAAAATATTGTCATCTGATTTTCTTATGGTATTAAATAATTATTCATAGTGATGTTCAGATAATAGCCGTGGTCATGTTATGCCACCTATCCTAAAAAAGCGATCATAAACTTTATGGCCAAGTGGCGTAACTTCTATTTGGTGGACTTAAGCAGTTCGACCTTATGGGATCTTTTGTGCTTCCTCTGCCTTAATGATCCTTTACATCTCTCATATTCGGTAAATAGGTCCTTATTACCTCCAAATGGGGCTTGTAGGTGACCAATTAGCGCTCTAGGGTAATAATGTAACTAGAAAAGCTCTAGGGCGGTAATTAATTGAGTTTTGAAAGAGTGAAGTGTTTTTTTTTTTAATTACTTACCGCCCTAGGGCTTTTCTAGGTACATTATTACCCTAAAGCGCTAAGTGGTCACCTACAATTTGGTGGTAATAAGGACCTACTTACCTCACAATCGAGATGTAAAGCAGAGTAGTTAGCTCGGGTGTAAGCATCAATTGAACCCTCGAACTATAGGCGCCCTCGCTGCGCTCGTGCGCCTAAATATCTCGGGCTGCAATTGATGCCTTACAGCCCTTGGCTACTATTCTACTATTTATCTTCCGCTGTCTCGTTAAGGGCTTTGATATTAACTGCAGCAGCGGAAGGGGCTTGTATTCTTCTGGTGTCGGGTAAGCCTGACCCAGAATCAGCTTGTTGGCCATAGCGTTACAGCTGTTCAACAGGTCTACCTTGCGTGCGTTCGCTGTGTCACCAGATAACTAAACTAGGTTGGGTACTGGTTTGATTGTTGTAATATTTTCAACTTAGAAACCACGCACGATTCTTCTACAGGATTGAAGAGACATCTCCCGAAATCTGAAACTGTGGATTAGACCTTGAAACTGAACAACTTTCCCCAAGGAACACAGGTCGAAACTCGTACTAAGTACCAGGATAATATAAATCTACAAGAGGCTGACAGTACCCATGGTTGGCTCGCTTCTATATAAAGTGACCGTGGCAACAAAAGAAGAAGTGATTTAAACACAATGGAAACCAGGTACCAGGAGAACATGAATCTACAAGAGGCTGACGGTAACCATATACCGGGTGTAACAGTACGCAATAAATGTACATTGTTGTAATGTTTGTTAGTTGAATTTTTTCTTTAGGTCTAAAGTCAAAAGTATACAACAAGTACATTTACCTGGAAAAAGTTTTCAACTGTAATTAACAAATTGCACAAACTGCAGTGTTGTTTTTAATATGAATTAATAAAGACTTGATTTATTCCTTTAACTTTGTTTTCTGTTTCCTCACAAATAGGAGAAAAGCGCTATACAAGTTGAGGCCGAATGGCAATTATCGTCCTTGTTGACTTGGAAGGCCAAGGCAATTGCCTTATTTTCAGCCATTATTAGAGCCAGGTTACCTGCTGGGAAGATGGCACTTGTCCAGCGCTTTGAGGAAGGCGGCTCGCTCCGACGCGTCGCTGAAGGCCAGCAGGTGCGCGTGTCCGGAGCTCAGGAACAGCTCCGCCGCGCGCTCCTGCAGGCACCATCGCCGCGTCGCCACCTGCACACAACACAACACCACATCAATATCCTATACTAACCTCTCTGATCCCATCATACAAAAAAATCGCAATAATCTATGCAATTAAAAAGAGTCGTATAATATGGCCTTGAACTCTGGCCACCATTGACCGACTCAAATCTGTTGGTTGGTGCCACGTGACCAGGATTTTCAAAAATTTTGAACTTTGGCGCGTCATCCGTCCGATTCCCGCCAACTTTAGTCTATGGTTTATACGTCATTCGAAATGTTATTTCAAGAGGTCGTTACTCCTTATACACACCAAACCAAAACAAACCGTAGTTTCGACGCAATAAGGCAGAATATCGAGCGCGGGAGCTCGATCCTATTCTGTATCCCCGGGGATACACCGGGGCTTTAGAGGTAACGAGACATATTTGTATATGTTACGGCTAAAGATAGGTGTGAACATAAACTTTAGATTAGCCGGCTAAACTTAGGTTTATCTTCGAGAAGCGGCTAGAAGTCGCAACCTGCACACAACACAACATCAATGCAGTGCTCCATTGCGTCTCGACAGCTCAGGGTATGAAGGAAAGAAGGGAAGGTTACCAATGTCAAAACCGACCGTTCGTTCAGAAACCGACTTTTACAGATGTTTAGAAATTTCCAAGACCATAAGTTATAGAAAAGAGTTAATAAGAAAACGAGGATGTGTCAATCTGCTTGTATTAACATACCAAAAACAAATGTTAACCGTCTGGACTAGGGAATTAACAAATTGTATTTTTGCTTTTTTGAGATTTTCCTCCAGTCCAGACTATCCTTTTTTAGTGCTATCAATGCAACAAATTCATGAAACTACTGACTCGGAGTATAACGTTATACAACGTACCTGTTGTACTTTACACATTAAACACTAATTTTTAACTTAATTTTTACTTTACACATTAAAGACTTGATGACTTTAACAAAATATCTTTATTCATATTAGGATGCTTTAATTCACTTTATGATGTTAATAAAATTTACGTCATAGATTATCTCAACATTAACCATAATGAGGTGTTACCAAAGAAGCGTCTCAAGGGGATACTGAAAACCAGCAGCATGCTGAGTATCTTTCCTTTTCACCAATCACATATTGTATAACTTAGAGTAAGCATAATTATTTACCACTATATTTATATTGTGCATTTGGTGAATAAAGTTCTTTTTATTTTTATTTTCAATTATACTAGCTGGTGCCCGCGACTTCGTCTGCACAGGTTTATAAATTGTAGTCATGTGTTATTCTGATGTATAAGCTATATTATTGTAAAGTTTCATTAAAATCCATTCAGTAGTTTTTACGTGAAAGAGTAACAAACATCCATCCATCCATACCCACAAACTTTCGCGTTTATAATATTAGCAGGATAGGATTTTAACACAATGAATTAATTTAAAACGTCACAAGAGTTTTTCATGTGCCGTAGAGGACCTAAACAGGGCGAATTAAAAGTCTTTGAATGTGGTAAATGAAGCAAGTGACCTGCACGACGGTTTCCAGCGGCCAGCTCTGCGCGGCGGACCTGGTCTCCGGACGGGGGTCCTTCCTGCTGCTGGGAGGAGGCGACTCCGAGCTGTCTTCCGGCACGAAGTGGATGCATCTGGAAACAACACGTCTTACAGTACAATCTCGACATACTTCCCTTGCTTCCTGTACTTTCATCAGGTTAGGGTACTTTTAATCTGGCCTTTATTTAGAAGGTCCTGAATTTGGTCCTGGTACGTTCGCCTAGACCTTCCCCTTCCAACGTTTCCATTCACTCTCGCCTGGTAGATCTCTTTCGTCAATCTTCGTTCATTCATCCTCTCCACATGACCAAACCGTCATGTAGGAGTCGGTCTCGTTGAGCTGCAGTGTGTTACCTGTCGCTCAGTAGCAGCTCCCCGCGGGTCTCGCTGGCGACGGTGACGTAGGTGACGCCCGTCATGTAGGAGACGGTCTCGTTGAGCTGCAGTGTGTTACCTGTCGCTCAGTAGCAGCTCCCCGCGGGTCTCGCTGGCGACGGTGACGTAGGTGACGCCCGTCATGTAGGAGACGGTCTCGTTGAGCTGCAGTGTGTTACCTGTCGCTCAGTAGCAGCTCCCCGCGGGTCTCGCTGGCGACGGTGACGTAGGTGACGCCCGTCATGTAGGAGACGGTCTCGTTGAGCTGCAGTGTGTTACCTGTCGCTCAGTAGCAGCTCCCCGCGGGTCTCGCTGGCGACGGTGACGTAGGTGACGCCCGTCATGTAGGAGACGGTCTCGTTGAGCTGCAGTGTGTTACCTGTCGCTCAGTAGCAGCTCCCCGCGGGTCTCGCTGGCGACGGTGACGTAGGTGACGCCCGTCATGTAGGAGACGGTCTCGTTGAGCTGCAGTGTGTTACCTGTCGCTCAGTAGCAGCTCCCCGCGGGTCTCGCTGGCGACGGTGACGTAGGTGACGCCCGTCATGTAGGAGACGGTCTCGTTGAGCTGCAGTGTGTTACCTGTCGCTCAGTAGCAGCTCCCCGCGGGTCTCGCTGGCGACGGTGACGTAGGTGACGCCCGTCATGTAGGAGACGGTCTCGTTGAGCTGCAGTGTGTTACCTGTCGCTCAGTAGCAGCTCCCCGCGGGTCTCGCTGGCGACGGTGACGTAGGTGACGCCCGTCATGTAGGAGACGGTCTCGTTGAGCTGCAGTGTGTTACCTGTCGCTCAGTAGCAGCTCCCCGCGGGTCTCGCTGGCGACGGTGACGTAGGTGACGCCCGTCATGTAGGAGACGGTCTCGTTGAGCTGCAGTGTGTTACCTGTCGCTCAGTAGCAGCTCCCCGCGGGTCTCGCTGGCGACGGTGACGTAGGTGACGCCCGTCATGTAGGAGACGGTCTCGTTGAGCTGCAGTGTGTTACCTGTCGCTCAGTAGCAGCTCCCCGCGGGTCTCGCTGGCGACGGTGACGTAGGTGACGCCCGTCATGTAGGAGACGGTCTCGTTGAGCTGCAGTGTGTTACCTGTCGCTCAGTAGCAGCTCCCCGCGGGTCTCGCTGGCGACGGTGACGTAGGTGACGCCCGTCATGTAGGAGACGGTCTCGTTGAGCTGCAGTGTGTTACCTGTCGCTCAGTAGCAGCTCCCCGCGGGTCTCGCTGGCGACGGTGACGTAGGTGACGCCCGTCATGTAGGAGACGGTCTCGTTGAGCTGCAGTGTGTTACCTGTCGCTCAGTAGCAGCTCCCCGCGGGTCTCGCTGGCGACGGTGACGTAGGTGACGCCCGTCATGTAGGAGACGGTCTCGTTGAGCTGCAGTGTGTTACCTGTCGCTCAGTAGCAGCTCCCCGCGGGTCTCGCTGGCGACGGTGACGTAGGTGACGCCCGTCATGTAGGAGACGGTCTCGTTGAGCTGCAGTGTGTTACCTGTCGCTCAGTAGCAGCTCCCCGCGGGTCTCGCTGGCGACGGTGACGTAGGTGACGCCCGTCATGTAGGAGACGGTCTCGTTGAGCTGCAGTGTGTTACCTGTCGCTCAGTAGCAGCTCCCCGCGGGTCTCGCTGGCGACGGTGACGTAGGTGACGCCCGTCATGTAGGAGACGGTCTCGTTGAGCTGCAGTGTGTTACCTGTCGCTCAGTAGCAGCTCCCCGCGGGTCTCGCTGGCGACGGTGACGTAGGTGACGCCCGTCATGTAGGAGACGGTCTCGTTGAGCTGCAGTGTGTTACCTGTCGCTCAGTAGCAGCTCCCCGCGGGTCTCGCTGGCGACGGTGACGTAGGTGACGCCCGTCATGTAGGAGACGGTCTCGTTGAGCTGCAGTGTGTTACCTGTCGCTCAGTAGCAGCTCCCCGCGGGTCTCGCTGGCGACGGTGACGTAGGTGACGCCCGTCATGTAGGAGACGGTCTCGTTGAGCTGCAGTGTGTTACCTGTCGCTCAGTAGCAGCTCCCCGCGGGTCTCGCTGGCGACGGTGACGTAGGTGACGCCCGTCATGTAGGAGACGGTCTCGTTGAGCTGCAGTGTGTTACCTGTCGCTCAGTAGCAGCTCCCCGCGGGTCTCGCTGGCGACGGTGACGTAGGTGACGCCCGTCATGTAGGAGACGGTCTCGTTGAGCTGCAGTGTGTTACCTGTCGCTCAGTAGCAGCTCCCCGCGGGTCTCGCTGGCGACGGTGACGTAGGTGACGCCCGTCATGTAGGAGACGGTCTCGTTGAGCTGCAGTGTGTTACCTGTCGCTCAGTAGCAGCTCCCCGCGGGTCTCGCTGGCGACGGTGACGTAGGTGACGCCCGTCATGTAGGAGACGGTCTCGTTGAGCTGCAGTGTGTTACCTGTCGCTCAGTAGCAGCTCCCCGCGGGTCTCGCTGGCGACGGTGACGTAGGTGACGCCCGTCATGTAGGAGACGGTCTCGTTGAGCTGCAGTGTGTTACCTGTCGCTCAGTAGCAGCTCCCCGCGGGTCTCGCTGGCGACGGTGACGTAGGTGACGCCCGTCATGTAGGAGACGGTCTCGTTGAGCTGCAGCCGCGCCACCAGCCCCCCCCGCAGCCCGCTGCCCACCCCCACCACGCCGCGGAGAGGCGCGCCGCGGTTTATTGTCTCTGCAACAAACACACTCATCTCTTTGAAACGACCACTGCATGACAAGGAGCTCCCTCCATAACTCCAGACAGGATAATAGGTCAATAGGAGTCGCAGTGGGAGAGGTGAGAATGAAAAAGCAATGAAGTGACTCACCAAGTTTGCCCCGGTGTGAAGGCTTGAGGAATTTTGGCTGTATGTCGAGGTGGTGCCTGCGCAGACGCACGCGCACGCGGCCCGGGCCCTCCGTGGCGTCCAGCTGCCACGACGCAGGGTAGCCGCGGGGGTCGTGCCACACCGCTGCCAGAGGAAACACACAACATTTTACACTACGGCATACCCCGGACATTATGTACATCAAGCACGAATTTGAAATTGGAAGGTCACGTAGGCCCACATATTCAGTACAAAAGACCTTCAGAGAAACCACAAGAATCACGCGTGCACGCGGGGGTGCAAGGTATATTGCAAGGGGGCGGAGAGTGTCCGTTCTGTATGATAGTACTACTTCCTTATTCTGTGACTACGTAGCAAATGATTTAGCTTGATTAGTATGACAGCACAGTGATACCAACAGACGCGAACGCGAACATTCATCAATTACCAAAAATTTGTGACAGGCATAATTTTAATACTAGAAATAAGCATAAAATTGATCAACCATATACTAGATTAACTAAAGTCAATACATCTTTCGTTGGTCTGTGTATACGATACTACAACAAAATACCTGACAAAATAGTGCATGTACCTGAGAGAAAGTTTAAAGAATGTGTAAAGCAAACGTTATGTAAAAAAGCTTACTATAGATTGGATGATTTTGGACGATTGGATGACAAAGAGGTATGGTGCTCTGATATTCCAGCGAAACACAAGAAACACATTGTAAAAATCCGACTCTTAAAGTAGGCCGTGCTGCAGTGGTTTCTTGCCGTTTCTTTTACGCTGCCATAGCACGATCCGAAACGGCGTAGACTCGCTCTATTTGCATTGTATTCTGCATGACATTCAATAAGTATTCTGTAAAGAATCTACATTGAATAAAATTATCTGAATCTGAATAGCAGGAAGGAGCGATGCGTAAGATACTGGAGCGACAGAGACACGTATCCCTCTGTTTAGAACCAACTCGCGGTTAGGTAGGTAGCTATAAAAGTTTTGTTTACATCGGGGTAAACAATGATTCGAAGCACCGAACGGACAGCGCGAGCGCACACCGAACATGCCGGGCGATTGGAGCGCCGTAGTTTTAGTATAGCAGTCACTCAAAACAGGTACGCGCGGACGGACGCACGCAGCTTATCGGAGTTGCCGCCATTTTGATTGCCGTGTCGCATCGAAACCATCGCATGGTTCTGAAGCATGATATTCTTTATTATAAAGACAAGTTCGCATCTGGCTGCGATGTACGTGTTCGCCGCGAGTTATTTGGACTTTAATCGATACGGATTGTATTTTGTGACCCGGGAACGTCGTGAATGGTTGCTACATCCGTTAGCGAAAAGCGAACAATACCGGGTGGAACTGTTCAATAGACAATTCAATACCTTGTGGAAGGTTATCTAAGCAGTGCAGGCGCTATCGTGGTTGGGAGAAGCCGAAATCGCCACAGGAATAATCCACTGCCGAGAGCGGTTGTCAGGACGGCCCACATAAATTAAGTATCTTGTATATTTCGTCTATTGTAGTAACACTCGACTCAGACATGCATTAGAGATAAAAGGTACACAACAATATACATAACGTTAGAATGCCGGGTCGACGCATCTCACGTGAGTAACCTTAACGTTAGTAATTATTGGTAGCGGGTCGGTCATAGACCCTGGTCGTGATCGGTAGACCAGGCTTTGAATCGCGGGACATTCGCCACCGGGCGGCAACCTTAATTTTGCCAATATTTAAGCTATCAATTTCCGACTTGTCATACGAACCGGATGAACTCTCTGTTCCACACCACGGGGTTGCTACTGATGTTAATTGTATATTTTTCTTGTGTAGTTTAGTTCTTAGGTTAAAGCGCTGTGTAATCGCAGCCCGTTCCGTCCCAGCTCAGGTCCACAAGTGGGCATTTGCCCACTTTATTTAAAGTTCAGTTATTTTAGGTTTTGAGTAGTTTAATATAAAATTTAGGCCCAGCATGCGTAGTGGACGTACTAACACCCTCCGTTCTGCTTTCACGCATAGCTTTATCTGGCTGTCATTCAATCACAAAATATTTGTAATTGATCGATACGCCAAGAAGAATAATTCAATCACACTATTTCAACTGTTATTAAGAGTCATCGGATTACTCGAGATTCGTATTTTGTCATGTATTTGCGCCCCTATTAAATCTTAGACGATGAAAAACAAAAGAAAGAAGACCTAAAGTAGACGTGAAATATACATCGATCGATCAACTGATCATTTTACATGGAAAAAAAATTGTTTTTCAATACTTGTTAGCAACATTGATCATATGGAAGTCCTGGGTTATAAAAGCACGTATTAGCAGTGAACATGGGGCCTGAATCCTGAAACCTCAGAGTAAAAAACTATAGAGTCCGCCATATACATATTCTGTATGAGCTAGTGAAGTGTAAAGCGTCTCACTGTCGCCCATTCTAGTCGGTCAAAAAACTCAATTAAGTTTTACAAAAATCAAGATATCTTTAAAAATCTAATGTGTTAGTATAAACTTTGTTTGTGAAAGTGAAAATATATAGTTTTTTGCAGGTGAATTGATCATTAATACTAAGAACGGAAGCGTAAATAATCCGTAATAGCCATTTTATGCGTGATTTTTAACACCGTTTTTTTCCTGAATGGTAAGTGTTTTCACCAGAAAAACTGTGGTAGTAGCATTTATTGCCCATGCCACATATTTCTAAGAGATAAAGATAAAAATTTTACGTATTTAGGATTTGAAAAAAATCCATACATTTTAGTATGGAGGTCCCTCGCAAGAAAGTGCTACGCTTATTGCTCCCTCCTTCGCAGAAAGAGCTGCTACTTAAACCTCCTTGCCTGAAACACTGTGTCGGAGTGTCCGCACTGACCTTGTTCGTGCGTGTAGGCGTCTACAAGCCTCTGCCAGCGCTGCGTGCAAGCCACCGCGTCGGAATGCTCTCGTCTGATCTGCTCCATGAACGCTTTCCGCTCGCCGTTCTGAATGTCCACCACTTGACGCGTTATGAACATCGCGCCCTCCGTCAGCTTACTGGCCAGGCCGTCCTTGCTGAATACTACCCTGCGAAATGTTAGTTTTTAACGTTATTCATTAATAGTAGATTAGTAGCCAAGGGCTGTAAGGCATAAATTGCAGCCCGAGATATTTAGGCACACGAGCGCAGCGAGCTAACTACTCTGCTTTACATCTCGATTGTGAGGTAAGTAGGTCTTAATCACTTACTGCCTAGGGCTTTCCTAGCTACATTATTACCCTAGAGCACTAATTGGTCACCTACAAGCCCCATTTGGTGGTAATAAGGACTTACTTACCGAATATGAGAGGTGTAAATTAATTTTATTTATAAAATTTTATTCACATTATAGCCGAGCCTAACATTATCGGGCGGGGAGGCTTAGAAAAATCATTGCACCTTCGCTGGCTCGGTTATAAGAGTCGGAGATGTGATCAAAGGATTATATCTTAGATGTCCGATCCAAATGTTAGAACCCAATTTTTTAAGTGTGCACTTCGAGCTGAATCTTTAGCTCCAACAGCCGTTATGGTAAGAATGGTACAAAAGCCAATATGTCAAGCCTGAAGTGCTCTTGACTGTACTTGGAATAAATAAAATTAGAGTTATCCTGACCACACCAATACTGCGCAAATATTTTTCAGCTCGAAGTGCACAGTTATAAAAAATTGGGTTATAGACGATGAACCGCCTACTGTGAGGTCCTCCCAAAAATAAAACGAACGAATTCGGAAATGAGGTGTTTATTCAACCCCGCAGAACATCAAAACTTGAAAAGTTACAAAACCTTAAGTAGTTTACCGAAGACATGACGATAGCGAGTTTCAGATACTAACAACGCCATCTATCGAACATTTTATGTAGTAAAGATTATAAGTTACTCGAACATATCGCCCGCCAAGGACATCGTGATGTCCTTAATGATAGGATTTTACATCAAAAGCATAAAGCAAATAATAAAAAAATGTAATACTATTATAAAGTTCAATCTGGAAGGCGACATACTTTAGTAATTGGTCTCTTAACAATAGAGTTTTTGCACTTCACAGATATCACTCTCACTAAATTGTCTGTCCCGGGATGTGTTTCTGTCACTCTCCCAAGATGCCATTTGGACGGTGGCAGATTTTCGTCTTTCAGTAAAACTAAATCTCCTTCCTTGAGATTTGATTGTTTGTTCAACCATTTCGGACGCTGCTGTAAGCGAGATAAATATTCACTCGACCATCTCTTCCAAAAATTCTGAATCATTCTTTGTGTTAGCTGCCATCGAGTCAAGTGGTTTATGTTTGAATCTAAATAGCTCTCCTCAGGTACAATAGTTGGAGATTCTCCTAGAAGAAAGTGTCCAGGTGTCAACGGCGAAAAATCATTGGGATCGTCGCTGATTGGAGATATCGGTCGAGAGTTTAAACAGGCCTCTATCTGTGAGGTCACCGTAGACATCTCTTCGTATGTTAATGTGGTATTACCAAGAATCCGTTTGAGGTGGAATTTGATCGACTTCACACCTGCTTCCCATAGTCCCCCGAAATGTGGTGATGAAGGTGGGATATGGTGCCATGTTGTCCCATCATTGGCCAGGAGGTTCTTAATCTCTGTTTGTAAATTTTGGGTACTTCTTTCAAACATTATCTTAAGTTCTTTGTTACCAGCGGTTAGATTGGTACCATTATCGCTCCACATATTAGCACAGTGTCCTCGCCTAGCAACGAAGCGTTTAAATGCGGCGATAAAATCCTGAGTATTCAAGGATGTGACAATCTCAATATGTATGGCCTTGGTGACCATGCATATGAATATCGCAATGTAGCCTTTTTGTGTTTTGCAACCTCTACCTTTCGAGAGTCTCAGATCAATCGGTCCTGCAAAGTCCACACCACTGTTTAAGAAGGGTTTACAAGGTGTTACACGAACATTGGGAAGGGACCCCATCATCTGATTTCCAGTGCTTGTTCGGAATCTAGCACATGTCGTACATTGATGAACAACTTGACGGACGAGGCTCTTAGCGTGAACTATCCAGTATCTTCTGCGTAAGTTGCTCAAAAGCATCGTTGGACCGCCGTGTAAGGTACGTATATGGTAGTCGGTAAGTATCAGTTCGGTAAATGGATGATTTCCTGGTAGGATTATCTGATGTTTGGTGAAATTTGGTAAATCACTTTTCTGTAGTCTGCCTCCTACTCTTAAGATTCCCTTCTCATCTAGAAATATGTTTAGACTACGAAGTTTACTGTCTTTTTTAACGTTCTTTTTCATAGTAATTCTTTCTATCTCTTCTCCAAACATTTCCTTTTGACATAATTTTATACATATTTCTCTTGCTTCATTCATTTCTATTCCCGTTAGATGTATCTCCTTTGGTTTCTCTTTTTTCATGAATCGTAAAGCGTATGCTGTCACTCGAAGTAGTTTCGTTAAATTTGAATACCTCTTTAGTAATCCAAATTCATCATTTTCTGTTATTATGTTTTTGAAAACATCTTTTCCTTTTTCTTTTCCAGGTCTGTTGTGTTGTCCTTTAACTGTTTGTAAGTAATTATTTCTTTCAGAAGTTCGTCAGGTCCAGTCCACCATAAGTCAGATTGTAATAGCTGACTTGGAGAAGCTCCTCGAGAAGCCACGTCTGCAGGATTTTTAGTTGAATCTACGTGACTCCAGCATCTTGCAGGTAAGATTGTTAGTATCTCAGAGGTTCGGTTTGCTATGAACGTCTTCCATTTTGAAGGATGGCACTGTAGCCACGCCAATACTATTGTCGAATCAGTGTAAGCATGTATGTCAGTCTGAGCTATACCGAAGCATTCAGCTGTTTCTTGAAGTAGTTTTGCCAGAAGCACAGCTCCACATAATTCGAGCCTTGGAATGGAAACTGTCTTGATTGGAGCGACTCGAGTTTTAGCTGTGATGAGATTAGCATGTATAGTTCCGTCAGTCTTGACAACTCTAAGATAGACGACTGCTGCATAAGCCGCCTGTGATGCGTCACTATATCCATGAAGTTCTATCTTTTGATCATTGTTGTTTGTGTTTAACCATCGGTCAATGTATATATTTTTTGCTTGTTTCAGGTCATTGCAGAAGGTAGTCCATTCCGTCTCAATAACATTTGAAACTTCTTCGTCCCATGCCACTCTAGCCAGCCATAGTTTTTGTATAATTATTTTTGCTACAACTATAACCGGAGCCAGCCAACCCATCGGGTCAAAGAGTCGGGATATTTCGCCGAGAATGAATCTTTTTGTGAAGGGTTTAGTTGAAGGTCTCATATTAATATCATATTGAAATTGGTCTGTGGCCTTATTCCACCGAATTCCCAAAGTTTTGATGATAGCCTCTGATTTTAGTACGTATGTCTCATCTGAATTGGAATTGCCATTTTCTACATGTGTTTCAAACTGTGTGTTGTTACTCGCCCACTTTTGCAATTGGAAACCTCCAGCCTTCATCATCTTCGTCATTTGAGCGTGTATTATTAAAGCGTCTTCGAAACTATCAGCTCCAGAAAGTAGATCGTCCATATAAAAATCTGTTTGTGCAATTCGAGAAGCTATAGGGAAATGTTGTGCCTCATCTACAGCAAGTTGTTGAAGAGTTTTTGTAGCTAGATAAGGTGCGCTAGCTGTGCCAAATGTAACTCTAGTTAGACGAAATTCTTTTAATTCTCCGTTAACTCTCCACAGAATTTTTTGATAGTTGGCACTTTCCTCGGTGACTTTTATCTGCCGGTACATTTTAACACAATCTGCCGTAAAGGTAATCTCATGTCTGCGCCATCTCATGACTATGTGTCTTACTTAGATCTGGTTGTAATTTGGGCCCAACTAACATGTTGTCATTGAGAGATTTACCGTTCGGACCTTTGCATGAGGCGTCAAAGACAATTCTTACTTGCGAAGTTGTTTTCTCTGGTTTTATCACAGCGTGGTGTGGCATGTAAAAGGAATTGTGTGTATTCTCGTCGTCATGATTTGTTATTTCTTCCATATGATTAAGTTCAATGTACTCCGTTAAAACCCTTGTGTATTCTGTCTTCAACTCTTTGTTTCTGTCAAGTTTCTTCTCCAATTGTTCTAGTCTTTTTTCTGCTATTGGTTTTGTGTTACCATAATCAAGGTTTCTTTGTTTGAATGGAATTTCTACTATGTATCTTCCTTCACTGTCTCTCGTATAGGTTGTTTCAAACAATTTCTCACATAGCTGTTCTTCTTCTGTTAACAGTTTTCTATTCTTGTGCGTTTCTCCAGATTCAAGCTCCCAAAATCTTTGTAAAATGTCGTTTTCTCCTTCTTGTGTTGATATGTGCATGTTTAGGACATTGTGTCGTGCATTTCTTGAATTAGTTGAGTTAACTTCTCCGGATAAAATCCATCCCAATTTAGTTCTTTGTGCCAATGGTGAATCATAAGATCCAAGTTTCACACCCTCCATCACAATGTGACTATACACATCAGCTCCCAGAAGAAAATCTATTGCAGCTGGTGTGTCATAGTTTGGATCAGCTAATTGTAAGCCTTGTATATGTTCTCTTCTCACGTTTATCTGTCTTGAGGGTAGTAGTCGTGTTAAAGTCCTAAGCACGTATGCTCTTACTGGAAGTTTGAATGTTTTGTCATAATCTGATTGCAGATCCAGTGTTACCAAATGTTTGGTGTTTATCACAATGTTGTTGCCCAACCCGCTGATTGTGCCATTGATTGTATGTTTCTTGAGACCAAGGATTTGTGTAGCTTTCTCTGTTATGAATGATCCTTCAGATCCTTGATCAATCAATGCACGAAATTGTAGTGTACGTCCGTTCTCGGCGGTCACTTTTACAAGTGCCGTGGCTAACAAGATGTTAGTTGTGTGTTGTGGGACATTAGATTCCATCGCGTAATGTGCTGATATGTTTTCCTTATTCTCTTTCTCTGGATTTTCTGGAGTTCTGTGCTCTTGGGTCGAACTGTCTCGTTGTTCATTATTTTCAGGAGTTTTGTTGGTGCTATACTCAGTATGAATAAGTGAATGATGACGTTTTCCACAAATGCGACATTTTGTCTTCTGTTTGCATTGTTTTACTCCATGGTTAGGTATCAAGCAATTGAAACAGAGTTTGTTTTTCTCAATAAATGCCTTCTTATCCTGGATGGGCATTTGTATAAACCTTTGACATTTGTAGATGTAGTGATCTTCGTTACATAGCACACAACCCTCTTTAGGCGTATTGTAAAACACTCTTTTTTCTGTATTCGTAGTCGTAGGTCTCGTTGGTGTGCGTGGGTTCCCCTTTGTTGATTGTATTCGTTCTAGGGCTCTGAATCTAGATTCTAAGTATTTTGTAAGATCTTCAAACGTTGGAAGGGTCTCGTTCTCTTGTTTACTTATCTCTTGTTCCCAACCTTTCAAAGACTCACTGTCTAATTTACTTGTCAGTAAATAGAGAATGATAGGATCCCAGGAACTTGTATCTATTCCAATGCTCTTTAATCCACTCAAACATTCAGTAGTTGTATCCAACAAATTCTTAATAGGAGTTGCATTTTCATTTGTAACATTTTTCAGTGTTATCAACCGTTGCAAGTATGAATTTATTATAACTCTTTTGTTGCTGTATCTTTCTTTTAATTTTAACCAGGCAGCATCGTAATTGTTTTCAGTGATAGGTATATGTTTCAGTAATGTTGCTGCTTCTCCCTTCAGGTTTTGTTTTAGCAAGTGTAATTTGTTTACTTTACTAAGAGTCTTATTGTTATGTACGAGAGAAACAAATTGATCATGAAATGGTATCCATTCACTATAATTTCCATCAAAGGTAGAAATTTGTATAGGAGGAAGCTTTATCTGTTGTGACGATACTTCTATGTTTTCAGGATTTTCCCTTTGCTGAGTTGGGTGTGGATATTCACACTGCTTTTTTAGCATAAGGTCCTTAGAATGTACATATTCATCTTCAACTTCACAATATTTATCGTAAACGGTTTCATCCAGCGGCTTACAACTCTCTATAATCTTTAGATAGTTTTCCTGATATTTATTCCATAAACTATCAAGTAATTTTATTTTCATTTCTACGTAATTCCATGAAAGACGATCCTTAGGTGTTTTCTTGAAATTGCTAAGGGATTTTTCTATTTGTGTTTGTAAAGCAGATTGCAGATTAACTAATTGTTCATATTCTTCACTATCCATTTTTAAAGAGTCAAAATTTTCAAAGTCCAAAAATAACTAATTTCCATAAATTTTTGCACTGGCAACACTATAGTTAATGTTCTGATAACTAAAAGCTAACTTCACTTCAATTAGATTTTTGAAAGCTAATGTCACTTGATATTGACAACTAAACGTCACTAGTTTTGACAGCTATTGTCTAATGATTTTGACAACTGAAACGTCACTTTAGAATTGACAGCTGAAACGTCACTTTAGAATTGACAACTGACGTCAATTGATTTTGACAGCTAAACTTCACTTTGGATCTGACAGCTAATGTCACTTGAGATTGTTTGTGTACACTGTTTACACTACACTTTACTCATACACACACACTGAAACGCACTTGTATACTACGAGTCCTACAACTACCTGACTATAACGCGAACCGGCTCGGGAGGACCATGAACCGCCTACTGTGAGGTCCTCCCAAAAATAAAACGAACGAATTCGGAAATGAGGTGTTTATTCAACCCCGCAGAACATCAAAACTTGAAAAGTTACAAAACCTTAAGTAGTTTACCGAAGACATGACGATAGCGAGTTTCAGATACTAACAACGCCATCTATCGAACATTTTATGTAGTAAAGATTATAAGTTACTCGAACAGACGACATGTCAGACTTCTTAGACTTGAAGTATCGTCGTCGAAGTTACTCGTTACTCGAAGAGGTTTTTAGTATCGGAGGCCTGCTATTTTTGTCGATCGCGAGTCCACGGTATACACTAGCCTCCCGGTACCCACTAGCCCCCGTTACTCACTACCCCCCCGATACCCACAAGCCCCGGCGGAATATAAGTGGAGCTGTTGCAGGTTGATGTGGTGAGGTGTATTTAGTGAAATCAAATATCACTCAATAGTCCCGGTACTCGCTAGCCCCCGTAGCCGTCTAGCCCCCGGTACTCACTAGTTTCCGGTACCTACTAGCCTCTGGTACTCACTAGCTCCCGTAACCCTCTAGCCCCCGGTACTCACTAGCCCCCGTAGCCTTCTAGCCCTGGTACTTACTTGCTACTAGTACCCACTATCCCCCGTAGCCCTCTAGCCCCGGTACCCGATAGCCCCTGGTAATCACTATCTCCCGGTACCCACTAGCCCCCGTAGTTCTCTAGCCCTAGAACTCACTAGCTCACAGTATCTAGCCCACGGTACTCACTAGTCCCCGTAGCCCTCTAGCCCCCGGTACTCACTAGTTTCCGGTACCCATTAGCCTCTGGTACTCACTAGCTCCCGTAACCCTCCAGCCCCCGGTTCTCACTAGCTCCCGGTACCCACTAGCCCCCGTAGCCTTCTAGCCCTGGTACTTACTTGCTCCCGGTACCTACAAGCCCCCGTAGCCCTCTAGCCCCGGTACCCAATAGCCCCTGGTACTCACTATCTCCCGGTACCCACTAGCCCTCGTAGTTCTCTAGCCCTAGTACTCACTAGCTCCCGGTATCTAGCCCCCGGTACTCACTAGCCCCGGTACTCACTAGCTCCCGGTACCCATTAGCCCCGGTAGCCCCCGGTACTCACTTGGCGACGGAGGCCCTCTGCTTGGCGCCGCCCTTGGCCCAGCGCTCCTCGTCCGCCGCCAGCAGCCGCTCGGCCTCCGCCCCCAGCGTGTCGGAGCCCACGCGCTCGGCCAGCCCCGCCTGCGTGCCCACGGCCCAGCCCCGCGCCCAGTCCGTGATGGCCAGCTCCACGGGGGGCGAGCCGTGCTCCGCAGCCGCGTGGATGTGCTTCAGCATCGTCAGCAGGTACACCGCCAGCTGCGAAACATACTCATATACATACAGGGTGTAAGGGACAGCCCTCCGAACACTGAAAGGGCATGATCAGTCAACGTAGCTGAACCTATTTCAGCGAATAAAACTTTCAGGAAATGAAAGAAAAATACAAAATTGCAAACTTGATTGGACAGTTTGTATGGAGAGGTCGATTTTTATTTTTTCGTTGACTGAAAGTTTTGTCCACTGAAATTTGTTCAATTACGTTGACTGATCATGCCCTTTGAGTATTCGGAGGGCTGTCCCTTACACCCTTTATAAGGGACAGCCCTCCGAAAACAGATAGGATAATTATGATCACTCAACGTCATAACATCCCATGAAACGTCCACTGCAGGACAGGGAGCTCCCTCCAGAACTCCAGCGAAAACGCGCGGTACTTTGGAGGGGATTGACCATAGTCACCACGCTTGTAAACGGGCGTGACCTCTGTTGTAAAACGCTTTGACGGTTCAATGACCTCTTTGATCAGCTGGTGATTGTTATAATACCCAGTCACTAGAAAGTACCTATTCATTTTAATAATAGTAGATTAGTAGCCAAGGGCTGTAAGGCATCAATTGCAGCCCGAGATATTTAGGCGCACGAGCACAGCGAGGACGCCTTTAGTTCAAGGGTGCAATTGATGCTTACAACCGAGCTACCTACTCTGCTTTACATCTAAATTGTGATGTCAGTAGGTCCTTATTACCACTAAATTGTAGGTGACCAATTAGCGCTATAGGGTAATATTGTAGCTAGAAAAGCCCTAGGGCGGTAAGTAATTAAAACGCCCGCCGCCCCGCTGCTGGAGGCGGCCATCAAGGCGGAGTGCGCGTCGAGGTGGAGGTGCTGTCGGGCGGGGGCGTTACAATTACTTACCGCCCTAGGGCTTTTCTAGCTACATTATTACCCTTGAACGCTAATTGGTCACCTACAAGCCCTATTTGGGGGTAATAAGGACCTACTTACCGAATATGAGAGATGTAAATTACTATTATAATTCATTAGAAAATTAAATTTAATGATCACCAAAAAAATAAAAATATTAATGTAGCATTTTTTTTACAATCTGTTGGTGATATAGAATCACCCCTTAGAAGTATCATCGTACTATTTTTACACCCTGTATAATATAACATCACGCCTCTTACCCGTCGGGTAGGTAGAGACCACAGTCCTCCACCTGCTACGATCTTGACATACTTCCCTCGCTTCCATTATTTTCATTAATCGGAATCCTTTCATACGTGCTTGTCGGTTTAGGGTACTTTTAATCTGGCCATCATTTAGAACGTCCTGAATTTGGTCGTAGTACGTTCGCCGAGGCCTTCCCCTTCCAACGTTTCCATTCACTCTCGCCTTGTGGATCTCTTTCGTCAATCTTCCTTCATTCATCCTCTCTACATGACCAAACCATCTCAGCATCCCTTTCTCAATTTTAGTCACAACGTCTTCTTTTACGCCACACTTTCTTATACAGCGTGTAACGGACAGGTGTGATAATACTGGAGTGTCAATCTGCCCATCAAACTGAATAATGTTTCTCAAGGAACATCCAAATTTGACCTCCCATACAAAATGCTCAGCTGATGCAGTTTCTATAGGTCAAAAATGATTTTCACATGTGACCTTTGTTCCTTGGGAAAAGTTGTTCAGTTTCATGAGCAGATTCACACCCTATAGTATTATCACACCTTTCCGTTACACGCTGTATAGAAAGAAAGAAAGAAAGAAAGAAAGACAGAAAGAAAGAAAGAAAGAAAGAAAGAAAGAAAGAAAGAAAGAAAGAAAGAAAGAAAGAAAGAAAGAAAGAAAGAAAGAAAGAAAGAAAGAAAGAAAGAAAGAAAGAAAGAAAGAAAGAAAGAATAGTAGTTGATGATACAAGTTCTTTAAGATACAAGTTCCGTAAGTAGGGTTATTACAAACGAGTTGACGTTTTGTAAGCCCGAGACGAAGTCGAGGGTTTACCATCGGCACGAGTTTGTCATAACCCTTACGGACGTGTATCTTACGACGTTTTTCAATACATTTGTGAGAAAACAGGTATAAGTAATACACTTGGTAAAGGAACCAACCATGGGTACTGTCAGCCTCTTGTCGATTTATGTTCTCCTGGTACTCTCCATTTTATTTTAAATATAGGTAGGCAGTCGTCACCCAAGTAAAAAGTCACCACTGTAGTATTTTTACAAAATAATTTTATGATCAGAGTGTAAAAACTCCTTGGTATTATACTTATTTTACTTACCGCACTAGTTCGGTAAGTAACTACTTACGAGCAATGTTTACGTCCTTGTAAGTACGTTTTTCGAGCAAATGTATTGAAAAATATTTTTATTTTTTTATCACACTATTTCTAATTCTTACACTCAATTGTTACAAAAAACCATAAAAAGAGTGTAAGGGGCAAGTTTCACAAATAGTCTAATCAATCTACGAAAGTTTGTATGGAGGAAATAGGGGATAATTTATTAAATTACAAGTAAAACCATTCAAAAATTTAAAACCACAGTAGTCCCTGACATAACGTTGATATTCTTAAAACCAGTGAACCTGCAGTAGCGAAAAAGTTGTTCAGTTTCATGTGAACCTGAGGTATGAACAGTCGCTCCCTAACCAAACACATGGTACAATACGATATCTATCTGTGGTTTCTTTGCAGATGGATTATAATAATGTGGTTTTATGCATGTTTAGGCGTTTAGATGGTGTAAAGGTACGTTGCTAACGGATAATGCGCAAAACTCAAGTAGTCGAGGGGGTGCGGGCAGCAGTTGGGTAAAGGAGTGCGAAGCGTTCATTCATTGGCTCTCTGTATGTCACCCGTGCGCAAGAAATGACCGTCAGCAATAAGGGCGTAAGAGTTCTAAAGTGGCGACCACGTACCAGAAGACGAAGCGCTGCCAGACAGACTCGGTCCACCTTGTGGGGACAAGGTGGACCGACGATCTGGTCAAGGTCGCGGGAAGCCGCTGGATGCGAGCAGCGCAGGACCGCGAGTCATGGACATCTTTAGGGGTAGCAGTGGACGTCTTTCGGCTGATACGATGATGATGATGAATAAAGCCTCGTAAAGCTACCTAAATCCGCTTCAGCCGCGTCCATTACCGCAGGTACGTAACTAGTTACGATAAAAGAAAATTTCTGCTATGTTAGAAACTATAATAGTTACTAGGAAATACTTTTTTATCCTTACACTACATCGACATGTGAATTCGTACCCAGTTTCAACTTAAGGGTTTTCCCTCAGCCAACTAGCGGCCCCATCAGTTAAAAAAATATTACTCGCTACGCTAAATACAAAACTTATCGAAAATTTGTCTTACAAAATTGAAGTAAAGGTACCCTAGCTTATTTAAAACCTATCAATCCTGAATATATTTTTCAGATTGATAGTTCCTTAATAAACTAGGGTACCTTTACTTCAATCTGGTATATTGCGATAAGAAATGCTATCATTAATGCCCACAGAGCAGAAACAATTCAATCAATCTACCTACACTAACATTTTGTTGTACTATACTATACGAGACGCACTAGCTATAAGGTCAAATAGATGACCTACAAAAATTAATAAATGAATATGAAATGAATAAAGATTTGGCAGTAGTCACCACCTATGAAACCTCGGTGGGACGAAACGATAGCGCGTTTTAGAGTTTGACCGTGACGCTACTAGTGACACCTGTCGGCGAGTAGCGAAACTTGAAGAGCGACAACAGGCCAGTAGTAGCGTAGTAGATTCAACTACAACAACTCACGTACATTACTCCAGTAAAATTACGAGAGATTGTATAGCGAAACGGAAATAATTGATAATAACCGTGTTTCTTTTTCAAATCGATAGATTATATTTCTGTGTAAAGCTTTTTAATGGAATCCACCTAAATTTACTACATTTATTTATTTTGCCGTTCAAACATTAAAAAAATATAGAAATTCGGAAAAAAATGGTTATAGTCTTTTTTTTATTTACGGCTTGCTATATATTCATAATTTCATATTATACATGAATCCACCTAAAAATATTAGCTTTTTTGTATTGTTTAACTTTTATAGCACGAAATTTAAATAAAGCTTATCTTCGCAACCAAAAATAGTAATAGATCCGTTTTGCTTTCTAATAATTGAAATAGTGCTAAGGAATCACATTTTTGGCAAATCCAACATAAATGTTTACAAAATCATTGTAAACCAGCGATTACAGAAAACTTTTTTATTTTATTTAGTATGGCATTTTTGTGAATATATATAAGAATCACTTACATTTAAAAAGGATGAGTTTAGCTCAGTTTATTTATATTATTTTACCTCGACTTTATTGGATTTTTTTACCTCGACTTTATTGGATTTTTTTACCTCGACTTTATTGGATGTAAAAGTAAGTGTAGATTTTATATTTTGAAACAAATTTATATTTTTAAATATATTTATGGTGGATTTTTATGGCTATATGTAAAGTATACGTTTATCTATGATATAAAGTATATAATTGTCTATTACTATTTTTGCCTAAGCTGTGTTTCGAAAAAAATATTCTGATTTAAATTTTAGGTGGATTCGTAAATATTGTGTCTTAACATCATATTTAAATACGATATACACAAAAAAGTAGCTATTAACATTTAATGTTTTGCATAACCGTATTTTTACTGGAGTACATACGATGTTTTAGGCGAGCGAGATAGACTTCATACTCAAATGAGCGTCTCCCATATGTTGAGCTACAACTACAGATTTAGAGGGCAGATTCTTCTTACTCTACATTTTCTTTCGGTAGACTAAGTATGTTTTTTAAGTGGTACCTATTTGTTTATAAAAATAATAAACACAGCAATTACAATCAGTTGGTGACTTAACAAATTTATATTTATTTATCGAGTTTAAGTAATCATATACACAACATTTATTGCTGTTCCTCATTATAACTAAGTACAAAGATCCCAGACTTAGAAATAATTATTCCATGAAAGTACGTTAACACTAAGTGCGCGAAATGTATCGAACTTGTGAACGCAGGGCGCGCCGCGCCATAGGTACTTTGCGATATAGTAATCACATATTATCACATAGGTTCCCTTCCTCAATAGAATCACGTAGAAACGTAGTGACGTCATACGGACGCACTCATAAGTTAGTATTTAAGTACATGTAAGAGACAATTAAAGGGAGATTAAGTCGAGTATACGTGAGTGTTTCATGCAACTATCTACCAATATTTCAACTTCATTCATGCCTAGACGCGGAGTGAGACAGACTTGAAGAAACTTTGCGTGACTTGGGCCTGCATATTCAGTACAACTGAACTGCAGGAGCAACTAAAAACTGCAGCACGATTGAGAGAAATGTGTATTCACATTCTGCCCTAATGCTCACTTCCCTTCTGACCACCGGCAATGGCAGTCGTCGAAATAATTACAGCGACCGCGAGAACTGAGCGATGGAGCAGGATGTAAACACTTTAACTTCCGCACAAAAACCGCTCTTTTGGGGAACGCCGGGCAGCGCGAGTGGCATGAGAAGTATCGTGTTTACACACTCGTCCTTCCCTCCTCACTTCGGCTGAATGTAAATGCAGTTTACATCCCTCATATTCGGTAAGTAAGTCCTTATTACCACCAAATGGGGCTTGTAGGTGACCAATTAGCGCTCTAGGGTAATAATGTAGCTAGAAAAGCCCTAGGGCGGTAAGTAATTGAATTTTGAAAGAGTGAAGTGTTTTTTTTATTACTTACCGCCCTAGGGCTTTTCTAGCTACATTATTACCCTAGAGCGCTAATTGGTCACCTACAATTTAGTGGTAATAAGGACCTACTTACCTCACAATCGAGATGTAAAGCAGAGTAGTTAGCTCGGGTGTAAGCATCAATTGCACCCTCGAAGTATAGGCGCCCTCGCGGCGCTCGTGCGCCTAAATATCTCGGGCTGCAATTGATGCCTTACAGCCCTTGGCTACTAATCTACTAGTTATACCTTGCGCATGTGTGTCGGGTCCGGCGGCGACAGCAGCTGCAGCGCGTGCGGGGGGGCGCGGTACAGCGCGCGCAGCAGGGCCGGCTGCAGCGCGCGCACGCCCCCCGCCGGCGCGGCCGCCCACCAGAACACCTCCTGCAGCGCCCCCACCCACTCCCCGCCCCCGCCCCCGCCCGTAGCACCCCCCACCCACCACCGGGGCCGCGGAAGCGCCGCGCCGCTCGCAGCTGCAAACAACTTATATTAGGGACTTACAGTCTTACACGACGGCAAAATTTTGACGCCTCTGAGGGTTGTAGCTATACGAAAGAAAAAGAAAGCTGTTGGACTATTTCTTTCTTGCCTATTAGCTGCATCGTCCCAAGGCGCCTAAATTTTGCCCCGTGTAAATCAGCCATTAGAGCACATAAATCATTTGACATAAAACGCGGAAACTGACACGGAGCTATCTTGTCTCAATAAATAAATACGAGTATGTTCCTGTCGGGCCTCTTGGGGTTAGAGATATGATTCCATTATAGGTAATGTAGACAACACAATCAAGCCTAAGAACTGAGTCATTTAAGACGGCATAGGAAAACCTTATCAGAACTCAGCCAATTCGCATAGGAAACGTATTTGTAAGGTACCTCGAAACTTGGCTCATAGGCAGGTATAAGGTCAATAAGTATAAATAAAAAATACGAATTTTTTTCGGTTGCAAATAATAAAGTTATAAAATAATTTTGTTTTTGTCAAATATCGATAGGTCGTATGGCAGAATGAAACGTGTAGCCATGGTCAGTCTTAAAAAAAAAACTTACAACTGTTCTATGTAGTCTGTGGTCGGTTTATACAGCTGTTAGTTTTTTTTAATGATAGGCAATGACTACTCATCACATTCTGCCATACGAACAATCGATATTTGACGAAAACGATTTTTTTTAAAACCTCGTCATTTATGGACGAAAAAAATTGGTATTTTTTATTTATCTTTAATGATCCTATTCCTGTTTATAAGCCAAGTTTCAAGGTACCTTACATATAAGTTTCCGTTGCGAATTCGCGGAAAATGGAGGCAATCAATACTGTGCAGAGCTTTATAAGAACTCAAGTCAGAGTGCGAGTTCGTCAGCAATCATTGACAAAGAGCCCCCATACTTTACGAAGAGATCCTCCATACACTGAAGACTATTAATGATGATAAAGCGCCAGGTGCAGATCAGATTACTTCCGAAGTTTTGAAGTCACTGGGAGATGTCGGTCTGAAACTGCTCATGAATTATTCTATGTAATCAATGTATGGCCGCAATGAACAAATTAATAAAGTTTTGAAACTTATGTGGGATGTACCTTTGGGTGCGGTGTTCAACACTCATAACTCTCCCCTCCCCTCCACCTGAACTAAAACAAAAATAGAGCAAAAATCGCTTAAAAACAGGTTTTAGCCCCCTCTTAATTTATAACCTTTTTTTATTCTTAGTAATTATTTTTATAGCGGCAACAGAAATACATAATCTGTGAAAATTTCATCTGTCTAGCTATTACGGTTCATGACATACAGCCCTTTGACTGATACACAGACAGACATCAGAGGCATATTAATTGGGTTCCGTTTTTCACCCATTGGATACGGAACCCTTAAAATGTATGACCGACGTTTTGTTAAGAATTTTATAAGGATTATTTTTTACTTTGAATTTTTTTTCGTATCTATAACAGTTTTCGCAAAAAAGTGAAAAAAACCGGTTAACGGGACACATATCACGGTGAGGGGGGGTGAAGCGTCAGGTGGAGGGGAGAGTTATGAGTTTTGAACACCACACCCAAAGGTATCATCCCACATGAGTTTCAAAACTTTATTAATTTGTTCGTCTGAAAAACATAGAATTACCGTATTAATCTGCAAAAAGATTTCGACCACAGAAGAATGGCTCGCGGAGTGGACCTTATCTGTGACCCTGCCCTTGCACAAAAAAAATCAACTAAAATTTGCGACAACTATATGACGATTGCACTGATCACACACGCGAGTAAAATCTTGCTGCATGTAATCAACAAATGCATTAGATACTTTCTAGACAGCCAAATTCCGCAAGAACAGTCTGGATTCGTTAGAGGAAAGGAAACGCGGGAGCAGATCCTACGCAAAATAATTGAGTCTTTCACTATTATTAATCAATATATCCCACTATTATTACTATTTACAAAAAAAAGCGTAATAATAATTTTAGAAGGATGTAACATAGTCACCTCGCTTTTTAGCGTTTCTGCTGGCACAATGAACCGCAGTATGGTGGAACGATACGCAAAAGGTCGCTGGTGCCCATCCTCCGGTACAAGATCTCATTAATGATGGGCCGAACATGGGTTTCACCGAATACAAATATTCTGTGACTCCCGCCGTACCTAAACTACGCAGATGCTCTACCGGCAAAATTGAATCAGTTTTGTTATTGATCGCTTTTTTTTTTTATAGAAAATGGGCTTACTCTTGACCTCGAGCTAGTCTTGAAGACAGAGATGAGGTCTACGATGGAGCGAGCTTGCCCAGAAGCCTATTCACTCGCGACTTAAATAGATTCGGGTTATAAGAACTCGGGAACACAGACGCAGGCAGAGAATTCCACTCTTTAGCCGTGCGCAATATAAAAGATGTTTCAAAGCGCTTTGTGCGAATGTGCGGAATATCAACCAAGTATGGGTGATATCCTGCGGTGCGTCTGGACTCCCGATGGTAGAAGGGAGATGGTGGAATAAGCTCGTGGAGCTCTAGAGCACACTCTCCGAAGTACAATCTGTAGAAAACCGACAGACATGCAACTTTGCGACGGTGGGTCAGACTGTGAAACTTGGTTTTCACCAGCATCTCAACACCAACGAGCTTCTTGGCTCTGCGATCTATCGAGTCAAGTGCGGCTAGGCGTTCTGAAGCCAACTAAAAGGTTTCAAACGCAAGGACCAGATTCAGATAATTTTATATGCTCTTTCAGTTTTCGGAAAGCAGTCCCTTACACCCCATACATAATTTATCGACTTAAAACGTTAGACACTTCGTACATTGCATGCTTGACCAATGAAAACTATTCTTGAAGACCCTGTCCGTATGTGGTCCCCTCATGAAACAACTGACCTGGTAGCAATGTGGCCAACAGTCGCTCCACCAGTGGGGCTTCTCTCTCGGCCGGGTGTCGCGGCGACTGCGACAGCAGGAAGTTCACAGCTCTGGTCACTGTCGCCAGGTGACGCGACGCCAGCTCTGTCCTGTGCAAAATAATGTACAAGTTCAGGTAAAATGTCAAATCCTGTACCATAGATTGTGGCGTTCCAAATCAACGAGACCTTATGGCGATATAAAACGGCGAAGTTCTATAGGATCTATTAGGTCGAAACTCACTCTATAAGACGAAAGGGCAGGTCACCATAAGGTCCCTTTTGACTGAGGGTACCATGTCACGGAGCGGGGCTGCATGCCTCGCATGCTGCCTCCTTTCGTGATCATGGCTCTATCGTCCTGGCCCAAAATTCCAAATTCATATTTCAAATGTCTTCTATCTCTGTCTTTCGGTGTCATTCGTGTCAAAAACAGACAGTTTACCTTTGATTCTGGTCGTGCTCGGACGTGCCCGCGCGCAGTACGAACACCGCCTTGTATTTTGTACCTACTTTGTCATAATAAACTCGTTCCCTGACGTTGGTATTTTGGATCCCCTACCTACACCCTGAAGAGTCTCTCTCTCTGTCTGCCGCTGAGTAGTTTCCGGTGGCAACCACATGTATCAAAATCATGCTTTTGTTCTACGACTTTGCTAACAACGCACAAAAAATTTTCGACTCTCCATACTAAAGCGGTCACGTCACCGAATCATTTTGCATGAGAAGTTGAAAATTTTTCATGCGTTGTTAGCAAAGTCGTAGAACAAAAGTTGTTGCTTTTGACCTTACTAATAAGTGGGCAAAAAGAAATCAGGTCCAAAAAAATAACCTAGTATAAATTCATTTAAACTTTGGTTTGCATATACTCGTACATACAGGGTAAACTATGGAACCCTGGCCAAATAGTATGTTACTCAGAACATAAAACTGAATATCTTTTCCAATGAAGAAAGAGAAAAATTTTGGAAACACACGGAAATGCTAAAAATACTAGTTTTTGCTCTAAGCTTCTTTGAAAAATTTGTTCAGATTTGCCTTTTGAATAACATACCAAAATAAGGCTAGAGTCTAGAAATAAAAGGTAAAGATTTCCCATATTTAAGAAAATATATAATTATTATAGGTGATCTTCCGTGTGGTGCCGGCAAAGAATAGTACCAACTCATCTCTACCCGTGGGTGTCGTAAGAGGCCACTAAGGGATTATGAACCGGAGGATGGGCAGCAGCACCTTACATACTGCGGTCACCAACAACAGCGGTCGCCAGCCGCAACGCTTACAAGCGATAGATCCCCCGCGTTTTTGCTGGAGTTAATGAATGAATGATTTATTTACCAAAAATATGGTAAATACAAGATGTTAATATAATAGATGATTGTATTTTTGTGTTTTGCTTGTCAAATTCTGTCATTAGTTGTGAAAACCTTTAATTGGCTGTTTGTAGCCATAAGTATTATTAGTATGTTTATTATTAGCTGTTGGTTCTCCAAAAAATTAATAAATAAATAAATAGATCTGGAGGGAGTTCCCTGTCCTGCAGTGAAAGTAACATGGGATGCTATTTTAGGTTACATTACATCGTACCTTTCAGCTCGCGACACGGCTTCAACTCCTAACGACACCGCCGAAGAGAGCACCGTAGTGAAATAGTTAGCGTATTTAGTTTGCGCCGTATACGAGGAGTGCAGACGGTCTTCCAAGTGGTCCAACTGGGCCATATACAGCGAGATCTGTGCGTCCCGGGCCAAACGGGCCACGCAAGGCTGACCCCTCGCCGCGCCACTCCACTCCAAATAAGTCAACATGTGGTGGATCTCGTGTATCGTCTGCATGTTATGCTGAGAATTCGCCGCCTTTATCGCTATCCGGTTTAGGAGCTCGAACAGATCTTCTAGCAACAAATTTCGCCCTTCGAATTCCTCATCTCCTAGCAGACCGACACCTCGAATTGTCTTAACCACTACCTCAGCTACAGACACTTCATTCAGCACTTTCAATGACGCTTTCTCTATCAATCTTCGTATGATTAAAGTGATGTTGTGTGCGAGTGGAACGTCCTCTAAGCAGCCGGGGAGGAGCGCTAGTAATGGAGGGCTTCTGAGGACGGACTCTTCGGTGAGGTCGAGCCAGATATCGTCGTCGAGCTGGTCTTCGAGCGGCACGTCGCACTTGGTGAGCAAAGCGGCGCAAGCGGCGGCCAGTTCCCAGGAGGCGGGGTAGAGCGAGACCTTAAAATTAAAAGAAAGTTCAAATGAATAAAACATTGTCTACAAATTATATTATAAACCGGATGATATTTGAACGGTAAAGAGGATAATTATATGTTAGGTTGCATCACTATTAATTAATCTATTAATTTTACAAGCCTATTTCTTATTGGCTGTCTTTCGACCAATATGAAGTTACAAAAGTATCGGGTAGGAGTCGAAGAAATGGAAGTTGGAGAAGGGCCAGCCGCAGTTGAGCCACAGGAACGAACACGAGTAGACGAATTAAGAATTGTTACAGTGTTAGTCTTTAAGGAAATAAAATATGTCGTACTAAAAATATACTATTAATATTGAAGAAATACCGGAATAAATAAGTGAGTGCCTGGCCAGAACGAGTTTTTTTATATATAGTGTTGAGATATTCTAGCACGTTATTAGATTCTTTTACTTTATTCTTTACAGAGTGCTTTTTTCTTGAACGTCATTACATGCAGAATATAAAACAAGCACGACACAAGAAACCTATAGCACAAAGCAGACACTTAAAGATGGCTGTGCTGCAATGGTTGCCTGCTATTTCTTTTACGCTGCCACAGGCGCATTTGAAACGCAAGTCGGCTCGCTTTATTTATAATTTTTTTTAGTATCTTTGACAAGTCCGTTTGTGTGGTTGGAAGTGAGCCTGCCTTGTACGCCGTAGACCGCGGGTTCGATCCTTGCCCAGGGCAAACATTTGTGTAATGAACGCAGGTGTTTGTACTGTGTCTGGACGTTATGCATCTATTTATATATGTAAACCAGTGTCTGATACCCATAGGTTTTGCGTAGTTTGGGATCAGATGACCTTGGGTGGAATGTCCTCCAATATGTATCTTCTGAGTCGGGCAGCGTTTGTGAAGCTTCACAATATTTCAAGATGGAAGTTTTTGATCCGGCATGTCTCAATCACGATGGGTCTCATAAAAAAGCTCAAAGTTATCCAAAGGGCTACGGCAAGATTTATGTTTGGAGATCGCAAATCGAATCAGAAATGAGAAGATGACATAGCTCTGAGAATCGCTAAACTCAAGTTCCAGTGGTACGGGAATATCGTTCGAAGAACTAAGGCAGAGAGGTTCCAGAGTGGCGACTACGACCCGAAAGACCATCAACGATCTGGTCATGGTCGCGGAAAGCCGCTGGAGTGGGGCGATGCCTGACGGGTCATTATCTTTGTTCAGCAGAGGATGTCTTGATGCTGATATGATGATTATGAAGTTGAAATGAACCGATGTGACCGACAGGTAAATGGCCTGTCAGACATTTCAGACACCGCTGGAGTGATGAAGTGCAGACAAATCTGAACCCCTTTAAAAAACTTGACTGGTGTGAGTAGATGCATAAAAGGGATGACAAGCGGACAGCTTCAGGTGTTGGAGGTAAAGATCCTCGTTGGGTTCTTGGGGTAGTGAAAGCATAAACAGCTGATTTACTGCAGGATCTGGAAGCATGCGGGCCTGCGCCACCGTGCCAGCTATCCTGTCGCAAAGCAGGCCATCTCCCGTCTACCCCGGAGATACTGCGGACCATAGACTCAGGGACGGCAGCCCTTCTTGATTATCCCCAGTGTATAAAGTGCGAACCGAGTTAAGTGAGAATGTTGCGACCCACTTTCCTACTTTTCCTAGCCGTAGTATTTTGTTGACTAACCTGAAAACTTTCTAGAATAGTACTAGTTCCTGAATTTGGACCCTTATTTAGTGAAAACTTTGATTGGTTCCTTTATTAAATGTTGATTTTTATAAATTATAGTTTCCTCCCCGTCCCATTCTAAGGAGTAAAAGGACATCGAATGTTGGAGCTGCATCTGCAAAAGGCTACTACTCAGATCAAATAAATAGTCTAGATGGAGGGCTGTGAACAGAAAACTGAGGCCAACTTTTTAAACATGTGTTGCATGGACCGGTGTTGCCATAATCAAATTGTGCCAATGTAACAAAAATAACGTTACGTAATAACGTTATCACATATGGTCATGCAATTAATTAAAGTTATGGCGGTAGTAGAAAGCAAATAGGGAGTTTTGGGAAATAAAATTACTGGGTAATTTGTATGTGCATTTAATGATAGACTTGTTTTTCCTTTAAAATTTACATAAACGACTATGACTAACATATTCAGCTTAAAGAAAAAAATATAAGCAGATATTACATTTATCAGTTACCTAGCATCTAAGTACGTACAAGCTTCGCTTAAAAAAAATTACTCTGCAATTTTTTTTTTTTTTGACTCACCTAATACTAAAGTGGACCCATTTTGTATGGGAAGATGAAAATTATTCGTGCGTTGTTAGCAAAGTCGTAGAACAAAAGTTGTTGCTTTTGAGTTTGACCTCTGTAATAAGGTGGGCATACGCATATCAGTTCCAAAAAAACCGGCCAAGTGCGAGTCAGACACGCGCACGGAGGGTTCCGTACCACCACGTAATATTTATTGTATTAGTTGCAATTTCAGTAACTTACTATGCTAGATTTTTTGGGCCCGACTCGCGCCTGACCAGTTTTTATTATTTGTTGTTTTTTTATAGCTTATGCACTATATACATACCAATTTTCACGTTTGTAAGTGATCTCGTTTTAAGATAGAGGGCTTTACTTGTACATTCTAAAGTAAATTTTGGTATTTTTTCACGACTCTTAGTTTTCAAGTTATAAAGAAAAATGTCAAAAAAATACGATTCCCCCCCTTATCTCCGAAGTTTGTGAAAGGAAAAATCTGAATTAATTACAGTCAATATAAGTTTATGTAAATATTACAGCAAAAATAAAACGATTTTTCTAAGTTACACAGTTTTTTTAGAACCTGTACAAACAAATTTAGTTTTGCGGTCCTAAAAGTGGACTTTATTGCTTCCAAAAATACTAGAGATATATCGGAAACCTCGGCGCCCAAGTCCGTTTCGAACTTGACCAGTTTTTTTTAAAATTAACCGATTTTGATAAAACTTGCACTCAACTTGCACTGTACCCTAAGCAGAATATTACTCAGTTCCTGTCCTGAGATACGCGTCAACGTTAAGTTTTACTGAACCGATTTTAATGAACTGCTGAACCGGTTTTGATGAAACTTGCACTTAGTTGAAAAATACCTAGTTAAATTAAAAAAGAAATAATTTAAGAAAAACATTAATACACTAATGAAATTTGGTGTTTAGAAGCTTAAATAGACTAACCTACGCGAAAATTGTGTATTTTGACAAAACTACATACTTACGGGTCGACTTGATAACCTTTTTTTTTGAAGTCGGTTAAAAACAGAATTATTTGAAATTCTGTTCTGTGTTCTTAGCAAATAGCGTAACTGAGTGCATCCCAGTTATTTTAAAATAATTTTAAATATACACATTTTTCTCGTGAACTTCATGTAAAACATGATTAAAACTTAATTCATTTTATAGCTCTACCATAGGACTACTTCATAATCAATACTAATACGTAATAAACACCTGAACTGTAGGATTTTTTACATATTCTTTTCGTTTTTACCGGTCAAATTAATTATATGGCTCAAAGATCAATCGTTCCGATGCTTTAAACACTAAATACAGCTTTTATGGCAAACCACTAGAACTAGATCTTAATACATTTTTGTGTAAAGACTCTTGAAATACTCACAAGATTTGGAGGTTGTCTCAGGTCCACTTCACCTAATCCCTCTACTACGATGTTTGGTAAAATCTGATAGGCAAAACAAATCAGTGTTGTATAAATTACATCAACATGTCTTATAAAAGTGTAAAAATTTCAATTATTAGAAAGTTACCGTTGGATATCCCGTTTTTGTTACACGACGTAACCCTTTTTTGGTGTAGTAAAAATCGGTGGCTTTAAAATGCTCTGAGCATACTCTACTAAAGTACGTTGGTTGCCGTAATGGTTCCTGTCGACTTTGACGTATGGCTGCTATCCATTTTTGATTATTTTTTTTATCTCGATCCGGAAAACTGAAAAATAAACGATAAGCGTTAAATATATGATTACTAAGTATTTAAAATATTTATCATATCCTCATTCCTCATAAAATAACGTTACTTGTCACAGTTACCAATACTAGGATATTATTTATAATGGCAACACTTATGTTCCAAGCAATAACCTAAAATTTTATTTTATTTACTAAAAATATTAGTTTCTAAGTTTACTTACGCGTGAAATGTGATTCCATCCCACTTTTAATCTTTTGTAGATTGTTTATTGCACCCTTTTACAACACTTACTGTTCCAAGCAATAACCTCAAATTTTATTTTGTTTCACTACAAATATTAGCTTCCAAGTTTACTTACGCGTGAAATGTGACTCCATCCCGCTTTTTATCTCTTGTGGATTGTTTGTTGCACCCTTTAACAACACAGTTTGGCATTTTCCATTTAAAAAAACTAAACTTTTTACCACAATGTTTGTACTTGCCGCGAAAACTCGACTGACTGGCAAGTCCACAGATTAGATAGAATATCGAGTCATAGTTTTGTTGCATTTGTGTGCGTGACTGTGTACGTACACGGCGAGTCACAGTTTTACCGGCCTCACTTTTTTGTTCACAGCGCTACATCTAGACTATTTATTTGATCTGAGGGCTACTAAAACTACTGGTACATCATGCACGTACCTGGTTGGCGAGATGCGTGTAGTAGTGTTGGTGGCGCAGCTTCCGCGCGAGGTCGTGCGGCGCGGAGGCGGAGGGCGCCGCGCGGCGCGTGAGGGCGGCGAAGGCGCGCACGAGGGCGGCCCGCACGCGCCCCGCGCGGTGGTTGCCCAGCACGATCAGCGTCTCGCACTGGATCGCGCCCGCCACCGCCTGCGACACAACACACATGCTCATGTGGTTTGCAATAAACTATCTTGAATTAAAGGCTTTTGAGCAAAATCCGTCTGGAAAAGCAGTACCCCCTTGCCTATTTCTGCCGTGAAGCAGCAGTGTTTGCAGTGATGTGTTTCGGTTTGAAGAGTAAAGAAGTGAAGATACCGGCATATTTATTTATTTATGTTTGGGACAACAACAGCATAAATTACATTGAATATCTTAAATTTCTAAGTAACAAAAGCCAATAACCGTTGTCCACGGTATGATAACGGTTTTATGTAGAACAGAACAGACAATTATACAATGTAATTCTGATTTTCAAAATGAAAGAAAAAGAGTACCATGAATGTCTTACTTATTCTCTGGAAAAGCTTCACTACAAAGAATAGCACAGAGTCCTAATAACAAAGCAATATTAATCCATGTAACAATAGAAAACATGGTAACCTCTTGCAACTAAGATGAGACATTCCATCTTAGTTACCACCCTCTATTCAGTGGATTATTAATGGGCAAAAGTCCGAAATTACATGTGGGTTTCGTAACTTTAAGATATTGCAATAAAATCATGAACTCATACCGTTTTTACTTGTATTTTTGCGGTATGTAACCCTGCGTCTGCGCGTAGAAAATGTCGTCTGCTTAGGATCTAGTAGGTTACCTGTGCCAAGGCGTGGTCTGGCAGCACTCCTATAGCGTCTCGCAACAACAACAGCAGTCCTTCGCACGCCGACCAGCCCGGCTCCGCGCCCGCTTTCACTGTCTTCTGCAGAGTATACGATAATAGTTGTTTCATACGATAATAGTTGTTTCATACGATAATAGTTGTTTCTGATACTGGTGCGGAAAGCAAGTAAATCCTGAAGAGTTGGCGGGATATAGAACATAAGCATTAGCGAGAGTTCTAAGCGACACAAGTCAGAATTCACTCACGAGCACGTGTGTGCATCGACCAAGCTTTTACAATGCATTGTGTTAGAAAATAAAATATATCTACAACTTAAATACTTTTGTCTTATCGTAAATTAACTTATGATGAGGGCACTACTAATCGCACTGTGCAGTTTTGATGAAATAAATATATACAAACCGCACAGAACTGACCTCTTTTAAATATGACGTACTTGATATAGGAGCTCACCGTACATCGACTGGTCTTAGTTGAGTAAAAAATATTGTTTCATTTTTGTCTATGATGCAATAGGTATATAAATGTGTAGATAGGTTATAACTTTATAAGTGCTCAAAAAGTGGATTAATTAGTCCATCTGAGCCCTATGTCATCCGTCACAAATTCCATTTACTTACCACTTGTTTCCAAAGAGGTTAGGACTTTTGTAACATTTGAAAATACCAATTGCCTTTATACTTGGTTATTTTTTTGGACCTGATATGCGTATGCCCACCTTATTAAAGAGGTCGAAAGCAACAACTTTTGTTCTACGACTTTGCTAACAACGTATAAAAAAATTTCGACTCCCCATACTAAAGTGACCGACCCATTTTGTATGGGAAGTTGAAAATTTCGAACGTCGTAGAACAAAAGTTGTTGCTTTTGACCTCTGTAATAATGTGGGCATACGCATATCAGGTCCAAAAAAATAACCTTGTGTACCTACTTCCAAACGTTTTTTATACTTCTTAAATCAAAGATTACTTTAAAATATAAAAAAGGCAGTCACCTGTTGGTAGAGTCCGCCGGCGTAGATATCGACAGTGGCGCGGTTGACATCATCCACATCTACAACAATATACTCCTTCAGTTCCTCATTCCCGCTGCCTTCCAGCGTCCCAATCTCACTTCCACCGTCGCCCTGTCGGGATTCAAGCACAAGCCCTTGCAAATCTTGCCCCAGTCCTTTCTCCCCTTGCAAACTATCTTGTCTCTGTAAATCAAGCTTAAGCCCTTGGGAGTCATGCTTTTGTTCATTTTGCTTTACACTTTGCCCTGAAGCCTGTAAAAGCTCTTGCGAGTCTTGCGTCAGTTCGCTTAGCTCCGGCGTAGTTTGTCCTTGACTATCTTGCCTATTCAAATTTTGCCCTGTTGTGTTTAGTTTAAGCTTTTGCAAGTCATGCCCTTGATCCTCCTCTTGCCTATAAACAGTTTGCCCAGATGTTTGAAGCTGCGAGTTTTTCATTATTTCACTTTGCCCGGGAGTAATTACCCCCTGGCTATCTTGTCTCTGAGTATTTATCCCCGGAATGTCAAGCTTAAGCCGTAATCCACCTCGCCCCGGCGCGCGCGTTTTATCGCTTTGTGCATCGTCCTGTTTCGGTTCGATACTAGTCGAGCGTTCTGCAAGCATCCACCACCAAGCATTAGCGTCACCCTCTTAAGCTGGGGTTTGTTCCCTGGGATAGTAGGGAATATGCATACATTTTTTTAGTCGCATGTATTAACAAAATATGAAAATACCGTAGTAGAGATGACAAAAATTGAAATTTAAATTTAAATCGGCTAAGAAATACGGCCAATATAAGCATTTAAAACTATTAATTACACGCCGATTAGACAGAGAGATCCAACATGGACAGTGACGTCAATGTCACTACGGCCATATAAACTGCGTGTTAAATTTCGTTTTGATAAAAAGAGAGAGAAAAACAAATCTTTGATGGCTTATATCTTTTTTAATTTCATAGTTATTCGAAACTTTGTTTTACTAAACTGTTTATTACATAAATAAGGATATTTTTTTTAAATAGAAAAAATCATGCATATTCCCTATTATATACTTTTAACTGCGAAGGTTCCTATGTGTGCCGGCATACGGTCAATGTGTTCGCGATCCGGTAGAGATGAAAGAAAGAGTAGTATAAACCTAGTCTATGGCCCTATAGCTTTCTTTTTCTTTCGTATAGCTGCATCTCTACCGGATCGCGATCAAGATTTTGTGCACGGGCACCCTATGATAGTAGAGCGCTGTGGGAGGATTGCTGAAGATAACAGCGTGAATTTGTATTGGTTTCGCACCCGAAGCCAACAATCGCAAATCGCCTTATACATAATAACCTTAACCAGCGCTACACTAACAAGCTTCCGAAAACAAAGACCTGCTCAAGGGTAAATCGCTTGATATGTGACCTGTACCTAAGAAAGGCAGACATATGCGTTGTCATTGTCAATCTTAACAGCCAGTAGCAGAAAGCTCTTCGAACCTTAAGCTCATTCAAATCTATTATTGACTCTATCTTTGTCAAAAGCCAGAAAACGATCTCACAAAAAAGTGTTGACTAGACAGGAGAACAAAACTATTTCTACTGGCAACACCTAATTTCTTCGTACAAAGAAGTTAAAACACCATCATTACCCCTATTACCATTACATATTACCATTACATCAGTCCCCCTTTTGTCTACAACAATAACCGAATTAGATTTAAGTACGAAATACTTTCTGGAACTGTCGGTAAGGCCTTCACAACCCTTCCTGAACGCTCCGCTACCACAGGAACTAGCTAAGTGCTGGCCATATAGGGTGACTTTTAATTAGTTCTTGATAGCAAAAGATATGCATGTACTCATGATACTGAACAACTTTTCCCAAGGAACCTAGGTCGAATTACGAAAAACCAAATTTGACCTCCCATACAAAATGTGCTATCAGCTGATGCAGTTTCTATGGGAGGTCAAAACTTGATTTTCGTATTTCGACCTATGTTCCTTGGGGAAAATTGTTCAGTATCATGAGTACATGCATACTTTTTTCTATCAAGAACTAATTAAAAGTCACCCTATATGTATGGATCACCTTAAAGTTTAAGTATTTAGGTAAACTTGTTTACTATTATATATTCTGTGATTTAGGGTAGTTTTCCACCCGAGCTGTGCGAGGGAGCTAAGCTGTGAGCTGGAAAATTCAAACGCATTTGACAAACTAGGAAAATGATGCAATCTTATTAGCTGGAATTTTCCCAGCTTAATAATAATAAAATAAAAAAATTATTTGTCAGCCAAAAAAGCCACAGTACAATAGTACCTAAACTAACTCATTAAATTACTAAACTAAATAATTAAACAATTTACTTCTTGTTTGCGTCTCTGTGGATCTTAATCCAGTGTTTAATCATGGGACTGGATAATAGTGGATAAGTCCCGCGTCACGAGCTGAAGAATGCTGTTACCAGAGTTAGCTACCTCGCACAGCACTGGTGGAAAACCATCATTACCAATATAGTAACTAGCGATTTGTCACCAAAATTTTTTTTTGAAGAATTTGGCGTACGAGTATCCCATGTAAAATTAATCGCATAAATAAGGCATTTAGAAGCTGTGTTAGAGCAGTGTAGAGTTGTGTTATAATTTTAGGCTTTTTCATTTTCAATTATGAAAACAGTATGACGAGTTCTTACCACGTTATGGGTTATTGATAAGCTCCCGAAATTTCGGCACCATGATCACGGATGAACTGGAGTCTGCTGGTAGTTTAACTACTAGTCATACTGGTACTGCGGGTAGTCATACTGTTCTCATAATAGTGTTAGTGATCGCGGAACTCCCAAACAACATACATACATACATAACATCACGCCTCTTTCCCGTCGGGGTAGGCAGAGACCACAGTCCTCCACCTGCTACGATCTTGACATACTTCCCTTGCTTCCTGTACTTTCATCAACCCTTTCATACATGCTCGTCGGTTTAGGGTGCTTTTAACCTGGCCTTTATTCAGAACGTCCTGACAATTTAGAACAACTCTCAAACAATTTGTCTTTTATTCTCATTTTTGACGTGGATAGGTCGACAAATTTTGAGGTTAAGTTCAGATCACGGAAACTGAACAATTTTCGCCTAGGAACATAGGTCATCGGACGAAAAAAAAATTTACCCTTCCATAGTAAAGTCAGTCAGCTGACCATACATTTTGTATGGGAGATCGAATTTTTTTTTACGTCTAACGACCTATGTTCCTTGGGGAAATTTGTTCAGTTTCGTGGTCTGAACTCAATCTTAAAATTTGTCGAATGTTTTCAAATTCACCCTGTATATGCTTTCGTTTAGGGACTTTAGGGGGTCGTTCCGTGCAAAGTGGACATAGGCCCTCTGGCGGTAATAAATGGTATTACATCGAGCTTTGGATGAGTCAGAAGGTGTGGGGAGGAGTAGTGGAGAGGAAGGGGAGTGAGTGGAAGCCTGACGTACACTCAACAACACGTCAGTAGAAACACTTTTGGACCTTACGGCGTGGTAATAGAGTTGAAAAAGTTTCTACCGACGAGCGGTTGACCGTACCTACATAGACGTATCCACGTAAAACCACAGATTAAATAATACTAAACTAACGTTTACAGATCCGTCACTCTCAGGCGGGGTGCCGACAAATTTCAACCTTACGGTCTAAGCATAAAGTCGATACTGGCAGTGTACCGCTCAGGACACGTTTTTAAATCGCGGATGATCGCGGACACGTATGCTAAGGCGATGATTTTGTCACTTTATGACATACTGAGCGAGATGCAAGAAGTTATGTAATATTGTTCAACCAAATATGCAAATGCTTACTTACCTATTTTGCCGCCATAAGCTTAAGATGACATAAAGAAAAGCAAAATCGACTGCCTTGGGCAGACGAATTCCCGCGCCGCGTTGCATACCTACTATGCGGAGTGTCACAGGCCTGGTAAAACTTACGGCCGTATCTAGAATACAGCCAACTACTGAATGATAAACGTGAGTGTAACTTTAGAATTTTTAAAAGAAGCATCGCATTAGTTCAAACATTCTTTTAAAATGAAACTTACCAAGGGTTATATCAGAGTTTTCTGAAGCTGATGATATATTGTGTTTTCTGTAACAAATATGACCTGTCTTGAGTGATAAGAAAAATACACGACAATAACTATGAAGGCGATATAATTATGATAAATTAGCGGCCCGCCCCGGCTTCGCATGTGGGTTACAAAAGCTATCAAGAGGCACGTTTTTTCCGACTTAATCGATTCCATAACCTCCCAATTCCAGCCAAACACATTGGCCGTGGTTTCTGGCTGCAGTGGTTTCATGCCGTTTCTTTTCAGCTGCCTTAGCAAGGTGGTAGGGCTTTTGTGGAAAGTCCCTCTGGGGAAGTACCACCCCCTTGCTTTTTTCTGCCGTTGCAGCAGCAGTGTTTGCACTGCTGTGTTTCGGTTTGAAGGGCAAGGGAGAGATATACTATCTTAGTTCTCAAAGTGAGCAACGCGCTTTGATGTCTTATTAGTGTCAAAATATGCCATTAATAAGACTGGGTGCTATGGGCGGTGGTGACCACTTACCATCGGGTGGCCCACCTGCTCGTTTGCTCACTTGAAACATAAAAAAAAAAAACGGTAGCAGATTCGCTCTATTTGCATTGTGTTCAGAATGTAGTGACGTTCAATAAGTATTCTGTAAATAATCTACATTGAGTAAATAATATCTCAATCTGATGATGTATTTTATCTGCCTGGTGGACATTGCCTCGAGGAACTCATCTCATGTGAAGCTGGAGGAAAGTTTTGTTTGTTTATCAATGCAATCTCGAGAGCGATTTATTAACACGACCCTTATAGTGAGTGTTCGATATTGCACATATTCATTGTACGAATTGATCGAAGTTGTAGTATATTTTTTGGGCTGGTATCCCAGCTGTCATTCACTCACTGGTCAGACGGAGGTTATGCGTTTTCGTTGGTCGGCCTCGCCCTTTTTGTTGTATTTTGGAACCATTTTTTTTTAGTACGGTTAAAAGCTTTACCACGGGCACTAGTTGCGACGCCCCTGTTTTTAATTGTGTGGGACCCTATTGTTGTGTTCGCCCACCAGTGAAAAGTGATTTTGTGAAGGAACATTGTGCCAGCGTATCATTTTGTTGGACGCGTGGCTTCTGATCAAAAGAAGAACAGAAGACTATCAATGGCGGTCGGCTTCCGTTTTCCCATCCTTACCCCTCCTATTCGCCGATCCTATTTGCAACAACCTTTGGATCACGTAAGTTCTAGATTTTAGGCTTTTAGCGCTGCGCAACGCAGTCAAAATATCATTTTCTTTCCATTAATTAGTTACTTGTCTTGTACCTTTCTTGTAAATGATTTTATTTTAACACTTCCAGTGTTCGGATAACTCTACAAAGTAGAAAATCGCAAAAATCGCAACGTTGGAATGCGTATAGAGATCGCAGATTTCACAATATCAGACAGGACCACAGTAGCCTAGTTGGTAAAGCGTCTTCGGTACTGACGCAGAAGACGCAGGTTCGAATCCTGCCTGTGGTTGTGAAATTTTGCGATTTTCTACTTTGTACCTTTCTTGTATTTTGAAACTTTTAAGCGTACCTTTTTTCATAATTGTAGTTTTCTAATTTAATTTGTTTGCTTTGTTACTACTTATAGACCTTGAGTTCTTAACCAAATAAAAATGTTTACCATGAAACTAGTAGTGAAAACCTGTAATTAGTTGTATGTTATGTATTTAGATTATATACACGTTTTTTAAAACTGATGGTTTTCCGATAAACAAATAAAATAAAATAACCCAGACAATACTGTTGGAGGAGACTTCTACTGCACCTGCTTATTTACAACCTAACAGGCTTGGTCGGGTTTTGATACAGTGAGAGTGAACTAACCTCCCCATCTTCTCTTTGATCTGCTTGTTGATGAGCCCTTTCAGCTGCTTGGTGGACTCGCCGCTGCGGTCCAGGTCCCGGTCCGCGAGCGCCTCTTCCGACGTGACGCTGGAGGAGCTGCCGGTGACGTCACGCCGGGTGCGCGCGCGCCGGGCCCCGCGCCGGCGCCACGTCACCTGGAACTCGCTCGACTCCTGACTCTCCGATGTCAGCAGGAAGTAGAAGTTGGCGCGGGAGTGCGTTACGAATGTGTCGCTCGCCTGCAATTACAATGTACGTACTGTAGCAGTCCAAAGCTTTGTAGTTATAAAACTTGTCATGTCCTTACGAAAGCATGTTTTAATCAGATTCAGATAATTTTATTCAATATAGATTCTTTACAGAATACTTATTGAATGTCATGCAGAATACAATGCAAATAGAGCGAGTCTACGCCGTTTCGGATCGTGCTATGGCAGTGTAAAAGAAGCGGCAAGAAACCACTGCAATAAAAAAAGCCGAAAGACGTCCACTGCTGGACATAGGCCTCCCCTAAAGATCTCCATGACTCGCGGTCCTGCGCTGCTCGCATCCAGGGACTTCCCGCGACCGCCACCATCGTCCGTCCACCTTGCATATTTTAATATTACAAGTCAAATCGATTGGCGATAATTTAGGAAATAAATAACGACATAAATTTTTGACTCGACTGTGCATAGCTTTTAGTTTTTTAACTTGTTATGTCTTTACGTCTTTATTGTAAATGCAGCATTTCACGTCCCGACGCGGCCAAAAATCAAGTGTTTCGATCGGCTTAGCGTCCCGAAAGTACCAACTTTCTGGTTACAGTCTAGTAAAATAAATAAATTGTAAATACAGCCTTTTCACCATACCTACAACAAGCTTCTGATCGCTGCTGTCTTTAAAAAAGCCTGCCCTGCTCCTCACCTGATGCATCAACAAGAGGAAGTCACACAGCATCACCAGTCGGTCTAGATGCGGCGGAGATCCCATCAACCCTCGCACCAGCTCCACCAGGCTCGTGCTGGCTGCTGGCTCCAGAGGACCACATTCCGAGTTCAGGAAACGCTCCTGTTCACAACGATTTAGGCGTTAAAATTAGAGGTAAGGTTTGGAAAGGCAAAAAGACAGACGAATCAGGGAGTTTTGGTTATTAGTTTGGCAGATAAAACAAGAGCAAAAGACAGATAGATAAATCAAGGAGTTTGGTCATTAGTTTGGCAGATAAAACAAGAGCAAAAGACAGATAAATCAAGGAATTTGGTCATTAGTTTGTCAGATAAAACAAGAGCAAAAGGAAGATAAATCAAGGAGTTTGGTCATTAGTTTGGCAGATAAAACAAGAGCAAAAGACAGATGGATCAGGGAGTTTGGTCATTAATTTGGCAGATAAAACAAGACTAAAAGATAGATAAATCTGGGTTTGGTCATTAGTTTGGCCGATAAAACAAGAGCAAAAGACAGATGAATCTGGGTTTGGTCATTAGTTTGGCTGATAAAAAAGAGCAAAAGACAGATAAATCTGGGTTTGGTCATTAGTTTGGCATCAGGGAGTTTGGTTATAAGTTTGGCAGATAAAACAAGAGCAAAACACAGATGAATCAGGGAGTTGGGTCATTAGTTTGGCAGATAAAACGCCCCCCCAACTTCTCGAGAAGTTATACTTCATTTACATTGAACCGAAGTGAGCGGAGCAGCGGCATGGGGTGAATGTAAATCTGGTATTGCAGTACCTTGATGTTGGAGAGCAGCTCCCGCAGCAGACGCACCCGGGCGAGCTGGTAGTGGTTGAAGCTGCGCCGCGGGTGCGAGTCCCGCGCCAGCGCGCGCACGCAGCAGAGCAGCAGCGCCCACAGCGAGCCGCAACATGTCACGCCCTCCACTTCCCACGACACCTCCTACGAGTAACAACATCCACCACTAAGAGCCGGTTCCCACTATGTCGGATGTCGGATTCCGATTTTAATCGGGTGTCGGCGCCTCTGTTCCCACTATGTTGGATATCGGATTCCGATTTGAACAGCGCCATATGCGATCATATCGGCTGACAAAACACACGACATGCACACAACATGCATACAAACACACATTTCTTGTCGGATCCGACACAAAATCGTTGTCGGACGAGTGTGAATAAAATGCTCTGCCACTGGAACCTCCGATTATTAAACGGATCCGACACACGACAAGTGGGAACCGACTCTTATAAGTGAAAATTTTACATTTAAACCATTGATTGAGACTTCAAGAAAAACAGGTCCATATATCGCGGCGACTTTGCTCCTGTATAAACTGCATCACGTGAAATCACATTTTATATAGTAAGTAAAATTATGAATTTTTGCATTTTAACTATTTTCCTTGCTGTCTGCAACGACGGTTGTCTGACAGGTGAGCCACCTGTATATTTACCATGTATATTTAAACTTAGGCACAAATTACAACATAGAAAATTGTAATTTTTCGGTTTTGCAACAGCAGACGAGGCTCCAGTAGCTTGGCTTGGTTGCCAGGACCACCACTCCTCCTGCAAACACCGCCAGCACTGGACTACCTGAATACAGCTGTATAGTACCTGTGCCTGCAGCTGCCTCCAGGTCCTCAGCAGTAGCAGCAGCAGACGAGGCTCCAGTAGGACGGCGTCAGAGCCAGGACCACCACTCCTCCTGCAGACACCGCCAGCACTGGACTACCTGAATACAGCTGTATAGTACCTGTGCCTGCAGCTGCCTCCAGGTCCTCAGCAGTAGCAGCAGCAGACGAGGCTCCAGTAGGACGGCGTCAGAGCCAGGACCACCACTCCTCCTGCAGACACCGCCAGCACTGGACTACCTGAATACAGCTGTATAGTACCTGTGCCTGCAGCTGCCTCCAGGTCCTCAGCAGTAGCAGCAGCAGACGAGGCTCCAGTAGGACGGCGTCAGAGCCAGGACCACCACTCCTTCTGCAGACACCGCCAGCACTGGACTACCTGAATACAGCTGTATAGTACCTGTGCCTGTAGCTGCCTCCAGGTCCTCAGCAGTAGCAGCAGCAGACGAGGCTCCAGTAGGACGGCGTCAGAGCCAGGACCACCACTCCTCCTTCAGACACCGCCAGCACTGGACTACCTGAATACAGCTGTATAGTACCTGTGCCTGCAGCTGCCTCCAGGTCCTCAGCAGTAGCAGCAGCAGACGAGGCTCCAGTAGGACGGCGTCAGAGCCAGGACCACCACTCCTTCTGCAGACACCGCCAGCACTGGACTACCTGAATACAGCTGTATAGTACCTGTGCCTGCAGCTGCCTCCAGGTCCTCAGCAGTAGCAGCAGCAGACGAGGCTCTAGTAAGACGGCATCGGAGCGCGCCAGGACCACCACTCCTCCTGAAGACACCGCCAGAACCGAACTACTGCAAGCTGCATCCAGTACCACCTGTAACAAGATACCGGATCATTTCAGGTATATAATATTCATACAGCCTTTGAGTCATCATGGCATTTGCCTTATTCTGTTATTTTAAGAAGTCTGGTAGACAATTTGATGAGAGCACTTGTTTCACGTCGTAGGGTCCTAACAATCCTCCGTGCCGGCAAAGAATAGTACCAACCAGAAGGTTGGTCTTGTTTTATCTGCCAAACGCAACGCAACTTTGTGGTAGCAGAGCGTGGTTTTGATCCACGGACCTCTCAGGCCCATCATATGCAGTGGGGGGGGGGGGGGACTGTGCCTCGGCCTCACCTTGAGCATGTGCGGGGAGACGTGGCACTGGCGCGAGGCGAGTACAGTCAGCAGCATGTGCAGCGCAGGCCGGTCGTTTAGCGCGCTGTACAGCCGGTTGTATGTAGTGTGGGGGGGGACTGTGCCTCGGCCTCACCTTGAGCATGTACGGGGAGACGCGGCACTGGCGCGAGGCGAGTACAGTCAGCAGCATGTGCAGCGCAGGCCGGTCGTACAGCGCGCTGTACAGCCGGTTGTATGTAGTGTGGGGGGGGACTGTGCCTCGGCCTCACCTTGAGCATGTACGGGGAGACGCGGCACTGGCGCGAGGCGAGTACAGTCAGCAGCATGTGCAGCGCAGGCCGGTCGTACAGCGCGCTGTACAGCCGGTTGTATGTAGTGTGGGGGGGGACTGTGCCTCGGCCTCACCTTGAGCATGTGCGGGGAGACGCGGCACTGGCGCGAGGCGAGTACAGTCAGCAGCATGTGCAGCGCAGGCCGGTCGTACAGCGCGCTGTACAGCCGGTTGTATGTAGTGTGGGGGGGGACTGTGCCTCGGCCTCACCTTGAGCATGTGCGGGGAGACGCGGCACTGGCGCGAGGCGAGTACAGTCAGCAGCATGTGCAGCGCAGGCCGGTCGTACAGCGCGCTGTACAGCCGGTTGTATGTAGTGTGGGGGGGGACTGTGCCTCGGCCTCACCTTGAGCATGTGCGGGGAGACGCGGCACTGGCGCGAGGCGAGTACAGTCAGCAGCATGTGCAGCGCAGGCCGGTCGTACAGCGCGCTGTACAGCCGGTTGTATGTAGTGTGGGGGGGGACTGTGCCTCGGCCTCACCTTGAGCATGTGCGGGGAGACGCGGCACTGGCGCGAGGCGAGTACAGTCAGCAGCATGTGCAGCGCAGGCCGGTCGTACAGCGCGCTGTACAGCCGGTTGTATGTAGTGTGGGGGGGGACTGTGCCTCGGCCTCACCTTGAGCATGTGCGGGGAGACGCGGCACTGGCGCGAGGCGAGTACAGTCAGCAGCATGTGCAGCGCAGGCCGGTCGTACAGCGCGCTGTACAGCCGGTTGTATGTAGTGTGGGGGGGGGACTGTGCCTCGGCCTCACCTTGAGCATGTGCGGGGAGACGCGGCACTGGCGCGAGGCGAGTACAGTCAGCAGCATGTGCAGCGCAGGCCGGTCGTACAGCGCGCTGTACAGCCGGTTGTATGTAGTGTGGGGGGGGACTGTGCCTCGGCCTCACCTTGAGCATGTGCGGGGAGACGCGGCACTGGCGCGAGGCGAGTACAGTCAGCAGCATGTGCAGCGCAGGCCGGTCGTACAGCGCGCTGTACAGCCGGTTGTATGTAGTGTGGGGGGGGACTGTGCCTCGGCCTCACCTTGAGCATGTGCGGGGAGACGCGGCACTGGCGCGAGGCGAGTACAGTCAGCAGCATGTGCAGCGCAGGCCGGTCGTACAGCGCGCTGTACAGCCGGTTGTATGTAGTGTGGGGGGGGACTGTGCCTCGGCCTCACCTTGAGCATGTACGGGGAGACGCGGCACTGGCGCGAGGCGAGTACAGTCAGCAGCATGTGCAGCGCAGGCCGGTCGTACAGCGCGCTGTACAGCCGGTTGTATGTAGTGTGGGGGGGGACTGTGCCTCGGCCTCACCTTGAGCATGTGCGGGGAGACGCGGCACTGGCGCGAGGCGAGTACAGTCAGCAGCATGTGCAGCGCAGGCCGGTCGTACAGCGCGCTGTACAGCCGGTTGTATGTAGTGTGGGGGGGGGACTGTGCCTCGGCCTCACCTTGAGCATGTGCGGGGAGACGCGGCACTGGCGCGAGGCGAGTACAGTCAGCAGCATGTGCAGCGCAGGCCGGTCGTACAGCGCGCTGTACAGCCGGTTGTATGTAGTGTGGGGGGGGACTGTGCCTCGGCCTCACCTTGAGCATGTGCGGGGAGACGCGGCACTGGCGCGAGGCGAGTACAGTCAGCAGCATGTGCAGCGCAGGCCGGTCGTACAGCGCGCTGTACAGCCGGTTGTATGTAGTGTGGGGGGGGACTGTGCCTCGGCCTCACCTTGAGCATGTGCGGGGAGACGCGGCACTGGCGCGAGGCGAGTACAGTCAGCAGCATGTGCAGCGCAGGCCGGTCGTACAGCGCGCTGTACAGCCGGTTGTATGTAGTGTGGGGGGGGACTGTGCCTCGGCCTCACCTTGAGCATGTGCGGGGAGACGCGGCACTGGCGCGAGGCGAGTACAGTCAGCAGCATGTGCAGCGCAGGCCGGTCGTACAGCGCGCTGTACAGCCGGTTGTATGTAGTGTGGGGGGGGACTGTGCCTCGGCCTCACCTTGAGCATGTGCGGGGAGACGCGGCACTGGCGCGAGGCGAGTACAGTCAGCAGCATGTGCAGCGCAGGCCGGTCGTACAGCGCGCTGTACAGCCGGTTGTATGTAGTGTGGGGGGGGACTGTGCCTCGGCCTCACCTTGAGCATGTGCGGGGAGACGCGGCACTGGCGCGAGGCGAGTACAGTCAGCAGCATGTGCAGCGCAGGCCGGTCGTACAGCGCGCTGTACAGCCGGTTGTATGTAGTGTGGGGGGGGACTGTGCCTCGGCCTCACCTTGAGCATGTGCGGGGAGACGCGGCACTGGCGCGAGGCGAGTACAGTCAGCAGCATGTGCAGCGCAGGCCGGTCGTACAGCGCGCTGCACAGCCGGGTGTCGGCGCGACTCACGCGCAGCAGCACGCCCAGCGCCGTCGCCTGCTGCTCCGCGGTGCCTCCCAGCTCCACCACCTACACACATTCACATTCAGGTTCAAAGCAAGTTCTTTTACAGAATACAATATTTAACGAAAAATTTAATAACTTGAGTAATATTTCCGTAGGCATGTTAAAGAGAGTTTTAAGTTCATATGTCCAACATTAAACAATAAATAAAAGGAATATGTCAATCTATTCATAAATAAAATTCTACATTAACTTAGTATGTAGCTAGTTTATAAATTGAGGGAGCTATAGGTTGTTAAGAAAATTATGTTTTTATCAATATTAAATATGTAACCGTTTGTTCCTGAATAAATAAAAAAAAAATATTTAATTACGTATTATCATCATTTTAGTTATAGTTTGTTTGAGATACCTATATAAAATTTAGTTTAAGCTTTCTCTTTGTCATCATTAGAAATTCTTGATACTCCATGTAAAATTTATCACTGAACTGTTACAATATTACTACTTGGGAACTGTAGATTTATGTAAAAAAAATTATTAAATCATATTTATGTCCCGCCCACGTCACGAGCAGCGCTGGAGGCTCTCAGACCCTCTTACCCTCGCGAACAAGTAGAGCAAGACGTCAGGACCGCCCAGCATGTAGACTGCCGGCGCCATGCCGTGGTGAGTGCTGGGCAGCGCGCGTCCCGCCCACGTCACGAACAGCGCTTCGGGCACGGAGGCGCCTCCTGCGCTGTTCGCGCCACTCGACGCGGAACCCATCAGGCTGGCTGTAGTCGCCATGCGGCCCGCAAATACTACGCATGTGAGAAATCGAATGAAAAAGAAGAAAATATCAACCACCCCAATTACGAGGGGTGTTCAATAAGTAATGAGTTTGATCAACATTTTGGTTGTAATGTCGATTGATGATTTGAGTATTTATAGTTTATTTCAGTACAAGAATGGTACCAAAAACTTATGCCGTTATATTTAGAAACGTATGAATAATTTGGTAGAGTTCAACAGACACCCAGCTATTCCAGCAAGAAACTTGAAAATTGAGAAAAATTTAAGTTTTAATAGATGCCATTCAACAAGCCGAGTTTGAACAAGTTAACCACTCTCCCCACTTACTATATTAAACTCACAGTCTTCTACTCATAGCAACTTCTATCTGTTCCCCAACGCCAAAGGAGAAACGGAACGGAAGCAAAATCGAAGTCATGTATCCCATATTGAGAGCTTTAATAGGACTAAAATGAAAACTTAATTTTTCAAAGGGATCGAAGGTTCGGAAAACCGCGACATTCAGAGTCCAAGGAGATGTTTAAGCACATAGAAAAGTGCATTTTTAATTTATATATAGTCGTTTATTTTATGGGTCATTCTCACTACTTATTGAACGCCGTAGTAATGGGAAGTTTTCTTCAACTCAATATAGAAAAAAAATAGTTTCTAAAAATTCGACAGAAGGCCTGATGTAATAATGAGAGTCAGCTAAATTTATCAAAATATACCAAACCGAAACTTTCTCATAGATTCTATAAAATAAAAACAGTTCGTACGACCATCTTAGATCATGAATATAACGAGAGAGAGACAATTTTTTTTTTCCAAAAAGAACCATGTTTGACTGTTTGAACCGTGTTTGACGCAATTGAATGAATTTGAAAAAAAAGAGAACCGTGTTTTCTCAGCGCCATTTATCTGTGATTTTTAGAACTACTTTCTTTTAGCATTCATAAAACCTCCCAAATTCGTGTCTATTACAAAAGCTTGATTTGATGAAGTCTATGACAGATAAGTAAACAGGTTCGGAGGCCCTTATTTAGTACATCTCAAGCAGCAGATATGGAGAATGGAAGAAGAGGATACCCTGAAAAAGAGCAACTGGTCACATAAACTGGCCGTCTTGTGCTCAAAGCAAAGCAGGCCATGCCATCCGTTTACTGGGATAGTGGGTGAAATATTTCCATGTATGTGAACCGATTACCCGTCTACGCGCCTCGCGGTGTCCTCACCATACATTTTATTAGGTCGTCGGAGAATTACAGGTAAACTCAATTTTCAGTAGGTTCTCACATTTTTGAATTTTTTTTAGGAATTAAAACTCCAATTTTTTTATATCTTTTTAATCATAATTGGGAAGATATTAAGCTAACAGAAGCTTAAATTTAATTTTCGAAATATAATAATACGAACAATTTTCGAACCTTTAATATCAAACTTAAAATAAAAACTTTATTTTATGCGTAAATTGATAACATTTAAGTCAACTTTCAAATATAAAACAAATAATGAAAATAGCTATTAAATTATAGGAACTATCACCTCATTAATCTGCAAGAAAAATTTCGCCTAGGACGTAATAATAAAGCTCACCTGTAGGTAACGACACGGTTTGATGATAGAGGTTGATTATGTGCGGCGCGTGCGCAGAGAACGTCAGCAATAAGTTCTCGTGCAGCTCGCGCAATGTGTTGCTCGATATCTCGTATACCTGGGCGAATTGATAGAAGGTAAATAAAGAAGAATGTTTCCTTCGGAGAGTATGCCCAAGAGCTCCATGAGGTTATTCCGCCATCCCCCATCTACCATCGAGAATCCAGACGCACCACAGGTTATTGTTATTCACACTTGGTTAATATTCCACACATTCGCACAAAGCGCTTTGAAACATCTTTTATAACACGCTCAGCAGGAGGGATATTCTCTGCTTACGTCTGTGTTCCCGTCCCGAGTTAATATAACTCGCATCTATTCAAGTCGCGAGCGAATAGATTTCTTCTGGACATGCTCTGGCCTCAGGGCTAGATCGAGGTCAAGAGTAAGCCCAATGACAAAAAAAAATGGTCGAGCAACGAAATGTCAAAGGGTCGAAAAGAGACGCATGATACTTTTTGCGAGAAAAATTATACCAACGCGAAAATAATTCCTCGAAATCCCTATTTTTTGGGGGTGAAAATCAATCTAGCTAGGTCTCATGTCTGAGAAAATAAGTTTTTCCCGTATTTGAAGATTTCTTGATATTCGCGCGATTCTGAAATCCAACAGAGCCATCTGTTGGTCAACTTTGATTATCAAAGCCCAAAGCTCGGTCGCCCAGGTACAGCTAAAAATGTGACTTACTTGGTCCCAGTCAATGTTGGAGTCCAGAACTTCAGGTGTCAGAATAAGTGGATAGTTTGGAGTTTCACAGCGCACCTTTTCATGAAAAACAAAAGCATAAAATATTTTCAATCACCAAACATAAAACCTAAAGATTCTGACCAGCGGAACATGTCACAGCGCTTTTTACACGAATATTTATCGTTTGTTTGTAAGAGGTAGTCACTGATCTAGACCACCGATTTTGAAAATTATTTTTCGTTAATATAAAACTACACTATCTGTCAGTTGGCAGCAGCATCCTCCTTTGTATCTGCCCCGTGTGGTGCCGGCAAAGAATAGTAAAAACCCTTACATACCCGTGCGTGTCGTAAGAGGCGACTAAGGGTTTTAAACTGGAGGATGGGCAGCAGCATCCTCCTTTGTATCTAACATCTTACTTACTGCGGTCACCTACAACCGCGGTCCATGGTGCCAGCCGTAACGGTAACAAGCGAGGTGACTATGGTACTTCCCCTCTATATTTTTCCAGCAATAGATAGAATTATAGAGGGAGCTCCCTGTCCTGAAGTGGACGTTTCATGGGATGCTATGATGATGATGATCTGTCAGTATTTAAGAGGATGTGTGAAAAGATATTTATTTGACAGTGGGCGTAGTCTTCTCGCTTGAAAGAAAGGGATAAAGTGATTTCATCCGCAACGCATTAGGCTGGTCATATGATAGCAACTACGAATACCTTTCTGCATACTTAATTACACTACTTAAAACACCTCAGATTCCACAAAAAGAGGAACGAATTAAAATTGAAGAGGCAATTTTGGATTTTTATATTGTCGAGTCGATTTTCACTAATCATGTTTTGGTCATGGTAATACGAGTATTATCACTTGAATGGTCAAGAAACATATACCTAAAAATCACAGCAATATACTGAGTAAATAAAAAAATATTTGTCTTCAAAATACCCAAAAAAATTACATATCGCCTTAAGGCTACATGTTACAGCGGAAAATATTTCATTACCACGCGCACGGGAGGTAGTTTTAAGATAATCAACAAATCAAAAATATTTGAGTTACCCCATATGACTGAATTTTAAAATTTTAATTTACTGAAGTGACAAAACAAAGATGTGTTTCATGCAGTATTTATTTATTCTTCACTTATAGTAAGTTAAGCACAGAACTGTTAAAAACGTGTGGAAATCAAACTATTAGGTAACGAAAGTCAGTTTAATTAAACAATTTTTCGTCATTTGTGCTCGAGTTGTTTGGCTTCCACTCCGCGAATAACCTTTATTACGAGAGGGTTGTATTCATGGTGGCCACTACAGGTCCGAACTGGAACTTAATAACATTCCTCATTTCTAGTTATAATATAACTTTAAACTTAAAACTTGAAATTTTTTAACTTGATTGTATAATATCGCTTTATTCATTATAAACAAAAAACCGGCCAAGTGCGTAACGGGTCTCGCGCAATGTTGGGTTCCGTAGTAAGTAAAGTTGCTTTAGGAACTTTATTATAATTGTTAAGCAGGTTTTCAATTTTTATAAACTTATTCTCTTCTAACGATCGGCGAGGTCCACGGATAGATAGACATCTTTTTTGACTACGGAACCCTAAAAAAAGTAAAAAAACCGGTCAAGTGTGAGTCAGACTACCGAGGGTTTCGATATATGCCAATTAATGCCAACCTGTGCCTTACACCCTTTATTTTAGTAATAGTAGTTTATGCCACTGTCAGGTAAAGATAGTCATTGTAACGTGAATGCTTGTTTGTGACATGAGGCGCAGCCGAATGTCACAATAGACAGCACGAATGTTACAATGACTAGTTTGCAATCAGTGGCATACATTACTTTTTCTACGAGCATAAAAATCATTGAGAAAATAACGTACTTTGTTTACTTTTGTCGTAGTAGTAGAGGACTAGAACACCTCCACTTTTTTGGCATTAAAGTCCTCTCACTTGAGTTTCGTACGCTGCCTTAATTATTTTGGTTGGCGTGAATATTATACTCATATTTACAAATTTTCAATGGAAAGAATTGACAGATTAAATAAGCGCGAACTGTGGCGCGAACGAATAAAAACTCACGGCAAGCCATCATATAATACTGTGTATGGGTTCAGTTCATAAGTGCATGAATTCTTTTTTGAAGTTGTCCTTTATGGCTTGGTAACTAACATATTAGCCGATGGCATCCAATACAACATAGCATTAACGTAATTTTGTTGCCAAACCTAACAAAAAGGTGAAAAAATTATATTACCGTATTGTAGACAGTTGCATTTATAAATATTACGCAACTGTTGTCGGAATGGCAATGTTTGTGATACTGTTTCCGGTTTCGTATTTCTAACTTTAACAAATGGGAGTAGAAAAACAAGTTTACGTAATATTATCATAAACCTTTATCGACTACAACTAATTCATATTTTTCGTTTAGTAAACTTCGGAGATAAGGTAAAGGGAAAAGGAGAAGGGGAAAGGTATGTTTTTACACATTTTTCATCATAACTTGAAATCATAGTTGCAAAACTTACAAAAACCTATTTTGGAATATAAAAATTAAGCCCTTACATAATGATACCCCATTTGACCTAGCAACGACAATTTGAAATTTTTCCCAAACCCTCCAAATTCCGTTTTTCTCACTCAATTGGCTGTAACTGTAACTCGATGTCAACATGGCATCACGCTTCTTTCCCGTCGGAGAGACCATAGACATCTTGACATAGTTCCCTCGCTTCCTCTACTCTCACTATCAACCTTTTCATACACTACTACGGGTACTTTTAACTTGGCCTTAGATTGTCTATTTGTTTAAATAAAGGTCAGGTTAAAATGACAATCAACAATCAATAATTTAGGCCTTGCTCTGTTTATAATATTTATATGATGAATACCGATATAAGGTATTTTCTAAGTACGGCCCTGAGAATGACGAACTTTTCAAAGGAGGAAAATTTTATTTCTTGCCGAGAAAAGTTGACTCATACAATAGAGCAATAATATTCATGATAATAAAATTCGTATGTTTGGATGTTTGAGATAGAGATTAAATCAAGTTAATTTAATACCGTGTGTTAAGTTTAGAAAGAAGTATTTTATAACCGTTACTTTCTGTTTTTATGCGAAAGAAAGTGACAGCAACAGATTTAATAAAAAAATAGCCTTAAATTCATGTAAAATGTGTCAAAAATGTAGAATTAGATATTACTGACTTTGTGTATGTAAAACGATAGACTAAGATATTTTCTGTGTGCTTATTGTGGTTACAAAAGTGTACCTTAACCTCGTGTAATTAAAGATAAATCTTGTCTGAAGTGAAATTTGTTTATTTACAAAACACCTCACTCTTGGTTTCTTCTTGAACTCTATTATTTTATGATTTACATTAGCATAAAATCATTTTATTAGGAAATATATCAATATTTAAAATTTGTTATATTCTGGGCAGGAAAACGTGTTATAATCGATGCAGACAAAGTCGCGGGTGACAGATTTTATTTCGTAAAGATTCTTGTACTCAATTTATAATTGTTGTTAGGTCTTCTTAAAATTATTTTGGCTTACGCTTTTTAGTATTGTTTAGGTAGTGTAGTGCGGATGACGTGTTTGACGAATTTATTCCATCCCTATAAGATTTAAAGTCAATATAGTTTATTAATAGCATGCACAGTATAATTTAATAACTACGAAGTGTTATCTTTAGTGTTGCGTTTTGTATTTGAGAGGTTTTGTAGTGCAATGGACAGACTAAGTCGGCCACGATCTCGCCTCCAATCTAAACGTGTTCTGCGCACTTTGCGGTCTCGCAACAAGACGCAGTGGGTTCTTTCTCGAGAAGTACGAATGAAAGTTCTGACTGCCCTCAGTCGGAACAGCAGCACCGATAATGAGAGCAGTGAACGGGATAGAAATCGATACGCTAACACTTTTCTTCGTACCCTTGCCGAAGCAACTGCCTCCTATCAGAACCCCTCTCCACATCAGCCTATCGGTGATGTTCGAAATACTGATAATGAAGTTGCAAACAAGGTACAACATTTATTGCCACAAAACGTAGTTACGAAAACGACCGAAGCGCAGATTTCACCAGATGAACAGTCGGAACCGCTAATACGGGAAGCTGCTACTCACTCAGAAATCACAGATCAACCCGAATGAATAAAAATGACAATTTATTCGTGAAAAGCAGTTTAACAAATAGAACTGGATGGATACAGCCTTGTCGCTTTTGCGTGAATGTGTTTGGATATATTCCACAACTACATTATTTCCGCCATCAAGCCACCAACTTTCGTTTCCTGACGAGATTATCACATATCAGAAGAAGCAGAGTTAGATGACTACAAAGAAAATAGTAAGCCTTGTGATAAGTCAAATCACGGACGTCAAAAATACAATTTTGAATTACTTGTGTTGAAATAGTGCAAAATGGGCACGCATTCAGAGTGAGACAATTTTCACAGATCACATCTCTGATTAAACCTAGTCGAATACAAGTATTAAATTGATTCAGTATGTTCAATAATAATGTGTGACGACAGCTACAATATTATATTGCCAGATATTTGTGGCCATTAATAGCTTTGTTTTTATTCTACTTAAGTTACTGTACCTTGTATAAATGCTGTTGATGTTCTGAATAAAGTTAAATAAATAATAAACAAAATATCGTTGCGTTTTTCTCTTTTTCTTTCGATGATAATGAAAAGCCAGCGTCTCGGGCTTCAAAACTCGAGACACCATGCTGAGTGGTGATCGATTTTGTAAATTTGGTACCTGGTTTTTTATAGTAAAATAACTTTTCTTTAATATTTTGTATTTGGCGGAAATTTCGTGGTAACAAGACTCGCTACGCCAGCCAGCTAGACTCGACCAGAAGTGTAACAAAAGGCTAGAATGACCCTGAAGGATCTGAATTCTTCCACAAAACTGAACAACTTTTCACAAGGAAATCAGCATAAGGCGTTAGCTTTTGTATTTTACCTTCTCGGAAAGTACCATCTAGACCTATTATAAAAATGAAAGAAAATATTGGTCATTGGCCGAGCTAATAATATTGTCATAAAAACAATACTTTGTAATGACTGATGAGAGAAATAAAGATTTTATTATTATATCCTTGTATTATTTATTATTATTGATATCGTACAAATATTCGGAAAGAAAAAATGTCTGAAAATCTATTGTTAACATTTTAATTTAAATAAAAAGTATTTTAATAAAAAAGTATAATTTGAAATGAAATGAAATGAAATGAAATGAAATTGTTTATTCGCTCAAAATATGGTAAATAAGGTGTAGATACAGTCAATGACAACGAGTTCCACATATTTTGCCATTTGTAAGGCATGCAAAAACATGATCAGAGATTAGTCAATTGAATCTAGTATATGGTCACAATGAAATAGCTTATATTAATATTAAATGTCAAAAATTCTTGCATGCAATTTACATTATAAAATTCAACCTATATTTAATATATGTCCTAATTTATATCTAATTTACTAGTCAGATTGATTACCGCTAAGTTTTATCGTTAAAAAACTCTTGAAGAGTATAATAACACTTTTTTACAAGCCATTGTTTCAATTTCATACTAAACAATTTAGGCGGAACTTCCTTTAATGACTTAGGTATATGGTTAAAAACTTTTACAGCCATAACGTGACAATTTTTCTCAAATACAGCGCTTTTACATGTTGGCATCAACAATCTAGTTGGATCTCTCTGTCTCAGGTTAGGCAGATGCTCTGTTTGGGTAAAAAAATTCGGATGGTTATACACAAACACACTTAGTTCTAATATATACATACTTGTCAGTGTTAGGAGATTTAGCCGAGGAAATAATGATCTACATGTTTCAAAAGGTCCGACTCCGCAAACTGCTCTAATGCATTTTTTTTGTGCAATAAATGCCTTGGATATATTTGGAGAATTACCCCAAAGGATTAGTCCATACCTTAATTGAGCGGCGACATGGCCATGGTAGGCAACAAGAGCAGTATTTTCACCGCTTACACGTCTGAGTTGTCTCAAGGCAAATACAAATCTGTGCAATTTGGCGCAGAGGTTATCTATATGAAGTTTCCAGTTACAGAATTCATCTAATGTTAAACCCAAAAATTTTATATTATTAACTTCAGTCAGTGCAGTTCCGTTAAAATTTATGTTAGGGTGGCATTTAATGGTTTTATAGTTATTAAATTGTATAAAATTAGTTTTGGTTAAATTAACTTGGAGATTATTACTCATCAACCATTTTACAATTTTTTCTACGTTTTGGTTAAGTGTACTTTCGTATGACTGAGAGTCGTCTGAATTTGGGATAACTATTGAGATATCGTCGGCAAACAATATTGTATGATGTTCAGAGGTCATAGGTAAGTCATTAATATAAAGTAAAAATAATAAGGGACCCAATACACTTCCCTGCGGTACTCCAAATCTGTTGTATTTAAAGGATGATCGATATTCCCTTATTTCATTTTTCTCATTCATGCGTCTTATTTCTACACATTGTGTCCGATCGATCAAATAACTCTGAATCCAGTCTAGGCACGAGCCTCTTATACCATACTTTTCACATTTGGCTAGCAGGGTGGGGTGGTGAACAAAGTCGAAAGCTTTGCTCATGTCAAAGAAGATTGTTATAACCGGATTGCGTATGTTAATGTTTTCAGTGATCGATTTAATCAACATGTAGGTAGCTAGAGTTGTTGATTTATTTTTTTGGAATCCATTTTGTTCTTTAGCAATTACACTGTGTTTGTCTACGAAATTAATCAGTCTAGCTTTCATAGCTTTCTCAAATATTTTTGAAAAAATTGATATCAATGTAATGGGACGATAGTTATTAAGATCTTGTTTACTATTTTTCTTGTGTAATGGTTTGACAATAGAGCGTTTTAGTCTTTCAGGGAAACAACCTTCTATAAAAGACTTATTAATTAAAAATGACAATATTTCCAGTATTTCGATTGCATAGGCTTTGATAACATGAGTTGAAACTGTATCGAAACCCAACGAATTTGTGTTGTTCAGAGACTTGATTAGCTTGTAGACCTCCTCCTTTGAACACGGCTTCAAAAATATCGTGCTACTAATACCATGTATATTTTTACATGCATCATTATTTATTTCTGGAGTGGGTGGTATGTTAGAAGTAGAAATGAAAAACTCGTTAAATGCCTCAGCTATTGTCTGCGCTTCAGTAATTTTTTTGTCACCAACTTCGATACATGCAATATCATCGTTTAATTTTACATAATCTGTTTTGTCATTTATAACCTGCCATGTAGCTCGACATTTATTTTTAGACCTTTTAATAAACTTGTTATTAAGCAGAAATTGTGATTTAGTAATGCATGTTTTTAATAAATTTGAATATGTTGTGAAACTTTTTTTATCTTTATCCTTTTTTGTTTTATAGTATGTGTACCTAAGATTTCTTTTTTTTACACACGATACCTTAATGCCCTTGGTAATCCATTTAGGTTTTTCGACGTTCGTGTAGACCTTTATTCTTTGTATGGGGAAGCAAAGATTATAAAATAGACAAAAAATGTCATGAAAATAATTGAATGCTGTGTTTAAGTCTATATTGGGTTCCTGTGTAATCTCAGCCCATGAAAGACTAGCAAGACATTCTTTAAATTTGTTCATGTACTCTGGGCAAAAATTTCGTTTGTGAATATACCAATATTTGACCCTTTTAGTTTTAGTAGGAGCCTTGAAATGAAGAAGCTGACAGGTGTCATGGTCCGATAGAAAAAGCTGTTGAACTTCACCTTTTGCATCGGCAATGTTGCTGGCTATGTGATCTATGCATGAGTTTAGTCGAGTTGGTTCGTTAATATGTAATGTTAAATTATAATTCAGAAAAAGGTTTTTAAGGTCAACTGCGTTTTTATCATTATTTAAAGTATTAATGTTAAGATCTCCTGCAATAATTATTTTCTTTTTAGATTTTTTGGACAATTTATGAAGCAAGTTATCTAGTTTGTCAATAAACATTGGGAAAAATTTTGGTTGTGGTATCCTATAAATGCACACTATTATACATTTAAGTAAAGGTATTTCAATTCCACAACATTCGAATACTTTTTCTTCGGATAACTCTCGACAAAGAGGAATTTCTTTATAATCTATGGACTTGCGTAGAAGGATAGCTGTACCACCACGTTTCATGCTTTTCCTAGAATAAGAGGTAGCCAAGTTAAAATCTTTGAGAGAAACATTTTTTTCACTGCCTACTTTAACAAAAGTTTCTGATAGACAAATTATGTCAATACTTTTATTTATGTCTGTAAATTCATCTAAAGCTAATTCGAGAGCTGGCAGTTTTGATATAAGACCTTGTATGTTTTGATGCATAAGGCGCACATTATAATCATTCTGATTGACAGTATTGGTTACGAAAGGAACAAGAGGCGTTGCCTTCAGGAATGTGTACGTCATCAGATGTCGGTCTTTTTGTCCATTCCGAGTCAGTCTGGGTACTTCTATCAGTTCGTCGTGTATGGAGCAGTGAGCTTTCGTCAAAAAATTGCATGTTATTGTACAAAAGAGGGTAAACCGGAGCCTTTTTACCATTTTGTTTTTTGTTGGTACCAACATGGATTGAGAGTGCTTTATTGTACGTAAGGAATTTATTTGTGTAGTATTCTGAATTAATGAAATAATTTATTTCAGAACAAACATTTTCTAAATAGTTTTTTTGCCCCATTGAACCCTTAGAGAAATCGATAAAAGTGCATTTCGGAAAGTTATAACAAATGGTTCTGAGCAACTTGTTCAGTTCATTTTCATTCAAATGTTTGCTTTTGTTAACTTTTAAAAATATTATGTTCGAGTTCTCCAAATGTTTCAAGGCCGCCATCAATTCCATTTTTAAGAGTAATGGATTCGTATCATTTTCACCTGCACAAATTATAATATAGTCATATTCATTTGGTTTTATTTTATAACACTCGTTTAATATAGCAGCTGACGAAGCATATGGTCTGATGGTTCCAAAGATCTGATATTGTTCAAATTTATTACAACCTCTGGACTCTGTGAGTTTTGAAGCGAGGCCGATGCACTGTTGTCCGCCGAGTATAAGTATTCTTTTTTTTGAATTACATTTAGTCTGTTCTTCCTTCTGTTTTGTTGCTCCTTTACATTTAGTAGGTATTTTCTTATCCTTGGACTGTGAAGTATCTTTTTTATGTGATGGAATGTTCTGAGTCTGGGATGGTGTACTATAGTTTTTTTTATATTTATTTGATCTATCACTTGCATTTGTGACTGTGGGTGTACTCTGTAACTGAGATCTACAGTTTTGTACCCTGGATTTGCTTTCGATGTTCGGTGATGTACCTTGATTTGGTGGAGCTGATGAGTCGCTGGTTTGACAGTGCAATATTGTAGAATCTTGATGAGGTCCAGATTCGAAATCTAGTTTGGTTCCACGTAATCTGTGACTCTTTAGACTTTTGTTTTTAATTTTTGTGTTTGAATCAATGGAGGTGAAGTGTAAAGCCTTACTCAATAGAAAAAACGGCTTCAAACGACACTTGTTGGAAATTGGTCACTTTCTCTTCTCGGTGAACAATGTACTATTGTAACAAGTACATCTTATCAACATCGTCATTCGTTGCGCGCGGACTCGAATACTTTCTCGCTCGCACACATCTACCTCGCTCGCTCTGCGCGTCGACACTGCGGAGCGTGCCCCACCACCAGCGACGCCCGGCTGCACGGACCGAAGCATATAAAAGCCGGCGCATCTCCAATATTCTCATTATCTAGCTAGCGGTTAGCTTGAGCGATAGCCACGCAGTCCTCAAGTTATACCTTGCCTAGAAGCACGGGGTGCGATAGCCGCACTGCAGTCCACCCTTATGCTTGTATGTGAGAAGGGGTGCGATAGCCACGCAGTCCACCCTCCAACTCACCCCCTTTAACTTAGTCTACGTATAACTTATGCCTAGTACCAGTCTATGTTATTTAAGTTCTGTATGAATAAACGTATCTCAACCATCTGGCGTCTCATTCACTCTTCACTATTCTGTTTTTTTTTAAAAGATGTTTAGTTTTGTACCCTTTATGCGTCATGCAGAATTAAAATTGAAAGATTTCGCTTACCTGGCAAGAATGGTCGGGACTATGTGCGGTCAAATGTAAAGCTGTGTACACATTCATGACAGGCGCGCGGTACACATGCACGTGAGACAGGTGGTACGCGCCCGAGAGCGCCGCGCGCGCCGCGTGACCTATCACCAGCAGGGTGGGCGTCACTTTGCGCACCAAAACACCTGACACAGAGAAACATTGTGCAAAAATATTGGGCAAAATATCGGGCAAAATTTTATGTACGTTATTTTGTATTAAAATAGGTTGAAAAGTCGTGCAAATAATAACTCACCCTGTAGAGGTAGAGATACCGTTTCAATCTCACATCCGTTGACTAGAACTGTAACCTAAAACAAAAACACAAAAATAATGATTTGGGAGAAAGTAACCACAAACAATGTGCGCTAGTTTGATTAAACATATTCTACCATGTAAAGGTTTTGTTTTTAAATCTTTATTATTGTTCTGCACATTTTTAATTATAATTAGGTAGTGAATTAGAGATTTGTAAATTTAGAGTGTTTTATTCAACCAGCTTGAGGAACTTGCACAGGACCGTGTTAAGTGGAAGAAGGAGGGGGAGGCCTTTGCTCAGCAGTGGGACACAATAAGCTAGGGATAATAAATAATAATAATATTTAACCAAGTGAATGTTTTGGGCTGTCTGTATCGTTCGACGAGGTTATTTTAGAACGCCGCCTGGCCAAATATTAATATGTTAATCACAACATGAATCTACAAAACTTTTCCGTAGAAATAAAGATCATAATGAAAAAAAAAAATATCAAAAACTCCTGTTCTTCGACCTATGTTTCATTGGGAAAGTTGTTTAGAATTATTTTCAGCGAAATATAGGGTATAAAGAAGGGTGCACCGAAAACTGAAAGGGCGTGCTCAGTCAATAAAACTGAACAACTTTCCCAAAGATACGTCTTTGGGAAATGAAAATAAATTTTGATGGAGAGCCATACAAACTGTTCGACCAGTGAGCCATTTGTATGGAGAGGTCAATTGTAGTTTGTTAAATGGGGAATCTTATTTTGTCAAATGGAGCAAATTTTATTGGCTGGAATTTTACAGCTCAAAGCTTAGCTCCCTCGCACCGCACTGGTGGAAATTCACCCTTAGAGTTGTGGCCGCGGTTGTTGGCGACAGCACAGCATGTAAGATGGTACCTATGATATACAGAAAAGGACGCTACTGCCTATCCTTCGATTTAAAATCCCTTAGACGTGTCTTACAACACCCACGGTTTTGGAGATGGGTTGGTACCATTGTTTGTTGGCACCACACGACCAGTATGTATCATAGTAGGATCACTAAGGCTGAGCTTGTATGGGGTACCTTGCACCTAAACCTGCTGGGATGAAACTTGGCAGGAGTCAAGTACATACCCATAGGTAACATATTAGAAGTGGTGCTCCCCAGCAGGACGCGACTGAGATGCACAGTGGGGCATAATGTCGAAAATGTGTAGATTTTTACTAGGTTGAAAATATTATCTGTTGAACCGACATAGGTAGCTGGTTGAAAATTTCACAGAATATGTATTTTTAAAAGAAATATATCAACTAAAAATAAAAATAAAAAATTTTAGAAAATAAGGGGGGTGCCATACAAGAAACGTATTTTTTTTTTGTTTTTGCTCTATCGTCAGAACGGTTAGTAATTCGAGTGTCAAACTTGGTATAGTTTACATTGATTAGTTTTGGCAGTCTCTACTTGGTTTGCTTGTAAATACTGTGTTTTTACTGTTTTTAATTATATTTTATTAACCTGAGGAGCTGTCTTCTCATTTCGCAGATAACCAGCGCATAAATCGGTAATATTTACTAAAATGTCAATAAAATGATATGTCCTGACTGACTAACTGACTGACGTTTATCCGTAACCGCTTTAGCTATACGTGTGAAATTTAGTATGCTGATTTATTGCATGCCAGAAACACCACCCAAGAAAGAATTTTCTAAAGCTCATCCTTCAAGGGGGTGAAATAGGGGATGAAAGTTAAAGCTAAGTAAAAATTTTTGAAAATCTTCCATCCCTTATTTCACCCCCTTGGGGGATGAGTTTTGAAAAATACTTTCTTGGGTGGTGTTTGTGGCATGCAATAAATTAGCATACTAAATTTCACACTTATAGCTAAAGCGGTTACGGAAAGACGTCAGTCAGTCAGTCAGTCTGTCAGTCAGTTAGTCAGTCAGTCAGGGCATATTATTTTATTGACATTTTAGTGAACTATACTCATACTAAGGTTGACACTCGAATTACTAACCGTTCTGACGATAGAGCAAAAACAAAAAAAAAATACGTTTCTTGTATACCCCCCTTATTTTTTTAAATTTTAAAGTTTTTATTTTTAGGTGATATATTTCTTTTAAAAATACATATTCTGTGAAATTGTCAACCAGCTACCTATGTCGGTTCAACAGATACAATTTTCAACCTAGTAAAAAACTACACATTTTCGACATTAAGCCCCACTGTGCATCTCAGTCGCGTCCTGTTGGGGAGCACCACTTCTAATATGTTACCTATGGGTATGTACTTGACTCCTTCCAAGTTTCATCCCAGCAGGTTTAGGTGCAAGGCCCCTTCTTAGTTATCCTATTACCAGTCATCATCATATCAGCGGAAAGACGTTCACTGCTGGATACAGGCCGCCCCTAAAGATGTCCATGACTCGCTGTCCTGCTTGGCTCGCACCCAGCGACTTCCAGCGACCGCCACCAGATCGTCGGTCCACCTTGTGGGGGCCTTGCCAACGCTTCGTCTTCCGGTACGTGGTCGCCACTCTAGAACCCTCACGCCCCATCGGCCATCGGTTCCTCTTGTGATGTGCCTTGCCCACTGCCACTTTAGTTTAGCGATACTCAGGGCTATGTCAGTATGTACCATTATGTGCCAACAGCACATCAGTAGAAACACTTTGAACTTTGTGGCATGGTAATAGAGTTGCAAATGTGTATACTGGCGTGCGGTATGTACCTGTATGTATATCCGGCGCTTGTGCACCCTCTCGGTGACGTTGCAGGCGAGGCAGGAGGCGCGGTGTGCGGGGAGCGCGCCCCCCACGTGCGCCTCACTCACCAGCTTGTTGTCAGTCGGATGTAGCGAGCCTACAGTACAGTACAGTACAGTATGTACCTGTATGTATATCCGGCGCTTGTGCACCCTCTCGGTGACGTTGCAGGCGAGGCAGGAGGCGCGGTGTGCGGGGAGCGCGCCCCCCACGTGCGCCTCACTCACCAGCTTGTTGTCAGTCGGATGTAGCGAGCCTACAGTACAGTACAGTATGTACCTGTATGTATATCCGGCGCTTGTGCACCCTCTCGGTGACGTTGCAGGCGAGGCAGGAGGCGCGGTGTGCGGGGAGCGCGCCCCCCACGTGCGCCTCACTCACCAGCTTGTTGTCAGTCGGATGTAGCGAGCCTACAGTACAGTACAGTACAGTACAGTATGTACCTGTATGTATATCCGGCGCTTGTGCACCCTCTCGGTGACGTTGCAGGCGAGGCAGGAGGCGCGGTGTGCGGGGAGCGCGCCCCCCACGTGCGCCTCACTCACCAGCTTGTTGTCAGTCGGATGTAGCGAGCCTACAGTACAGTACAGTATGTACCTGTATGTATATCCGGCGCTTGTGCACCCTCTCGGTGACGTTGCAGGCGAGGCAGGAGGCGCGGTGTGCGGGGAGCGCGCCCCCCACGTGCGCCTCACTCACCAGCTTGTTGTCAGTCGGATGTAGCGAGCCTACAGTACAGTACAGTACAGTATGTACCTGTATGTATATCCGGCGCTTGTGCACCCTCTCGGTGACGTTGCAGGCGAGGCAGGAGGCGCGGTGTGCGGGGAGCGCGCCCCCCACGTGCGCCTCACTCACCAGCTTGTTGTCAGTCGGATGTAGCGAGCCTACAGTACAGTACAGTATGTACCTGTATGTATATCCGGCGCTTGTGCACCCTCTCGGTGACGTTGCAGGCGAGGCAGGAGGCGCGGTGTGCGGGGAGCGCGCCCCCCACGTGCGCCTCACTCACCAGCTTGTTGTCAGTCGGATGTAGCGAGCCTACAGTACAGTACAGTACAGTATGTACCTGTATGTATATCCGGCGCTTGTGCACCCTCTCGGTGACGTTGCAGGCGAGGCAGGAGGCGCGGTGTGCGGGGAGCGCGCCCCCCACGTGCGCCTCAGCTTGTTGTCAGTCGGATGTAGCGAGCCTACAGTACAGTACAGTACAGTATGTACCTGTATGTATATCCGGCGCTTGTGCACCCTCTCGGTGACGTTGCAGGCGAGGCAGGAGGCGCGGTGTGCGGGGAGCGCGCCCCCCACGTGCGCCTCACTCACCAGCTTGTTGTCAGTCGGATGTAGCGACCCTACAGTACAGTACAGTACAGTATGTACCTGTATGTATATCCGGCGCTTGTGCACCCTCTCGGTGACGTTGCAGGCGAGGCAAGAGGCGCGGTGTGCGGGGAGCGCGCCCCCCACGTGCGCCTCACTCACCAGCTTGTTGTCAGTCGGATGTAGCGAGCTTACAGTACAGTACAGTACAGTATGTACCTGTATGTATATCCGGCGCTTGTGCACCCTCTCGGTGACGTTGCAGGCGAGGCAGGAGGCGCGGTGTGCGGGGAGCGCGCCCCCCACGTGCGCCTCACTCACCAGCTTGTTGTCAGTCGGATGTAGCGAGCCTACAGTACAGTACAGTATGTACCTGTATGTATATCCGGCGCTTGTGCACCCTCTCGGTGACGTTGCAGGCGAGGCAGGAGGCGCGGTGTGCGGGGAGCGCGCCCCCCACGTGCGCCTCACTCACCAGCTTGTTGTCAGTCGGATGTAGCGAGCCTACAGTACAGTACAGTATGTACCTGTATGTATATCCGGCGCTTGTGCACCCTCTCGGTGACGTTGCAGGCGAGGCAGGAGGCGCGGTGTGCGGGGAGCGCGCCCCCCACGTGCGCCTCACTCACCAGCTTGTTGTCAGTCGGATGTAGCGAGCCTACAGTACAGTACAGTACAGTATGTACCTGTATGTATATCCGGCGCTTGTGCACCCTCTCGGTGACGTTGCAGGCGAGGCAGGAGGCGCGGTGTGCGGGGAGCGCGACCCCCACGTGCGCCTCACTCACCAGCTTGTTGTCAGTCGGATGTAGCGAGCCTACAGTACAGTACAGTACAGTATGTACCTGTATGTATATCCGGCGCTTGTGCACCCTCTCGGTGACGTTGCAGGCGAGGCAGGAGGCGCGGTGTGCGGGGAGCGCGCCCCCCACGTGCGCCTCACTCACCAGCTTGTTGTCAGTCGGATGTAGCGAGCCTACAGTACAGTACAGTACAGTATGTACCTGTATGTATATCCGGCGCTTGTGCACCCTCTCGGTGACGTTGCAGGCGAGGCAGGAGGCGCGGTGTGCGGGGAGCGCGCCCCCCACGTGCGCCTCACTCACCAGCTTGTTGTCAGTCGGATGTAGCGAGCCTACAGTACAGTACAGTACAGTATGTACCTGTATGTATATCCGGCGCTTGTGCACCCTCTCGGTGACGTTGCAGGCGAGGCAGGAGGCGCGGTGTGCGGGGAGCGCGCCCCCCACGTGCGCCTCACTCACCAGCTTGTTGTCAGTCGGATGTAGCGAGCCTACAGTACAGTACAGTACAGTATGTACCTGTATGTATATCCGGCGCTTGTGCACCCTCTCGGTGACGTTGCAGGCGAGGCAGGAGGCGCGGTGTGCGGGGAGCGCGCCCCCCACGTGCGCCTCACTCACCAGCTTGTTGTCAGTCGGATGTAGCGAGCCTACAGTACAGTACAGTACAGTATGTACCTGTATGTATATCCGGCGCTTGTGCACCCTCTCGGTGACGTTGCAGGCGAGGCAGGAGGCGCGGTGTGCGGGGAGCGCGCCCCCCACGTGCGCCTCACTCACCAGCTTGTTGTCAGTCGGATGTAGCGAGCCTACAGTACAGTACAGTACAGTATGTACCTGTATGTATATCCGGCGCTTGTGCACCCTCTCGGTGACGTTGCAGGCGAGGCAGGAGGCGCGGTGTGCGGGGAGCGCGCCCCCCACGTGCGCCTCACTCACCAGCTTGTTGTCAGTCGGATGTAGCGAGCCTACAGTACAGTACAGTATGTACCTGTATGTATATCCGGCGCTTGTGCACCCTCTCGGTGACGTTGCAGGCGAGGCAGGAGGCGCGGTGTGCGGGGAGCGCGCCCCCCACGTGCGCCTCACTCACCAGCTTGTTGTCAGTCGGATGTAGCGAACCTACAGTACAGTACAGTATGTACCTGTATGTATATCCGGCGCTTGTGCACCCTCTCGGTGACGTTGCAGGCGAGGCAGGAGGCGCGGTGTGCGGGGAGCGCGCCCCCCACGTGCGCCTCACTCACCAGCTTGTTGTCAGTCGGATGTAGCGAGCCTACAGTACAGTACAGTATGTACCTGTATGTATATCCGGCGCTTGTGCACCCTCTCGGTGACGTTGCAGGCGAGGCAGGAGGCGCGGTGTGCGGGGAGCGCGCCCCCCACGTGCGCCTCACTCACCAGCTTGTTGTCAGTCGGATGTAGCGAGCCTACAGTACAGTACAGTATGTACCTGTATGTATATCCGGCGCTTGTGCACCCTCTCGGTGACGTTGCAGGCGAGGCAGGAGGCGCGGTGTGCGGGGAGCGCGCCCCCCACGTGCGCCTCACTCACCAGCTTGTTGCAAGAGGCGTCGGGCCGGCACAGTCGGATCGTGAGCGAGCCTACACAAACACAAACCTAAATATTATAATCAGTTGCGATCGTAGCGCCGATCTAAACGCACGTCAACAAAAGATTATTCATCGCGTACATTGCGTTTTTTGAATTACCGTCATACAAACGTGTACCATATCGGATAACCATGAACGTGTGCCCTGGATGCTCTCAATCATTCTCGGATGGTGCTGTGTGTGGTGGATGTACAACTACATTCTGCTTCGCCTGCGCGAATATTCTGGAGAAAAATTACAGGAAACTAGGTGCAGCACGCCTAGCCCAACTGCGCTGCACTGCGTGCAAGCAAGTCTCGGAATCGAATAATTCACCTACAATTTCATCTCGTTACACCGCGATGCCAACACCAGTTGTTAGTGCTTCTTCTTCAGAACCTCCCAACCAGTTCGATATTATCCTAAAGTCTATCAACGAGAAACTAGATGTTCTACCAACCCTCAAAAGTGATATTAATGAGCTAAAAAGTGACTTCAATGTTGTTAAAACATCTGTGGAATGCTTAACTTCTAATGTGCAAACGCTTACTACGAGAGTTGATGATACCGATTTAAAACTAAAAGTCTTAGAGGAGGAGAAAGTAATCACTGATAAAAGATTACAAAATTTAGATGAGAAAATACTTGAACTACAAAATAGTCTGAACGCCAGAGACCAGCAAGCTCGGTTAAATAATATCGAAATAAAAGGAGTACCAATGAGAAAGGACGAGAATCTTTTTGATATTCTTGCTAAAATCGGTAACAAACTGAATATTGAAATAACACAGCGCGACATCTCTTTCATAACGCGAATTCGTTCTCGAACATCGAGCCAAAAGCCAATCATAGCTTGCTTCATCAACAGATACATGAAGGAAAACGTCGTATCTGCAGCAAAAAAACTGAAGCAATTTGCAGCAGCTGACATAGGATTCAGCGAAGTCCAGCGCATCTTTGTTAACGATCACTTAACTCCGGAAAACAAATCTTTGCTTAACGAAACAAAGAAGACCGCGGAGGAGCTAGGTTATTCATATGTCTGGGTAAAACGCTGCAGAATATTCACCAGGAAGACAGATACAAGTCCAATCTGCTCAATCCAGTGCCAAGCGGACGTAAACAAACTTAAATGACTGATTGTTTTTTATATCGGGTTTTCTATATCTATCATTCACTTATTAACACTTTTTCACACCATACCTAAATTTGTATCTAGAAACGATGAGTGTCTGTGCCTACCTACTCAAATAAAGACGTATTTACTTTATTTTTTTGCATTGATGCATATTAAAACTACCGCCATCGCCTCAGTAGTTATCTCAAGAAATTACGCTATTTACTGTTTTAAATACAAGAACCTATCACACTTTATTAATATACTATTTATACACAATTATCAACACAACTTAGCTGCCTTATATTTTCATTCGCTGATCATTGCCAACATGACTCAAAAATATTCCAACTGTAAACAAAGTGAAAAAGTGCATAACCGCAGTACTCCCATAATACGGATACACCTTTTTACACGGAATACTTGTTCTCGAACCTCTGACATTTGCCTTTGCTTCTTTAACATTCTTATGAATCTAAAACTATGTCACTAAATATATACTACCAGAATGTCAGAGGATTGAGAACAAAAACTGATATTTTTAGACGAAACGTTGATCTCACAAGGTATGACGTCATTATTCTAACTGAAACTTGGCTAGTGGAAGGTATAGCGAATGAGGAGCTGTTTAGTAATAGTTATATTGTTTACCGTAGGGATCGAGACTATGTACAAACGAAGCAGTCGCGTGGTGGGGGTGTACTGATAGCCGTACAGAGAAGTTTGCACGCAGTTGAACATCCCGAATGGTGTTCAGATGCGGAAGATTTTTGGGTCACAATAAATTTAACTTCCAGAACTCGGCGTGACACTACGTTACACCTATGCAGTTTATATTTATGCGGGGGTAATAATTCGGACTTAACATTTATAGGTCGACTTAGCAGCTTTGGAGGAAAGGTTACGCAAATCTGTTCTGTTAATCCGACGGATAAAATACTGATAGTAGGTGACTTCAATATGAGCGATATTCAGTGGGTACTTGATGACGATACTGAGATCCTTGAACCGACCTTGACATGTATTAAAGATAAACATTTAGAGCTCCTTGACATGATTCATACTTGTAATTTACAACAATACAATCAAATACTGAATATCCAAGGCAGAATTCTAGACCTAGTACTGTCTAATGAAACAGTCAGGGTTCAGCACTGCGATGAACCACTTGTTGCAGAAGATGACTACCATCCAGCTTTGTTGATTAAACCAGATATTTCTTTTGATGACGCATTAGCACCACAGGCTAGGTTACGGTACTTGTACAACAAAGCTGATTATGCAAGTATAATAAAGGAGCTAGACTCTGAAGACTGGGTCACATTATTGACCGTCGGGTCGATTGATGAGGCCGTAACTGTCTTCAACAACTTGATTTGCAGGCTTAGGGAGAAATATGTCCCAACGAAATTCGTACGTTTAGGCAAGTTTCCACCTTGGTACTCTCCAGCTCTAAAGAAAATACTGAAAGAAAAATTTAAGTTTTTGAGGAAATCCAGGGTCTATGATAATATATCCGATCGTAACACTTACCAACTCTTAAGGGATCGTGCACGCAATGTAGAGGCTATGTGTTTCAAGAATTACATGGATATGGTAGAAACTTCAATCCGTTCTAATCCTAAAGCTTTTTGGACGTACATGAAGGGTTTAAAACAAAATAACAATTATCCTCAGTCAATGACATATTCCACTACCGTGGCCAGTACTGGCGGCAGTATAAGCAAGGCTTTTTCTGATTTTTTCGCTTCAACTTACCTTACACCTACCGAATGTAACAGCGCAGGTGTCTCAATAGCCACGCCAGATACTGGGAACAGGGTTGAATCAGCCTACTCTATATCTTCTATTGAGATTGACAAGTATTCAGTTCTCCGAATGTTAAAATCATTAGATAAAAACAAGTCAGCTGGCCCCGATTCGATACCACCGGTGTTAATAGCCAATTGCGCCGAGAGTTTAGCTGAACCTTTATGTATTTTATATAAAAGATCTCTGTCTGAAGGTATCGTCCCATCTATTTGGAAAACGGCATTAGTGACCCCTATTCATAAGAAAGGATCCAAGCGGAAAATTGACAACTATAGACCAATTTCGAAACTGTGCATTTTTGCTAAGGTTCTAGAAAAAATTTTACATAGCCAGATATATAATGCACTAAAGTTAAGTTTTAGGCCTGAACAACATGGGTTTTTGCATGGTCGGTCCACAACAACTAATCTACTGTTGTTCACTGAGTATGTAACTTCAGGGATGGAGAAGGGAGGTCAAGTAGATGCTATATATACAGATTACAGCAAAGCTTTTGATCGTATTGACCACTGTATTCTATTGAAGAAGCTTTCAGAGGCTGGAATCCAAGGTGATTTGTACAGATGGTTTACTTCGTATGTCCAGCGTCGAAGCCAATCTGTTGTACTTAACGGTTATTCATCTGAACCCGTTTTGATTCCGTCGGGTGTGCCACAAGGCTCTATTTTAGGTCCGCTTTTATTTACATTATTTATATCAGACATTCACAATTGTTTCCAACACTCCAATGTATTGCTCTTCGCCGACGACATGAAAATTTTCAAAACTATACATTCTCATAATGACACTTTGTTGCTTCAAAGTGATATAAATAGGCTTTCGAACTACTGTTTGATTAATAAGCTTAACCTTAATATTGCTAAATGCAATAGTATTACATTCACAAGGAAGAGTAACCCTGTTTTATATGATTACACTATAAACCAATCTGTGCTATCTAGAACTAGTGTTGTCAATGATCTGGGAGTCACGTTCGATTCTAAACTATTATATGATCAACATATAGCCAAAATCACTGGAAAGGCTACTAAGGCATTAGGTTTTCTTTTTAGAGTGGGGAAAAAGTTTAAATCGGCAAAAACTCTAAAAATTCTTTACTGCGCCCTTGTGAGAAGCCAACTAGAATACTGTTCGCAAGTATGGAGTCCGTGTTACGCAAAATATATTGATAAAATTGAATTGATTCAACGTAAGTTTCTGAGGTACCTAAACCGAAGATTTAAAACAAATCTTAAGGATTATACTGATCGTTGCAAGCACTTTCACTTTCTGCCATTGTTCTTGCGAAGAGAAATATCAGACTTCACACTTCTCTCCAATTTATTTACCGGTAGTCTAGACGTGCCAGAGTTACTCTCTCAGTTTGGCTTGCAAGTACCAGTCGCGCGTCCATCGCGTCGTAACTGGTTATCGCTTCATGTTTCGGCCACTACGATTAACTATAAGAGCAACTCATATATACCGCGAGTTTGTAGGTTATTCAACAATAAAATGTCACAGCATACCGACTTATTTTTCAAGAAGGCAGCTCAGTTTAAAACCTTTATTAATAATGACTTCTTTTTATAAGTTTTTTACAGCTATATTTCTAATTTGAGGCATGATTTATTTTATTATTCCATACGTAAAAAAAATATTTTTTTAGGTGGCACAAACACCCAGTCTACATTAGTTTAGTAGGTACATATAAAATATAAGTATATTTTAATGTTTGTTTAGTTTTAAGTTGTTTTATCCGATTGTTACTCACGTTAATTCATGCATGTCAAGCTCGTCACTTCGGACTTTGTATTGTTCTACTTATTTCATAAAGCATAGAAGCTACAGTTGCGCTGCAAGTGTCGAGCTTGACCTGCTTTTTGATATTACCTATAGAATTTAGTTTTTGATGTGTTTTTTTTAAGCCTACCTTCAGTTCTTTTTTATCTTAAGTTTCATTTTTATAGGTGAAAACTTGTTAATGGCCCAGATCCTACCTAATGTATAATGAGTAATGTGTAAAAATAAGGCTGTAAGTTTTCCAAACAAAATAAAATAAAATAAAATAAAATAAAATAACGACTAATTCTATTATTTCCCAATAGTGCGGTCAGTTAGCTGTTTCACGTAGACACGCCGTACAATTTCACCAAATTTTTTCCAGGTACTAGTTAGGTACATATAGCTCTCAATTTTTGATAGGAGCCAATTCATGACTTTAAAAAAAATTCCATAGAAAATTCAAGAATTGGCTCCTATCAAAAATTGAGAGCTATGTACCTAAATAGTACCTGGAAAAAATTTGGTGTAATTTGGTGAATTTGGCGATATAAGACTATACGGGACCGGACTACAACGGTCGTACTGAATTTAACAAACCACTCTGGAGAAAAATAGTAAATTACTCAAGAGGGAAGAAAGTGACAGTTCCATACCGAGATCATTGCGAGGGGCGCAAACCATTCGAGTTATGGAACTGTACTTTATCCCGAATGATGTATAGTGATTTTTCACTTCTCATGCTCTGAAAGTGCTTTTTTCTGCAGGATATAGGCTGCACAAAATCGAATTTTGTGCACTAGGGCAAAAAATTAATCGCGGTGGTGTACGCCCTGCGCGCGGGCCTGCTGCCCCCCCCACCCCCACCCCCGCGCTTCACCATATTCTTCACTAAAGCAGAAGGACTCATTCTTCAGTTACATTTAGAGAGTACTTTTACGTTTTATTTCCTCGCAATCAAAGTGAAAAGCAGAGTTTATAACTCGTCCACAAAACCATTTTATCCTCGACACTACTATCAAAGTCTCGGAAAAATGGTTCGTTTTGTGCACTTGTTGTAAAATCTACTATTTATTACACCTACGAGGAAAATAATAGGTATAAATGCGGAATGCGGTCAATTTCGGATACTCCTTTATGATGATGTTATTTCTTTTTAAAATTGTGCTTCTTAACATAAAGTGCATAGCCCATATCGTGCTTGGCTTTTATTGTTTTGCTTTCTCACTAAAATATCAGAGTTTTACATTTTCTGAAAATGAAGACGTTTTCTTTACCTTTTGCCAACGTATGAAATTTTCGCAAATATTGTATTGTATCTGTAGGTATTTAGATTTTTCCAGCAACAGGCCGCCTCTAATAGTTCTGGCAGTGTGTTAGGGATAGTTTTATCACTATCAAAAGGTTCAGAATGAGTTAAGTTCTCCGCACCTGCCAACGCCCGTAAGTATGTAAGATGGTATGATACAGAGAAGGATGCTGCTGCCAATCCTCCGGTTCATAACCCTTTAGTCGCCTCTTACGACACCCACAAGTAGAAATGGGTTGGTACTATTCGTTTCCGGTACCAAACGAGCGAATAACATTGCAGTGTGTAAAATTACCTGTATTAGTATCAAGCCAGAGTTCCAGCACAATGGAATCCGTTCCAATGGAGACTAAGTGAGAGAGCTCGACTGGATGACTTGTTGCTGTCTCTTTTTTGGGAGATTTCTTTGGTTCTGGATCTTGCGGCTCGCTTTGCCATTCGTCTGCCGAGTCTGTTTACAAATTAAGATATGTTTGTGTTTATTAGACGATTTCATTTCAAAGACAGCAATGAAAAGTGTCCAAGATTTTAAGTAATCCGTTTTCTTAAAAATAATACTTAAAAATATTTTTGGGTTTTTGAAAAGGCAGTACAATCGAAAGTTTTAACTTTCCAAGGCTAATGAGTGCTGAGTAACGGGAACTGGTTGCACTGACATAAGAGCTTGAAGCCTTGTACACAGGGAGCCCAGCCGGCGTCACCAGTACTCCAATACTCACACCAGTCGTCCTCGTCTGGCTGCGTGTGGCCGGCTCCCGGCGCGTGGTGGGTGGCGGGAGCTGGTCGCACCCACGCCAGTAGCGCGAACCCTTGCAGCCAGGGAGCGCAGCCGGCGTCACCAGTACTCCAATACTCACACCAGTCGTCCTCGTCTGGCTGCGTGTGGACGGCTCCCGGCGCGTGGTGGGTGGCGGGAGCTGGTCGCACCCACGCCAGTAGCGCGAACCCTTGCAGCCAGGGAGCGCAGCCGGCGTCACCAGTACTCCAATACTCACACCAGTCGTCCTCGTCTGGCTGCGTGTGGACGGCTCCCGGCGCGTGGTGGGTGGCGGGAGCTGGTCGCACCCACGCCAGTAGCGCGAACCCTTGCAGCCAGGGAGCGCAGCCGGCGTCACCAGTACTCCAATACTCACACCAGTCGTCCTCGTCTGGCTGCGTGTGGACGGCTCCCGGCGCGTGGTGGGTGGCGGGAGCTGGTCGCACCCACGCCAGTAGCGCGAACCCTTGCAGCCAGGGAGCGCAGCCGGCGTCACCAGTACTCCAATACTCACACCAGTCGTCCTCGTCTGGCTGCGTGTGGACGGCTCCCGGCGCGTGGTGGGTGGCGGGAGCTGGCCGCACCCACGCCAGCAGCGCGAACCCTTGCAGCCAGGGAGCGCAGCCGGCGTCACCAGTACTCCAATACTCACACCAGTCGTCCTCGTCTGGCTGCGTGTGGACGGCTCCCGGCGCGTGGTGGGTGGCGGGAGCTGGTCGCACCCACGCCAGTAGCGCGAACCCTTGCAGCCAGGGAGCGCAGCCGGCGTCACCAGTACTCCAATACTCACACCAGTCGTCCTCGTCTGGCTGCGTGTGGCCGGCTCCCGGCGCGTGGTGGGTGGCGGGAGCTGGTCGCACCCACGCCAGTAGCGCGAACCCTTGCAGCCAGGGAGCGCAGCCGGCGTCACCAGTACTCCAATACTCACACCAGTCGTCCTCGTCTGGCTGCGTGTGGACGGCTCCCGGCGCGTGGTGGGTGGCGGGAGCTGGCCGCACCCACGCCAGCAGCGCGAACCCTTGCAGCCAGGGAGCGCAGCCGGCGTCACCAGTACTCCAATACTCACACCAGTCGTCCTCGTCTGGCTGCGTGTGGACGGCTCCCGGCGCGTGGTGGGTGGCGGGAGCTGGTCGCACCCACGCCAGTAGCGCGAACCCTTGCAGCCAGGGAGCGCAGCCGGCGTCACCAGTACTCCAATACTCACACCAGTCGTCCTCGTCTGGCTGCGTGTGGACGGCTCCCGGCGCGTGGTGGGTGGCGGGAGCTGGCCGCACCCACGCCAGCAGCGCGAACCCTTGCAGCCAGGGAGCGCAGCCGGCGTCACCAGTACTCCAATACTCACACCAGTCGTCCTCGTCTGGCTGCGTGTGGACGGCTCCCGGCGCGTGGTGGGTGGCGGGAGCTGGTCGCACCCACGCCAGCAGCGCGAACCCTTGCAGCCAGGGAGCCCAGCCGGCGCCCTCCACTCCGCAGCGCGCCGCGCCTACCGACCACGGAGACACCACGCCTGCGCAACACAAACACAACATACAGGCAAGCACAGACAAAGAATAAAGTATTATATTCAGACCGCAACCGCTGTACCGCGCCCTAGGTATGTGCGTGGAGGTGGGGGAGTGGGAAGAAAAGAGCAAGAACAATGAAGAGCGATGGCCGCCCCGTCTCGCCGTGAGCATACCTGAGGCGTAGTACTGCGGTTGCGTTCAAACTATATACAAAGTTATTTTTTCGGACCTGATATGCGTATGCCCACCTTATTACAGAGGTCAAAAGCAACAACTTTTGTTCTACGACTTTGCTAACAACGCGCACCGAGGGTTCCGTACCACCACATAATCATAATTGTATGTAGTGTGCCCACTACTGCCACCGCTAGATGGCGGCACTGGGATATTGCAACTCGGTATTGTTAGTGTTACGGTGTTTATTTATGTAGGACCGAAAGATTTTGATCCGCGTCTTCCTGGTAACCTGAATTGCATTGTGATATATTATAATAAACTGATAGTACTGTGATAAGTGGTTTTCCCTTCTTCATAAATAGCGAGGATCACCCTCGCTATACTGGTGACCCCGACGAGCACGTGTGCCACGCCACGCCGGGCTGAGAGTGACTGGAGACCCTCTCAGCAGTTTCATTGGTTTTGACCCCGTTATCGGAACCTCAGTTCCATGGCGGGAGGTCTAGAGGATGGAAGCGCATCGGGTACCGCCGCCAACAAAGACGGTGGCGGATCAACGAGTGGCGGTGAGTCTGTTAATCGTATCGGTGTTCGGATACCACCGTTTTATCCAGCGAAGCCGGCGCTTTGGTTTGCGTCACTAGAGAGCCAGTTTGTGCTGGCTGGTATTACTTCAGATACAACCAAATACCATTATACCATGTCTCAGCTGGAGCCAGCCTATGCCGAGATCGTGGAGGATATCATTACAGCTCCGCCTGAACCAAATAAGTACGATCATTTAAAAACAGAGCTAATCAAGCGGCTCACAGTGAGCCGTGAGCGTAAACTTAAGCAGCTGTTGACTCATGAAGAGCTTGGAGACCGTAAGCCGTCGCAGTTTTTGCGCCATTTAAAGGAACTGGCAGGACCAAATATTCCTGATGACTTCCTGAGGTCCGTTTGGGCAGGTCGCCTTCCTAGTGGCGTACAGTCCATCCTAGCATCGCAAGCTAAGTTATCACTTTTGGAGATAGCCGAGTTGGCAGATCAAATATTGGATGTCACCGGTCCGAGCCCACAAGTTGCGTCAACTTCTTCTTCATTTCCTGATGTTGCTTCAGAGTCAGGACAAATAGCAGCACTTACCAGGCAAGTTCAGATGCTGTCAACTAAGCTGGATAGATTATCTCGTTCAAGAAGCAGATCCACTTCACGGCGTAGCAGACGTTCTTCTTCTACTAGATCAGAGTCTAGTTATGAAAACTCTCCCATCTGCTGGTACCACTCCAAGTTCGGGCAGAAGGCGCATAAGTGTGTGAAGCCTTGCGACTTTTCGGGAAAAGCAACGGGCAGTCGATAATGGCGGCCGACGACTGTCCGAGTACCGGTCGCTTATTTGTGACAGACAAGAGTTCATGTATGCAGTTTCTTGTGGACACCGGGAGTGACTTATGCGTTTTTCCTAAAACATACCTTAAGGAGCGTCGAGTGAAAACGGACTATGAACTTTGTGCGGCAAACGGTTCCGTTATTAGTACCTACGGCTACGCTCACTTAGTGCTTAACCTAGGCTTGCGCCGTGACTTTGCTTGGAGGTTTATCGTCGCCGATGTCACAAAGGCGATAATAGGCGTGGATTTTCTTTCATATTACAATTTAGTTGTTGATGTTCGTAACCAACGCCTCATCGATGGTAGCACTACGCTCACGACCTCAGGTATACCTGCTTCCGCGAAGGATGATGTTTCTTCGGTCAAGGTAGTTTCAGGCAACTCTGTGTATCATGACATACTAACTCAATATCCAGAAATCACCCGTCCACCCGGTATTCATCGCACACCTCAGCACAACACTGTACATCACATTCGCACGACACCTGGGCCGCCGGTATCTTGTACTCCACGCCGTCTTGCACCCGAAAAACTAAAGATAGCTAAAACCGAGTTTGAAGCCATGCTACAAAATGGTACCTGCCGGCCATCTGAATCACCTTGGTCATCGCCATTACATCTCGCCCCTAAGAAGGACAATGGATGGCGTCCCTGTGGTGATTACCGGATGCTAAACGCACGTACTGTACCCGATAGGTACCCAATCAAGCACATACACGACTTTGCTCACAGTCTTTCAGGGTGCAACGTTTTTTCCACAATAGACCTTGTAAAGGCTTACAACCAGATACCCGTTAATCCTGAAGACATAGCGAAGACTGCCATCACAACGCCGTTCGGACTTTACGAATTTCCGTTCATGACGTTCGGACTTCGTAATGCCGGACAGACGTTCCAGCGCTTCGTTGATGAAATGGTTCGAGGTCTAGACTTCGTTTATACATATTTAGATGATTTTTTGGTTTTCTCCAAGGACCAGAAAACCCATGAAGAGCACCTGCACCAGCTGTTCAACCGTCTGAAAAAGTACGGCATGGTAATCAACACAGCCAAATGTGTATTTGGTGTTTCAGAGGTAACTTTTCTTGGTTACCATATTTCCGCAAAGGGTACGTCGCCACTGCCAGCTAAGGTAGAAGCCATCAAAACTTTTTCTGTTCCCAAAACAGTTAGGGAGCTGCGTAGGTTCTTAGGGATGATAAATTTTTACAGGCGCTTCATCCCTAAAGCCGCTCAACACCAAGCACCTTTGCAGGCACTGCTCACGGGATCAGTAAAAGGTTCACATCCGGTCAGTATAACAGGCAAAGAACTCGAAGCATTTAAAGCTTGCAAGGAAGGTCTTTGTCAGGCCGCCTTACTAGCTCATCCGCAATGTGGCGCTAAGCTTGCGTTAGTGACGGATGCGTCTGACAGCGCCATCGGTGCAGTCTTGCAGCAACATGATGGACGTTCTTGGCAACCCCTTGCATTTTTCTCTCATAAATTAAGCCCCACTCAACAGAAATATTCACCTTACGATAGGGAGCTTCTTGCTATTTATGAAAGCATTAAATATTTCCGTCATATGGTTGAGGCGCGCGATTTTACGATCTATACAGATCACAAACCACTTACGTTTGCTTTTCACAACCGGAAGGAAAATGGCTCCCCCAGACAGTTTCGCCATTTAGACCTCATTGCGCAGTTTACCACCGACATCCGCCATATTTCAGGCCAGGATAATGTGGTAGCCGACACGCTCTCTCGGGTTGAGGAAATTGTTCAGCCTGTTGATCCGAACCAGCTGGCAGCAGCACAGCACTCGGATCCTGAGCTCATTCAACCCCTCAATAAGGCAAGTTCACTACGCATTGAAAAAGTGAGACTTCCTGGGACCAGCTCAGTTCTCTTCTGTGACGTTAGCACAGATTCCCCCAGGCCATTCATTCCAAAGATTTTTCGCCGTAAAGCCTTCGATAGCCTTCACTCTTTTAGCCATCCAGGTGCTAATGCTACGGCGAAGATGGTTGCAGAGAGATATGTATGGCCAGGTGTTAGGCGGGACTGTAGGGAGTGGGTACGCACTTGCTTAGCATGTCAGCGTGCGAAAATCACTAGGCATGTCTCCTCACCACTCGGATCATTTAAAGTTCCAACAGCAAGGTTTAAATTTGTTCACATTGATCTGGTTGGTCCTTTGCCTATCTCGCAGGGGTTTCGATACTGCCTTACGGCAGTTGATCGCTTTACACGATGGCCGGAGGCTATACCTTTAGCAGATATTACCGCAGAAACGGTGGCGAAAGCCTTATTGAGTGGTTGGATATCGCGCTTCGGTTGTCCAGAAGATATTGTTACGGATCGTGGTGCGCAATTTGAGTCAGCCCTTTTTAAGAGTTTAGCGCAGTTAGTTGGGTTTCAACATCGGCGCACTACTGCATACCACCCATCTTGCAATGGCTTAGTGGAGAGGTTTCACCGGCAGTTAAAGGCTGCCATAATCTGCCACGACAGCACTAACTGGGTGGAATCTCTTCCATTGGTGTTATTAGGGGTTCGCAGCGCGTTCAAAGAAGATATTCAGGCTTCTTCTGCTGAATTACTTTATGGCGAGCCTTTACGCCTTCCAGGCGATTTCTTTACTACGGCGTCTGACTTCACAGTCGAATCAACGAGTTTCACGTCACGGCTACGTAATTTTATTCAAAATTTACAGCCGAAGCCTGCTTCTCGACATGGCGGTAAACGTTCTACATTTGTTTACAAAGGGCTTGACACCTGCTCGCATGTATTTTTACGTGACTGCACTGTTGGTGGATCCTTAAAACCACCTTATACGGGACCATACGAAGTTCTTAAACGCAGTGACAAAGTTTTCACCCTTAAGGTGAATAGTAAGGTGGTTACGGTATCGGTGGACCGCGTCAAGCCGGCCCACATACTGCGTGATTCAGACACCGCAGTTCACACACCGATCATTCATCCCTCACAACCTCACAATCTTCAGTCAGAGGGTCAGAAACTACCTGTGGCCAAGGAACCAGAATTCACGACGCGTTCGGGTCGGAAAGTGCGGTTTCCTGCATATTATCGTCTGTAGGTCTCTGGAGGGGGGTGATGTAGTGTGCCCACTACTGCCACCGCTAGATGGCGGCACTGGGATATTGCAACTCGGTATTGTTAGTGTTACGGTGTTTATTTATGTAGGACCGAAAGATTTTGATCCGCGTCTTCCTGGTAACCTGAATTGCATTGTGATATATTATAATAAACTGATAGTACTGTGATAAGTGGTTTTCCCTTCTTCATAAATAGCGAGGATCACCCTCGCTATATGTTTTTGTTGAAATTTCAGAAGTTAATGTGCTAGATTTTTGGAATCCGACACGCGCTTGACCAAATTTTATTATTTGTTGTTATTTTATAGCTTATGCACTATAAGGGCTCCCGCACACGACCGAGAATCGGTGGCCGATTATCGCCCAGGACAAGGACGGAAGATCCAGGTGATAACACGTAAGAGCGGGATGCCGACAAAAAATCGGCCACCGATTCTCGGTCGTGTGCGGGAGCCCTAAACATACCAATTTTCAAGTTTGTAAGTGTTCCCGTTTTCAAATAGAACTAAAACAAAAATCGCCTCAGCGACCATCCAACTTGACCCCTCTCTTACATGAATGTTCTTGAAACGGGAGCTCACCACAATTGGTTATATATTAGTTGTGAGAAATCAAAATCAAATATTTATTTATTTAACATTTACATTCATTAACAAAATTGTTTACTTAAATATTATTAAACGTTAAATTATCGTTTGCAGGTAGTACATTAACCGTGCACCTCACACTAGGCACAGCCTGTGACGTGGGTGCCGTCATATGATTACTGATACGTAGCACTGCGAAACAACTTTTGTTCTACGACTTTGCTAACAACGCGCACCGAGGGTTCCGTACCACCACATAATCATAATTGTATTTGTTGAAATTTCAGAAGTTAATGTGCTAGATTTTTTGAATCCGACACGCGCTTGACCAAATTTTATTATTTGTTGTTATTTTATAGCTTATGCACTATAAACATACCAATTTTCAAGTTTGTAAGTGTTCCCGTTTTCAAATAGAACTAAAACAAAAATCGCCTCAGCGACCATCCAACTTGACCCCTCTCTTACATGAATGTTCTTGAAACGGGAGCTCACCACAATTGGTTATCATTAGTTGTGAGAAATCAAAATCAAATATTTATTTATTTAACATTTACATTCATTAACAAAATTGTTTACTTAAATATTATTAAACGTTAAATTATCGTTTGCAGGTAGTACATTAACCGTGCACCTCACACTAGGCACAGCCTGTGACGTGGGTGCCGTCATATGATTACTGATACGTAGCACTGCGACACATGAGCGTTTCGGACACTAAGTCAAAATGTAAAAAATTTAATAATTTCGAAACATGCAATGACCAAAAATGCGAATGTTACAAGATTTTATTTTACTTATGTAATATTATTATTATAATATAAAAGTTGTAATATTTAATGATTTCAGACTTTTCCCATTATTTGTACTGTGAAGGGGTGGAAACTGATTATATGGCTAAAAATACTGATTTTACTGACTAAAACACTCTGAAATACTGACTATTTACTGATCATCTACTGACCTAATTCGGTCAATTATAATTGCGACAGGCATATTCAGGTTGCATTCGGGAACAAGCTAAGCAGCAGTGCAGCAGTTAGGGAAGGAGAGCACAGCCTAAGGCTAAATGCTAGGGCCCCTTCACTATCTCACATATGTGAAAGATAATTATAACGAACCTAACAAACACCTGCGTTTACCAGATCACAGACGATTCTTGCCTATTTGTTAGCCATACCTACTTTAATTAAAACAAGAGATCACATTGTTCGATTAGTGCTTAATGCAGGTAAAACAAAACGATTCTACTCATGATAACAAGCAACTTTCGCGAAAAAAAAAAAGAATTTCTACTTCAAAAAATTTTTTGTCTTCCCACGCAAAATGTTTCGACCACGTACCACTTTAGTATCGGAATAGTTATTTGTTATGCAAGGCAGCAAAAGCGTTATTTGGCGTGAGTGCCTTGTATTGAAACCTAAGCGTAGCGAAGGTTTCAAGGCACGAAACGCAAAATAACTTTGCTGCCGAGCGAAACACAAAATTTTTCACCTCACTAAAGCAAGGAAGCAGCCAGTACCGCAGCGTGGAGGTCTGCCATACTGCATCACGTTCGAATTTCAAAAACCTTTTGCCCGCTAGCGGCCAAAAATCGCTTTTGGCCGCAGAAAAACCTTTTGCCCGCTAGGGGCCAAAAATCGCTTTTGGCCGCAGAATTTAACCGACAAAACAAATGTTTCCGAGCTTTGGAGGTGAAAAAGTTATTTTCACATCACCAGATCAAAAATTAGTTTGCAACTTGTCGTTTGAAATCTGCTTACAAATGTGCTTTTTGTCCACTAGCGTAGAAAAGGTATTTGAAATTGAAATGTGATGATTAGCAGCGTTTTAGCTACAGTCATTAAATTTTTACACTATTACCATCTTGTTGACCCCAAGCCAAACAAATTGTCAAAAAATCTTTTTAAATGTTTTCAGTGGGACTCCCGTACAACTAAAGGGGGGCGCGAAAATAATTGTGGCCTTCCTGGGTTGACTAGATAAATACTGTATATTTTGTTTTAAAAATATTGGAAATCAAAGGAATGAGAAACCACTGAAGTCAGTTTTGTTTACAAAATATTGTTCCGAAGAATTTAATTATGAATTTGAAATTCCCATTGACCTATGAACTTGAAATTAGGTAATCATGTTTATTATTACGTAAATATTACTAATCAGTAGTTGATAAATCAGATTATTTTTCTTCTTTCATTTTTGCTATTACAGCCAACTTGATTTTGCAGCCAAATAGTAGCACAGAAGGAATGCGGGCGGCAGCATTCCACTGGTACTGAACACTAAATGTGCGAAGTTCGAGACGCACTTGGCTGCTATTCTTTCTATAAATGGGTACTGGCTGCATTGACTGGCCAGTTTATTTTTTATTTTATTTATTGGGAATAGTTAACAATTGTGTACATAGCTTAAAATTAACAGTTCATACTTGAAAACAGATTAAAATTTATACACAATCCACAGCACTATTCACAGATTATTTTTCATAATGTTGGTAGTAGCGATACATATGAACTAATAGAAAAATCTTACGTTTTGTGCATGTGGCTTCGATTAAATTAATTTATAAATTAGGTGGCGCAAACTACCCTTCTTGAAAGTTATTTCGCGTCTCGTGCCTCAAAACCCTCGCTACGCTCAGGATTCTATTTTGGAACCTCTTGCTTCGCTCGTGGTTCAAGCCTAGAATCCTTCGCATGCTCGGATTTCAAATCAAGATACTCGCACTAGACAACAACTTTTCAGCCAGCAGAATATAATTATTTTCGAGTATCAATGTTTTTTCCTTCGCAAAAGTTTATTGTTCTGATGAGTAGAATCATAACGTTAAGTCAAAACAGAATCAGACACCACTTCACCTCGTTGTCCTCCTCCAAGTCATTGTCCATAAACATTCACATTTTAATGCCAAGGATTGTGCTTATGAGCATTTCGAGTTAGGGAGTAACAGCCCGAAAATACAAAGAGGGACAAAAATGATAGGTGAGGGAAAGACCCGAAAATGTAAAATTGAAAAAAACAAAAACATAGATGGATAAAACCACACGATTTCACTTCAATTTGCAAAAAATGTACCACAATTATGAAAAAAAAGATGTTGCCCCTGATCTTAGATTCTCAAAATACTGACATTACTGACAATTTTTCGAAAAAACTGACTTTTACTGACCTTACTCAAAAAAACTGACTTTTACTGACTTTACTGACCATTTTCCACCCTGACTTTACTGTATATGATTAATTACCGATTTTTTTTATTTCAAAACACGTTTCTTAGGGATAGTTGTTCAGTTTTGTCTACTGAAAAAGCCCTTTCAGTTTTTCGTACAACCTGTGTACTAAATTTTCGCAAAAACCAATCAATTTGAATATCCATTCAAGTAAATAACCAAAACAGAATTAATATCATAGAAAATAATATAAACTTAATGGAACCAATTATGAGTAAATAACAAGTTTACGTTTTGGTAGTACAGGAACACCCCTTATATGAAATCACACAGACAAACTGATGATGGCGCAAGATACCTTACTTGGAGATCCTTAGTCAAGCAAAGTTTCATAAAAATCATTTTAGCCGTTTTTCAAAAAAATTCAATTCTTCATTTTTGTTGTATGACAGCTACCCTCAAAATGAGAGCCAGCAAAAAACCATTAGGAACCCTTCGACCAATTTGCATAAAAGTCTGAAATTTAAAATATGGTGTTAATGGGACCATTCGTTTAGCCGCTAGGCCAAAGCGTGACGGACAGACCGACCGACCGACCGACGACGGACGGACATTTTTAGGGGACTTGCTTTTTTTTGGTATATAAGTGATATAGAGCACATTTTTGAGAAAATTTGTGCAACTTTTTTCACGATTACAATACCTTTCTCGCTCCGCTCGAAAGTAAAAGCACCACTATCGATAGAAAATACATCACTCATGACCTTCAACATGATCTCACAAAAAACGATAAATTACAATAAAATACGTTACAATTTCCATATTTCTGACTGTAAGAATGATAAGTTGACATTTTTTAAGCAATATTTGTGATAATAATCCACAAACATGAAAAATACTGAATAAAACTTACAGATGAAAACATAAAATTTCTTTGCAGTTTTCGTTTTGTTGTTTTGAAGATGTACAGCCACCAACTACACACGATATTATTGAAAAACACACTCACTAATATGGAGATCAACTTAAGAATAAATTAACGATTATTTTTACTTGTTCACTACATGTTATTTTATAATTTTCACAATGTTTACAACGTATGTTTAGAAAATATTTTCAACCGTTAAAATCACAACAAGTTAAAATAATCATATAAACTTTGTAAATGCAATGAACGCGTCGTTCTTCTAATTTGGTAGGATGTGATCATTGATGATTTGACATGGCATGTGACTAGGGCATGCAAACCGGTTAACCGAAAAAACCGGTTAACCGTAGGTTTTGCTACCCGGTTTTCCAGTGAGATAAAACCGGGTTTTTCGGGTTTTTCGGATATTAAGGTTTTTTGAAAATAGAATAAATACTTAGTTTTTCACTACAAAAAATCTTAACGACTTAAATGTAGGGGTATATTCAATTCAACGTTATGTTTCCAAACCTACCACGTTATCCTACTTCCTACTAATTTTATAAACGCGAAAGTTTGTAAGTATGGATGGATGTTTGTTACTCTTGCACGAAAAAACTACTGAATGGATTTTAATGAAACTTTGCTATGATATAGCTTATGCATCAAAATAACACATCGAAGTCGCGGGCACCAGCTAGTTATTAAATATTTTTCCCTCTTGCGTTCACACTATGAAGAATCACGAACAAAACAGTTTTAGTTTTGTTCGTAATGAATAACTCATCGTCTTAGAACTAAAATTAAATTTACAAAATCAATATTAAAAAAAAGGTCAAAGGCTTGTCGGGCCACGCGCAGTTAAGGGTTGCGTAATTCTTTTAAGATTTTTTATCGCAAAGTGGGTTTTTCATAACGTTAATAACAAACTTTTTACCTCCTAATGCTCAGCGAGGTCCTAGCGCCTAATTGCTATTTATTTTTTTATTATTTTTAGTTTTTCGGCTATAGCTCATTAACCTGTGAGGCCTTCTTAACTGTGATAGTTTTCCTTTAAATTTAATCATATATGCTACTACTATTTCCAATAACGACTTTTTAGCCGGCAGGGGGGGGGGACACTCAACTCCAACCAAAAATTACACTTTCAAGCTTATCATTTCGCAAACAGATCCCTTACTCGAAAAATGATCTTAGTAAACTTACATTAATATTTTTCAAATTTTTATGCTACCGCTTTGTCGGCGTAGATGAAATATATATCTGTATAAAATTTTAGCTTTCTAGTACTAAGGGTCTCTGAGCTAAGTCACAGACAGACAGACGGACATGACGAAACTATAAGGGTTCCTGTTTGACTACGAAACCCTAAAAAGATAACTTTTATGAAACTTTTATTACAAAAAACTGGACGTGGATAGTCATTTTTGAACGCGCGAAGTCGATTTTATAATATTAAAAAAAAAAATAAAAAAAAAATAGTTTATTTCTCTCAAAACATACTCTTGACAAGTAGCTAAGGCCAGGGTCAACCTATTAAGTTACAATAAACCTGTGTCAGGTGACCCTGCTCCTCCGATTTCTGTGGCGTACAGTAATATTATGTTTTATGGAAATAATAGTTCAGCTTAGCCTAAACCGATTACTATGGCGTACAATAATATGTATTATGTTTTATGGAAATAATAGTTCTGCTTAAGCTAGACCAACTACTATGGCGTACAATAATACGTATAATGTTTTATGGAAATAATAGTTCTGCCTAGAACTAACCACATTTTACAGTCAGCGACAGGTCAGATGTGACACAACCAGCGCAAACCTAAGTATCTACAACTATTAAACAGTGCAAATACATAATTAAAAAGTGTTAACTGTCATTTCAACGTTTGAACAAAAAGCTGCCCGTCTGGGTGTCTACTCTCAAAGTCCGATATATCGAAACGATATTACTCGAAACATGCAAATGCAAAACTTCGTCCCTTGACAATAGAGTACAATATTGGTTGGATGCAGTTTGAAAATTCATCCAACCAATATTTTACTCTATTGTCAAGGGACGAAGTTATGCATTTGCATGTTTCGAGTAGCATCGTTTCGATATATCGGACGTTGAGAGTAGACACCCTGAGTCGGATTCGACGAGTGACCTCTTTCTCAAAGTTGGATTTACCCAGCTGGACTGTTTTACCAGGTATACGTATTGATCGACAACTTCGAGCGTAGAGTCTCCAACTTTAAGTGGAGTGGGTACAACAAGGGCGTTAGACATAATTTTCTTCTTTTTGATTTTTAATTGCTTACATTACTCGTATAAAGAACTGTTACTGCTATTCTAACAATAATTTTGATTTATCTGATTCTGGCTTTTCATTGTAAAACTCAATAAATACCTCGGTCTAAGAACTTACATGAAAATTACCCGAAAAAACCGAAAAACCCGGTTAACCGGTTTTTTATACAGAAAACCCGGTTTTGCTTTTCTACCCGGTTTTTGCATGCCCTACATGTGACGTGCTAGCAGTTTTCATCCCATACTGAAAAAAATTAGCATGGTTTCTTCTCCGAGCGAAGCAAGGAGGTTTCTGTTCTGAGACGACAACGTAACCGTCAATTTAATTTACACGTCAATAGACGTGCCTTCAAAAATTCGAGGTTGTATGATCTTCGAAGTGGCCGATTGATGGGTCTTCATCGCTGTCTCACGCAAGTGACATAATTGTAAAGACACACAGATAGCGCGTTTTAGTAACCTAGTAGCGCCATCTGTTATCGAACAGAAATATAGTTTTATTTTCGTTATAAAAATTATAATTTTGTGTAATATTCTGCAGACTGAGAGAGCGCATTAGCAGTGCAATCATTAAGAGATTTTTAATCCTACTTCCTACTATATATATGTCGCAGAGTGAGCAACGTCATCTTGTAGCAAGTGGAAGAACTAATCCTTTTGGCGTTACTATTTCAATTATTTTTACTACGAAATGTCAAGTTAATACTTAGGAGGAATAGATTTTGTACAAATGGCAACCCAGGGATTGTTGAAGTGCTGTCATCTCAGAACAAAAACCTCCTTGCTTCGCTCGGAGAAGAAACCACGCTAATTTTTTTCAGTATGGGATGACAACTGCTAGCATGTCACATGCCATGTCAAATCATCAATGATCACATCCTACCAAATTAGAAGAACGACGCGTTCATTGCATTTACAAAGTTTATAGGATTATTGTAACTTGTTGTGATTTTAACGGTTAAAAATATTTTCTAAACATATGTTGTAAACATTGTGAAAATTATAAAAAAACATGTAGTGAACAAGTGAAAAGAATCGTAAATCTCCATATTAGTGAGTGTGTTTTTCAATAATACCGTGTGTAGTTGATGGTTGTATGTACATCTTCAAAACAACAAAACGAAAACTGCAAAGAAATTTTATATTTTCATCTGTAAGTTTTATTCAGTTTTATTCAGTATTTTTCATGTTTGTGGATTATTATCACAAATATTGCTTAAAAAATGTCAACTTATCATTCCTACAGTCAGATAATATGGAAATTGTAACGTATTTTATTTATTGTAATTTAGTTTAGTTTATTCATAACTAATAATAATAATAAATTAATAATTAATTGTTTAATTTATCGTTTTTTGTGAGACCATGTTGAAGGTTATGAGTGATGTATTTTTCATCGATAGTGGTGCTTTTACTTTCGAGCGGAGCGAGAAAGGTATTGTAGTCGTGAAAAAAGTTGCACAAATTTTCTCAAAAATGTGTTCTATATCACTTATATACCAAAAAAAGCAAGTCCCCTAAAAATGTCCGTCCGTCGGTCGGTCGGTGGGTCTGTCCGTCACGCTTTGGCCTAGCGGCTAAACGAATGGTCCCATTAACACCATATTTTAAATTTAAGACTTTTATGCAAATTGGTCGAAGGGTTCCTAATGGTTTTTTGCTGGCTCTAATTTTGAGGGTAGCTGTCATACAACAAAAATGAAGAATTGAATTTTTTTGAAAAACGGCTCGAATGATTTTTATAAAACTTTGCTTGACTAAGGATCTCCATGCAAGGTATCTTGCGCCATCATCAGTTTGTCTGTGTGATTTCATATAAGGGGTGTTCCTGTACCACCAAAACGTAAACTTGTGATTTACTCATAATTGGTTCTTTTAAGTTTATATTATTTTCTATAATGTTAATTCTGTTTTGGTTATCTACTTGAATGGATATTCAATTTGATTGGTTTTTGCGAAAATTTAGTACACAGGATGTACCAAAAACTGAAACAGCTTTTTCAGTAGACAAAACTGAACAACTATACCTAAGAAACGTATTTAGAAATTTAAAAAATCTGTAAAAATTCATATAAAGGGTATTCCAGTACTACCAAAAATTGAACATGTGATTTGTTCGAAATCTGTTACGGTTAGTTGGTTTTAATATTTAACAATTCGAATTCTGAATTCATCTGCTTATTTCATTAGAACATTTTCTAGAAAAACCTAAATAAAAAATTGTATTTCCATACAATGTGTATGGTATTACAAATATAAGTTTGCGGCTGATAGTTTTACTTGCATATCGCGAGAAAGAAAGTGCAGTGCTGCTGTATCATTTACTATATTTTACAATATTCAACGCAAGTTTTGTTTTTATTCTGAGTTCGAATCCCGATGGGGACACTGTCAAACAAATATCACTTTGTGTGTCTTCGCCAGATTTAAATATCTTAACAGCATGAATCATCCTGAATCAACAAATTGTAAGAAATATGAAAAAAAAATAATCTACATAAAATTCTCCACAAAAAAGGTTTTGAAAGTTTTTCGCTACAAACAATACTTTAAAAGATTTAAAAGCATGTGGTGAGGAAAGCGAAAACATGGAGCAACTGTTGTGCACATGCAACGCTTTGATTTTGATTTGAGCTACTTAGGAGAAAACCACAAACCCGTATTTCAGCATTTTTGCAAAACCGTCGCAAAAGGGGGTGCATTGAGGGATAAAAGTTTGTGTTAAAATCCTACATAATTTGTAAGTAAGCTAGAGATATTAACGAAAATTAAAAAAAAAAACCTTTACACCTCCTACCCCTCTTGCCTCCACCGCAAACGTACTTTTAGTAAGTAAGAAGTTTGGTATTAAACAGCTACGTAAGAAATCACCGTTAGTAAAAAATACCTAAAGTATTATTTTCCTGAATGAATTTCATAACTGCTTCATTCTACTCCCATTTGTTAAAGTTCGTAATACGAAACCGGAAACAGTATCACAAACATTGCCATTCCGACAACAGTTGCGTAATATTTACAAATGCAACTGTCTACAATACGGTAATATAATTTTATCACCTTTTTGTTAGGTTTGGCCACAAAATTACGTTAATATTATGTTATGTATTGGTTGCCATCGGCTAATATGCTTCAGCAGACGACATCAAAAAAGAATTCATGCACTTATGAACTGAACCCCCCCATACACAGTATTATATGATGGCTGGCAGCAGTGTGAAAGAAAGAGAAAGATATACACTGTAATACATGAACGTAGTGATTTACGTTCGCGTTTATTTATTCTGTCAAAAAATAACTTTTAATTTATAATTGAACGATAAACATCTTGATTTCCATTGAAAATTTGTAAATATGAGTAAAATATTCACGCCGACCGAAATAATTAAGGCAGCGTACGGAACTCAAGAGGACTTTATTTTACATTATTTATAGGTTCTAAATAAACTAGGGTACCTTTACTTCAATCTGTCTTTCCGGATTTCCGATAAGTTTTGTATTTAGCGAGTAATATTTTTTTAACTCATGGGGGTGCTAGTGGACGGGAGGTAGCCTCTTGTTGACTGTTGAATAGTATTTAACTTGACATTTGTAATAATACTGAAATTGGGACTAACAATAGTTTTAATTAAAAACATATTGAATAACGCTGAATAGTTCTACGATTCGCAGAACCTTAAATCAGAAAGGTAAGTCTTACCTTGTTAACATGCAGTGTGACAATTTATTATAAAGATCTTTATTCGAGTCTCATAAATCAATCATAAATTAAGTCATTATAAATCCTAAAATGTAAATATAGACTTTATTAAATAATATATTTAACTCTTATAGTTACTAACAATCTATATTCCTAACACAGTGTAAGTTCTAACAAGTTTCTGTCAAGCTAAACTGATGCTAAAAAACGTGACCCTGCAAGCTACAGTACATGTGATTACACGTCGTACAAAATAACTATGGCTATGTCATTGCGGGTGAATGGGGGACTGCGGGAATAACCCGAAACATCAGTATTCAAACTTACCAGCCCTCCTGTGCGCTTCTTGTAATTTCTTGGCGAAGTTTTCAGCTTGTTGGCTCTGTGAGGTGGCGCTGTTTATCACCACGTATTCTTCGGCAATGTTTTGTAAGTCATCTGTATACAATAAATAAATCATCATTAACACATTATCTCTGCCCTAGCTTTAGGGTGGTTTTCCACCACTGCTGTACGAGAGAGCTAAGCTGTGACACAATAAATTTAAAAGCTAAATCAGTATGGAAACTCCTAACAACACCAAAAATGACGCACTCACACATGCGCACACCGCTACAGGAAAATAAGCAGTTTTCGCGCTGAAGTCAGTCGTGGGTGCCGCGTCGTCGATTCAAGCAGTCAGGTTTTCATTCCATGTGATTTAATTATTGTCATACTTTTCTTATTTCCAAAATTCTGGGTATCAACCCCCACGCTCCGACGTTTATGTTCCGATACCAAAATGGTAAAAAAAGGAACCCTTATGGTGCCGCTTTGTCTGTCTGTCTGTCACACCCGTATATCTCAGCAAACACTCATGCTATCGACTTGAAATTGGGAATAGTTTTAGAATATGGTTGTCCAACTTAATTGCACGTGAAAGAATTAAGAAAAAAATATGATTATTAATGTAAAGGGGGCCCAAATAGGGGGGGCAAAATTTCAAATTAATTTCAAATTATCGGTAGGTCGAGTGGGGTATCATATGAAAGGGCTTTACTTGTACATTCTCAAATATATTTTTGTATTTTTTTACATATCATAGTTTTCAAGTTATGATGAAAAATGTCAAAAAAAATACCGTCCCCCCCTACCCTTATCTCAGAAGTTTGTAAATGGAAAAATCTGAATTAATTGCAGTCGATAGACGTTTATGAAATTATTACAGCAAAATAATACGGTCTTTCTAAGTTGCACAGTTTTTAAAAAATCTGCAAAAAAACCTTTACAAATAAATTTTATTTTGCGGTCCTAAAAATGGACTTTATCGCTTCCAAAAATACTAAAAGTCGAAGTCCAACTCGCACTAGACCGGTTTTTTTTTTTTTTCAAAAAAAGGGACGAGTTTCCATACTTCTTTAGCTTGTATATTTACTGTGGCTGTGAGCTGGGAAATTCCAGTCGTATACCTGTATGGTGTGTGTCGATAGGGAAGCTGAGTATGCAGTCGGGCGTGCCGGGAGCGGCGGTGTCGGCCAGTCGCTGCAGGGCTGTCAGCAGCGCGCCGAGTGGAGGCTTGTCGCCCGAGAACAGGCGCAGCAGCCCTGCCAGCTCCGAGCTCGTTATACTCTGCGATGCCACCACGTGGATCAGCTCCAATATGCTCAGTTGCAGATCTGGAGGGAAAAATTATCATAAACAGGGTGTCCACAGCTAATGCCCAAAAAATTTCCCTGACTTTTCCCTGACTTTCCCTGACCATTTTCAAAAATTTCCTTGACCAATTTTATTCATTTTAAAGAAAAATAAAGTATAAATGAATATATTTTCGAAAAAATGTTACGACCAAAAACAATGTCATAATGTAGGTCACTTCTTTGGAGAAAAAAAAATGCCTGTAAAAAAAAATAATGCTTCAACAGTCTGGATTAAGGGGCTGATAAGAGCTAAATACGCTTCACTTGAGCAAGTTTTTAACGAAAAGTGACGTATATATGGCCGTGAAAAAAAAATGTAATAATTAAGCATCTTTACAATAATATGGCCGACTCAGAAACGCGATTAAACATACTTTTAAAAAAACAACCTCTACCCCTCTTTACCTCTGCTTTTTGCTTTTAAACCGTTTTTCTTAAGTACCCATTAATCTATGATGCAAAAACTTTTACACATTATACAATATATCATGCGTAATAATACAGCTGTTTAATAATTAATATTATGGGAGAGAGACAAGACAAGAGATGGACAGGAACTGTAACAGACTGGTATCCTGGGGATGGGAAGAGGAAAATAGGCAGACAAAACAAACGATGGGAAGATGAAATAAAGGAAGTAGCAGGGCCATTGTGGCGGAGAGTTGCTAAGGACAGAGAGGAATGGCGGGCTCTGGAGGAGGCCTTCGTCAGAAGACGAACCAAGCAATAAAGATACATAAATATAGAACTATGTAAAATATGTAAATAAGTAAAGAAAAAGTTTGGAAAACAAGGCTGTAATAAATAAATTATGGGTACAGATTTTGAGAAAAATGTAGAAATGAGTGAAAAACGTAAAACAGCGCGAATCCGCTACGTTCTAGCACGCGTATTATGCCCTTTGTTAGAATGGGAGGTAATTATCAGCCCCTTAAGGTTCTCACGGAGTGATAAAATCCAATACAAACATTGTTTGGTCTTAATTTTTAAACGGTATGACCAAACTTCACCAAATTTCGTAGACATAATCAAATACAACATATCTTAGCTTATGATTAGTTTTGGTTTGAAAATATTTACCAAAAACAAAATTAGAGCGTACTTAATTTCAGACAAATTTCACGCAAAAAACGTGTCACTTTCAGCCAGGTATGACATACGTAATACACTTTCAAATTAAATGGAAACCAATCGTAAGCATTGATTTAATAGTGTACTTGGAAAATAAACTAACAAAATATAAATAAATGAAATATTAAGAAAATGAAAACGAAATAACCAAAATGTTTCGATAATTAGCTAAATTTCGGCTCGTTCGCTGCAGCTTCTCTCTCGTTAGCGGGGGTGTGCAGGTATAGAGCGGGGTCGGGGGAGGGATGTCTAGCAGGGCCTGTCTCCGCCTTCGATTTTCGTTCATACCTTTAGTATGTTCCTTGCCCGTTAGCTCTCCGCGCGTGCGACTGCACTGACCGTATTCATTTTACGTGCTTTTCGATACTTTATAAAGCTAAGATAGTTTTGATTATGAAGCATTATTTCACTATTGGTTGTTTGACAATTTTTTTTTAGGTTTCCGATACCAAAATGGTAAAACAAGGAACCCTTATGGTGCGAGTTTGTGTGTCTGTCTTTAGTATATCTCAGCAACCACTCGTGATATCGACTTGAAATTTGAAATAGTTTTAGAATATGGTTGCCCAACTTGATTGCACATGAAACAGGGGGGGGGGGGGGGGGGGCAAAATTTCAAATTGTTGTTACTGGGTCGAGTGGGGTATCATATGAAAGGGTTACTTGTACATTCTAGAATATATTTTTGTATTTCTTTGAGACTCTTACTTTTCAAGTCATGATGAAATGTAAAAAAAAACTACCATTCCCCCCCCCCCCCCTTATCTCCAAAGTTTGTGAAAAGAAAAATCTGAATTAATTACATTCGATAGAAATGAATGTGAATATTACAGCAAAAATAAAACGATCTTTCTAAGTTGCACAGTTTTTTAGTATTTTTTTTTTAATTTGTGTGGTATAAAACGTTGCTTCATGCCAAATTTTAAGATTCTAGGTTGACTGGAAGTATCCTGTAGGGGTAGGGGGACGGTCCTTTCCTTTTGAGGTACGGAATCCTAAAAAAATTAGGGCACCACTGCCTAACAAATATAAAGGTCCTAATATTTTTTACACCTCTCATATTCGGTAAGTAGGTCCTTATTACCCCCAAATGGGCCCGCCCTAGGGCTTTTCTAGCTACATTATTACCCTAGAGCGCTAATTGATCACCTACAACGCTACGCTCTATCTGTGAAGACCTGTAATTGGCTCTGTTTTTACATATTTAAGCTATCTATCTTGTATTGAAGCTGTTGGTTTTCCGACTATTAAATAAATAAAAAATAAATAAAAAAACAATTTGGTGGTAATAAGGACCTACTTACCTCACAATCGAGATGTAAAGCAGAGTAGTTAGCTCGGGTGTAAGCATCAATTGCACCCTCGAACTATAGGCGCCCTCGCTGCGCTCGTGCGCCTAAATATCTCGGGCTACAATTGATGCCTTACAGCCCTTGGCTACTAATCTACTATTATTTGATTTTATAATATTAACTGATTATTTTGTAGATTATTTTATGAGGTTAATTTTATGTTTAATAAGAGGATTGTTTTAAAATAAGTACATAGGTATGAGTTGATTTTTAGGGTTCCGATACCAAAATGGCAAAAAAAGGAACCTTATGGTGCGACTTTGTCTGTCTGTCTATCACACCTGTATATCTCAGCAAACACTCATGCTATCGACTTGAAATTTGGAACAGTTTTAGAATATGGTTTCCTAACTTAATTCCGCATGAGAGAATAAAAAAGGTTATGATTATTAATGTAAAGGGGGCCCAAATTGGGGGGACAATATTTCAAACTGTCATTACTAGGTCGCGTGGGGCTTCTCTTATCTTATGAAAGGGCTTTACTTGTACATTCTAAAATATATTATTGTATTTTTTACGACTCTTAGTTTTCAAGTTATGATGAAAAATGTAAAAAAAATACCATTCCCCCCTCTTATCTCCGAAGTTTGTGGAAGGAAAAGTCTGAATTAATTACTGTCCATAGAAATTTATGTAAATATTACAGAAAAAATAAAACCATCTTTCTAAGTTGCAAAGTTTTTTTGAAATCTGCAAAAAACCTTTACAAACTTAGTTTTGCGGTCCAAAAAATGGAATTCATTGCTTCTAAAAATACTACAGGTACAACGTAACCCTCGGCGCGCGCGTCCGACTCGCACTGGACCGGTTTTTAGGGTTCCGTAGCTTAATGGCAAAAAACGGAACCCTTATGGATTCGTCATGTCTGTTTGTCTGTCCGTCCGTATGTCTTAGCCAATTTTTCCGAAACTATAAGAACTATGCTGTTAAAACTTGGTAAGTAGATGTATTCCGTAAACCGCATTAATATTTTCACACAAAACTATAAAAAAAAAACCGGCCAAGTGCGAGTCGGACTCGCGCACTGAGGGTTCCGTACCACCACATAAACATAATTGTATTAGTTGAAATTTCAGTAAGTTAATGTGCTAGATTTTTTGAGTCCGACACGCGCTTGACCAAATTTTATTATTTTTTGTTATTTTATAGCTTATGCACTATAAACATACCAATATTCAAGTTTGTAAGTGTTCCCGTTTTTAAAATAGAACTAAAACAAAAATCGCCTCAGCGACCATCCAACTTGACCCCTCTCTTATATGAATGTTCTTGAAACGGGAGCTCACCACAATTGGTTACCATTAGTTGTGAGAAAAGTTGTAATATTTAATGATTTCAGACTTTTCCCATTATTTGTACTGTGAGACCTAGCTTCTTGCCAAATTTCATAATTTTAGGTCAACGGGAAGTACCCTGTAGGTTTTGCATTTTTGAATAAATGTATGGAGATGAGGACATAAAATGCCATATCTTTTTATTGCGTCATTGTAAAAAATTTAAATTTTCAGATCTTGTGTGGTTCATGGATCCTAATATATGGTATTAGTTTCAACCTGATACCTTTACCCGTTCGTGAGATAAAGGGTCTTGACAGACAGACAGACAGACAGACGGACAACAAAGTGATCCTATAAGGGTTCCGTTTTTTTCTTTTGAGGTACGGAACCCTAAAAACGCTAACATTGTGTGGTACCTATGTGTTTTTAGCAGAATACTCGATAAATCGTAATAACTTCTCAGACTATTTATTAGCGCCTTCTAATAGTTTTATACTTTTCCGGGTTACAATTTCTACTGGGGATGGTCAGTGCTCAGTCCTTCTTATTGTGCAAGAGCTTTGTCGGTTTCGTACTTACCAGTATTCAGACATCAGTGTATTCATCGAGTTTATCTCGCTAATTTTACGGCGACATACCTACCCTACCGAAAATTGGTTTGAACGAGATCTAGTAAGTAGTTTTTTTTAATACGACATAAATCGTAAACCGTAATTTACCTTTCATTCAATCAACTCTAATATAAATTTAAGTTACTTACATCACATAATAAAGTTTTTTTGCAATAAAATACCATAACTTTTACTTATATACGTACAGGTTTGTACGGAACCCTCAGTGCGCGAGTCCGACTCGCACTTGGCCGGTTTTTTTAAATATTATACTGTGATATATTATTTTATAAGGGTGGTCTATTATATTTGATAAGGATTGTGATGTTATCGCTTAGAAGGTGATTTTATATGTGATTTCTGATTTAGAAGAAAGAAGCAATATTAATTTTTTTTTATTTTATGATTTCATTAAAATATTTTATTATGATTTAACTTTCGAATAACAAACATGAATTTTTATCAGTACGACTAAGTTATTATTATTTCTTCGCTACTCACCACACAGTTCATCATTCTTAGAAATGTAGAAAATACGCCGTTAAAAATGAGCGCAATGCAAGCAAAACATAAAAATTATTATTTAGCTAAATAGCTATGACTAGTCAAATGACTAGGCTGCCCGCTGCTAGCCACCCGCCCCGCACACCGCGCCTGTCAAGACCCAAAAACTGGTTTCACGAGACAATATCGCGCTTCCGCTCTTTTAGCGCCCTGTCGCACTCAGGTGAGACAGCAACAGAAAAAATCACTCGGCGCATGATCCCAGCGCGCGATTTTAGGCGCGGTTCGTGGGCCTCTTAAGAGTCCGACTAGAGCATGAATTACAAGAGTAAATAAAAGATTTCACTGAACCAAAACTATTGAAATTTATAAAAATAAAAAGTAGTAATCTTATTATTGTGACCACAAATTATGCCTTATTGTAGGTCACTCGGAACCTGGAAAAAAATGCTTCAATAGTCTGGATTAAGAGTCAGACTAGACTCTAGTCACTAGAGAATGATTTATCCCTTATTTTACAATCACTGGGACATTTTGGAAAGCAAACAGTAAATTATTAATTTTTCCCTGACTTTCCAGGTGGCTCCTCGATTTCACTGACTTTCCCTGACCACCTTGAGCTTCCCTGACTTTTCCCTGACTTTCCCTGATTTTCAAGAATGTGGACACCCTGATAAATCTACAAAGTAGAAAAGCCGTAAAATATCACAACATCAGGCAGGACCACCGCAGCCTAGTTGGTAAAACATCTGTGGTACTGACGCAGAAGATGCAGGTTCAAATCCTGCTTGTGGTTGTGAAATTTTGCGATTTTTTACTTTGTAGATTTATTTATCTGAACACAGGAAGTGTTAAAATAAAAATCATTTTCACAAAATATCATCATTAAAATCTTGAGGCTTACCGTCGAAATATAGCTTGATTAGAATGATGATGTCCCGTGTGGTGCCGGCAAAGAATAGTACCAACACATACATACCCATGGGTGTCGTAAGAGGCGACTAAGGGTTAACTGGAGCATGGGCAGCAGAATCCTCCTTTATATCTTACATCTTACTTACTGCGGTCACCTACAACCGCGGTCCATGATGCCAGCCGTAACGCTAACAAGCGAGGTGACTATGGTACTTCCCCTCCACATTTTTCCAGCAAAAGCTAGAATTCTGGAGGGAGCTCCCTGTCCCTTAGAATAGAATGAGCCGGACGAAGCTATACATTAGAGCAGGACGGAGCGATTCGTGGCTCGCTCGCTCATATGTCTTACGCATCATACGTTCCGTGTCTTACTGTTGTCCAGCTGTAATTTTAATCAAACTGTACCTTGCAGCTGTTCGTAGTCACAAGACAGTAGCTTGATCGCGGCAGGAGCTAACAGTCATGCTACTGAGTTATTGGGGACAGTGCGAGTTGTGGCCATCGCACTGGATAGAATTAGTGTATTTGAATAATGTAGTGTTGTTGGAAGGAAGATCTCTGTACCTTGTAAATGCTCATCGTCAGTAGATAGTAGCTTGCTCGCGGCGGGTGCCAACCGTCAGGACAGTAGGTTGGTGGGGACAGTACGAGTGGAGGCCAATGCGCCGGCTAGGAAAGTTCATTGTACCTTGTAGCTGCTTGTCGTCAGTAGACAGTAGCTTGCTCGCGGTGGGTGCCAGCAGTCGGGACAGTAGGTTGGTGGGGACAGTGCGAGTGGAGGCCAGTGCGCCGGCTAGGAAAGTTATGTGTACCTTGTAGCTGCTCGTCGTCAGTAGACAGTAGCTTGCTCGCGGCGGGTGCCAGCAGTCGGGACAGTAGATTGGTGGGGACAGTGCGAGTGGAGGCCAGTGCGCCGGCTAGGAAAGTTCATTGTACCTTGTAGCTGCTTGTCGTCAGTAGACAGTAGCTTGCTCGCGGTGGGTGCCAGCAGTCGGGACAGTAGGTTGGTGGGGACAGTGCGAGTGGAGGCCAGTGCGCCGGCTAGGAAAGTTATGTGTACCTTGTAGCTGGTCGTCGTCAGTAGACAGTAGCTTGCTCGCGGCGGGTGCCAGCAGTCGGGACAGTAGATTGGTGGGGACAGTGCGAGTGGAGGCCAGTGCGCCGGCCAGTCGCGAGCAACACGCGCGAGCGAGGGCGGCGGTGGCGCGGTGCATGCCCGCCTGGGGCGAGTCTTGAGGTGACGCCAGCAGTCTGAGGGAAACGAATGTGATGAAGTCGGTAGGGCCGTATGTCTACCGCCATGTTACTGGGATGTCACCGATAAAGAAAGCCCCGCGTGCTATAACACCTGCAAGCGGGATGAACTGATGCAAGTTACACAAAATGCCTTTCTCGTAGCTGAGTACTGGGCCAAATTCATTTAATTTTATTGAATTTGCGTCGACACGAAAAGAAGAAGAGGGTACATTGTAATTGGGGTTAGATCAGTAAAGGTGCATTTTAGATCAGCAAAGGTGCAATACTAAAATTGGTTCTACTGTAAACTTATATGTCAATAAAACTATTTGACTTTGAATTTAGGTTAGTTAGTTAAGGCGATCCGTTTTCCATACAAAAATTCAAATGACTTGCATTCTTACGCGGGACATAAAATTCTGTTGAAAAACGAACGAATACTGCTATTTTTAGTTAAATTTTTCGCTAATTAGTACAAAAATACAGTTAATGTACTGAAAGTACTATTTTTGTTAGCAATTTTTGGTTCAATATTACGATTGTGGGCGTGCGGTCAAAACTGTACGGTTGTGCTTTGTGTGCATGTGTGAGTGATCGTACTCATGTAAACACGGACTGACGAGAGTAATTGACTTTAGTGTGCATATGGAGATATTTTTCTTATCGAAATTGTTGTTAGGCTTGAAGTTGCACGATGAAATTTACGCGAATCAACTTTTTGCACATATACTCGTATAGTTGGTACTTATTGTATTAAAAAATAAAACCTTATATTTGCAGCAGTGGCTCCATCTAGTTGCGTTTGGGGCTAAGCTGGCCGAAACAGATCACCTTAAGGTAAATCAGCGATCCCGAACGGCATCGGTTAGGATGGGTTAGGTTATCTTGCGACCACAACGCACGAGCCGAGCGAGCGAAGCGGCCGGCGAGTGCTTGAAACGAATTACGCGCCGTTTTGTGAAATGCCGCAGCATTATGTAAAATGCCGAAGTAAAATGTTTAGTAAAATGCCAAGGCAAACTGTGATATGACGAATTATACGATATGCCTGCGACATTATAAATTTCTCAAAAACAGCTCGAACGATTAGAATGGGTCTTGGGGGACGAAAAATTGATCTAACTAGGTCTCATGTCTGTAAAAATTAGTTTTCTTCGTGTTTTTGACCATTTCCCTAAACCCTACAGTGCCATCTGTTGGTGAGTAGCATAGCCTGCTCACTCCGTAATATTTTAAAGTTAAAGATTTTATAATAAAATTTATCATTTATACTATTTTTATTTACGTTTTAAGAGAACTTTTAATTTTTAGGGGCTTATTTTAATTTGTATTTACGTTTTAAGAGTTAACTCTTAAGTTTATGGGCTTATTTTAATTTTATAACACCGAAAATCGGCTGGTCAAGAATTGCGGTTAGTTTTTCTACTCCATACTAGATGGCGCTGTTTGTGATGAGCTTTGATTAAGACCATACAAAGCAAAGCTTGGTTGCCCAAGTACTTCATCATCATCATCATCACATCAGCCGAAAGACGTCCACTGCTGCACATAGGCCTCCCCTAAAGATCTCCACGACGACCGTTCCTGCACTAGTAAAAATAAAAAATAAAACCGGCCAAGTGCGAGTCAGACTCGCGCCCTAAGGGTTCCGTACCTATCTACCATATGACATACTAAAAGCTTTTACTCTTTGATTTTAAAAACTCCCCGACCATCCAACTTGACCCTCCTCTTTTATAGAAAAGTTCTTGAAACGGGAGCTCACCTTAATTGGTTACTATTAGTTGTGAGAAAAATTGAAATAATTAATGATTTTAGACTTTTCCCTTTATTTCTACTGTGAGACCTAGCTTCTTGCCAAATTTCATAATTTTAGGTCAAAGGGAAGTACCCTGTAGGTTTTGCTTTTTTGCATAAATGTATGGAGATGAGGACATAAAAAGCCATATCTTTTGATTGCGTCGTTGTTAAAAATTTACATTTTCAGATCTTGTGTGGTTTATGGACTTTAATATTCGTTATCAATTTCAACCTGATACCTCTACCCGTTCGTGAGAAAAAGAGTCTTGACAGACAGACAGACAGACGGACAACAAAGTGATCCTATAAGGGTTCCGTTTTTTTTATTTTGAGGTACGGAACCCTAAAAAGGCGAAAGTTAAGTACTTATTTACTTATAATCGACGAAAAAGAGATAGGTATTAGATATGTTAAACTGACTTGTGTATAAGCTGCGTGAGCACATCGACGACAATAACGCAGAGCTCCGGATGCGCTAGCTCACTGGTCTTGTTGTACGGCGCGCAATCCGCGTCCGGCTGCGCGCGCGCCTGCCCGGACTCCTGCGCGTGCGCGCCGGACACCTTCCGGCTCCGCTCCAGAGACAGCAGCTCCAACTTGCCGATCTCCACGTCCGCCTGGAACCAGATCATATCACTGTAACAGCCTCCGCGGTCAAGTGGCTAGAGGGCCCAGCTTTCGATCCGGAAGTTCTGGGTTCGATTTCCCAGTGGAGACACTGTCAAACAAAAATCCCTTTATGCGACCTTCCCAGTTGATGACATTGCAGGATGAATCACCTGATTGTCCGAAAAGTTAGATGATTCCGTGCTTCGGAAGGCACGTAAGTCCCGACCACTATCTACGGATGTAATCGTTAATGAGCCATGACAGAGGCCGTTGGCGGCTCAACAACTCTGACACCAGGGTTTGTGAGGTCGGTCATCATCAGCCTACACGATATGATGATGATGATGACTGTAAGGTCGGGAACATCATTAGATCTTCTTTTTCTTTACGTCGATGGCAATCGCCTTTTGTCGGCCACAAGAACTGCGTTTGGTTGGGTTTGGTGTGGCATTCATTAATTCCTGCTGTGTGGCAGGTGGCAGGGGAACGGAATTTGATATTAAGTGGGTCATTGTTTGTACCATACCACAAATGCAGCCCAGATTAGGAACCTTCGCGAAACCAACTGGACATGTTTTCTTTCTTAACGATCAGGTAGGGCGGGAAGTATGTAGGTAGATACGAAAGAGGTAACCTATTCTATTTATTATAATCCCGATTGTGTTTTAATTTTCTAATTCATCGTTTTGATTTTTCTGTTTCATTTTAATAATGTTAATTACAATTTTACTTAATATTTTTAAATTGAAACTGTTGTATAGTTTTTAGGATAATTTTGCCGTGCCCTTCCGGGTCCATATATGTTTCCAATACTGTAAACATGTTATCATCTCTCTACCATATAGGATGCAATAAACAATTTGACTTTGACTTCAAAAGACAAAAATTAATGGTGCTCTAATATTCCAGTAAAATCTAAACTCAGGCAGGCAGTGCTGCAGTGATTTCTTGCCGCTTCTTTTACGCTGCCACAGCACGATCTTAAACGGTAGTAAGCCCGCTCTGATGGCATTACATTCTGCTTTTTATGAAATCTGACACCTTTAAAGATGAAATACCCAACTTTATTTAAGGTCAAATTACAATTGTTAAAAATAAAGCTAAACAAAAACAGTTCATTGTCTTTAGGTCCCGCCCCGATTCTGCCCTGATCCAAACGTGCCCATTATGCTTACAGCGTTTCCTGACTATGTGGCAACTGCCAGCCGTTGACCCAGGAAAGAACCGGCACGGGGATCATTTCCTCTGTTTCTGAGGCGTCGTCCGATCTCCCTACATACTCCTTTGCCTCACCGCCCCAACGGGTAACGGGTAGTAAAGGACCGACACCTTCAGAGGAAGTGATTTAGCTATGCGCGTCGTCACCCGGCTGGTACTCGTATGACAGTAAGGTACCTCGTAGCCGGGGTCCAGACGGGTAGTGTCGCTGTGCTCGCTGGCGTAAGGGCCCCCGGTGCTGTCCTCGCTCGACGAACCGTTTGTCGAGCTCGCGCCGGACTCGCATCCCAGGGGCGGCACCTGTGACACAAACAATTTACAACATTTAAAAAAATCGATAACATCTTAGTTGACACAAACAATTTAAAACATTAAAAAAAAACTATAACAACTTAGTCTAAGTGCCTACATAATACTTGGAACTACTCCGTTACTCCGTTCCGTTACTTTTTTTTTTAACATACTTATAAAGGGTGTAAGGGCCGGTGTACCGAAAACTGAAACGGCGTGCTCAGTTAACGAAACTGAACAACATCTCAACTTTTTGGGAAATGAAAAAAAAATTTGACCTCTCCATACAAATTGCTCACTCTGATCGAACAGTTTCTATAGACAGGTCAAAAATTTATTTAATTTACCAAAAATGATTGTTTGGGAAAGTTGTTCAGTTTCGTTGACTGAGCACGCCCTTTCAGCTTAGGGTACACACTGTATATTATTACTCAATACACTCATCCTATAAAAATTATCACATCATAATGCACATATTTTTCAGTTTCTTGATTTATTACAATTATCCTTTATGATGTCGACTTCAAAAAGCTTAATGACATGAGCGACAAAAAGGAATGCCAAAGATTCCCTTAGCCACACGGACAATGTCCAAAGTAAGGGTCAAGTGTGAAAGCTTAGAACGAATGTATTATGTAAATATGTATATGTAGCTTGCAAAATTAGGTGCGACTGAAAAACAGCGTCTTTTTGAGATCTAGACACAATGCTGATCTTTCCTTTTTCATGGTTGTGCCACGATACATATTATGATGTAATGAACTCTTTTCTTTCTAGGGTTCCGTACCTCAAAAAAAAAACGGAACCCTTATAGGTTCACTTTGTTGTCCGTCTGTCTGTCTGTCAAGACCCTTTATTTCACGAACGGGTAAAGGTATCAGGTTGAAATTAATACCATATATTAAGATCCATGAACCACACAAGATCTGAAAATTTCAAATTTTTACAAAGACGCAATCAAAAGAATAGTATTTTTATCAAACCATGTTCTGTGGAAGAAATCAAATTAAAAATTAAGTCACTCAATAATACAAAGGCTGTAGGTTTCGACGGTATTTCAACTTCCATAATTAAGATGTGTAGTAACGAGATTGCTCCAATCCTGGCTCATCTTATAAATGAGTCTTTGAGCCAAGGCAAATTCCCCTCTACACTTAAACAGTCAGTTGTAAGACCTCTTCATAAAACTAATGAGAAGGAGAATTTAGGGAACTACCGTCCTATAACGTTAATTTCTGTATTTTCTAAAATTTTCGAGAAAATTATGCATGATAGATTAACAGGGTTCCTTGATAGGTACAATTTAATAGCAGAGGAGCAAAATGGGTTCCAAAAAGGCAAATCTACAACATTGGCGTGCTACTCATTAGTGGAAAACGTCTCCACAAGTATTGCTGAGAAAATACCAGTAATAGCGGTTTTCTTTGACATGTCGAAAGCATTCGACTTCGTTGATCATACAACGCTGATCAACAAATGTGACGGATATGGCATAAGAGGACCTGCACTGGCGTGGCTAAAAAGTTACTTGAGTGGTCGTGGCCAATGTGTCGAGATAAATAGACTTAACGAAATAAATGAAATAACGTCTTTTAAGTCGTCGTACAAAATTAATACATCCGGTGTACCACAAGGCAGTGTTCTAGGTCCACTTTTGTTTTTAATATATATTAATGACTTGCCAAGAGCTTGTGCACATAAAACTATATTGTTTGCTGATGACATTTCAGTTATAATACCATTCGATGATAAAAATGATTCATACGATAATCAAATAAACGTTACAATACAAGCTATACACAATTGGCTAGATAACAATAATTTATCAGTGAATATTTTAAAAACAAAGTATATACAGTTTTCTAATTATATGACACGTAAATTGACATTGGATATTAAATATAATGGACAATCGATTGATGAAGTAAGACAAACAACATTTTTAGGTTTAACTCTGGATGCCTATTGCAATTGGAAACCCCAGGTTGAAAAAGTTTGCGCTAGGTTGGAACGGTTCACCTTTGCATTAAGACGGCTTAACCGTATAGCAGGTGAGAACACAGCACTTACCGCCTATCATGGTTATGTGGCGTCGGTACTCCGATATGGCTTGATAGTTTGGGGAAACTGTACGGACATACAAAGAGTATTTGTCAGTCAGAAAAAGTGTATAAGGGCTGTTTGTGGTGTCGGACCTCGTGAATCTTGTAGACCCCTGTTTCAGAGATTGAAATTGCTTACATTAACTAGCATGTACATTTTCGAACTATGTATATTTGTAAAAACAAATAAACACTTTTTTAACAAGCCAATTTCAAACCCTAACCTTAGGCCTGGGGATCCTACACTGTTGACGCTTCCAGCATACCAAAGTGCTTTATATAATAAAAATTGTTATGCAATGTCTGTTCGAGTATTTAACCAATTGCCTTTTGAAGTAAAACAAGCTCCTGTAAAAAGCTTTAAAAAAATACTCTATGCCTGGCTACTGGAAAAATGTTTCTATACATTAAATGAATTTTTTGACAGTTAACTTTATAGAACAATTTGTAAATAATTTTAAGAATTTTTTATAATGTAATTTTGTGACTTCTGAATGAATTTACCTTTTAGAGTAGTATTGAGAATTATTTTATATTTCGTGACAATTATTGTTAATTTACTGACCTGTCACGTAGTTACAATGTAAGTAAGAAATGCATAAAATATATTTTTGTAGGAAAAATTTTGCATGCCTAGTATTTGGTGAACCATGAGATACTGTAATTATTTTGACATCTTCCTACCATGGGTTCTAGCAAATAAATAAATTTCATTTCATTTCATTTCAAAGATATGGCATTTTATGTCCTCATCTCCATACATTTATTCAAAAATGCAAAACCTACAGGGTACTTCCCGTTGACCTAAAATTATGAAATTTGGCAAGAAGCTAGGTCTCACAGTACAAATGATGGGAAAAGTCTGAAATCATTAAATATTACAAATTTTCTCACAACTAATGGTAACCAATTGTGGTGAGCTCCCGTTATAAGAACATTCATATAAGAGAGGGGTCAAGTTGGATGGTCGCTGAGGCGATTTATGTTTTAGTTCTATTTAAAAACGGGAACACTTACAAACTTGAAAATTGGTATGTTTATAGTGCATAAGCTATAAAATAACAACAAATAATAAAATTTGGTCAAGTGCGAGTCGGACTCAAAAAATCTAGCACATTAACTTACTGAAATTTCAACTAATACAATTATGATTATGTGGTGGTACGGAACCCTCGGTGCGCGAGTCCGACTCGCACTTGGCTGGTTTTTTTATATTGTTCTATCTTAATTGGTGCCTAATTACATTTTAATCTGTGTGTGTAGTGTCAAAAATGATATGAAATAAATATTATTCTTTCTTAATTCTTTATGTATGTTTATGTTATATTATATTTTTTGTATGGATGCATGTTTTAAGCGGCAAGCGCGTTTTAACGATTTTCTTGGTTTTTAGGGTTTCGAACAAAAATTATAAAAACGAAACCCGTAGGGTGCGACTTCGTCTGTCTGTCTGTCAGTCACACCTGTACATCTCAGCAACCACTCATGCTATAGACTTGAAATTTGAAATAGTTTTAGAATATGATTGGCTAACTTTGTAGCAAATTGAATAATTATTAAAATATTATTTTTATTATTGTAAAGGGTGCCCAAATTTTAAATTGTCGTTACTAGGTCGAGTGGGGTATAGATTTTTGTATTTTTTTACAACTCTTAGATTTCAAGTAATGATGAAAAATTACAAAAAATACTATTCCCCTTCCCTTATCTCCGAAGTCATGGTCGTGCCGCTGCGATCTAAGTGGTGAGCAATTTTCAAAACACAGCCTATACTCGTACAACTTTGCGTGCATTCATGACGTTGTAAGAACTTAAAGTCTCGGTGTATTAAAAACCGCACGCACTTCATGAGATTTTTTCATTTCGTATTTTGTGAAAAAACTTAATGGAAAAAAAAACGGTCAAGTGCTAGTCAGACTCGCGCGCCGTGGGTTCCAATATACCTAAAGTATTGTTAAAAGCAATAGTCCATTTAACTGTCCTACTTAGAGAGATCGTTTTGTTTTTCTAGTAATACTTACATAACGTCTATCGACTTTTCTAACGTGAATACTAACATAACGTCTATCGTCTATCGATTAAAAGTTTTACATGTTAATTTCCGTTTTATAATGTTAATTTGTGATCGTGATCTTGCCTCACATTACTATAATCTACATTGTGATTAACTGGTTTCGCGCGAAACAGGCTTGCCTAGTGCGGGGGCCTGGTATCTATGGTTCTTTGTAACTGTTTTTAAGGTAAATAAATAAATTTTGTATTTTTGCATTCTTTTTCGTATTTTAGACTGTAATTAATTCAGATTTTTCCTTTAGCAAACTTCGGAGATAAGGGGGGGGGGATGGTATTTTTCTAAACTTTTTTCATCATAACTTAAAAACTAAGACTTAAAAAAATTAAATAATATATTTTGGAATGTAAATTTTTTACCCCTCATTTGGGATCCCTTTACAGTAATAATATTTAAATAATTGGGCAATCATATTCTAAAACTTTCCAAATTTCAAGTCGATAGCATGAGTGGTTGCTAAGATATACAGGTGTGACAGCGAGATTTAAGTATAGACTCAAAAAGTTCACTCTCGCTATGAAAGACTAAAGCAGTCAGTATGAAGCACTAATAGCAGTGAATACAACGAGTAACGGAAAGCTGAGATAATACTGAAGGATGTGTACCTGTCCATACACATATGCATATATAGATGCTATGATATGTCTCTTTAGGGTACTTTTAAGTACCCTAAACCGACGAGCATGTATGAAAGGATTGATGAAAGTACAGGAAGCAAGGGAAGTATGTCAAGATCGTAGCAGGTGGAGGACTGTGGTCTCTGCCTACCCCAACGGGAAAGAGGCGTGATGTTATGTTTGTATGTATGATATGTCTCTTACAACTTTCCCCAAGGAACATAGGCCGAAATACGAAAATCAAATTTTTACCTCCAATAGAAACTGCATCCTTTGATACTCGTAGCGCATTTTGTATGGGAGGTCAAATCACAGATTAGTATATATGTAGAGGGGTCAAATTTGGTTTTTAATATTTCGACCTATGCTCCTTGGGATAAAGTTGCTCAGTTTCATGGGCAGACTTAAAATGTAGCTTAACCTTAAATATTATCACACCTTCCCGTCAGAAGTAAATAAAGAATATGAATGATACCCGTATAGCATGAAACATATTTTATAATGCGCACGGCTAAAGAGTGGAATTCTCTGCCTGCGTCTGTGTTCCCGAGTTCATATAACCCAAATCTCTTCAAGTCGCGAGTGAATAGGCTTCTTCTGGGCAAGCTCGTTCCATCGTCGACCTCATCTCTGTCTTCAAGATTAGATCGAGGTCAAGAGTAAGCCCATTTTCAATAAAAAAAAAGCATGATAGTCGCCTTGCTTCGATATCGATAAAACATTCGAAACCTTTTATAAAACTTTGCGAATCAGCATAATATTCTATATAAATACTTAACACCAATATCAAAATGATCAAACAACAATTTTTACCGCTTTATTTGACTAACGCGAGCGACCTTGACATACTAGCATCCACGATCCGCAAATTTCCAACCTAGTCAATTGACCTACTCTTCATTGAACGTCAAAACAGAAATCTTCCATAGGTTTTGTATAAAGTTTTTGAACAATGACGTCATAATTCTTGCCATCGTTTAGTTATTTTTTAACACAACAATAATTATTAAAAATTTAAAACTACGTATGAAATTTAAAATTACTTGGTTTTCATAAATTTTAAATAATTCTTTCTTAGACGCAAACCGGATTTCATTTTATTTTTGACCCAGGAAACTCGCGGAATCAAAAACAACCAAACAAAACACAGAACTTACAGCCGGCATGACCAAACGCGGAATCGAACCCGCCGCCTTCATTTGACTGAGGAACTTTAACAACTACACTAAACACCAACACTTTTACAATATTATAACAAAACACTAAACTTCACACACTTATACACTGGAATTTTTTTAATCCAGTTTATCGATCCCAGAGAGAATAGATACAAAATACTGATTCGTTTATTTGAAAAACTATGTCATTAAAGCAAATTAAAAATGTAGCAAATGTTAGTTAATTGGCTTAGCCTTAGCTGCCTTACACAACGACGTCTAGCTCGAGTTGCGTCGGCAATGAAAGTATCCACCGGGCCTCAACCTCAAGTCTCACGTGCTTCTAACATCCATAAACCGACAAGCGAGAACACGTCGTGAACGACGTCGGTTCCGTACAATACTTAAAAAAAAAATGCAACTACACAAGATCCTAAAAAAACAGCTAAAAGTACAACAGATTTATGGGAGATTATTCGTACAAGCAAATGTGTTTTTTTTGCAACGGCGCAATTGAATTTACATCGAAGGATTTGTATCACGCTGATTCGACTTCTGGGGCATATCTGTTTTATTTATTAGTACTTATTACTATTCCTTTCTTTCACAAATCTTAGGTATACCTACTTCTATAATAAATACATATATACATTACACACTATTTATCCTTATACATAACATTAACCAGTCACAAAGTACTTTTTGTCATTTTTAAACTCGCACACACACACACACAAATTTACCAACTTTTTTTTTTTTCTTGGGTACTCGCGGCACTCGCGTTTCCTCATAGGTTAGGTTATAGGTAGTAGCTGAAAAACGGTGTTTTGCCCTTCCGGGCGATATAATACACTGAGCTACGGCCTTTTTGTACCGCTGCGGCACACATGTACTCGCGCCAGTTTTAAAAAATTTAGAAATTTGTATCTTTTGTTTTTGTCTTTCATAGTTTACTGTCCCTCGTATATTGTGTGTCGAATATGTGTATGAATAAACATTTTTATCTATCTATCTATCTTTTCAGTAAAAGACTTCCTTTTTATTAAGAATTTTCAGCGATTAGTTACACTATTTCATTCACGTTACAATCCCGAAAAATAACAAACAAAAGTATTTCTAATTTTTTACTTATCACAGAATTTACCGACACGAAATATCTCTCTTAAATTAATCAAAATACTAGCACAGGTAATGAGCACGAATACTAAAAATAATATCTACCTTGAAAAACATATGACAAACAAAGCAACAATTTCTTTATTTTAGTTTCTTATCTGTGATTACGGATCTCTAAAACTAGCTAATCTATAAAATGCGATGCGACTTGTACCTAAAAACAAAACCGGTCTTCTAAACTCCGTCCGTAGTTCGTATAAAAAAATACTGCACCCACACCTTCCGCATCTATTAAACTTCTTCGGTTTTCGGCCTTATGATAAATAAAGACGGCACTTATTGTTTCAGTAAATTTTAATCTAATTCTACTCAATGACGAAAATGTATCTTAACTTATAGTTCTAAAAGTACTAAATTCTACTAATCTATATAAATAACATAATTTAAAACTGATTTTATAAGTCTTTGTCTTTTTTCAGTTTTTTTTTATACTTATGATAAAAAAAGACGGCACTTGTTGTTTCAGTAAATTTTAATATAATTCTACTCAATGACGAAAATGTATCTTAACTTATAGTTCTAAAAGTACTAAATTCTACTAATCTATATAAATAACATAATTTAAAACTGATTTTATAAGTCTTTGTCTTTTTTCAGTTTTTTTTTTATACTTATGATAAAAAAAGACGGCACTTGTTGTTTCAGTAAATTTTAATCTAATTTTACTCAATGACGAAAATGTATCTTAACTTATAGTTCTAAAAGTACTAAATTCTACTAATCTATATAAATAACATAATTTAAAACTGATTTTATAAGTCTTTGTCTTTTTTCAGTTTTTTTTTTATACTTAACTGAATACATAACTTTTTTTTCAACACATTTGCTCATAATAACAGCTCTATTTCCACTGTATTACGGTCCATAATCCAGCTCATTAAACATGGGTGTTTTTGTCATAATATTACTTAACTAGTGTTTTATTTTTGTTTTTTTTTTTTAAATCGGCCAAGAGAAAGGAGTTTTTATGCTTATTATGTTACTAAAATTTTCAAGCTGACTTCGAGAAAATATCATAAATGAATGTTGATTTTATGAAATTATTTATAGTAATTAACTAATTAACAATAAATTTGTCATTTACGCAACAAGATATTCAATTTTTGATAATTTATTTCAAGGTAAATGGAATAGGATGTTTGGGTACCGAGTGACAATTACTTTTTTTTATAGCTTGGTTACTAGATTGACTAATAATTGATAAAAGATTGATGGTGTAAGATAACATGGTAATGTTTTGGGGGCTCCTCACGCGGCGTATAATCTGTGACCGCTGAAAAAGAAAGAATGCGCGCCATTTTATAAATATTTGTCGTGTTTATTATTGTAATTATTTCTAATATTGTCGACTTCTACATATAAAAAACTGATCCTGAACCGTCTAAAATACTCATACACGAAATATAATTTTGAGATTTGGTAAAATTAAAGGGAAGCATGAACATATGCAGCCGACAAAATGTTCCGGTGCACGTGCGGTGGACGTAAGGTTAGCAAAGTTTAGTATTTTAAAGGTGTTGAAAAACGTCGTAAGAAGCTCGTGCGCGTTGGTAATTACACCCTCGGCTCCATTACGCCCTCGCCTGCGGCTCGGGCGGCAATTTCTGACCCTCGGCTGTAATATCCAAAATAGCGCACTTGCATTTTAATGTACTATGAAAGGAGTCAAAGTACGGTCAACCGCACGTCGGTAAGAACTTTTTCAACTCTATTACCACGCCATAAGGTCCAGAAGTGTTACTACTGACGTGCTGTTGAGTACTTCCGAGGATAGTTCGATAAATCAACGACAAATAAAATAACTTCTTACCTCATCTTCCACGTCCAAAGCATGCTAAACACAAATCGTAGCCATTCATTTAACATATAAAACAATCCATCGTAGGAATAATTTCTCATTTTGATGTAACTTATTTATGGAATGCACATTTTATGCTTGACTTGTGAGTCATCATAAGTCACTAATAAAATCAATAATATAAAGAGTGTAAGGGACGATGTACCGAAAACTGAAAGGGCCGGGCGTGCTCAGTCAACGAAACTGAACAACTTTCCTAAAGAAACATATGCTGGGAAATGAAAAAATAAATGGTACAGCAGCACTGCACTTACTTTCTCGCAATACTAAAGGAAAAACTATAAACCGCAAACTTAAATTTGTAATGCCATACACATAGTATGGAAATACAAACTTTTATTTACGTTTTTCCAAAAAAATGTTTGAATGAAATATACAGATCAATTCAGAATTCAAATTGTCAAACATTAAAACAAACAAACATCAAACGATTTCGAGTAAATCACATGTTTAACTTTTGGTAGTACTGGAACACCCTTTATATGAATTTTCAAAGATCAATAGATACTACCGTAGGATACTTGCATGGAGATTTTTTTAATTTCCCAACACATGTTCCTTATGGATTATTGTTCAGTTTAGTCTACTGAGCAAGCCCTTTCAGTTTTTGGTACACCCTGTGTACTAAATTTTATTCAAAAAATCATAAAGAATATCCAGTCAGGTAGACAACCAATCCAAGAGTAATATTATAGAAAATTTTAATAAACTCAATGGAACCAATTTTGGGTAAATCACATATTTACGATTTGGTGGTACAGGAACACCCCTTATATGAAATTACACAGATCATTTGATACTGGCGCAAGATATCTTATACATGGAGGTCATGCAAAGTTTCATCAAGATTCTATGAGCCGTTTTTGAGAAAATTACAATTTATCATTTTCGTTGTATGACAGCTACCCTCAAAATGAGAGCTAGCCAGAAACCACTTAGAACCCTTCGATGGATTGGCATAAAACTCCTAAATTCCAAATATGGTGTCAATCGGACCAGTCGTTTAGCCGCTAGGCCAAAGCGTGACGGACAGACCGACCGACCGACGGACGGAAATTTTTGGTAGACTTGTTTTTTATGATGTATAAGTGATATAGAACACATTTTTGAGAAAATTAGAAAAACTTTTTTTTTCACGAATACAATACCTTTCTCGCTCCGCTCGAAAGTAAAAAATTGACCTCTCCATACAAATTGCCCACTCTGATCGAACAGTTTGTATGGAGAGGTACATTTTTCTTTTTCATTTAACAACATATGTTTCTTTGGGAAAGTTGTTCAGTTTCGTTGACTGAGCACGCCCGGCCCTTTCAGTTTTCGGTACATCGTCCCTGGTACATCGCAACAAACACGTAGAAACAAAACTTACAAATAACCGAATCTAGATACCCGCTCAATATCAGTGTTTCCACCGACGCGCTGCCATGTGTACATGAACATCACGCCTCTTTCCTTAGGGGAAGCAGAGACCATATACTTCCAACTTTTATGATTTGATGACTTACTTACGCTGCTTTTACTGCATTAGTCGGTGAAGGGAACTTTTAATCTGGCCGTTATACAATGTGTCCGGTGGCCGATTACACAAACTTAAATGGTAGATTCTAACCATGAAACTGAACAACTTTCCCCAAGGAACATAGGTCGAAATATGACAAAAAAATTCCACCTGCCATACAAAATGTGCTATCAAGTGATGCAGTTTGTATTGGAAGCCGAATTTTTTTTCGTATTTCGACCTATGTTCCTTGGGAGAAGTTGTTCAATTTCATGGTTAGAATCTATTGTTATGTTTGTGCAGTCGGTCGCCGGACAAATTGTATAAAACGTTTTGAATTTGGTGTTAGAACATTCGCCGAAGCCATCCTCTTCCTATCAATCCTTTAGCCATTCTTACAAAATTCATTCTCATTGCTGGACAAAGGTCTAGGTCTAACCTAAAGATCTCCAGGGATTGGTTCTGCCTGCGCTTGTATTCGTACGGTCTGGGTAGCATAAAAAGCTTGCTGTATGCTTCAGGGTTGTTGTGGGTAGTCACATTCACAGACCCGTAACCAAAGAGATTCTAAATATAAAACCATAGAGTTTTTTTGGTTTCGTTCTTCCTTTCGGAAAGGCAAAGAGTACAAAGCCCATACAGCCATGTCTGATGTGTTTAATCTTTCTTTTTGCTCCCCTCGTAAAGCGATAGTGAACTTTACGAAGGAAAATGTTCGTGACTTTTTGGGACAACACAAACGGGGCTTAAACACGAGATCACTTGAAATCTTCATCAGCTGCGCACTCCGTAGTAAATTTACTGCATAACACACTATCTTTATTAACCACTAAATCACTAAATGCACAAAAAAACAAAATTTCAATTAAGCAGGCAAACGCCCATGTCGAGTTCCCGCCAAAAAGACCAAACCATAGAGTACGCGTAAGTCTAAATTGGCCTACATTTCTTTCTACGGAGCGATGCGCTACACATAGGAGCGACAGAGACACGTATTCACCCAACCTGCTTTCACGCAGTTTTTCCTGCTGTCATTTAATCAATCTGTATTATTTCGACGCTGTTTGCATGGTTGCATTAAAAAGGTAGAGGCCCATTAAGTGTATTTTCCGGGACAGAAATGTTTTGTTCACATGAGCTCTGGTTGCGTGTGGAAAATACCTATAAAAACAAAAACAAACATGTTGATAAAGTGCGTAAGTCTGAGCGTAGGAATACCTCGCGACCTACCTTGGCGTGCGACGTGCGCGGCATGGCGTGGTGCGGAGAGGAGCTGGCCACGCTCACGCGGATGAGCGCCTCACACAGCGCGCGCAGCCCCGCGCCCCCGCCCGCCGCCAGCGCCCCCGCGCGACCCAGCGCCGCCCGCACCAGCCCACAGCTCGTCTCCTTCGACCGACCACCCGTCACGTCTACCATATACAACATTTCATGAACACTGTTTGAATTTCTGCAAATTAGTAAAACAACAGCCAACAAACAACAAAAAAACCGGTCAAGTGCGAGTCGGACTCGCGCGCCGAGGGTTCCGATATACCTATAGTATTTTTGGAAGCAATAAAGTCCATTTTCAGGACCGCAAAACTAAATTTGTTTGTAAAGGTTTTTTGCAGATTTCTGAAAAACTGTGCAACTTAGAAAGATCGTTTTATTTTTGCTGTAAAGTTTACATAAACCTCTGTCAACTGTAATTAATTCAGATTTTCCCTTACTCAAACTTCGGAGATAAGGGGGGGGGGAATGGTATTTTTTTTGACATTTTTCATCTTAACTTGAAAACTAAGAAACTTAAAAAAATACAAAAATATATTTTAAAATGTACAAGTAAAGCCCTTTCATATGATACCCCACTCGACCTAGTAGCGACAATTTGAAATTTGGCCCCCCCTATTTTGGGCCCCCTTTACATTAATAATCATACTTTTTTCAAAAAAATTTCATGTGCAATTAAGTTGGGCAACTATATTCTAAAACTATTCCAAATTTCAGCTCGATAGCGTAAGTGGTTGCTGAGATATAGAGGTGTGACAGACAGACGGACAGACAGACAGACAGACAGACAGAGCGGCACCATAAGGGTTCCTTTTTTTTACCATTTTGGTATCGGAACCCTAAAAACAGCCTAAATTCGTCTCCTATGTCTCCTATGTCAGCGCACCGGTGACAGTTTAACCAACTAAGCTACCGTGGCTCTGCCTTACATTGTGAAATTTAAACGTTAGATTAATAGTAGTTTAAGATACAAGTTCCGTAAGTAGGGTTATTACAAACGAGTTGACGTTTTGTAAGCCCGAGACGAAGTCGAGGGTTTACCATCGGCACGAGTTTGTCATAACCTTTACGGACGTGTATCTTACGACTTTTTCAATACATTTGTGAGAAAACAGGTATAAGTAATACACTTGGTAAAGGAAACAACCATGGGTACTGTCAGCCTCTTGTCGATTTATGTTCTCCTGGTACTCTCCATTTTATTTTAAATATAGGTAGGCAGTCGTCACCCAAGTAAAAAGTCACCACTGTAGTATTTTTACAAATTAATTTTATAATCAGAGTGTAAAAACTCCTTGATATTATACTTTTTTTACTAACCGCACTAGTTCGGTAAGTAACTACTTACGAGCAATGTTTACATCCTTGTAAGTACGTTTTTCGAGCAAATGTATTGAAAAGATCTTTACAGGTCGTAAACCACTTCGTAAACTAAACATCAGATAGGCCCACAGCACCACGGTGTACCCTAGACGGCTGGAACCATCACAGTGCAGGCGCAGACAGGTTCGAATCCTGCCTGTAGTTGTAAATTTGTGATTTTCTGATTCATAAGACCGACAGCACTTTTTGGATAGGCTTCACACAACAAGGTCCTCTGCTGAACAAAGACCTCCCCTAAAGATCTTCATGACGAAAACTATTCTAGCTCTGTTTGCAGTGCTCAGTGACCTACAATGAGGGACTCAGGCCCACCATATCTTCCAGTGCGTGAACTATTATTTATGCCCCATCGACCTTCGGTTCTTCAGAGGGACATACCCCACCCCATGTATATAATATCATTGCCCCACCCACTGATATTTGAATTCACCAATTTCTTATTATATTCTTTATTGCACAATTAACATACAGAGAATTACATACAAGAGGACATTTACAAAGGCGGGCTTATCTCTGCAAGAGATTTCTTCCAGCCAACCTAAGGTCGTGAGAGAAAATGTTCGTTTAGCGGGACACAAGTGTGCAGTGAGAATTTCAAAAAGAAAATATAATGTAAAACTAAACCTTAATATTTTACGACTTGCAATCAATGTAATTTTGTTCGAATTTGATGTTTAGAGATTCGGTTTCAAAAATGCCCAGAAAACATAATTATTACTAACTACTAATACGCGAACTATTTCGCTAATACGATTACGACTCCACCGCGACGCATTTGAAACCCAACACTGCGTGTAATGCAGTTATTACCACGACTTGAACAACACTACAAAACGAAAGCATCCCTTATTGCAACGACATAAGATACAAAACCGCGTGGTTGGTTTGTTTTGAAGCCTGATTTCCGCGTCCGAGAGATCTTGATCTTAGGGTATCAGGTTTCTCTGTGTCGTATGTAATGTTATCTAAAGGTGAAAAGTTGCTAATGTCACACGACTTAAGTTGTACATTGGGAATCAAATCCCCTGGCTCTAGTTGACATCAATTGGTATGTAAGGACAAGAATTTCCTACTTGGATTTCTATTTCCAAGTTCATACGTATAACCCAAAACTATTCAAGTCAACATTAAATAAGTATACTTCTTTTGGCTGAGGCCATACCGTCATCAACCTCATCTTTGTCCTCAGGGCTAACTTGAACTCAACAGTAATCAGAAATCACGAGGAAAAGGTGTTAAAAAAATTATTAAAGCCTACTCACCGGAAACAGCAAACTGCACAGTCAGGAGAGCTTCAACGATCTTGATGAGGATCCTCATTTCAGGCACCCCGCAGTCGGAATGGCACAGATGATACAACAGCACTTTCAGAATCACATAGCTGTCAAGAATCACACCCTCTGTCACTACGTACTGCCGGAACATCGGACTGTACAGACAGAGACTCGCGCACGACTTCCAAAACGTCCACACATTCTTCAAAACGTCCAGAAAGTTCTCCACGGAATCTTCAATCACGTTTTCACTTGACGCGAAACTAGTCTTCATCGCTTTCGGCATAGATAACCTCCTCGACTTTACTTCAGGACGAGGCGTCTCATGAAACGATAATGCTTGCTTTTCATTCGTTACGTCACACAATTCACTAAACTTATCCTCCGGAAGCTTTATTTTAAAAATTTTGAAACACTTGTCGGTCGTTTCCGATAAGGACTTGAACAGCATTTGAACTGATGCTAGAGAGCTAATCTCCCGGAAAAACGTCAAATCTGAGTTGTCTTTAATTAGTTTGAAAATTTCAACGATGATTGCTATTTCAAGGATCGAGCAGCACTGGTTTGAGAACTCCGATAAAGATACCAGCTCCAGCACGTAACTTAAACCACCTTTTTGTATAAACTGTTCTGCAAACGGCACACTGTTGAGCAGGCTTGCAAAAATATTTAGACACGATACTGTCAGGAAGTACGCAGCTTCTTCCATGCGGATAATGTATCTATGTTTGGCTACTATAAACGTGGGGTATATGACACTGAAAAGTAGCTCGTATTTCATTTCCATACGGCACTTGGGCGTCACTCGCAACAAGTGACTCACAGTTGCGTGGAGCACGTTGTTGTGATTATCCAATTGGAGTAACGAGTTGTAATGGATCAGAAAGGACCACATACTCTTTCTTTCGACCGGGCTCACTCCGTGCGGACAGTATTTCCTAATCAGGTCACGTTTGTCGTCGCTTGGTTCGCATATCGAGCAAGGCATGTGATCGGCTACTTTTGGTATCAGAACGCTCGCTCCTAGCTCCCCGTAAACAGTATGTTCTAGAACTTGGAGGCAGAGCGTCGCGACGCTGTTGTGAGTCAGCATTAACCTGACGATGCTCTCCATTAAGAACCCTGGGGAGAAACAGCAGCACACTCCAGAGTTTAACATTGTTCTTAAAATCTTGCTCCTTAGCGCTGATTGTGCCGCTACTTCTTCATCTGTTAGTAGTGACGTGAGAGTTCCGTATAGGACCGATATACAGCAGGAAGACGCTAACGGAAGGCCGGCGCCGGCTTCCCCTAGTATTTCATGATGGTGGTGCATTCCCGCTGCTACTCTTTGCCGACAAACTTTGTGTCTACTTCTAGGACACGCTGCGGTATGTACCACTTCACTTCTTATCCGTTTCATTCCTACAATTAGTTTTCCTAAAGATTCTATCAATTTTTTAATCAACATAACAATATCTTCTTCGTCGCCTGGTATTCTTATCATAAGTTCTATACATTCTTTGAGCAATCCTCCTTTGAGGCATTCGCCATACAGTTTGAATTGCTCGGTGAATCCTCTGAGCTTTTCTATGGAACGGCACTGCATGAGCAAACAATGGAAGAAGGCGGTTATGGAATATGCTATACCGAAAACGAATTTGAGCAAATTATCTGACTCAGTCTTATTCAGTTCATCTTTGGCACCTTTCTCTTCCTTCGCGTTGTACTTATTGCCAGATTTGCATATAACGTCTTCTAGAATTCTGAGCAACATCGGTAAGATTCCGTTGTTTATCAATTTCGCACACAAATCGGAATGCATCAGGACTTTGTCCAACGAAACTATGAGTAATTCGGTCAAGGTTACTTTGACTCGGGAACTCTCCTCGCCGTTGTATTGAACCGTTTGCGGTAATGACCCGAATTGTAATGAGCACAGGTTTCTTAAGGAGAAGTTGATACATTGAACGGAAACTTGTGACCCTTCTGACCCTGATAACGAGCTTTCCGTCTTACAGAGCTCTTGTAGCAAATCTATAATAAGAAGGGTCAGTTCGAACCCTGATATCTCCGAGTTGATAATTTCTCTGTGTTTGTCGTTCATGTAGTCGTCTGCTTTGGGTTTAGGTTTTCTAGGAATATGGAATGGATCACTATATAGCGTTTCATTAGGATAATCATTGGAAGTTTTGACTGGAGAGTCAAAGTATTCGAAGTCGTCACTAGGCGTGCATACTTTGACAGCCAACGAGCGGTTGAGTATTTGTAGTTCAGAGTTGGAGTCCCCAGAGTCGCTAGTTTGTTCACTGTGTTTGCCATGTTTCCTTTTTGTTTTGCTTTCCATTTCTTGTTTTACTAGGCTTGTATGTCGTGATCTATGGAGTTTAGAAACAGAAATATTATTTTCTTCGAACTTACTGGTGAAGTTAATTTCATTATGTTAAATGACATTACCTGCCAGCAGTGGCGCTTCTTTCTGACGAAGCAGCGGAGTTGGGTTTCGACCCTTGGCTACTCAGCTTTTGTTTAGTCCATATCCTGAAATATATGACTCGCTTAAATTCACGTCTAGTAGAGATCAAATCAGGGAAATGTAGGTTGATTATTATCTGCCAGAAATCAGAACCTACTCAAATTAGAGATCAGGCATTGGTAGTATAGGGTTAAATGATGGTCGGTGCGGATTGTCCTGTACAAAAAACTATCGAATCAAGAGGAAAACAATATGTTATACGTAAGAGTAGGTCGGTGTTAAATGCGTAAGTAAATAAATACAGATAACTAGCTCATAACAAAGAGTGAGTGACTTTTTGTAGGTATGTATCGTGTCAAGGGCATGCGCAATGTGTACTTAATAGATATTCTGTATTATGTATTTTTATGAACATTGAAATTTGATAATCTGCTAGGTAATTGTCCAGACATAATTACAAAAAAAAGTCTGTTTGAAATAAATATGCGTTATCTATCAGTACTACAGCAGTCTCTGTTCGCAAAAATACCTACATGGTCAACGGCCTCTGCGTTGTTGGTCTAAAAATGTAGTTTTTATTGTTTTCTTAATTTTAGGGCACGTAAAAATGGTTTTACCCATTCCGATCACCTTTAAAATTTTGTTTTTTTCTTTGTTTGTAATTTACTCAAAAACTACTTCTCCTTCTTTTCGTATCAATGGCAAATGATTTTATAGTAACTTAGTCAAAAATGAAAATTAAATAAGTGTATTGGGCTAGATAGACAGCACCGTGTGGTGCCGGCATAGAATAGTACCAACCCATCTCTACCCATGGGTGCCATAAGAGGCGAGTAAGGGCTTATGAACCGGAGGATGGGCAGCAACATCTTTCTGTGAATCGTACCATCTTACATACTGTGGTGACCAATAACAGCGGTCACCAGCCGCAATGCTTACAAGCGTGACTATAGTAAATCCCCTCCAAAAAACCACGCGTTTTTGCTGGAGTTCTGGAGGGAGCTCCCTGTCCTGTAGTGGACGTTTCATGGGATGTAATGATGATTACGCTAGAGTTTGAGATCGGTGATCATACCTGCAACCCATACGATATGATGATGAGACTTATATCCACGCGATCTATTAAGTTTTGTTCATCGCAACGGTTCAAAAGAACATGCACGAATGCGAAGTTGTGCTCAATATGCAGCCACGCGCCTGTCAGTCTCAAATTTTGACAGGATGTGGTTTCGCGCTCTTTGTATTTGTATGTAGTATCCGGGCCGAGGTGTGGTAATAGAGTCATGTTGGCACCACCGTTTTGATCGGAACTCTATGATAGCATGGACGAATAATAATTAGACTGACAATCACCATACTAGAAAACGTAACCCGGAAAGGCATAAAACTCATGGAAACTAGATGGCGCTTTCAAATAATCTGGAAATTATTTATAGTCTACCAAATATTCTGCCAAAAAATCATTCAAAATTTCATCATAGTTTCAATGTATAGAAACGCTAACATTGAAATTAAGTTTATTTTTTTAGCAGAATACTCGATAAATCATAATAACTTCCCAGACTATTTATTAGCGCCATCTAGTTTTATACTTTTCCGGGTTACGATTTCTAAAAGGGGATGCCACAGAACTATATATGTGGGGGATGCTCAGTCCTTATTGTTCGTCTATGATAATAGTTATTTATGCAACTGAACGAAAATACGGGTCTTTTCAAAACGAGAGCTAGTTTATGACATGAGGCGAAGTCGAATATCAAAATAGGCAGTTCGAGTGGTAAAAAGCCTAATTACGTATAGTTGCATACAAAACTATCTACGACCACGATAATAAACTAATATAACAAATATAAAATAAAACAATATTGAAAGTAATTTCAAGATGGCGCACCTTATGTTAAGCACAATAAATTAGAATGCATATATGTGTGCTTTACATTAGGTACAATTAAAAGGTTGTTGCAAGAAAGTTGCGGTTGATTTTAAAAAACTAAATAAAACTTCTTTCAAAAAACGGGTATTGCTTTTAGAAATAAGTTTTTTTAATAGTAAGCTGTATGTGGTACTACGCCAGTATTATATTACTCTATGGTGGTACTATGGAAGTATTAATAATAATAATTTATTAATCAGACTAAAATGAGGTCCATCTTGTTAGTAACAGTCTTCTTAACCTTTGTTAGTACTTAATTTCTAAACAGGATTTGGTACGTTTACGTATGGAAGTATTACCTAAGGACATCTAGCTAGAATGCAAATTATGAATTATAACATTTGCACAATTAAAACCCATTCACATTTCCTTACAGTTCGTAATATGAAGCTGTAAAGAAATTAAAAACATAGCGGACAATGACCTCTATTTTGAATCTGTCATTGGTTTCGATATTGGAATATACCGATACGGGAGTAGATAAAAGAGCGTACCTGTGTGAGAAGAGTTCGTGTATCGGCGTCCTGCTCCCCCGCTGTCCGGGCGAGTGTTTCTCCCCCGCACCCCCGCTGCACCCCCGCAACTCTCCGAACACCCATATCAACACCGAGCTCAGCTGCCGGCAACAGGACATGCCCTGCCGAATAACATTATTCATTAACATTACACACCTTATTATAAAAATAATAACAGCGTGGTGCCGGCAAAGGATAGTACCAACCGACCTCTACCCGTGGTGGGTGTCGTAAGAGGCGACATGGATTATAAACTAGAGGAGCATCAGCGTTCTTCCATGTATCGTACAATGTAAAAAAAAAAATTAGGGTACCTTTCCTAGGATGTTTCTTTTTCTTATCTACCCCATCGCGTTAGATAGAAATACGAACATACCAGATTTTCTTTAAATGAAATGTGCAGTCAGGTAGATATCCAATTCAGAATCCAATTTTTAGGAAATTAAAATTAGCTCAATAAATGAATGAGCCGCAAGATACCTTGCATGGAGCTTCTAGGTCATGCAGTTTCGTCAAGATCTTATGAGCCAATACAAACAACAGATAAAGCCAACGGTTAAATGCTTATTTAATTCTAAGTTAGCAACTAACATAGTAATAGAATTATCAATGTTTAAAGTCACTCAGTTCAAACCCATTCAAATCCTAACTAGAGATTATATTAACAACTATAACTTAGTTAAATGATTCTGTAAATAATAAATGAAAATATATATATATATGGCCCCAAAGAAAAATGTTAACGTTACTTAGACCATGAAAATGAAGAACTTTCCAATAGGAAGAAAGGTCGAAATACAAAAAATCAAATGTGACCTCCCATAGAAAAGGCGCTATTAGCTGATGCAGCTTCTATATGTGACCTCCCATAGAAAATGCACTATTAGCTGATGCAGTTTCTATGGGAGGTCAAAAACACATTTTCTTATTTCGACCTATGTTCCGTTCATAATCTGAGTAACATACTAAAATTATGTTCACTATTTTATTATTAAATTATGTTCACCTCATATAACTCCCGTGTGGTGCCGGCTAAGAATAGTACCAACCCATACATACCCGTGGGTGTCGTAAGAGGCGACTAAGGGTTAACTGGAGGATGGGCAGCAGCATCCTCCTTTGTATCTTACATCTTACTGCGGTCACCTACAACCGCGGTCCATGGTGCCAGCCGTAACGCTAACAAGCGAGGTGACTATGGTACTTCCCCTCCACATTTTTCTCAGCTAAAGCTAGAATTCTGGAGGGAGCTCCCTGTCCTGTAGTGGACGCTTCGTGGGATATTATGATGATAACTCCAACAACCGCGGTCCATGCGTGGTCCAAGCGTGGTGACTAGGTAACTCCCCTTATGTTCCAGCAAGAGCTGGAATTGAGCTCTATGTCCTGCAGTGGACGTTCCATGGGATGCTATGGTGACATATGACTAGCCGCTGCCGGCAGCTTCGTTCGTCTAGCGAACATTTTTCGCGAGGGAATGTGGTTTTTTGCCGTGGTAAAATGTAGGCAATGTTACTAAATATCAGTGTGATTATGAGAATTTTTAGAATCGCGTCGGTAGTTCCAGAATTAAAGATCTTGTCCGCGGGATTAAAATATTTTTCTAAGGTGAAATGTAGGCTATATCCATCCTGAAGGTCTATTCTAAATATAGTAGAAAGAATGTTTGAAAAGAGGGAAATAGTTTCGGAGATTACCTACCTCTTACATCCAAACTTACAAACCTTACTTCTTTATAATATTACTTTTTTTTATTATTGTCAATGGGCTTACTCTTGACCTCGATCAGTCTTGAGGACAAAGATGAGGTCGACGATGGAACGTCCTTGCCTTGATGAAGCCTATTCACTCGAGACTTGAATAGATTCGGGTTATATAAACTCGGCACCATAGACGCTCTTGAGCACACTCTCCGAAGTACAATCTGTATTAGTGTCGAAGTGTAGATGTAGATTTGTATCGATAAAACTTAAGAACAATCGATTACAATAATGAGTGGAATAAGAACAAAAATGTTCCGTTTACTTACTAAATGAACAGCATATAACGTGCAATGAACTAGGTTACTAATCAGAATTCTAATTAAATTGGTGTTTGGCGGTGTTGTTTTGTTAGTGTTGTTATAGCGTGCGCAGGCATGGACGAATAATAATGAGACTGACCATCCCCATACTAGAAAACGAAACCCGGAAAGGAATAAAACTCATGGAAACTAGATGGCGCTTTCAAATAATCTGGAAATTAATTATAGTCTACCAAATATTCTGCCAAAAAATCATTCAAAATTTCATCATAGTTTCAATGTGTAGAAACACTAACATTGAAATTCGGTTTATTTTTTAGCAGAATACTCGATACATCATAACAACTTCCCGGACTATTTATTAGCGCCATCTAGTTTTATACTTTTCCGGGTTACGATTTCTAAAAGGGGATAGTCAGTCCTTATTGTTCGTCCATTGCGCAGGATAAGTTTGGCTCTGATGGTTATTTTCTGCACATGGGTAACAGCCGGAGTGCCAATGAACGATTCGCACGCTTCCCTCCACCTGCTGCGCTCACCCCTGCGACGAATTTTTTGACTTCTGCGCATTAACGGTCACAGCCAGAGTTATTTTGTTCATAGGATACATACATACCCCCAGGTGACACTTCTACTTTTATGGACCATATAATACAGCATACAGATTTTTTTTTATTATTTTACGGGGGAAGAATTCGGCAAAATGCACGCCAACGTTATTATAAGGCCTTTGCCCAGCAGTGGAACACTACATACGCTAATAATAATAGAAGCTGCACCAGCTGATTGAGCATTTGGGAGGTACAATGTTTTTTTCATATGTTCCTTAGGGAACCTTCCTATTTGACTATGTTCCTAAGAGGTAGTTTTTCAGTTTCATGGTATATATAATTAACGGGCGTGAATCGTGCTCATTTTTTTTAAACCCGATTTATGGAGCCTCTGTGCAACATTTAAAGTTCTTAGACTAAAGGGTCTGGGCTGTGCATTAATATTTCTTGTTTGTAATTTGTCTCCTTTTATTTGTGATGCAATAAAGAATATATACATACATACATACATACATATATCAGTCAGTTTATCTTTATTTAATGCCAAGCAAACAAACGAACTTTCATATGTGGAAAAACTAAAAAATATCAAGATTTCTTCGCAGATAACTACAGTAGTTGTTTTGTCGGAGCCAGTAACTACTCGTACTAATGCGAGAACCTAATGCGATCTTCGTTCGTTGACCTGCGCGAGAGATTGATTACAGTCAGAGTCCACGCTTGCGCTCCTCTCTGCATCTACTCGTATCTACTTTAATGAAACTCAGTTGAAAACATCGAAAACTTACAATCACAGGCGGAATTCGAACCCACCCCTTTTTCGTTTTTACTTCGATAAGGAGAATAGTATATTATTACTCGTAATATGTTGGGGCCTCCCTGGGATTTTTGCTCGATTTTTGTTTTAGCTGTATCGTAAAAACGAGAACATTACACCACAAGCGTGAAAATTGGTACGTTTATAGTGCATAAACTATAAAATAACAACAAATAATAGAAACTGGTCAAGTGCGTGTCGGGCTCGCGCGAATTTAATACACTTCTGCGTCACAGCGCGTCCATAATTAAGATGGTGCGGTATTTTTATTATAGCGGAGCGGGAGTCCGACTCGCACTTGGCCGGTTTTCGTTAAAGCCCGGTACGGCATACTAACTTTCTGGATTATTTGTCAGCACCACACAGCTTCAGTGAGTTGTATGCTTATTCGGGTTACGTTCTTCAGTAGGGCGATTGTCAGTACTTCTTATTATCCGTCCATGATTCTAGTAATCGATTTATTTTGTCTAAGAGTGCATTGCTCCTCGCAATAAACCCAGCATTTACGTCATAGAAAGGACAGTCGCAAATGAACGCTAAAAACAACTCGCCATTTAGAATGCAAGTAAAGCCACGAGAACACCTAGCTGAATTCAAAGACTATTTCGGCATACATTGCTCGTTGAAGTAAGGATATTGCAATTAACATAACCAAGCCTCCCAGCAGTCCCAGCAATGTATGCCGAATTAGTCTTTGAATTCAGCTAAGTGTGATCTTGGCTTTACTGTCGTGGGTGAACTAACAAAGACGTATGTTTTGAGCTCCGCCGGGAGCCGACCTAGCGACCCGAGATAGTGCGGGGTAGTGAAGCTCGACGAAGCAAATTGCGGCAAAACCGATTAAGATAATGCTGATACTAACTCCGTTACGGATGTGGAAAGATACTTAATTTGCTTCCTACCGGGGTTCTATTTAAACCAGTTTTCTTTCTTCTAAATTATAGTCTATGTCTCTGTGGAGATCTTCAGACGAACTCATTCCTTTGAAGAAATCCCTTCATGCCGAACAGAGTTGAGAGTTGAAATAAGTTGACAATGAGAACAGTTTTAGTTTCCCCTTTCTTTAGTAGATTGCATGAAGAGCAAGCAAGGAAGTCATATCATATTTTTAGGACAAGGGTGATTTTGAAGCGGAGAATCCTCAACGTAGCGAAGGATTAGTTTGGAAGCACTTAGACCCTGTCCAGAAAGGGCGAATTCGCCGCGAATTGTTACGCGCGGATTTCTACGCGCGTCGGCGAGGTACTGGGTGTCAATACATTGCGTCCACAAGCATCGCGCGAATTTTCTCGGCTCGCGCGAGTCGACACGCTCGAGTAAATCGCGGCGAATTCGCCCTTTCTGGACAGGGTCTTAGAGTGCTATCACACTAGCGATTGCAGTCCGGCGATTTCCCAGCGTACCACACTATTTGTATGAACTGAAATCGCCGCCATTTCGCGGCGTGATCGCGGCGATAACAGTTCATACAAACGCCGGGAAATCGCCAGACTGCAATCGCTAGTGTGATAGCGCTCTTAGTGACAAGCCGATCAGTTTTGACCCGAATCTATTCAAGTCGCGAGTGATTAGGCTTCTTCTGGGCCAACTCATACCATCGTCGACCTGATCTCTGTCTTCAAGACTAGATCGAGGTCAAAAGTAAGCCCATTGACGATAAAAAAAAGGCGAGTTAAAAAGAGGTGTTAAACCTAAACTGTTCATCTCCATCATTATATGCTTAACTATAACTGAACCATCTCTGTCCTCAAAACCAGATCGAAATCAAGAGCAAGCCCATAGAAAATAAAAATTATAAAATTCAAACAATTATCATAATAAATGCAGAACATTAACAATTAATTGGGATTTTTCTTGTTTTCAATATGGCGCCACTTTATTGGTAAAGCGATGTAATTTAACTTACTTCATTAATTGATACATACATACCTAATTGTATGCTCCCCGAGACATACATACAAACACTACATCACGCCTCTTTCCCACTGGAGTAGGCAGAGACCACAGCCCTACAACAGCTACGATCTTGACATACTGCCCTCGCTTCCCTCCCTCTCATACACGCTCGTCGGTTTAGGGTAAAGACATTCTAATTTAAAACAATTCTAGTTTTTTTCCGTACATTGAAGATTTGGAACATGAAAGACACGAAGAGATGAGCATGAGGTATCAGATTATTACTTCGTGAGTCTGTTTGTCTGAAAATGCCACCGGCGTGGATTACCCTACGTGACTTTTTTTATTGTCAATGGGCTTACTCTTGTCCTTGATCTAGTCTTGAGGACAGAGATTAGGTCAACGATGGGACGAGCTTGACAAGAAGTAGCCTATTCACTCGCGATTTGGAACAGATTTGGGTTTTATGAACTCGGGAACACAGACGCAGGCAGAGAATTCCACTCCTTAGCCGTGCGCATAATAAAAGATGTTTCAAAGTGCTTTGTGCGAATGTATGTAATATCAACCAAGTGTGGGTGATATCCTGCGGTGCTTCTGGACTTTCGATGGTAGAAGGGGGATGGTGGAATAAGCTCATGGAGCTCTTGAGCAAACTCTCCGAAGATAATTGCGACCTAAGATAGCTGGGTTATGAAGTGATTCACCCTGCAAATTGCTTTAACCTCAATTTAGATAATAATAATCAGTTCCTGCTTTTAATTTCCATGCAGTCCAGACGCACTGCAGGATATCACCCATAATTGGTTGATATTCCACACATTCGCACAAAGCACTTTGAAACATGTTTTATAATGCGCACGGCAAAAGAGTGGAATTCTCTGCCTGCGTCTGTGTTCCTGAGTTCATATAACCCGAATCTATTCAAGTCGCGAGTGAATTGGCTTCTTCTGGACATGATCAGTCAACGTAACTGAACACAACTTTCAGAGAAAACAAAATTTAGTAAAGGAAAAATAAATCGGTCTCTCCATACAAAGTTGCAAACTTGATTCTACAGGCAAACGGAGAAGCCAATTTTTAGGGTATTTTCTACCCAAAGGGCGAAAGAGGGTCCCTATTAAAATGCCTCCGATGTCAGTCTGTCTGTCTGTCAGCGGGCTGTATCTCATGAACCGTGATAGGTAGACAGTTGAAATTTTCACAGATTATGTATTTCTGTTGCCGCTATAACAACAAATACTAAAAATAAAAAGTCAAACTCCTCTATTAGGCAATATTTGCTCGATTTTTGTTTTGGCTTTATCGTAAAAACGGGAACACTTAGACGCTTGAAAATTGGTATGTTTATAGTGCATAAGCTATAGAATAACAAAAAATACTAAAAACTAGTCAAGTGCATGTCGGACACGCGCGAATTTAATGCACTTCTACGTGACTGCGCGCCCGTAACTCAGACGGTATTTTAATCTTAGTGGTACGGAACCCTCGGTGTGAAAGTCCGACTCGCACTTGGCTGGTTTCTTTTTTTTTCAGTTTTATTTCCTGACAGTTGTTCAGTTACGTTGACTGATAATTTTTTATATATAGGCTATTGTATACTGGCTCTTCCGCTCTTCCATCGAGCTGGTTTATACAACCCCACGAAAACGACGTTAAATATCACATGAGACGCAGAAGGACACTGTTTGCTCATCCTTAAGTTTGGTAACGAAACTATTACGAGTACACAATTTCAATTAAGAAAACAACTTGTACTGTACAACCGCCGCAGGTACTGACGCTGCATGTCGGCGGCTGACCGCTCCACAACAACCGGGGTCTTCCGGTCCAGCAGTGACCCTGTATAGACGGACACTGACCTCGACCCCCAGCGCCCGGAGCAAGTACTGACGCAGAATGCCGGCAGGTACTGACCACAACAACCGGGGTATTCCGGTCCAGCAGTGACCCTGTAAGGACGGACACTGACCTCGACCCCCAGCGCCCGGAGCAAGTACTGACGCAGAATGCCGGCAGGTACTGACCACAACAACCGGGGTATTCCGGTCCAGCAGTGACCCTGTATAGACGGACACTGACCTCGACCCCCAGCGCCCGCAGCAGCACCAGGCACCTCCAGGCGACGCCCCGCAGCAGGTACTGACGCAGCAAGTCGGCGGCTGACTGCGCCGGCGCACGGGTCAACGCACTCGATGATAACAACCGGGGTTCTTCCGGTCTACCTTCTGCACATGACAAAATACAGGGTGTAAAGGACAGCTGTGCGAAAACTGAAAAGGCATCGAAATTATCTAGCTTGATTATTAGAACGACAGTAGTGTGAGAGCAGGACGGCGCGTTGCTTAAGATATTGGAGCGACAGAGACAAGTATCGCTCCTTCCTGTATTTACGTGGAGCTCTGTCCCGCTGTTATTTTAATCATAGGCATGATCCATGATCAGTCAACGAAACCGAACAACTTTCAGTGAATAAAACTTTAAGGAAATTTAAAAAAGTCTGCGACTCCATACTAAATTGTAAACTTGATTGGACAGATTGTATGGAGAGGCCAATTCTTGTTTTTTCATTTTTCAAAGTTTCATTCGCTGATAGTTCTTAAGTTTTGTTGACTGATCATGCCTGTGATTAGAATGACAGCAGGACTACAGATTAAATAATAGTAAACTGACGTTTACGGGACAGAGCTACAAGTGAGAGCAGGACGGAGCGATACGTGTCTCTGTCGCTCCAATATCTTACGCATCGCTCCGTCCTGTTCTCACACTGCTGTCGTTCTAATCACGCTAGATTATTAAGACGAGCCAAACGTCAGTGGTCCAGTAACTTAAAATCGCAGTTAATTAGATGGTCATTAGATCGTTATACAACATATAACGGAAAAGTGTAATAACACTGAAGGGTGTGAATCTGCCCATGAAACTGAACAACTTTTCCCAAGGAACATAGGTCGAAATACGAAAAACCAATTTTGACCTCCCATACAAAATACGCTATCAGATGATCCAGTTTCTATGGGAGGTAAAAAGTTTACTTTGTTCTATGATGTTCGTTGGGACAGTTGTTCAGTTTCAGTCATAGCTGACGGACACGCGGCAATATCGGCAAGTTTGTCTGTGGAACACTGTACACGGGAAAAATGGATAGAGCAAGTAGTGTTTATGGAGCGTAGAGTCATAAAAAAGCAAGGAATGGATCGTTTTAGAAGGCAAACTAATAAAGTGAATTGGGGGAATTTGGGAATAAATGGGTTTTTGAAGACTTTTATCAACATTTTCAAAACAAATTTCAGGAAAAGTAAGAAAAAGGTACATGTTAAAAATATAGGAAAGTTAAAATGGATTACCAGGGGAATTAAAATCTCAAGCCAAATGAAAAGAGTTATGACCAATTTAGACAAGACTCATAATGATGTAAGTTTATTTCAGTATATCAGAGTTTACAGGAAAGTTCCACAAGAAGCTAGAGCTATTACAGTTCAGACGAAAATAAGTAAGGAGAGGTATAGATCGAAAAGGATATGGAACATAGTGAATAGACAAAACAATACAAAACAGACCAGAAAGAGTACAAAGACTATTCTCAAAGTAAATGGAGTTATAAAGAAGGATCAATCTGAAATTGCGGAAGTTTTTTCGAATCAATTTGATTACGGACAGTTGCCTTCGATAAGTAATTGTGACTTGGCCATGCAATTGCTTGAAAGACATATCAACAGAATACAGGTTGACATGGAAATCTGGACTGTAACAGCAAAAGAAGTAGCTAAGGTTGTTAATGATATGAAGAATAAAAATTCGTACGGATATGACGAGATTCCAATATCAATTTACAAAGATTGCGTTGACCTCTTGGCGCAGCCCATTGCACAATTCTTTAATCAATGCCTTGAATCAGAAACGTTTCCTGAACATTTAAAGATTGCTAAAGTTTTACCCGTCTATAAGAAGAACTCGACATTGGATCCTAAAAACTATCGGCCGATTTCTTTGCTGCCAACATTATCAAAAAATTTTGAAAAAATAATTAACGTAAAAATTTTTACTCATTTCAATAAATATAAAATTCTAAATCTGGAACAATTTGTATACCAAAGAGGAGTGGGGACTTCTGATGCAATTTATAGTTTGATAGATGATATAGTGATAAATCTCGATTTATTTTTTAGATTATTCCTCGACCTAAGATCTGCTTTTGATATGGTAAACCACTCTATATTACTAAAAAAATTTGAGTACTACGGTGTGAGGGGTAGCGTTCTTAAACTGTTTGAGTCTTACCTGCACAATCGAAAGCAGTATGTGGAGATGATGGGTATGAGTGATGATGGTGCCGAGTTGAAGCACAATTCAGAGCTCACTCTTATATCAAGAGGGGTGCCACAGGGTTCTATCCTGGGACCAACATTGTTTTTGATTTTCATAAACGAAATGGTTAATTTTGTCACTTCAGAGGTTCCTGGCGTAAGGCTTGTGCTGTTTGCTGATGACACAAACGCAGTGCTATCAGAAAAGAGTATTGAAGAAGTTTCAGCATGAGCCAATCATGCACCAGTGGCTTTCTCTACTTGGTTTAAAGTAAACGACCTTGAGCTTAATATAAAAAAAATCATTTTCTATGTTATTTAAATCCACAGCTAGGAAGAGTGATGCTCTACATTTGAGTGATGCTCTATATTTGAGGCTAAATGATAATTTAGGACAACAAGTGCAGGTTACAAAGTTTTTGGGCGTCCACATTAATTCGCTGCTTAGTTGGAAAGAAGAGCTTAGCGCGATTGAGAGTTCTATAAGTTCGGCTTGCTATGCTTTACGAAGCCTAAGAGAGGTCTTAAAGATAGAGCAGCTAATTGAGATTTATTATGCACTAGTAGTGTCAAAATTACGGTATAGTATTAGGTTTTGGGGAAACGGCTACAAATATAATTTGAAAAAAGCTTTCACTATACAGAAACGGGCAATTATTTCTCCTTGGGTGTCATGCCGAGAGTATTTTGAAAAATACAAAATACTTACAGTACCTGTTCTCTATGTAATGGTACTCCTAACCGATATAATAAAGAACAGGTGTAAATATGAAACTGAGCAGGAAATGAAATTACGTCTGACTACGAGAAGGAAATATTTGTGATTGCCATTCAAGGCGTGCCTGAACATAGCTAAGCATTGCCCACGGTATCAAGCGGTTATTTTATTTAATAGGTTGCCGACAGATTTAAAGATTGTAAATGATGTTTCTGAGTTTAAATTATAATTAAAAGCATTTTTACTCAAAAAACCCTGTTATTCAATTGACGAAATATTTCTAAAATAGTTTTCACATGTTATAATTAGTCTGGATCTGCTGCTGTTTTGGTAACATTGTTGACATATTACGTAATTATGACTTTTATAGATACTTTATTGTAAATTATAGTGATAATTGTATTAATAGTACATTAAATTTAGATTTTTAATTTATGACATTTCTATTTCCAATTCAATTTTTATTTGACATTGATGTGTGATATTTTGAAAGCAATTTTATTTTATTTTTTTACTTGACTTTTTTAATGTACCATTTGAAATATTGTAACTATGATAATTTCTCTATGTAATTTTATGTTTATGATGTGTTTTTTTATTTTTATTTATTTAACTTGATAATGATTTTTTGAATTGTAATGATGTTTTTTAATTAGAGTTTAGTTATTAGTCTAATTATAAATACTTGTAATATTCGCACACAGTCATGCTGTTTTATGAATAAATACATGATGATGATGATGAAATATGTTGTATATCGATCTAATGACGCATTGTATAGGAACTAATGGTATGAAGCTTGAATGGTTTTAGTGAAAGTTGTTCAGTTTCATGTCTGAGTACCATGCTAAAATTATGTCCACTATTTCATCAGGACCTTTTCCCGCTCACCTTTAGCAACACTGTCGCCATCTAGCGGGGGCAGGGGGGAGCAGTGCGCAGTGACCGATGACGTCACGCGGTGGATCCCGCACAGCAGCTCGCATCCCACTAGAGACACCACGCCGCTTATTGGGCTACAAACAAAGGTGCTATTAGCTTAATAATTAAAAACTATCGCAAAATTCACAACCACAGAAAACACTTACAGAAATGATAACACAAACACAATTTACAGAAATGACAACACAAGCACTGGCAATATACCACACATTCGCACAAAGCGATTTGCAACATCTTCATACTTGTACCCGTATACAGGTGCTCTTATACAGGGTGTTAGGAAAAGTACCGATTTCCTTTTAACCCCATAAGTAGATATAATAAAGTACATAAAACATATTCAATTCAATTTATTTAAATCAGATAAGTACAATCACATATTTGTTAGTAACATTAGACTTAAAAACTTTGTTAGTAAATTAATAATCAAGATTAAAATATAAAAATAAAAATCAAAACAAAACATGTTATTTGGCTGCTCTATTCGAGGGGATGACATGAATGGAGGTCCAATGTTCTAGGATCGGGCCATCCACACGCTCTGCCACCACAGCCAGGAGGCTATTACGGCTGCCGCGCACCCGCTGCATCAGGGATGCTACCCTTGCCCGTATAATGGTGTGAAAGCCATTCGTTCTGTGGGCGGCGAACATTCCCGATGCACTGCAATAACGCGGCAGCCCCAACAACATCCTGAACGCATTATTGTATTGGACACGTAGGGCGCTGTATGCCTTCTGAGTATAGTTGATCCACAGACTGCAAGTGTAAAATGACTGGAAATATGCCCTAAACAGAGTGACTTCTACACTACTTGAACATCTTGCAAATCTGATTAGATTTTATACTTTAATCTAATATTTGTATGCCTTTAATGGTAGGAAATAGCAGAGCTAACATAGTATTTAAGAACTTTTCTTGTAATACCTATTTTTGACAAATAAATCTTATCTTATCTTGCGAATCAACATATTACTTCTTACAGCCAGCGCCCTACGCTCCCTTTCGTGTCTCAGTGACCCAGTGCCCCAGGTACTTGAATTTTGACACCACCGTGAGAACAGAGCCGGCTAGTGTAACAGGTGGTACTTGGGGATAGTATTTCGTTCCTGCTTTAAACACTATAATCTCACTTTTTCGTGCGTTGTACCTGAGGCCATGGGCCTCCGCATAGCACTCACATATTCCAACCAGCTTTCGAAGTGCGTTGATTGATGGGCACAGCAGCACCATGTCATCGGCATAACTGATATTATCAATGAACTATCCGTCTACTGAACAACCCACCATGGCGCTGCTGAGCTCACCAATCAACCTATTGACATATAGGCTGAATAACCTAGGCGATGTTAAGCCTTAAGCCTTGCCTTACCCCACACTCTAACCCATATGGCTCTGATAACGCATTGCCCCACCTTACTTGGTTACTTTGGTTACTATACCAGTACTTAAATACGCCTATCAGTTCAGCAGGTAATGTTGAATCTTCATACATCTTCTCCCACAGCTTGTCGTAAGACACCATATCGAAGGCTTTAGTCAGATCTAGGAAACACGCATATACAGGTGTTTTCCTATCCGTATAGTAGCGGACAGTATGCTTGAGACAAAGAGCTGCTGATTCTGTGGACAGGCCAGCTCTAAAGCCGAACTGGGCGTCATGTAGCTCTAAATGTTTTTGTAGTTGTTTGTCAAGCATACTGTCCAGTACCTTTGCTATTGTTGTAGCCAACGATATGGACCGATAGTTGTTGGGATCAGATATATCACCTGTCTTATTCTTAATAATGGGTCAATCGTCTTCATCATGTCATCGGGAAGGTAAGAGTGTCCAATGCAGAAGCTGAACAACATGGACAGGACTCTGGGTAAGTGAACACCTCCGTGCTGCAGATGTTCAATGCTTAGCGAGTCATGTCCAGGTGATTTTCCTCGCTTCATGTTCTTGATAGCTGCAGCGATTTCTTTGGCAGAGAACCTCATATGCTGCTCTGTTGTAGCCTTTCTACTTGATGGTAAGTTCTTTGATGGACCGAGAGGAGATTCCACTCTGAAATTATCTTTAAAAATTTCAGCTATCTTAGATGGCTCGCTAACACCTCCTACGCTCGCCGGAAGGCTCGATCTGGGGCTCAGTTTACTAGTTTTCTTCCAGAACTTTCCAAAATGTTTATTGGCGTGATGAGATGCTATTAGGTCCACTTTTATCTGTTCAGCATTGTCTTGACACCATTTTAATTTCTGTTTGAAAGTTTTTCTGGATTCCACCATAATGTCATAAATAGACCCTGACTTTGGATTATTGTACCATAACCAGTTCTGAAACCCAATTCGAGCCCACGTGTGAGCATCTCTTACATGCTTATTCCACCCTTTTACTGGTCTTTTCCTACTTCGCATTGCATCCCCTGAACAATAGCACGCCGCTTCTCTGAATATGTCAGTAATGTTAGTATACATATTGTCAATAATCTTCCTATGTTCTATGTTAGTACGGAGCTTATCACTACATTTATTAAATTCTACTGGAAAATCAACAAGCCTTAATTTTTCATTACAATACTGTTCATACAATAATACTTGTTGTGGGTTTCTTTCACCCCATTTTACTTTATTACTCTCACATACACTACTTACTACTTCAGTTCTTAAAACATTTAAATCGAATGTTAACTCTAAGGGAAAATGGTCCGACCAATATACGTTATAATGTACTTTAGCGTCCTTTGCAGCTCTCCACGCAGCCTCCGACACTACACAGTGGTCTAACCAACTTCGTGTTCCATGAACATCACTTACGTATGAGTAGGTATCAGAATCACATCCCATTATCTCTATGTCCGCACACCTCCAGCGTTGCTCCGAACAGAAGGCCATGAGTTCGTTACAAAAACGGGCCCCAAGATGAGCATTAAAGTCGCCCATTATAAATACTAAGTCTATCTTATATTCCTCCACAATTGCCGCTATCTCACCTAAACATTCCGTAAATTCAGTCAGGTTCTCTTGCGAATCAGTGGGCATGTACTCGTAGACGGAGAATACTAAAAGCGAGCGATCCGCCAGCACTATTTTTATCGCAATAAGACGTGGACTTGTGCATGGTATGACGGACACCGAATTAAAAACCTTCTTGCGCCACAACAAAGCCACTCCTCCAAATGGTCTTCCACGGAGAATTCCCGAGCTGGTATCTACCGCCGATTTTCCGGTAAACTCAAAATTTATATCAATACTGCCTAAAAAGGGTATATTTAATAACCAAGTTTCTTGGAGCGCTCGACATAAAGATCGTACACACTCCACTGATCTGGTAACAGATTTACAATTAAATCTAATGATTTTTGTATTATTCATCTTAACTCTGTGACTATCCATAATTATTATTGTTTTATATTTTTCTTGTCATTTTTGTCATACATATTTCTATTAAAATAAATAAATTTGCGGAAACGTATACCTTCCGGCCATAATCCGTCGTCCAAGAACACAGACAACCTGTCGTGTGGTACAAAGATTTTATACGCGTCATAGCGTTTCTGTTTCTGCATATTTATTGTTTTTGTTAAAACTGTAATACTTGTCTTTTGTTTATATATATTGATCATAAATAAATAACATAGAAATAAAATAAAATACTTCCTATGAAGAAAAAGTTCAAGTTGCCAACCCTATTCTAAGAATCACAACGCGCACCCGGCGCATCTATTGTAAACAAGTAAAATAGATACCTACATGCGCACCGCCGCCATTCACGGGTCTGGTTAGGGTTGACACAATTAAATTTTAATATTATTTTTTAATTCTGTTATTTTTTTTATATATTTTTATATATATTTTTTTTTCACGGAAAAAGGCGTGTTGTTATGTATGTATGTATGTATTATTAAGATTAAAATGCAATTACTTCAATCACAGAGATTTTAATGATAAAACCATGAAAAAACAAACCTAAAACAAACGTTACTCGAGTTCACGTCAAGAGAGTGAATTATAGGGTTGGGACACATGCAGTCGAGAAAATTAGTGCTGTCCCTCGTCGATCGATTTCTTCCACCTAACAGTTCGGCCATCCTGCCAACCTTCGGTCCCCGAAGGTAGGAATGGTCTGCTTGGCGCACGAGAATTTTCTTCTTATCATCTGGATGCTGTCGTTCAAATAGTATGTGCCAATCTGCACTTATCCAAAGTTGCTAAGACCCCAGAGGCAAGCATTGTTAGTACTGAAGAAGTTGCACATTTAAGGCCCCTTAAGCAATTGTCAGTAGAACAGATAGTACGCTATGAAGGCGCTAGAAGCAAGCGTGAACATAATACGGATGGTACTATAAGGCTCCGTAAGCAAGTACATCATGCTGTTAATAGACCTCATGGTCAAGTATTGGTGTTAGATACCCTTGTCTTTTAGTAATATTAGGCCCCGAAAGCAAGTATTCTCCGAACACCATATAGGCCCCGTAGGCAAGTGTTAACTACGAGTAGTTTGAAGTAGTGCTATTAGGCTCCGGAAGCAAGCACCCTCTAACGCTGTGTAGGCCCTGTAGGCAAGCGTTGGCTAGGTTAAAGAAGTACTATAAGGCTCCGAAAGCAAGTACTCTGTGGATGCTGTGTAGGCCCCGTAGGCTAGCGTTATTAGGTTAAAATAGTACTATTAGGCTCCGAAAGCAAGTACTCTCTGGACGCTGTGTAGGCCCCGAAGGCTAGCGTTATTAGGTTAAAATAGTACTATTAGGCTCCGAAAGCAAGTACTCTTTAAACTGTATGTAGAATAAATCAAACACGCTGCAAAAGCCCCGAAGGCAAATGTACAATGTAGTAGGGCCCCGGAAGCAAAACACAACACCAACCATCCTAATGGGTTGAGGTGAGACTTGTGCAGTTGAATTTACATATTTTGATATATTTATTAACTTATAGTTTACTCTTCATCAGACGAAGAGCTTTCAAATCTAGAGTGCCATATTTTCAATTTGTCACGCGCTACTATATTCTTATAAGCTCGCTTACCCTTAGCAGATGATGTAACCTCATAACGGTCATTCGGCAAAACAGCTGTCACCTTGTACGGTCCCGCATATTTTGGAACTAATTTGCCGCTTGATAGACCAGGTCGTAGAATCTTTCGTTCTACCATGACCAACTGACCAACTGGTAAAGAACTACCAGAACGCCGACCTTTATCATATCGTATCTTCATCTCAGATGCTTTGTCTTTGATTCTTTGAGCGGCTTCTTCTCTCAATTCGTCTACTTCACCACTGTGAACTGCCCCTTGTAAATCTTTTGATAGGCGGGGTCTTAGGCCACAAAGCAATTCCAAAGGTGACTTGCCTGTTCCCTGGCTCACTGATGAATTTATACCCAACTGTACCTTAGACAAGTATTTGTCCCACCCTTTTTGCTCTTCGCCCATATGAGCTGATAATGAATTAAGAATCGTGCGATTCAGGCGTTCGACCTGCCCGTTCGCCCTTGGAGAGGCCACAGCATTCAGAACATGTCTAATGCCATTATCTTCGCAATAACGTTTAAACTCCTTGCTAGTAAACGCGCTGCCTCTGTCGCTGACAATCCTTTCTGGATAACCAAAAATTTGATTCAGCCTACTCAATGCAGCGATGACTCCCTTGGCGTTGGCAGTAGCTACAGCCTCTAGCCACACGAATTTGGTGAAACCATCCACAACTGCAAAGACATATGCTTTTCCATTACTTTTACAAAAAGGACCCAAGTGGTCAACATGTAGGGTGTGGAATGGTATGGCTACTCTTGGAATCGGATGTAACAATCCGGGTTGTTTACCAGTCGGTTTCTTAGTAAATTGGCATCCAATGCAACTGGCCACATATTTTTCAATAAATATCCTCATTTTTGGGAACCAATATTTAGCCCGAATTGCATCCAAGCATTTCTCTAGCCCCAGGTGTCCGTTATCATCGTGGTAGACTTTCATTATATGCCATCGTGCACTCTTAGGCAACACGGGTACGTTCATTCCATTCTCCACTCGACACAACCGACCATCTACCAGTTTATAATCCTTACTGAGCCCGTTTTTCTTATTTTTATTCGCTTCCTGCTCTAATTTCAGATTCAGGATATAGACTGGTACAAATTTTGACTTTACTCGTCTCCTTCTTGAAGTTCGTAGGAGTGGAGACTATTTACCTAAATGATATATCGTTGGATTCCTCGTGAAATGTAGGTTAAGAGTATTGCTGTCTTAGTTTAAAAAATTGGAGGTTTTTTTGGTAATTAGATAGCAAAGATGGCAATTGTTAAAATTTTTAACACGGGCGAGAGTTTGTTTTGAAGCAAATAACTCCAATATCAATAAACATATACGGATGTACGACATGTTGTTACAAAGCTTTTGAAACGTTCTTTATATGTTACAAAGAGACTTTTTTTGTAACTCAAATATTTTGACTTGTTTTAAAGCAAAACGTTATGTTTCAAAGTAAAAATTTTAAAAAGTCCGTATTCCAATCGCTTTCACGATTACATTTCTTATTTAATCATACTGATATCAATACAAAAAACGTTGTGAATTTAATCAGCTTTCTGAAAATTAACAAACAGGTCTTGTGTATTAATAAACAAGCGAGTAATAGATTAAAATGTACGAGGTGGCGTTGCAATCGCTCGACGCGCTTTTGCCGCGTGCCGGGCGGTTGTAAAAGGTGGACGACCTTTCTCGTTGCTCCGTTTATTCGGTCCGGACTTTGGCAGTCGCGTTCTCTTTGAGGTTGAGTAAAGACGTAATTAGATAACCTAAGTGAATTATGGAGTTAAAACCGACTGTTATCTTAAAAAGTGGCAATTCTAAAGCCACGGTATTGGAATTTATGTATGATTTGCCAAAGTGCTAGTAAAGATTTGCGAAATGCAACCGAAAAAAGCATAAAAACATTCAAAGAATGTTTTGAAACTCGAAAATCTTGTTGTGATCCTTCATATAAGGGCTTGTTTCTTCGTTTGATAGGTAAGTATAAGTACCTATTCCTCGTGTTAAGGGGCAGGACAGGGAGCTCCGTCCAGAACTTTGGATGGAAGTACACCCTTACCAAAAAAATGGGATAGATTTATACACAATGTAAAAAACAAAGCTAATCTAGCCAACTATCTTTCAAACGAAATTGCTAAATATGCATTAACAATTGAAAATATTAACTTCTGGGGGCTTTGAGGACTCGCTTACAGTCAGGAGTAATATGAACCGAGAAACAACACATTTATCGAGCAACCATGAAGAGGCAGATACCAGGTTCATACTCCACGCAATAGACGCTGCCAAAATGGGCTTTGAAACTTTAATCGTCAACAGTAGAGACACTGATGTCTTACTTATGTTAATAAATTTTTACGAAAAGTTGCCGAAAAATGTATGGGTTCAATTTGGTACTTCATCAAAACCGAACTTTGTACCTGTACATGAAATTGTACTCTGCATTGGAGCCAAAAAAAAAGAGTTATTAGCCTTCCATGCTCTTACAGGTAGTGATACTACGAGCTCTTTGTCCGGTTTTGCCAAAGCTTCGTGCTGGAAAATATTCGAAAAGAATCACTTGCTCTTGGATGGCATAGGTTCAGCATTATTGACGCCAGAAACACTAAAAAATGCTGAGAAACTCGTAATATTGATTTACACGGAAAAAAATTTGTCGCTGCAATCAATGAACGATATCGACGAACTTAGGGCTGCGTTATTTCATAAGATAAAGAATTTGGAGAAATTACCCCCTTCAAAAGAAGCTTTGAAGTTCCATATTTTCAGGGCAAATTATCAAACTTTTGTATGGAAATCAGCAGACAACCCTTTGCCTTCATTGCCAGCTCCAGAAGAAAATGGATGGAAATTAGATCTCAACAACGAAACCCTATCGCCTATCACCACTTTGAAACCTCCAATATCCCTCAAAGATCTGGAATTTGTGACCTGTCAGTGCAAAACTAAATGCAGATCTACAAGATGTGGGTGCGTGAGCAAAGGGCAAAAATGTATGGCTGGGATTTGTCATATCGGCAAAGAAATTTGTCTTAATCAGTATAATTTAGGAGATGATTAGAATTTTGCTTTGATTTTATGGCATTAAATTTTTTTTGGATTTTATGGATCATGTTTATTAATATTATCAATCTGTTTTACTCGTAGAACACGTCGATTTAGCAACGTAATGAGGAAATGAATAATGGTTCGAGGAAGAAGCGTTGTTGTGAGGTACGATTACAAATAAAGTCGCATGAATGTCACAAATATTTAATTCAAAATTGTGTAGGTACTTGTATTTGATTTTTTAACAAGTAACAGATAAATACTAACAAGTATTAAATTAAAACATGTTATCTATATCTTGGTTTAATGGATCATTTTTACTAATGGGTTAGTTGGTAAATAATCTGTCAAATTTATACTAAAAATGCCTCCTTTTAACATAAAATTTGTAATTATTAATGCTTAAAAATATAAAAGTACCTACTACTAATACTTGGTTGCATGCTCGGAATGATACACGCAATGTGCTTTGCTTGATGGTCAACGACAACCCCAAACAATACAGGTACCTGCTTTTGTCATAAAACTAAAAGGTTTATTGGTTTTAGTGCAGGGTTCTTCCTTCACGTAAAATTCGAATATTTTACTACATTGGAACTGATGTGCAACTCCTATTTTTTTATATTTTTCGAAAATTGTTTTATGACGCATATTCTGCAATTATTCTTAGTTATTCAAAATATAGTGAACAAAAATCCATCCAGATGTTTTTCATTTATAACACTTTAAAATGAACTCTGAATTGCAGAATTTTCACACATTTTCTTATAATTTGTTCAGCTAAGTATCAAAAAATTTATAGTGTGTTATATATCTGTAATCTACTCAAAAAGCCCTTTCATATGATACCCCACAAGGTATGACTAAACTAAAAAATTTTTTTTCGTTGTTCCGCCATCTTTGTGACGTCATAACTAAAAAAACCTCCAAAATTGCTAACTAAGACAGGTTGATTCGTCAACTAGAGATCACGAGGAATCTAACGGTGTATGTCTTAGTTAAATAGTGCTCGTTCCCACGGGCTAAAATTCATTACTATGAGCATTTTCTACACTAATAACCATTTGAGTCTCCTCATCTCCATCTTGGAGTGCTTCGATCAAATCTTTTTCTTCAATGTGCTGTATCTGAATCGGGTTTCGGCTGAGGGCGTCAACATGCAACATTGAAGTACCTGGTCTATGTTCGACTTCAAAATCGTACTCTTGCAGATCCAGCCACCATCGCGCAATACGGGGGGACAAGTCTCTTTTGGACCACGCCAATCTTAATGCAGAACAATCTGTAACCACAGAGAATTTGACTCCTGACACGTAAACTCTGAACTTTTGGATGCTGAAAACCACGGCCAAAGCTTCCAACTCAAAACTGTGGTACTTTTCTTCCGTAACAGACGTCTGCCGGCTTGCGTAAGCGACAGCCTTCCATACTCCAGATTGTTGACGTTGCAGGAGCACCCCACCCAGGCCGATCTTCGAGGCGTCTGTATGAATCTGCGTTTCACGATCTGGATTATAAATTGCCAAGACTGGATCAGAGATGAGTGCCTGCTTTAGTTGATCAACAGCTGTAATTTGATCTGGACCCCAACGCCATACTTCAGTCTTCTTTGTTAGCATAGTAAGTGGCTTAGCAATGGTAGCGAATCCCTTCACGAACTTGCGAAAGTAGCTTGCAAGACCAAGAAATTGTCGCAACTCGTGGACATTAGTAGGAGTTTTAAAATTGGAGACAGCAGCAATCTTGTGAGTTGAAGGTCTTATTTCTCCTCCCGAAATCTCGTGGCCCAAATATTCCACAGTTTCGGTAAGGAATGAGCATTTACTTTTCTTCAATTTGACACCTGCCATCTCAATTAGATCCAAAACCTTTTCCAGGTTAGCAAGACACTCCTTGGTGTCTTTTCCCCACACAATCACGTCGTCAATGTATACTTCGGCACAAGAATGAATCACTGGTTCCAGTATTTCATTCATGGCCCTTTGAAAAACCGCAGGAGCGTTGCAGAGACCAAAACTCATCATTTTATACTGATAATGTCCATCAGGTGTCACGAATCCGGTAAGTGGTCTTGATTCCTCACTGATCTTGATCTGGTGATATCCATTTGCCAAATCTAAGCAGCAGAATACTGACTGACCAACCAGCCTGTCTAACAAATCTTGAATTACTGGTAGTGGATATTGTTCCTTTTCGGTTATCTTGTTGAGCGCTCTATAATCCACGCAAAGTCTATATCCACCGTCCTTTTTCTTTACTAGCACGACTGGGCTGGCAAAAGGAGATTTTGAAGTCTCAATGATTCCGGCTTTAAGTAACTCTTCTATAATATTTCTTACTATATCTCTTTCATGGAATGACATCCTGTAAGGTTTATAATTAATTACTTTGTCATTTGTTAGTTTAATACTCATCTCCACATTACAATTTCCTAGTTCCATTCCAGGTCCAGAAAAACAGTGATCATATTTGGTCAGAAGATCATTTAAACATGCCTTTTCTTCTTCGTTTATATGATTACCTATTTTTAATTTGTTCGACTCGTCTGAATCCTGATTTTGTAATTCTGCTCGTGCAATGCAGTTATTTTCTATTTTATCTCTATAATGGTATTTGTTTTATTTATTAGTTTTATGACAGTATGACCATCACTTGATTGCACATTATCATCAAGAATGTCCTTTTCACAAAGTGGTTTCCTTTGTTCACTCTTCTTAATGTTCATCATACCACTCACAACAGGTTCTAATCTCACCGGGACTTTATTGATACCCGGAGGAAGCTTAGTATCCACCTGAGGATATAAACGTATCTTTTCAAGTGTATCACACAGTTCAGCAACTTGAAAGGCCATTTCATTCTCATAAATGTTTAATTCAGTTGGAGTCTTCACCACGACCAGATTAGGTGTCTCAGTAAATGTCTGCCCAATCAAAACATCAACACTTTGAGTTTCATCTGGCACAACATAAAACTGGCTTTTTCGCTTTACTCCATCAACCACAAGAGAAGTTGTCACCGAACCCACTGGTGTGATCAATCCATCTCCGTACCCTTTTATCACAATTTCTTTATTTGGTGTCAGATCTAACTTTTGTTTCTCATAGAAACTTTGTGTCATTGCGTTGCACGTGCTACCACAGTCTAGATATGCACTTGCAGGAATACCATTCACAGAAACATTTTTAAAATACTTTTCATCGGAAGAGGTGGAAGAGCACACTTTCTGTACTTTCTTTACAATCCTATTTTGAGGACCAGATTTTGAAGACTTTCTACACTCCTCTAAAGTGTGACCACCAATATTGCAAAATGTGCAGTGTTTAGTCTGGTTCTTCTTTTTATAACATTCAGAGACTGTATGACCTGCTCGGTCACAAAATCCACATTTCTTAATTTCATTATTTTTATTCATTTTGTTGTTATTTCCTCTATTTTTGTGGCACCGACTTGCCTTATGTCCCAATTTTCCACATGAAAAACATTTTAAATTTTTAGTTGAACTCCCTTGTTTCCCAGTAAGTTCAGGTTGATTTTGTTCGGTGGTAATTTCAGATGTATTGATACTAGCCAAGTATTGAAGTAAGGAACTAGTATCTCGGCATCCGGCTGACTTTGCACCAACTTCCAACAATTTATTTCCAAGGGTACCGATGACTGCTTCAGTTATAACTTCATCGCTTAATTGACATGACATGCCTATCCCTAACTTGTTATAGTAGAATTCAATAGGATCTTCACCTGGCAACCTCACTCGATTCACTAGTTCTCTAATCTGGGATAGTTTATTTTTTGTGAACGGGAATGCCTTAATCAACTTTTCCTTCCAGTCAGGCCAGCTGATCTCATATGACGCTTGCCTCTCATACCAACCCTTTGCGTATCCACTTAACTTTGAAGTACAATTACAGATAAGGGTCCGCTCGTCCCAGCCATGCATTTTTGCTGTACTCTCTAAGTTCCTTATCCAATGTTCCACCGATACAGATGTGGTTTGTGGGTTAAATTCCGGTATGAAATCATTACGTCCAACATAACGAACCACTGGTCTTGACATTTCAGTCCCAAAAATTGCCGGTACAGGTGTAATGGGTGGTGTTTGCTCACCATGATAATTATTGGATTTTCTTAATTCTTTTATTAACCCTTCTAAAGCATCTATGCGCTTATTTTTATCCTTCAAGTCTCTCTTATACTTCTTCTTTGCACGTTCATCAGAAGAAGAGCTTGAACTACTATGGGACCGTTTCTTATGTTTGGAGCGACCCATATCAAATAAATTTTATTTACACTGCCACTTTTTATTCTGATACCACACACAAATCTCAAGAAAATTAAGTTAAAAAAATAGTAAATTAATTAGTCAAGATTTAAATTAAATAAGAAATTAAGTTTTGGCTATCAAAATTGTCGGAAGTCCCAAATTGTTCATAGATTATTTGGCACTAAATTAAGTTTATATTCACATATAGAGCTTTGCTCATAAATGGAATTCAATTTAAATCACTGTAATGTCAATTAAATATCAATTTAGAAAGTCTGATAAGATACAGCTCACCAACTAACTGGATCACACTGGAGTAGGTATGGATGCTTGCAGATCATTCCTGGACATCAGGCTTCATTCAAATCGACAAAACTCGTGGCTGGGTAGCTTACACAAAGCCAGAAAAAACTTTTTCCAAGAATGGCATCACTCCACAAACATGTCGCAACTTGTTTGTCACAAAAAGTCACAACACGCAATATTTACATACGACAATGTTTAGATAAACTAGCATGCACACACGAAAGCGGTAAAATAAGACTTAATAATAAAGCATCCTTTGTTGCAATATTCACAATAACAAAGTTTCTTTTTCAATCACCAATGTCAGTTAGCGTTCCATGCACTTTCCGTGTTATTTTATTTACCAACACAGCAAAATACTATTGTCTTAGGACGCAGATACTATTTCACTTCTGAAACTATTAAGATTAAAATGCAATTACTTCAATCACAGAGATTTTAATGATAAAACCATGAAAAAACAAACCTAAAACAAACGTTACTCGAGTTCACGTCAAGAGAGTGAATTATAGGGTTGGGACACATGCAGTCGAGAAAATTAGTGCTGTCCCTCGTCGATCGATTTCTTCCACCTAACAGTATGTATATTTTTAAACATGCTCATTGTTCTTTATTCTACTTAGAGCATGTGGTTTAAAGCAAATCGGTACTTTTCCTAACACCCTGTATACGGATCCTGCTCGCTCAACAACCAGGGTAGGGTCAACTTTTTCAATAACATTAAATAGTTAGGGTGCTGGCTGCAATTTGGGTATATGATTTGCTAGTGATTCATATTAATAGGGATGATAGATCAGCTCAATACGAATCGATTTGGTTCTTACAAGTTTTTCTGTGCGTCGCTGCGTTTTTGAGTTCAAGCAAAAAAAAAGATACTAAGTAATGTTGTTTTTGTCTGCCTTTGTGCTCCTGTTTAAAATACTTCTGAAGATGTAGAAAATCGAAGAGGCCGACATCCAGGGCTCTGCATTATCACGGGGCGAAGTAGTGAATTTTTGCATTTCGAAGCGCTGTAACTTTACGACGCAGGGCTATTATGGTGGCAGATCATTTTTCTGGGGTTTTAAACATTGTGTTTAATCAAATAGTCATAGTCTGCCAGGTGTACGTTTCATTGTCAAATTTCAAAATAGTTAAAACTTAATTCCTCAAAAACGCAGGGGTGTGGATGTCCGCCAATATTTTTTGTATCTTTTAGAGGATGCTCCTTATCATCAGTCAAAGAGGCAGACATGAGCAAATCATATAGAAATTTGTCCTTCATCACCCTTACTAAAAGTAGGGCCAACATAAGAAGTCCGATTTGGTATTTCCTTAACACCAACACGCAGGGTACATTTTTCTTTGCAGGTCGTAATTTTATATACGTTTGACAGCTGTCACATCACAACGGACATATTACGAAGGCCTTACTTTAGGTACGGTCAACCGCACGTCGGTAGAAACTTTTTCAACTCTATTACCACGCCATATGGTCCAAAAGTGTTTCTACTGATGTGCAGTTGAGTGTACATAAAATACAGCAGGACTTACCAAAATTTTATTAGCTCTTTCGGGTTGGCACCATCGTTGACGCGAATCAGGAACTCGGCCAAGAATAGGTCCAACCACGTCGATTTCTGATAACAAAAGATATGATTAGAATGATTATGGTATTTGCTAAAAAGTCACAAGTGGGCAAACGAGCAGGTGGTAAAGTGGTCACCACCGCCCATGGCACTCAGTGTCCTATGAGTGGCATAACTTGAAGAGTCAAGAGAAAGAGTTAATAGATAATAAGACAGCATTACCCACCCTGAGAACTGAGATGGTATGTCTCATGTCCAATTTAACTCGCTCTTTTAACATTCGAACCGAAACAAAGCAGTGGAAACTCTGCTGCTTAACGACAAGTGGGTGGCACTTCCCCAGACGGACTTTGCACAAAAGCCCTACCACCTCCGATACATTTATAATGGTTGTTGGTATTTAATTCTGATTACAAAATAGAACATATATAGAAAATGGCAAATTCTCACTTTGCATTTTATCTACTTTGTAGATAATAAATAACTAAATGCAGGATTTGTTATGTATGTAGGTATGTTAATAAGAACATTTTTTTATTTACCAAACTCAAGTAACCAATGCCGCGGCGAAAACCGGGATGGGTGACCGCTGGCTACTCATAGTATTGGTAAAGCCGCCAGAGGAAACTTGCCGGCTTGAAATCTCAGACAATTATATAGGTCAGCCACTACCTGGCAAAGCGCAGCCTTATCTAGATAGGGTTTAAAAACAAGTGGCCTCTTTCAATCTTTCCTAAGTCAGGCAGTCGACTCCGTATAATGGAAAAACCGGCGAAGTGCGAGTCGGACTCGCGCACCGAGGGTTCCGAACAAACTTATAAGTAAAAGTTATGGTATTTTCTCGTCTGCCCTCACATGTCTGCCCGCTCGGGTAAGCGCAGTCGGAAACCTGCCCCCCGCACGCTCCGCACCCGCTACCGATCAAGCCAAGCCCCGCGCGAATTATAATTATTATTTACATAGGCACCTATTACAGTTTTCTGATTAGAAAATAATGATTCACGGTTTATGCATAAGGTTTAAGTTTATGAAATTAAATGTTTTTTTTTTCTTTTTATATTTGAATTGATTGAATGAAAGGTAAATTGCGGTTTACGATTCATGACGTATTAAAAAAACCGGTCAAGTGCGAGTCGGACTCGCGCGCCGAGGGTTCCGATATACCTATAGTATTTTTGGAAGCAATAAAGTCCATTTTCAGGACCGCAAAACTAAATTTGTTTGTAAAGGTTTTTTGCAGATTTCTGAAAAACTGTGCAACTTAGAAAGATCGTTTTATTTTTGCTGTAAAGTTTATATAAACTTCTGTCAACTGTAATTAATTCAGATTTTTCCTTACTCAAACTTCGGAGATAAGGGGGGGGGAATGGTATTTTTCTTGACATTTTTCATCATAACTTTAAAACTAAGAAATTTAAAAAAATACAAAAATATATTTTAAAATGTACAAGTAAAGCCCTTTCATATGATACCCCACTCGACCTAGTAGCGACAATTTGAAATTTGGCCCCCCCTATTTTGGCCCCCTTATATTAATAATCATACTTTTTTCAAAATTTTTTCTTGTGCAATTAAGTTGGGCAACTATATTCTAAAACTATTCCAAATTTCAGGTTGATAGCATAAGTGGTTGCTGAGATATAGAGGTGTGACAGACAGACGGACAGACAGACAGACAGAGCGGCACCATAAGGGTTCCTTTTTTTTACCATTTTGGTATCGGAACCCTAAAAACTACTTACTAGATCTCGTTCAATTTTCGGTGGAAGTTTGCATGGTAATGTACATCATATATTTTTTTTAGTTTTATCATTCTCTTATTTTAGAAGTTACAGGGGGGGGGGGGACACACATTTTACCGCTTTGGAAGTGTCTCTCGCGCAAACTATTCAGTTTAGAAAAAAAATATATTAGAAACCTCAATATCATATTGAATACCTATCCATAGATACCCCACACGCAGTGGCGTGCACTCCATACATGCAAAAAAGCTCTGCATACCCTGCGGTCCCAGACGATCAATACAAACTCGCCCCTAAATATAAATGATAATGTGAACTTTACTGTAACTCCCGTAAAATGAAAAATCCTAGTCAAAATGTCTTTGAGTTGGCTTCCCGTATATATTTAGTTACGCGCCATCTATGCTTAGCGGTGAACACTCGCATGAAGCACCGCAGCGCTCTGCAACTACGGCGTCCCGTGCGCAAAATCAGTACTAAGCCCTGCTTATTTTTCATACAAACAGTATTATATTACTCTATGATACAAAGCATCTCGTGAAGTCTCGTGTAGTACACAGCAAAAGTTTGTCTGTGTGCGTGAAAATGTATGCGTGTGTAGCGCTTGCAGAAGCTCAGCTTATAGTGCGACCCGTCCGAATTGAGAAGCGGTCAAAGTATCGCTTAGTTGTTGAATAGAGAGTCCACTTGTTTAGTCGAATTGACCATCATTGTTTCGAATGTAAAACCGATATAGCAGTTTTTACGACGAAGTTTTGTAGCACGAACATCTGAAGAAATATAGGCGCGTTGATTCGATTTAAAAAAATGTAATCAGTAAAAATACGTAAAGAATACAATATGAAATAATACGTAAATTAAATTAATTTTATTAATTAGCGCAAAGTAATCAATCTTTGGATATCATGGACCTATTAGGGTCGCGTTCCAAAACAGTGAGCATTTTCCTGACAGCAGAATATCTTTATATAACATCCATATAAATTGGAAAAAAATGTGTATACCCTGCCTAAAATCTCTGTGCACGCCACTCACGTATGGGTTTGATGAAAAACAAATTATTGAGTTTCAGTTCTAAGTATGGGGAACCATAAAATTTATTGTTTTTTTTTTCTATTTTTGTGTGATAATCTTAATACGGTTCACAGAATACATCTACTTACCAAGTTTCAACAGTATAGTTCTTATAGTTTCGGAAAAAAATGGCTGTGACATACGGACGGACAGACAGACAGACATGACGAATCCATAAGAGTTCTGTTTTTTGCCATTTGGGTACTGAACCCTAAAAAGGCTGGAGCGTAGATAAAGGTTCTTCATTGATGTCTATAGGTTATGTGGTCTAACTCAAAATAATTTGGCACACCTAAATGTAGCACTATAGCCTATGACAGCATCAGTCGTCGACCCGATAAATCATACAAGGCGCTGTTGCAGTCTGACTATGCCATTATAGCGTCTGCGGTTCAATCAAGATCAATTTACCTAGTCAATTGCTCTGTTATTGAAGTTCAAATTGGTTAAAAAGTATCAGGCTATAATTTGTAGAGCAGCTCGTGTCCTGTGTGGGAATAAGATTTATTTTTCTTTGAAGTTTTACCATTTTGACGGACAGGTGCTCATCGCACACAACCTCAGAAAAATAAGTAGGATGACGAAATAGTTTGTCACAAGTTAGGGATGTGTGATGTAAAGTCACAAAGTCAAAATCGTTTATTCATTGTTGGATATTAAAATCTCTTAATGACGTCAGCTAAACTACATCGCTTCACAAACAATGTGGCGCCATGGTGGGAAAAAAAGAAGCGACAATAAAAACAAAACACATAATCCCATTATTATCTTTGTAAATGCAATGAAGGCGTCAATATTTGCGGTCTTTGCACGCAACTCAACATGGTATGATAAGAAAATCTAAAGTTCTAATACCTGGCCGCATAGTTGGTTATATCTTAGCCGAAGCAGTCTTTTGCTACCAAGATTGCAGCCACAATCAAGATACGGGCCGTGGTAGTGACGGTATAGTAAACTGCAGATTGGAAAGACTTTGTATGTTATGTTCACTGACCTCTATATATACAAGATATATAGAGGTCAGTGGTTATGTTGTACCTCATAAGTGCCAGTTTCCGCTTTGAAGAAGTGTTCCCAGTACAGTTTCAATGTGTCTTCTTCCGCCATTGCCGCGCCTGCGAATTCGAAACGACCTGTTGACAAAATGACAAAAAAAAACATTTATTCATTATTTAATGTAATGACAGGCATACCTTACCTAACTTAACTATTATACAACGTTATTTTAGGGTTCCGTACCCCAAAAGAAAAAAACGGAACCCTTATAGGATCACTTTGATGTCCGTCTGTCTGTCAAGACCCTTTATCTCACGAACGGGTAAAGGTATCAGGTTGAAATTAATACCATATATTAGGATCCACGAACCACACAAGATCTGAAAATTTAAATTTTTTACAACGACGCAATCAAAAGATATGGCATTTTATGTCCTCATCTCCATACATTTATTCAAAAATGCAAAACCTACAGGGTACTTCCCGTTGACCTAAAATTATGAAATTTGGCAAGAAGCTAGGCCTCACAGTACAAATAATGGGAAAAGTCTAAAATCATTAAATATTACAATTTTTCTCACAACTAATGATAACCAATTGTGGTAAGCTCCCGTTTCAAGAACATTCATATAAGAGAGGGGTCAAGTTGGATGGTCGCTGAGGCGATTTTTGTTTTAGTTCTTTTTAAAAACGGGAACACTTACAAACTTGAAAATTGGTATGTTTATAGTGCATAAGCTATAAAATAACAACAAATAATAAAATTTGGTCAAGCGCGTGTCGGACTCAAAAAATCTAGCACATTAACCTACTGAAATTTCAACTAATACAATTATGTTTATGTGGTGGTACGGAACCCTCAGTGCGCGAGTCCGACTCGCACTTGGCCGGTTTTTTTTTATCAGCCCGGAAATATTAAGAGATGTTTCTGCCCATGAAATTGAACAACTTTTCTCAATGAGCACAGGTCGACATACGAAAAACAAATATCGACCTCTCATATTACTTACAAAATGTACTGTAAGGTGATGCAGTTTGTATGGGAAGTCGAATATTATATTGGGCAAGAATTTTACTCTTTAAATTTCTGGGGCAAAAAAAAATCCGGGGTAAAAGGAGGCATGTTAATCATCATCGTTGCATCCCGTAATAAGTTCACCGCTGGACACTTAGAATCATCGGAAGTTTAATAAAGAACACACGAATAACATATTCGTAACCAAAATACATGCACAAAAACCCCTTTTGTTGGCCTATCAAGTCAGTAATATCGACCTATTGCTTGTCCAAAAGCTCAAATAACGCGCCCCTCCACCGCTCCCCCCGTTCTAAAAGTTCTAAAAGGTGGTAAAAGGGTCGATATTTCTGACTCGATAGCCCAAACAGGTGTTTCTGTGCGTGCATTTTGGTTACGAATATGTGCTTCGTGTGATTGAAGAGAAATACCTTCTAGTTGTTGTTATTAAGCTTCTGATTATGCTAATGGAGTTTGTCTCGTTTTGTTCCGATATCTCTTGGAATCTTCTTTACAGTAGGTCATGCTCATAGCAACAAATCCCACAAATATTCCTACAATAGGGTGATATTGATATACCTAATCTAAAGTAAATAATATTACGTCGCAGGACTGACCTGACTGAATGAACGAGCGTATTTGTTTCTTATCTGCAAGACCAATGCCCTGTTTGTTTAAGAGAAGCGCCCTTGACAGACTTTATATAGAATATAACATAATTATTCAAAATTATAGTACAGTCAACGACAGCTCAAGCTTGACACTTGCAGTGCAACTCTAGCCCGTACGTTTATTGAAATAAGAACGGTACAAAGTCTAATGTATTAAGCTTGATGTGCTCCTGACTGTACATACACATCACGCTTCTTTCCCTGCTATGATCTTCCTTCGCTTCTTCTACTCTCGGGGGTGTTGGATACTTTTTAGGGATCCGTACCTCAAAAAGAAAAAAATGGAACCCTTATAAGACCACTTTGTTGTCCGTCTGTCTGTTTGCGTGTCTGTCAAGACCCTCTTTCTCACAAACGGATAAAGGTATCGAGTTGAAATTGACATCAAATATTAAAGTGTATGGATCCACAAAGCTGTGAAAATTTTATGCTTCAGACGTTCATGAACCAAACTAGAAGCTAGGTCTCCCAGCACAGCCCAAGTAAAGGGAAAAGTCTAAAATCATTAAATATTACTTTTCTTAAGGTGAGCTCCCGTTTCAAAGGGGTCTAATTAATTGGGTGGTCGCGGAATTTTAAAATCAATAGGCAAAAAAGCTTGTAGTATATCGTAGGGCCCAGTCCGACACGCACTTGGCCGATTTCTTTTTTGACCTGGTTTTTATATTTAGAAAGTTTGAATTTGATCTTGGAGCGTTCAATACAAATAATGAGGTAAGAGTGTGGGAAAATCAGCGGAACTAATTCAGGGCAAAAAAAAGGTTCATGTTTGGTGGAGGGGTTGACCCGTGTGGTGCCGGCAAAGAATAGTACCAACCCATCTCTAACCATGGGTGTCGTAAAAGGCGACTAAGGGTTTATAAACCGAAGGATGGGCAGCAGCGTGTATCGACCGATCCTACATACTGCGGTCACCAACAACCGCGGTCCATGGTACCGGCCGTAACGCTGACAAGCGTGGTGACTAAGGTACTTCCCATTCAGCAATAGCTGGAATTCTGGCGGGAGCTCCCTGTCCTGTAGTGGACGTTTTATAGGATGTTACTTATGATGAGGGTTGACCTTTTGAATGACGTCAAATAAACCCCTCCCGATTATAGGGCCCGCTAGTCGCAGGTAACACAAAACCGAAATTTTGGTTTGCCCTGAATTAGTTCCGCCGGTTGTCCTAATATGGCTTAATCTTCCTGAAAATAACTGTTTTGAATAGCAAGAACTACTCGCAAGATATTTATAAAATCTTGATGAAACATTTTTTGCCATACCTATCCAACTTTATCCTGATTACAGAAAGGCATTTTATCCATAAATCGGTATAAAAATAATAAGAAGTTTCAAACTTGTTGTGAACTAGTTCTATCTTCATCCTCATCTCTGTCTCCATTATTTAAAAAAAACAACCGGAGAACATAAAAACATACAAACTAATTTAATACAAACACAATTCCTCAAATGGAATAAATATACTTTCGCAAAGAATAACAGCACAGCATTCCAATAGCAAACACAAAGGCAAAGCTAATGAACAAATCGTAAATTATTTTCAGAGATAGTACGTAATTGAAGTAATTATCTTATTGTAGTATGATGAATTGTACAAGCAAGACGACTCAATGTTTGAAAATTCAGTCATTATCTAAAGTGGCAGTTTAAGCACTTATAAACATAGTAATAGAAGTCACAGAAGTACACCATATTTAGGGTTCCGTACCAAGTGACCCTATCACTACGCCTTTTTTTATGTCACAAGTGGGCAAGCGAGCAGGTGGGCCACCTGGTGGTAAGTGGTCACCACCGCCCATAGCACCCACTGTCTTATTAGTGAAATAAATTGACACTAATAAGACAGCAAAGCGCGTTACCCACCCTGAGAACTTAGATGGTATGTCTCGTGTGCCGGTAATTTCACTGGCTCCCTTACCCTTCAAACCGAAACACAGCAGTGCAAACACTGCTGCTTTACGGCAGAAAAAGGCAAAGGGGTGGTACTTCTCCAGACGGACTTCGCACAAAAGCCCTACCGCCTACATAAAGCGTACGCGTTTAATTGTCTGATTGACTTTAAACTGCTGTATCTTTACCGCAATAATTTTTGGAAGAGCGCAATCTGGTTAAAAGCGCCACGCGCGAAGTACTAAATCTATGCGGGAGACCTATTAAACAATTTTTTTAATTTTTATAGGCGCGCCATTGACAGCTTGATGCGTTTGTAGTCTGTGGCTGCAAGGAGGTATCATTGCAATAATGGAAAACTCAGCAAACAAAAGTTGTAGTTACATAATTTTATTAGTTTTGTAATGAAATAAGTGATAAAATCGTTTACAATTTGCCTTCGAGTGTTTTTAAAGCAGCTATAGGAACTTCGCTTAGCAGTTATCACCGGAAAAAGAGACAAACATTAAGGTTTGTTTTTGAACACATTATTTTAGGGTTCACGATATGAGAGTAGATAAAGTTGTGTATGCAACTCCACATAATTAGGTATAAAACACTCGTGTCTTCTATTATGGAACTTGGCTCGCTACGCTCGCCTGCGTCCCATAAACCGACACTCAAATTTTATACCCCTCATTATGTACCGTTGCATAAACTACTATTAACTACATGCTGTAAAGGGCCAGATTGATCTATATTAAATGCACAATGTCTTAAAGGTACTTAATTGGATAAGGATTAATGCTGTATTGCTCAAAATCGCTTCATAATAAGCCAGTATTTCTCGAAGGATAAAAAATTGTTATTGTGGGTTATCCCTAAGAGATAGTCATATCCATCGCGGACTTTTTTGTAGACATTTTGAAGGTGTACAAAACATTATATGTAATACATTATTTTGATCTATCTCGCAGGGTTCAGCCAGCGTTTGCAATGTAAGCGCAAAAAATATGTTTATTTACGACATCACATTAGAAATCTCTAAAATTGTCAGTATTTCTCTACTATATTATGCATGTACTCGTATTATACATTAAAACCTTCCTCTTGAATCACTCTATCTATTAAAAAAACTGCATCAAAATCCGTTGCGTAGTTTTAAAGATCTAAGCATACATAGGGACAGACAGACAGACAGCGGGGAGCGACCTTGTTTTATAATATGTAGTAATTTGTCAATTCAATATGCACATACATTAAACATAAAATCAAATCAAATCAAACGTAAAATAAAATTTCTGAAATAATAGTTATAAAATTAAACAATACAATTCAATACTTTTCATTTTCAATTCTTAAAATTAGTAAATTCCTTAACACTATAGACACATTTACTAAGCAACCACTGCATCAGTCTTGTTTTAAAGGATGTAGATATAGATAAAGCTGATTTATTTCATTTTGAATTATTTCTTATCTTTACCTAGAACCCCCCCTGGGAGGTTTTTACGTTGTGCCAATTATACGTACCTAGTCGAAAAAAAATATTAGCCATCTAGTGCTAAATAGCGGTTAACAACATAAGCACACCCCAGATTCCACTAGGTTCTATTCTAGGGCTCCACTTGGTTCTAATACTCATTACTAGGTGGCGGTGGCATCGCGTAACGTCCCCCGCACCCCCGCTTGCCAGCTTCACCTGATTCTATATAGAAAACAAGAACGGGCAACTCTACTTTGTTTCTGCTCTGTGAGATGACCAAACAAATAACAAAAACAAAGAAAAGTTAAAGCCGGTTAAGGGCGAGTCCGACACACGCGTATTTGATACACTTCTGTGCGTCCCTGCCTAAGACGCTGGTCTAATCTAAGCGGTGCGATGCGGATGCGCGCAACCGGCACGCCGCCTGTCACTTCTGTTTCATACAAAATGTATAGAAGCGACGCGGCGTCGTTCTAATCCAGGCAGTGCGGCTATAGAACGACGCCGCGTCGCTTCTATACATTTTGTATGAAACAGAAGTGACAGGCGGCGTGCCGGTTGCGCGCATCCGCATCGCACCGCTTAGATTAGACCAGCGCCTTAGTTGTGCTACGGAACGGAACCCTCGGTACGCGAGTCCGACTCGCACCCAAAAGACCCCTAAAGGTCGGATAGACCCTGGCACCCTTTCGATCGGTTAGAGAGTAGTATATTCCTTGCTTTGGATACGGAACCCTAAGAAACGAGCGTCGACTTTAAAGTAGGTAGTTGAAACACTTAGTACTCGTATACAGTGTGAATTTGAAAACATTCGACTTTTGAGATTATGTTCAGACCACGAAACTGAGCAACTTTCCCCAAGGAACATAGGTCGTTAGACGTAAAAAATTCGATCTCCCATACAAAATGTATGGTCAGCTGGCTGACTTTACTATGAAAGGGTATAATTTTTTTTCGTACGATTACTTATGTTCCTAGGCGAAAATTGTTCAGTTTCGCGGTCTGAACTCAATCTCAAAATTTGGCGAATGTTTTCAAGTTCACCCTGTAGTTTGTTGAACAGTCGCTGCTTTATTTTGCAGAGGGAAACTTAAGCATTTGCGAACGGAAATAACTTATTAAGTAGGAATGAATAGATTCAGATTGTATAATAGTTATTTTCGATACAAGTGCGGAAAGGAAGAAACATTCATTTCAGGGGGACACGAAGGAACTTACCTTAGCACATTTTTACACCATTCGTTTGCACCTCATTTACACAACCACAGGGACAGTCTGTATTAATTCGTCACTTTACTAGTTTAAAATAAAAAAAAAACACTACGGTAAGTTTTAAATTTTAAATTAGTAGTAAATAGTCGCGTCTGAACGCCGAGGCACGTCGGCGAATACTACAATGTCTATACTATCGTGCCCTATCGCCGTGTTTGCAGGGAAGCCGTATAAACGTGGTATAAACGACGCCCACTGAACACTTATTGGATATTGCATGTCGTGTTATGTATGAGCCATGCACTAAATACAACAAAACTTGTTTAAGACGATTTCTTATGCCAAATACAGGGTGGTCATTTGATTGTGTTCCATAGCTCAGGGGCGGGATCAATATCAGTAACTGAAAAACTTCTCCCAAGGAACATGGTCCAAAAAACGAATATCAATTTGTGACCTCCAATAGAAACTGCATCAGCACATTTTGTATGGAAGGTCAAATTTGGTTTTTCGTATTTCGACCTATGTTCCTTGGGAAAAGTTGTTCAGTTACTGATACTGATCCCTTCCCTGAGCTATGGCATGCAATCAAATTAACACCCGGTATAATAGAGTAGTTTAAAATTAACTTGCAGTTCAAAAGCTACAGCGTATACTGCTACCTGTAGGTGGTGGGTTCTACTGTTATGTAGGTACATACAACTTCTTTTTGTGTATGTAAAGTTATTAAAGACACAACATCTTAATCTTAGGTGGAAGCATAAACATGAAATATTATGTGATTGTTTGTGAATAAATAATGATATTATTACCTACAAACCAATAATAGACATAACAAACAGATTCCCTCGAACCACCTTTGCGCAGATCTAATTAAAACTATAAGTTAGTACCTAGACTTAGTAGGTCGTACCTTACCCCATTTGCCATGCACTGGGAGTTTCTCTCTGTACTTTTGATAACATTTATTTAACATTTTTTTTTCCTAATAGTGTTAGTGACTGAAATCTCAAACAATATACAGGGTGTTAATTTGATTGCATGTCATAGCTCAATGGCGGGATCAGTATCAGCAACTGAACAACTTTTCCCAAGGAACATAGGTTGAAATACGAAAATCAATCTTTAACCTCCCATAGAAACTACGTCAGCTGATAGCGCATTTTGTATGGAAGGTCAAATTTGGTTTTTCATATTTAGGCCTATGTTCCTTGGAAAAAGTCGTTCAGTTACTAATACTGATCCCACCCCTGAACTATGGAGCGGCATCAAATTAACACCCTAAATAAAAATAAAAATCAATAAAATTTAAAAGTGTTATACAATAAAAGTTATTGATGTTGTTGTTGGCAAATATCTACAGGTGTTAAAAGACTAAAAACGGAAACTGGATCCAGACTGTGAAATAAACAACTTTTCCCACAAAGCAAGTTATTAGTTCTCTTAGAAACTGCATCAACATAAAAGCAAAACAGTTGGGAATTTCTAATATCTTAGAAAGTTGCACCCATTACTGTCATCAGGACATAATGTAGTATTACAGTAATCTTATAACATTGGTCAAATATATTTTTTGTTATTACAGGAAAAACTGTTTAATCCGTCTATCTTAGAGTTACTTAAATTAGAGGTTCCTAATAGCAGACTTGAAATGGAGACAGCTCGTGAAGGCCCTTTGCACCAGCGGGGTGCCCTACGATAACAACAACAACAATAGCAGACTTTGGCGGACGCAGAGAATGCGGCTACTGCAGGTTCCATATTGCCCAACAATCTCTGAAGTTTTCCCCGGTATCTAAGCCAATAGGAATTATTAAAGGGATATCTGATAAAATTTATATTTTTTGTTGTACATTGTCGGAATTCGAAAAGGTTTCTTTAGATTATTTATGCTATAGATATGGCCTAAGATTGTTGATTGGGATTACCTGTAGTTGATTGTAAATAAATAAATAAATATATTGTAAATAAATAAATATACCCAATAAGATTGTTTTCAATCTGTTCTATATTTACTTATATTAATACTTTTTTAGGGTTCCGATACCAAAATGGTAAAAAAAGGAACCCTTATGGTGCGACTTTGTCTGTCTGTCTGTCCGTCTGTCTGCCTGTCTGTCTGTCACACCTCTGTATCTCAGCAACCACTCATGCTATCGACTTGAAATTTGGAATAGTTTTAGGATATAGTTGCTCAACTTAATTGCACATGAAAGAATTTTGAAAAAATTATGATTATTAATGTAAAGGGGGCCAAAATAGGGGGGACCAAATTTCATATTGTCGCTACTAGGTCGAGTGGGGTATCATATGAAAGGGCTTTACTTGTACATTTTGAAATATATTTTTGTATTTTTTTACGTCTCTTAGTTTTCAAGTTATGATGAAAAATGTCTAAAAAAAATACCATTCCCCCCCCCCCCCCCCCCTTATCTCCGAAGTTTGTGAAAGGAAAAAATCAGAATTAATTACAGTTGACAGAAGTTTATGTAAACATTACAGCAAAAATAAAAGGATCTTTCTAAGTTGCACAGTTTTTTGGAAATCTGCAAATAACCATTACAAACAAATTTAGTTTTGCGGTCCTAAAAATGGACTTTCTTGCTTCCAAAAATACAAAAAGTATATCGGAACCCTCGGCGCGCGAGTCCAACTCGCACTTGACCGGTTTTTTTTTTGTTATTGGAAACTCAAATGGATTCCTCAGATGTAACATTTTGTATTAAAAAAAATATTGTTCCCTGGGTTACATTGTGTGTTTTCAAAGAATCCACAATTTTAGTTTTTAGTAGCATTTTGATGAACTGATAGAGAAAATGTCAACAAAAAGAAAAAAAATTCTCTAATCCTATTGATTTAGCAGATATAGCATGAGAGATAAACAAAATGGTTGAAATTGTGCCTGCTTATACCACTTTATTAAATATCAAATGGTTATTTACTATGCAAGAAATTAAATGCATCACCAGCCTTCTTCTGGTTGGAGTCGACGCTCTGAATTGTCCCTGCGTGCCATGATTTGTTACCCTCAGAACACATAACTTTTAGTATGTTTTATAATAGTACTTATCTTCATTATAGTAGATTCTACATAGAAGTTTGAGACAAGTGTGGAAGAGCTTCTGTAACTACTAGTAATTTTGTTTCGATCATCCCCCAACCCTCTCCACTACTACATGGTAGTTAAATTTTATTAGACACTAGCGGTCCGCCCCGGCTTCGCACGGGTACAGGTTATTTTTGCGTCGGAGGTTATTAAGAAACCGGCCTAGTGCGAGTCGAACTCGCGCCTTAAGGGTTCAGTACCAATCTACCATATGATTAACTAAAACCTTTCGCTCTCTGACTTTAAAAACTCCGCGACCATCAAACTTGACCCCTCTTTTATAGAAAAGTTTTTGTAACGGGAGCTCACCTTAATTGGTTATTATTAGTTGTGATTTTTTTTTAATATTTAATGATTTTAGACCTTTCTCTGTATTTGTACTGTGAGACCTAGCTTCGTGCCAAATTTCATAATTTTAGGTCAACGTGAAGTACCCTCTGGTTTTTGCTTTAGTGCATAAATGTATGGAGATGAGGATATAAAAAAGCCATAACTTTTGATTACGTCGTTGTAAAAAAAATAAATTTTTAAATCATGTGTGGTTTATGGACCTTAATATTTGTTATCAATTTCAACCTGATACCTTTACCCGTTCGTGAAAAAAAGGGTCTTGAAAAGACGGACAACAAAGTGATCCTATGAGGGTTCCGTTCTTTTTATTTTCTTTTTATAAAGAAAATTTGGATGTTATTTTTAATTTTAATGTTTAGGGCCTGAAGCAATAGACAAGGCTAGATTTCTCATCACATTAGATATACATACACTCTTAGATGCTCCTACCCCGTGAGGCGTGATGATACACTCATTTCCACATACAGGAACCATTAGCCAATTTTACCTACTATAGATAAAACCATTAGAGTCACTTACAGCGCCGTTTCTTAAATTTCAATTTTGATAATTATTACACTCATGATAACTTTTGAATGGTACGTCCGATTTCAATAATTCAAAAAGTAATTTACAGGTACTGATATAACCTTGAATAAAAAGTTATTTATTTGGATAAGAATTAATACCAAGTTTATTTTTTAAGTGTATTTTTGTTTTGTATTTTATTTTTATTTATTTTTGTTTTACTATTATTATATTATATTATTTTATTATTTATACAAGACCAACATATTTATGTAGTAAAAATAGTTAACATTGTATTTTATGCAATTTTAACATTATATTTACTTTGCCTGGTAATTCAAGTGTGAATGTTCCATCTTATTTTATTTTTATTAAAAAGTCTTACCTCTGCTCTCATAACATGTATTTAAAATAGTGGATACCTGTAATTGGCTATTGATTGTTATTTAAGAAATTAATTATAAGATACACTATAAAAACGCTGTTGGTATCCTAAATAAAGAAAATAAATAAAATAAAAAAATTTAAAGTTCAATATTTTCTTTCCATAAAACCATCATAAAACCCACAAATTACTGCCTAGAGTATATATAACAAGGCGTAATTCGTAATTCGGCCTAGGCGAACGTACCAGGACCAAATTCAGGATGTTCTGAATAAAGGCCAGGTTAAAAGTACCCTAAACCGACGAGCATGTATGAAAGGATTGATGAAAGTACAGGAAGCAAGGGAAGTATGTCAAGATCGTAGCAGGTGGAGGACTGTGGTCTCTGCCTACCCCAACGGGAAAGAGGCGTGATGTTCTGTATGTATGTATGTAATTCGTTTCTGGCACTCGCCGGCCGCTACCGCGGCACGCTCGCTCCGCTCGCTCGGCTCGTGCGTTGTGGTCGCAGGACAACCTAACCCAACCTAAGGTTAGGTTGGGTTTTCCTTACCTAACGAACCTGTAAGCCACCAGGGGTGATCTGAACCCATTTACAACCCGCCCACGGCGTTTTAAATTTACTCAGTCAACATAACCTCAAAATTAGCCTACTCGGTGGGTCATAATGTATGGAACTTACGATTTTCAATATTTTTTTTCTCAGAAACTAGAAATTTCCGCAGGTTGAAACTTTGCAGGTGGGCTAGGTATGGTAAGACCTTTCCCCAAAAAAAAATAAGCTTTTAATTCGACGGTCCATAATCTAGAGTTTAGCCCGGAACCCTAACTTTTTTGAAAATATTTTATAGCCTATGTTCATCAGGGATAATGTAAAAATCTAATGGTGAAAGAATTTTTTAAATCGGTCCAGTAGTTTCGGAGCCTATTTGATGCAAGCAAACAATCACTTTCCTCTTTATAATATTAGTGACAGTTTCGAAAAAACCAGCAACAAACGACACAATAATTCATCTTAATAATGTCCCAATAGAATCGGTGAAACAATTCAGATATTTAGGCAGTTTAATTACTAATGACTCCAGATGCACTCCTGAAGTTGTTTCTAGAATTGCAATGGCCAAAGCAGCTTTTAACAACAAAAAACACCTTTTAAAAGCTAAAATCTCTAGAAGTGTTCGGAAACGACTGATAAAAGTGTACGTCTGGAGCATTGCATTATATGGTTGTGACACGTGGACTCTAACACAAAGAGATAGAGAGAGGTTAGAAGCGTTTGAGATGTGGTGTTGGAGGAGAATGGAAGGGATCAGTTGGACAGAGAAAAAGACAAACGAGGAAGTTCTAGATTTGGTTAAAGAGAAGAGAAATTTGCTGAGAACCATCGAAAATAGAAGAGGGACGATGGTCGGACACCTGATAAGACATGACACTTTCATAAAGAATATTATTGAAGGAAAAGTAGAGGGCAGAAGAGGAAGAGGAAGACCAAGACGCACTTATTTTGACCAGATAAAAGAGAGGGTAAACGTCGAGTCTTATCAGGATGTCAAATCATTGGCAGAGGACAGAGAGAAATGGAGATTGCTCCACCGACAAGAGCGCGGCTCTTAAATATGAGAAGAAGTGTAGAAGATAGTCTTCACAAGAAGCAGTTATAGTCAATTCACTTTTTAAAAATATATGGCAATCAGCCGTTATAAGAGGCAACAGGTTCTTCAAGAAAATTAAATAACTTTATCACATACTAAAAGCCGGTAGTAAAACATATTTATTCTGATAAATCCGATGAAATAATTAGTAGGTCAAGCACTTGTTAAGGTTTTTTTATTAACTATATTTTACTGCAGTATGGAGAGTTGCATTGTATGACAATCAAATATCAATCTTAAGCCTAGCTCTAGGTGTGTACGTTCTATCTTTTTTTACATAAATAAATATTAATAACTAAATACCTACTCAGTATTAGTACAAACTTTGATAAACTTACATCTACTCCCTTCCCAAGTTCTTGCTTGGTTATCCTTTTACGGACGATTTTAGCAACAATAGGATATTAGTGTTTATTCACGATAAGCACAAATAATATTTAAATTGTTGAATTTAGCACGGAAAATCTTATTTAACCTCCACTGAAACACAAACAACACAACTAAACCACAACTAAACTAACCTAAGTAGCAGGGTTGCCAGATCTTAGCCAACTCAATTCGCCAAATTTTGACTGCAGAGTAGCCTAAATCGCCTAAATTAATTTTTAAGTCAAATAGCCTGATTCGCCCAATATTTTGAGCTAAGTAGCCTAAATGTAGCCCAAATAAAAGTAAAATCTTGAAAAATAATGCATAAAAATCCTCTAAAACAAAACATTTGAATTAAAAATTGAACTTAAAAAATTTTTGGACGTCCCGAAAGTGCTAATAGCTACTTTTTGCCTCGGGAAACCATCTCATTCCCATGGGAATACACTCTTTATCATAGCCATACGTCACTTCTATTGATATGGTTTTCAAACTCCTGAACGTGACTCCTCAGCTATTGACTTCATAGGCTACTTTTTACCTCGGGAAAACATCTCATTCCCATGGGAAAAAAGTAAAAGGAGGAGCTATATTATTACTTTTTTCCCATGGGAATGAGATGTTTTCCCGAGGTAAAAAGTAGCCTATGAAGTCAATAGCTGAGGAGTCACGTTCAGGAGTTTGAAAACCATATCAATAGAAGTGACGTATGGCTATGATAAAGAGTGTATTCCCATGGGAATGAGATGGTTTCCCGAGGCAAAAAGTAGCTATTAGCACTTTCGGGACGTTCAACTATCACCATGCAAAAAATCATGTCAATTCGTTGCTCCGCTTTAACGTGAAAGAAGGAAAAACAGACACACTTTCGCATTTATAATATTACTAGCGGCCCGCCCCGGCTTCGCACGGGTACTAATCTACGGATAGATTGGTGCCTTTTATTAAGTTATTATGACGTAGTCTTCAACTTGCTACACAATTTTTAAAACATTCTAAAATATTTCGTTGTACACAACATTTATAACTGCTTCAGGATTAGGTGCAAAAATGAACATATTGAGTTTTGATGTTACACGTGACAGGGCCCCATACAATTGCCTGTGTGAAAGACAAGAGCATCTAAGAAAATTAAAAACTTCTTGTTAACCAATCAGCCTTTTAAGTACACCGTCTCCCGAACTATCCTCAAATTACAAATAATCTACACGTGCGTCTACAGTACCTTTTAACAATAAGGATACAAGATTGATTTTTGAATGCTCTAACAGCAACATGTAGAGTTGCACAGAACGGCAACGTCGCACTTTACATCATGCATTCAAAATTTTCGGCGGGAAAATGATATTTGTTTCTAGCACCGAAACCGTAAGACCTAAGGACTCACTTTTCTTGGTGCTTATTGCATCAAATATGCACTCTCTATTGGTATATCGCTTAGCATTCTACGTGCAATACTTTTTGAGTTACAGCATGGGCTTGCTGGCGAGACGTCTCCCCAGCAAGCCCATGAAAAAATACAAATATCTCAAAAGTTAGTGGAGCTAGGATTTTGAAATATTTGCTACCTACTGTTCCGAGTAGGTAGTAAATATTAAGCTTTGTTTCATCTTCCTACCTACTATATGTTCCGAGATATCACATGGGCTGGCTTGGAAAACGTCTCTCCAGCCACCTATAATTATTGATGAAGTGCTCCTACCATATGGAAATTTTCGATTCGGCTTTTTTACAATCAATTGCACTAGACATGCAGTAAATGTGGAACTATTTTGCTTTTATGTAATCTTCGTAGTTTTCCCTGTATAGAATGGGCTGGCTGACGAGACGTCTCTACAGCCACCCAAAGTTTTCAGCTCGTAGTGTCGTCAGTTTTGATGCACTGAATCTGACACTTTACTGATGGAATGAACCAATTTCCACTAAATTTTGGTGTATGCCACTTGGCTATATCTCGCACGGGCTTGCTGGGAAGACGGACACTCACAGGTAGACATAATTTACACCGACTACAGTAAATGTTTTGATCGAATTGATCACTCGGTGCTCTTAAGTAAACTATTACAAGCGGGGATCCACGGGGATCTATTTCGATGGTTTTCGTCTTATATCTCTAACCGTAGTCAGGCTGTAGTGCTAAGAGGCCACACGTCTACTTGGTTACCTATACCATCAGGAGTTCCTCAAGGACCTCTTTTATTTACGATCTTCATCAACGATATCCAAAACTGTTTTCTAAATTCTAAAATATTGATTTTCGCGGATGATATGAAGATCTTAAAGGCTATTAATAGCATCGAAGATGCTATTGCTTTACAGGGCGACTTATTGCGTTTTCAAAACTATTGTATATCAAATAAATTAGACATAAATATATCGAAATGTTTCTATATGTCGTTCTCACGTAAAACTAACCCAATACATTTCAAATACTCAATGAATAATGTATATATTTCTAAGGTAGATTCGATTAGAGACTTAGGAGTCATTTTTGACACTAAACTTGTTTTTGACGCTCATATTGAGCACAGTGTGTGTTAATAAAGCCTCCAAGGCGCTAGGATTCTTATTGCGACTTTCGGCTCCCTTTCGTAATGTCAAAACTTTGAAAATACTATATTGTGCCTATGTACGCAGCCATCTTGAGTATGCTTCACCTGTGTGGAACCCCCTGTACCAGAAACACATTTCTAGGATCAAGGGTGTTCAAAAGAAATTCCTCCGCTTTCTAGATTTTAAAGCTAAACAACGATCAGTTGATTATAACCACAGATGTAGACGTTACCATTTTTTACCACTGAATATAAGGCGTAATATAAGCGACATATGTTACTTTTCTAGCATTGTAAAGGAATTAATGGATAGCCCAGAATTATTGTCTAAAGTATACCTGCGTACTAATTTGTTAAATTTTAGAGAGCGTTCAGTCCTTGACGTACCATTTGCTAGAACGAATTACAGAGCAAACTCGTTTTTTGTAAGAGTCTGTAGGGAAATTAAGAATATACCAGCAACTATAGATATATTTACAACCAGCAACTCAAATATCAAACGACAGCTTACCAAGGTACTCATTGATAATCTGTAAATTTACTAATAGGTTATTTTACTTTAGTGGAATCCAGCTTTTTTTGTTAAATCAGGCTTTTAGATACTTTCTAAGTTTATTGATTGAGTAACTTAATGACTCAATTAATTTTATACTGGTGAAAATTTGTAATTGGCGTAGTTCTTTTAAAAATTATTATATAAAACATTATTGGCTGTAAATTTTCCAAATAAAATAAATTAATTAATTTATACAAATTTTGAATATCCTAACTTCAAAGCTGACGGACTTTCATACAAACTTTCATCCCCTATTTTACCCTCTTTGGGGTGGAATTTTGTAAAACCCTTTCTTAATGCACCCCTTGGCCTCATAAGGAACCTACATGCCAAATTTGGAATCTCTAGACCCAGCGGTTTGGGCTGTGCGTTGATATGGTAGTCAGTCAGTCAGTCACCTTCTTCTTTTATATAGATATAGTATAGTATGGAAGTATGGACTAGTATGGACAAGTAGAAAAGGTACAAAGGCCCCACAAATTCCTAATAAAAAAAATTGTAAGTATTGGTTTAATAAAAATAAAATTGTTGTTTATTTCCATAAAAGTTACAAAATAATATTGACACTCTGCTTCCTGACCTAGGTGAAAACCTGCTTTACAGGGAACACTGTATCTCCTAACAAATATACCCATTATGAAAAAATTAAACAAGAAAATTAAAAAGAACTAAAATTTTTGAGACATATCCAAAGAAAAAACCGGTCAAGTGCGAGTCGGACTCGCGCGCCGAGGGTTCCGATATACCTATAGTATTTTTGAAAGCAATTATGTCCATTTTTAGGACCGCAGAAGTAAATTTGTTTGTCAAGGTTTTTTGCAGATTTTAAAAAACTGTGCAACTTATAAAGATCGTTTTATTTTTGCTGTAATATTTACATGTATTTCTATCGACTGTAATTAATTCAGATTTTTTCTTTCACAAACTTCGGAGATGAGGGGGAATGGTATTTTTTTTGACATTTTTCATCATAACTTGAAAACTAAGAGTCGTAAAAAAAATAAAAAATAAATTAGAGCATACATTTATAGCTTCGGGGAATTTCTTAATAGTAAATTGGCAGTATAAGTACTTATGTACCTATCTTTTTTAATATTTAATTAACTTTGTTTTGAATTTTCGTGATAGTTTGTTGTTATGACATTTTATTTCTACATTATTGACATTTTTAATTTGTATTATTATATAAAATTTTCTTTTAATGTTAATTTTTACAATGTGATGATTTGTTTTTTTTTTGACATGTAATAACAATAATTATTACCAAATAAATGAATATGAATAAACTAAAGCTAAACAAAACATGGAAGTTACAAAAAGTTTCAGCAGATATTTAAAAGTGTCGAAGGCGGATTAAAAGTTTAACTCTGGCAATGACTTCTATCTAGTGTCTGTCAGTTAGTTTTTTTAATTATTTACCCAGGCAAAAGAAATATCTATTCGGTCTACTTTTGTACTATCCTCATTAAAAACAATAAGGATTTCAAACACCCACCACGTTTTTTTATAATTCTGAAATTCCTTGAATATTTTTGAGATGTGATTGATATTGATTTGATTGATACCCACATAATCACATAATAATGAGTGCTTTCTTCACAAACTACCTGTACCTGTCAAAAAAACCTAACCTAACCTTAAACTTTATTTTGTTTTGACCAAAATTTGTCCCGCCACCGTTGGTCCCGCACCTTCGAGCAATATGCGTTTAACTTTGCGTCTGCTCAGCAATAGACACCCTTCGTTTATTGCTCGAACGGTGTTTGTGAGAGACAACGACGTCGACGGCGCCTGTCGGATAGTAAACAGAATCATTGGCAAAGAGGGCATTTTGGAGCAATATCGGCTCACCAGGTTCTACGAAAAACCTTTCCAGGCAAGTTATGGCTTATAATTAACTCATACATTCATTTCACTAGTGGCAAATTCAAATTTTTTTTATGTATGATAAGTAAGCATTTGACTTCATCTGCATCATGCAGGAAGGCCGGTATTTCACTGGGACGGCATGGTGGCGCGACTGTTGTCCGTTACTAGACACCAGAATCGCTACACCCTGTGGCCACAGTATTAAGGGCTATATTTCAGTGGGAGTGGTAGCGTGGCCGCAGGGTGTAGCGATTTTGGTGTCTAGTTACGGACACCAGTGGCGCAACCAGTCGCTCTACCAGTGTCCCAGTGAAATACCGGCCTAAAGAGATGTCTAATCAGTTACACAAGGCACACGTTCATAATAACCACTGTTGAAACTTTAGACTTACATACAAACAACTACCCAGTCAGAAGTATCCACTTTGTTTACTAAACACCATTCATTAAATCAACTTTTCAGTAAACAGCTCTCTCCTTCCAGACTCGAAGACGGGTAAATCATCAAAAGTGCAAGGCCATCTATAATGAAGACATGGAAAGGAAGATCCAGTTTATTCTTCGCAAGAACAGACATGAACCTTTCCCTGGTTGTCATTAATAGGACACACTTTATTTAATTTACCTTTAGATATGAAATGTAAATAAAAAATTTAATTACTTTAAAAAATTTTTTTATTTAAAGTTTGCTTATCATAATAATACACATTTTAGCAAAATATTTACAAGAGTAGATACATAATACAACAGTATTGTCGCAAGTTAACTCAGATGTTAAGGGGCTATCTCCCATCTACTAGCGCCCTCAGTGGGGACCGTAGTTTATTTAGAACCTATAAATTCTGTAAAATATAGTTCAATGTAGTTAGATACAAAAAGTGTGAAAATTGACAATTAGCAGTTATTGTATCTGTAACTGCAGTGAACTTTATTCTACAGAGTAAATAGGTTCTAAATAAACTACCTTTACTTCAATTTGTCTTTCCGGATTTCGGATAAGTTTTGTATTTAGCTAGTAATATTTTTTTAACTGATGAGGGCGCTAGTGGACAGTAGTTATCCCAGCCTAATTTACCTTGATCCAACCAGCAAACGGCACAGTGATTTTCGGGTTGGATTGAAATAAACCAGCCTTTAGTCTTTGTAAACATATATGAAAGCTAGAATTAGAGTGACTAGGCATTTGCTTTGGCATGGGCAGTGGTCAGACACGAGAGGGGCGGGAGGTCACGAGTAGGCGAGGCACGCGTCCCGTCGCCGCACGTAGAAATGATACCGGTAGCAGCGGCGACAAGTCTTGATGCCACAACGGTAGCTGAGCCCACCTTGAGGCTTGCCCTTGCAGTATTTTAGGCCACAGGGGTACCAGTTTACACACACCTGTAATTAAACATAAGTGAGTTATTCAGCTTTTTGCAATCTTTTAATTGTTCTGGTTACAATAAATAAATCTGAATATAAATAAAATCCCTGGTTGACTGTGTCCTTGATACGGCCGTTAGTTTTATGTGGATACGATATATGTATATTTTTTATAATATGTTTATAGTTTGACCGCAAACGTTGTCCCGCGCCTTAGGTATGCGCAGGAAGGTGGGCCTACGCCCATTCACCTCCCCCTCATCCAAAGCTCAATGTAGTACCAATTATTGGCGCCAGAGGGCCTATATCCACTTTACACAAAATGACGCACCAATCGAAAGCATAGACGTTCCACGTTAAAAATATCAGACACACTAATAAACTAGGGGTAAAATGTTGGAGTCTCGGAAGGCTTTCCCTTTCTATATTATAGCTGCATCCCTCCGAGGCGCGAACATTTGCCCCAATCCTGCTGGGGAGCGCCACTTCCTTGCACCCTAACCCGGCGGGTTTGGGTGCAAGGTTCGCCTTGTTAGATCTGCTACTAACCTTTTTTGTATTTAATTTCTATGTTAACTTTCTTTTTCTCAATTTAATTAATGTTTTGTATTTTAAATGACTTATTTTATTTTGTTCGCTGGAATTTTGCATACCTATTCAGGTGAAATAGTGTCGGATATACACTTCTATGACCAACATATTATGTAACAAAATGTACCACAAATTTTAGCAAATAAATGATTTGATTTGTAAATGTTATTTTGTACAGGGTGTTTGGTATAATATTTTATTTATTTATTATTATTAAAATAGACCATACATTAACAGCTTAAGCTGTCTGCAAACCTCTAGGGTGGGTGCCCTACCCAAACTGGACAACTTTCCCTAAGGAACATAGCTCAAAATAAAAACAAACATTTCAACGTCGTCCTATAGAAACTGCATTAGCTGATAGCGTTTTTTGTATAAGAGGAAAAAAAAAATTGTTCTATTTTTATCGGTGGCTTTGACCTATTTTTATCGCTGGCGCTTTTGACCTATTTTTATCGGTGGCTTTTGTGCAAAGTACATTTGGGGCAGTACCACCCCCTTGCTTTTTTCTGCCGTAAAGCAGCAGTGGTGACCATTTACCACCAGGTGGCCCACCTGCTCGTTTGCCCACTTGTGACATAAAAAAAATGTTCCTCAGGGAATGTTGTTCAGTTTCATGTGTTTAGCAACCACCCGAGAGGTTTGCAGAAGCACTCCATTTGTAGTATACTAGCTGTTACCCGCGACTTCGTCCGCGTGGACTTTATACAAAAACAGAACTCGAACTTAACTGAAACATATTTGCGGAACGCTTTTCCTTCTTGATCCCTACGTAAAAGATGCATTTGTACTTATCTAAGTTGAATACTATCTTACTACAAATTTAATTATCTTTTGATTTTATTCAACTGGTAGGTAGTGCGGAATTTTCATTATCAATCGTTACAGGCGAATTTAAAAAAGAAAGAAGAAGATTTCATTTAGAAATAAGTGGTGCGGAATAATTTTTCTTAATTTAAATTTTCTTAATGTATTTTCTTGTGTACAATAAACTGAATAAAGAAGGCAATAAAGGGAATGAATGGGTAGTGAGGAGGTATTCATAAAAGTCAAAAAAGTCCCTATTCCTCCCTATCTATCCCCCCCCCTCCACATCCCCCTTCCCCCTCCCCTCCCTCTTTCCCTCCTTCTTCTCATCCCCCTCCCTCTTCCTTTCTCTCTCCCTCGCCTCTTCCCCCTTCACCCTCCCTCTCCCTCCCCACCTCCCTTTCCCCCTCCCTCTTTCCTTCCCCCTCCCTACGCCTCCATCCCTCACCCACCTTCTACCTCCCTCCCTACCCCTCCCTCTTCCCCCCTTCTCCCTCTTCATCTCCAACCCTTTTCCTCCTCCATCTCCCCCCTCTCCCCCATTACTCTCCCTTTTCCCCTTAATCCCCCCTCCCTCTTCCTCCCTTCACCCTCTCTAGTAACCCCCCCCCCCACCCCCCACCCCATCCTCTCCCTTTCCCCCCCCTATCCCCCCTCTCCCCCTTCCCTTACCCCGTCCCCCCTCCCCCTCTTACCTCCCTCTTCCACTCCCCCTGCCTCTCCCAATCCCCCTCCCCTTCCTCTTCCCCCCTCCCTCCCCCTTCCTCCCTACCCTTCCCGCCCCCTTTCTATCCCTCTCCCCTTCCCCTCCCTCTCCCCCTATCCCTGCCCCTGACGCTGCCCCTACCCCTATCCCTTCCCCTATCGCTACCCCTAACGCCATCTTAACCGAGATCCCTATCCTTATATAAACATACAACCGACACTTATATTGATTTTTAGACATTTCAAACCTATCGCACCCCAACCCCATCCCCAGGGCAGGCACGTATATAAGGGGGGGGGGGGGTTTAGGGGGTTCAAACCCCCCTTAGGACTCTGTCTTTTTTAAAAAAGGAGGGCAACATAGCACGGACATGGGTTGGCGCTGGCGTGTCCACACAGGTCACATCCCACACGAGAAACCTGCCCTCTTTCTATGCCACGTGAGTTACTCCGTCGGGCCTCTTGCCATCAGAGCAAACGACTCCGTTTGGTTCCAACGTAGCCGGAACGTTCGCCGAGGCGATGGCTCGCTGTATCACATTTAATGTAGCCTGGCGTGGGATGCGACCCGCCGTCTCATTGCACGAGAGACCGTGATGTCCGAGTTCACACACATTTGCAACCCTACACCTCCAGAGATGCGGCTAGATGGACTTCGCACCTAGGCTCAGGCTGACGATGAGGGAAAGACTTCAAGGCAAGTAAAGTGCCGCATCGCAGATGATTTTTGAATAAACGGCCAAAAGCCTGGCTCGGTCCGAAGGAACCGAGTTGGCATCTGATAATTGCTGCTAGACTCTCCGGCGCAGTGGCTTATTTCATCTTTTTTTGAAAATCCAAAGCAGTAGTGGACGGGCTGGTTAAGATACAAGTTAAACCAACTCTCCTGGCGTCAAGGAAGTTTGCGACCTCAATAAATCCCATGGCAGGAGTAGCGATCTTGGTGAGAACGATAATATAGCTATAGCCAGACGACAGAAACGCAGGCAATGCCACCTCAGACGCCTTCCTGATACCTAAGCCCCCGAGACGTACAAGAAGAGACGCCAGGTCCCAAGCTTGGTCAGTAAGGTGGATGTCCAATACTTTAGTCCAAGATACACGAATCAGCAGGTACTCATACCTCCATAAATGTGTAAACCGCAACAAATACGTAAATTTTAGCACGAAGAGGCAGAATTTAATTAAAATAAGTTCCATATGAGCATAGATGTCATTCATGCCAGGTTAAAAGTACCCTAAACCGACGAGCATGTATGAAAGGATTGATGAAAGTACAGGAAGCAAGGGAAGTATGTCAAGATCGTAGCAGGTGGAGGACTGTTGTCTCTGCCTACCCCAACGGGAAAGAGGCGTGATGTTATGTATGTATGTATGTATGTCATTCAAACGATCCAGTTTTTTTAAACTGTTTCACCTGTTGGTGCATGAAGCTTAAAATTGACTAGTGAAGCAGAGGCGCTCCTAGAAGATGTAGCGATTCACTTGGTGACTGATTTTATACCACGCGCTACGGTGTCGAACTCACGGTCACGGAAATCGTGAAATAATGACATATTTTCCGCACTTGCATTAATTTTCTTTCAATTTACGTTATTGCTAACGAAAAATTTCGCGCTCGCTGCGCTCGCGTTTTCATCTGGCCATATTAGGACTCGTCCCCCCCCTCTTAGACTTTCTATATCTACGTGCCTGCCCCAGGGGATGATGGTATTTCACGTCCACCACGTTGGATTTCAAAATTATTGTAGTTTTCGTAATCAGCGACCCGATAAACCATACAAACGACACCCATATTGATTTTTAGACATATCAACACTATTGCACCCCAACCCCATCCCCAGGGCACAGTAAATATATAAGCTAAAGCAGTATGGAAACTCCTAACAAACGTCCAAAACTGGCGCACTCACACATGCGCACACCGCTACAGGAAAATAAGCAGTTTTCGCGCTGAAGACGTCGTGCGTGCCAAAACCATGATACAAACAAATAGACACAAAATATAGGGTTCTTATAATTACGTCCCTATCTTTGTGAGATAAGAGGCGACTAAGTATCTTAATCTGCCCTTGTGTCACAAAAGGCGACTAAGTGTCTTTATACAAAATACAAAAAATTATTATTTTCTCCCACATATAAGTACTTACAAAATATGAAATAATAGTAGATCTTAAGGTCTATGTTAGCGGTACTTGTTTATGCGGGAAACAGGACACCAAACTAGGTTAACCTGTGCTATGGTATCCTGGCTCCCCCTCGTTGGACAATGTAATAGATCTTACACATTGACACAAAGCGTTCGTACTCAATGTAGCCATAAGACTGAAAACTTTTTAATTTAACATAAATTTGAAAACAAGAAATAAGGTAAAAAATTAAAACTTAGCGAAAAAAAAAGAAAATTAGAAACTTGTATGTGTTGTGTGTGTTTTGCGTGGGTTGGGTGTGTGTGCTTTGTGTGTGTGTGTGTGTGAGATATGCCCTTGTGTCATAAAAGGCGACTAAGTGTCGTGATCTGCCCTTGTGTCATAAAAGGCGACTAAGGGACTTAACCTTTCCTTGTGTCGTAAAAGGCGACTAAGTGATTCGTGATGAAGTGGCTTAACCTTCCCTTGGGTGCTAAAAGGCGACTAAGTGTCTTAATCTAAGCTTTGTGATAAAAGGCGACTAAGTGATTTAACCTTTTTAAATTAACTTTCTATGCAAGACTGCTAAATTTAATTTTCTGTGTAACTTTGCTTAAATAAACTAGGTCGAAAACGCGCTAACGGCATACGCAGATTCTAATGCTATTTATTGAATATTATTTCGTATTTCGACTTTTTACGGAAAAAGCACCCAATATTTGAGTTCATCATACTATTTTTATTTTAAAAATTCTGGGTTACAAGTGGTTACGACCCTGACGCGCCGACGCAGAATAGTTCTTTTTAAAAAAAAAAGCCCGAGTTTCCATACCGCTTTAGCTTATATATTTACTGTGCCCAGGGGATGATGGTATTTCACGACCACCACGTTGGATTGCAAAATTGTTGTAGTTTTCGTAGTCAGCGACCCGATAAACTATACAAACGATACCCATATTGGTTTTTAGACTTTTTCACCCCATTTTCCTCTTTTAGGGGTTGAATTTCGGGTGGAATTTCAAGAACAGTGATGTACGTTCCATAGAATTACAACCCTAATGCCTAAACAATAAATTTAATGGATTTTACTTTGAAAATAAAGGATTTTCAACTTCATCCCCCTTTTCACCCCACAGAGTGTAGAATTTTCAAAAACCCTGAGACACATAAAACTTTATTTTTAGTCGTCAGCCTAAATACAAATTTTGAAGATCCTAACTTCAAAACCCCTTAGGGGTGGAATTTTGTAAAACCCTTTCTTAGTGCACCCCTAAGCCTCATAAGGAACCTACATGCCAAATTTGGAATCTCTAGACCCAGCGGTTTGGGCTGTGCGTTTGTCAGTCACCTTCTTCTTTTATATATATATATAGATAGATAGATTACCTCTAAATGGCAGAGGCACTCCTTCGTGGCGTCGGGCTGCGAGACGCAGGCGCCGACGGAGGGCGAGCCGTCCGCGGAGTCTGACGACAGCGCGTGCGCCGGGAACGGAGTCACTGCCATAGAGTAGGACGACTGATCCATACCTGCGCGTTAAGCTGGTATTCAAGTGGATTCCACTAGGGTGAAGAATTGAGATGGGACAGCAAGGGCAGATTCTATAGCTATTTCCACCCAGTGCCTCTGTGTGCAGTCTAGCCTCGCAGCAATCACTTTCAGGATGCTGTTATCACTGCTGCGCAGACGCTGTAGTAATTAGGCAGCTTTTCTGCGCATGATTGCATGAAAGCCATCAACGCGCGCCTCTGCAATCATTTTACACGCACTACAACGCCGCGAGTGTCCCAACAGCATCGTAAAAACGTATAAGCTATAGCACAAAAACAAATAATAAAAACTGGTAAAGTTCGTGTCGGACTCGCACGTTTTTAATTCACTTCTGCGTGACTGCACGTCTATAACTAAGACGGTATTTTTACCTTAGTGGTACGGAACCCTTAGTGTGCGAGTCCGACTCGCACTTGGCAGGTTTGTGGAATTTTTGACTATTGGTCTGTTAGTATCTGCGCGATAAACTTGCAAACCACTGAACCGATTGAAACGGGGTTTTCGTTCATGTATTAAGCTTATTTCTGTGCAAAGTATCAAACAGCCTGTGCACCATTAACTCACAAACTACTGAACCAATTCAAACGGGCTTTTCAATAACGTATTTGGCTTATTTTCGTACAACATACAGGCTTTGTTTCATTTCCACCGGTTCACTCAAACAGAAGATATGTGAGTACAAAGTTTCAAGAGGTGAAGCCGTTATAATAAGCAGGCAATAGTACCAGGGCGTGGCGCCCAGCGCGCGAGGTCGGCGGCGCGCAGGTACACCTGTGGGCGGGCGTGGGCGGCGCGCGCGCACAGGCGGGCGGCGGGCGCGGACAGCAGGTGCGCGGCGCGCCCCGCCCACGCGGTGGCCGTCGTCTGCCGCCAGCCCTTATCCTCCTCCGCCACGCGCACCGTGCCGGGGTTTTTCTGGACAGATATGAGGTGAAATTGGAGTCAAATGGTTACCAATCTAAATATATAAAAGAGCATGTCCTGACTGACTGACTGATTCATCAACGCCGAGCCGTAACCGCTATAGATACAGATCTGAAATTTTGTACACAGGTTCTATGCAAGTCAAAATCACCCACTAAGAAAGGATTTTGGAAAATTCATCTCCTAAGGGGGTGAAATAAGGGATTAAAGTTTGTATGAAAGTCCTTTGTTTCTTGAGCTAGATTCACACAAATTTAAATTTAAGCTTCTGGTAAAAAATAAAGAAACACGTGTTAAAGCATTTCTTAAAAATCACCCTTCAAAGGGGTGAAAAAGGGGATAATTTTTTTTTCGTATATTGGTCTATAAGTCTTTCATTTTTAAAGGTAGAATTGGCCAAGCTAAATATGATATAAGACACTGAAATACAAAAACCATTTCGAGATATTTTTATATCATACCATATTTTGTTATTTTCGAATAGAAAAATAATTTGATTGCGGTAATATATTAAAAAATGCTGCGGCAGTTGTAACATTCATTTGACCACTGAGTGACGTCATTCCACAACAAAAAAAACCAATAGATAAGAAAACTTTTATTCTCTGTGCTCTTTCTGTTAAACGCCAACAGTCGGTAATGCATCTCTGTCACAAAGTAGGGTGACCAAACTGTTTTATTTAGGCTTGGGGTTGTATTATTATTGAAGCCCTCTGGAAGAGCAGCTTCATTTTCAATATTTTATTTGGCAAGATTTTATACTTTCGTCTCTACCTGAAAAGTTGTGTTTCGCTCGGCAATAAAAAGTATTTTGCGTCCCGTGCATTGAAACCCTTGCAACGCTGAGGATCCATCTTTGGTTTGGCTCGTGGCTCAATCGTAGAATCATAGAGGTAAATCAAGTCAAGTCCGTGTGGTGCCGGCAAAGAATAGTACTAACCCATCTGTACCCGTGGGTGTCGTAAGAGGTGACTAAGGGCTTATTAACTGAAGGATGGGCAGCAGCGTCCCCCTGTATGTATCGTCTCATCTTACGTACTGCGGTCACCAACAACAGCGGTCGCCAGCCACAACGCTTAAAAGCATGGTAGCTATGGTAAATCCCCTTCCAAGTAGTTCTGAAGGGAGCTTGTCCTGTAGTGGACGTTTCATTTGATGTTATGTATAACATGGGAGTATTATTCAAGCATGATATTATTTGCATGTCATGAATATTATTCAAGCATGTCATGAGTACAAAGTACATCATCCGAAATATTCAAAATTAAAATTTTATCTTTACAAAAGTGCGGTTTGATGGGATTGACATTCGTTAAATATAAAGTAGGGATGGATTATTACTTTTCATGTATAATGGTTCATATTTTAACAGATTATCAGGGTACATTAATTTTTGATGTCTCAAAAATTATATTTTATCACTCGGTGATATTCAACAATTGGATCGGAGTTTTTTCAGCAGCAGCATTCTTTTTGTTTGTTACCAAAATAAACCTTTTTTCAGTTTTCTTCTTCCTTTCCAGAAAAGTCCGAGTACGATGCGTCATCATCAGAAGCAAAGCAATAAATAATATTTGACTTGTATTTTATGACTTATTGTTTATTGATAAACAAATTTTATTAAAGGTACGACTTGTAACAAAATTATCGAATAAATAAAAGGTTTTATTTCTTAATTCATAGATTTAGTTCCGACTTTACATTTTTTTACTCACACGGAATAGGAATAGGTTCAAAAATATGAACTGGCTCTTAAACTTTACCTCATTTATACGTTTCTTAATATTATGGCCCAAGTCTTTGGTAGGTTTACTGAAATAAACTATCAATACTTTCAAACATCAAAAGACTTAAAACCAATATGTTGTTCATTCTCATTACGTACTGAACACCACTCGTACATCAGCTGTCTTTCTGTCCATCTATACGTGCGTGCGTCCCTTCTGTCCGTCCGTGAACAACAGGCCGATAAAGGTCTTTGTTGGTATTCTTGTAAAAACTCAACATCAACCAACTGCATTTCGGCCTAGTCGCGAGCCCCCTACTTTTTAAATGAAGTTACGGATGAATCGAGAAAATAGGTCGGTCTATCAATGAATAAAACAAAACAAAATTTCTCCCAAATTCCAAAACAATACCTTCTAAAATTAACTACCATCCACTTGAATATGAGCAAGAATACATCTCTCTCAGCGAGGTGGTTTGCTTCACTACTACTACACGACGAAGTTTTGTATTCCGTGTACGAAGGCGTTTTTATTTATTGCTCCTGTCCTCCTGCTTCGATCGTACTGTGCCATTCGGTACACTATTGCTGTCACTTTCTGTTTCGATGATAAAGAAAGTGACAGCATAAAAATTAAAGGAAATTTAACTTTAATGTCGCTTTATGCAACTGGCCGTAAGAGGCATACCAGTATCGAAAAATGAAACTCTTTTAAATAAATTCCAACCCAAGGTAAAAAAACTTCACATAATACCTCTCAATAATCACGGCACTAAACTCCGATGCTGACCGTAAATGTGGCTCGAAATATCGCGAGGGAGCGCAGGGCAGACGTGCAAATTGTTCATTGGCTCCCCGCGTGTCGTCCATAATGTTAGTTGGGAGTTTGAGACTAGTCTATCATAATGTTCTTTGGGACAAGTTGTTCAGTTTTATGGGCAGTTTCCGCAGATTCACATCTCACAGTACTGATGTGGTTGTACCTTTTGTTTTCCTGTATGTTCAAACATCGTATATTATAGCCACCCTACTTCATACGTAAAACAATTCGGCTTTTTCATAGAAAAATCAAAGGAATAATGCATACCCATAAAATAATATTCCGCAAATAGCATAGCTATCAATTTTGCAGCCATTTACGCAACAATATTTCACTGTTTTTGCAGAAAAATGCGTGATTTTAAACAACATTTAGCATGACATAAAAATAAGTCAAAGACGGGGATACCAGTAATGTGTAAAAAATATTACCAAAAAGGTTGATGACCAATGAAGAAGTTCATAACCTGCTTGACCATAAACAACACAATTAGATCAAATATAATTTTAGAAATTAGTAGCTAAATCACAGAACCAAAAGCACCCGAAAAATTTTGACGATTTAGCTGTAAAAAGGTTTTCTATATAAAACCAAGCATAACTTGGCTAAAGATTTTTCCTACCAACCCGCGATTTCGTTTTGGTATGGCAATCGTTTCATCGTCTACTGTGAAATGACGTCATCAACTTTAAAACTTAAAAAATTAATATAAAATTAATAATAGTATTTTAGGCGGAAAAAAACAAATTAGTTTCCTAAAATAGTCTAAATTTTCAGTTAAAAATATAAAACAAATCATTTTTATTTATTTAGCTTAGCGAATTATAGAAATTTGGTTCCGAGCTCTAGGTAAAAAAGAAAAAAGTACGTTTAAGAATTTTTTTACATTCATCCCCTAAGGGGGTGATATACGGGATGAAAGTTTGTAAGAAAGTCCTTTGTTTCTTGAGTTAGATTCACCCAAATTAAACTTTAAACTTTTGGTAAAAAATAAAGAAATACGTGTTTAAGCATTTCTTAAAAATCACCCTAAAAGGGGATGATATTTTTTCCGTATGCTGGTCTATAATTCTTTTATTTTTAAAGGTAGAATTATAGAAATTTGTTTTTGAGCCTTTGGTTAAAAATAAAAAAGTACTTGATTTTTCAAAATTCATCCCCTAAAATAAGGGATGAAAGTTTGTATGAAAGTCCATCAGTTTTGAAGTTAGGATCTTCAAAATTTGTATTTAGACTGACGACTACAAATTTAGTTTTACGTATCTCAGGGTTATTGAAAATTCTACACCCTAAGGGGTGAAAAGGGGGATGAAGTTGAAACTCCTTCATTTCAAAGTAATATACACTAAATTTATTATTCAGGCATTAGGGTCGTAATTCTGTGGAACATACATCACTGTTATTGAAATTCCACCCAAAAATCAACCCCTTAAAGAGGGAAATGGGGTGAAAAAGTCTAAAAACCAATATGGGTATCGTTAGTATGGTTTGTCGAGTCGCTGATTACGAAAACTAAAACAATTTTGAAATCCAATGTGGTGGACGTGAAATACCATCACCCCTGGGGATGGGGTTGGGGTGCGATGGGGTTGATATGTCTAAAAATCAATATGGGTGTCGTTTGTATGGTTTATCGGATCGCTAATTACGAAAACTACAACAATTTTGAAATCTAAGGTGGTGGACGTGAAATACCATCATCCCCTGGGGATGAGGTTGGGGTGCGATAGGGTTAAAATGTCTAAAAATCAATATGAGTGTCGTTTCTATGTTTATATAAGGACAGGGATAGCGGTTAAGACGGCGTTAAGGATAGGGATAGGAGTAGGGGTAGGGGCAGGGATAGGGAGAGGGAGAAGGAGAGGGAGTGGGATGGAGGTAGAGAGAGTGGGAGAGGGCGGGGGAGAGGGAGGGGGAGAGGGAGAGACTGCACATTGTCTGAATATCACGCGGGCGAAGCTGCGGGCACAGCTAGTCCTCCATAAAAATAAACAAAAATTGATTAGCGGCATTAACAACATTAAATAGTTAATAACATTGCAGCCCTAATTGTAAAGACACGAAAAAGATCTAACAGGCGAGAGTAAATGGAATTGTTGGAAAAGGAAGGCCTCGGCAAACGTTTAGGCCAGCAGGTTATTTTATTTATTTTTTACCTTATATTATGAAATTTGGCAAGAAGATAGGTCTCACAGTACAAATAAGGGAATTAAGTCTTAACCCTTTACCGCATAAAATTTTCAAATGGTCTCAAATTAATTTACGTGGTTAAATGAACAAAAAAATACGACAAAAAAATAATAAAAAAAATATTGTATTATAAAAATTATGTGAAAATACCACAAATCTAAAAGTACCGTATTTGGTACTTCATGCAATAAAGAGCATTCCGATCGGCCAGCCAAATAAGGAACATTATGCGTAATGGGTTAAAACTGTAGTTACATATTTATTTATATTTTAAATACAATGGAAAATAAAATCAAGTGTTTTTTACCATCTCAAACTGTATTTTTTCTAAATAATAAGTGAGAAATTGTAATTTACTTAAAAAAAATTACATTTTCACATGATTGTAAATTTTCATTTTTTATGGGTAGAACAGTTTATATAAAGAGTTATGAAAACCTTGGAAGCAGTTTCTATCTTTATTAAAACATAGATATACCCGACATTTGCTGCACTTGACGTGTGATTTTTTGCTGCATCCTTCATTTCTACATCGTTAACGTTGGTCATCTGTCCAAATCGGCCAGTGTCCAATACCATCGTGAGCTACTTCCAGTGGAGGTAATTCAAGCTGACGACGTCGCTTAAGTTCCTTAGTATTGTCAAAAAAATGTATGAATTGCTTTATGTCTTCAAATTTGTTACATGTTAAGGTTGTTGCTACCTTTTTTATATATGTTCCTTCTTTCCAATAGTATCGTGTCGATGGCAGCTGAACAACGGACATGTAAATAATGATGCCTATAGTTGAGCGTAAAGTATGGTCTGATCTTCAATTAAGGCTAACATCTCTGTCGTAAAAAATATTTGAAAATGTTCATAGGCGTTTCCAGACTCATTATTTCCAGTGGAAGATCCTCACAGCCCATAAATGAAGTGTTCTCTGTATTGTATTCAATAGAGTTATCAACCCATTTTAGAGTTGATGCTTTACTTTTTATTTTCTTCCTTCTCCCGGTTGAAGTAGATGGTTGTTCTTCCACATCACTAAGCTCATCTTCTTCTAATTCTTCTAAATCCTCGAAGTCTTCCGAACCACTATAGTCAGGGTCACTTTCTTCATTATACACTCCTTCGATTTCTGGCAATGCTCGCTCATCTTCGTCAGAGAAATTTTCATCATCACTTTCATAAGGAATGACGGTAACTTTACGTCCACGAGTCTTCATAGTATCTATAAATCAATAAAAATCATATACAGTGCTATCAGAAGAAGGTATTTCAAAAAATATAATTATTTAGAATCTACTGTAAATTACTGCATGATGTTCCAAATTTGTCTAAGCACAAAAAAACACAAAACTGCATACTGTTCCATATTTGCCAAGAACTGGGAACCGCAACTGCATGGTGTTCCGTATAAGGAACAATGTTTAAACGAACTTTATAGTATGTTCCAGTAGCATTTACTTACGTATTTTGCTTGTAAAGTGTGAGGAGCACCAGTTTCTTTATAATTCGCGACAAAATTAATTTTTTGCAACGAAATTTTAGCATAAATCTACTTTTTTTTCACCCAAAAACCATAAGATCGCACTACTCGCCAAATTCTCAACAGTTGACTAAGAAATATGCAAGATGCGGGTCGATGGAAAAAAACATTACTCATTAGAAGTTCGGATACACATTCAACTACAAGATTCAGTCATTGCCTGAAAAAAATAGGGCGTCGGTTCGGATATTTTAGTCGATCTGTCAGGTGTTCCGAATTTGGAACTATATTCAGTAAAGGGTTAAATCATTAAATATTTCAATTTTTCTCACAACTAATAGTAACCAATTAATAGTCGCGGAGTTTTTAAAATCAAAGAGCAAAAGCTTTTAGTATATCATATGGTAGATAGGTACGGAACCCTAAGGGCGCGAGTCCGACTCGCACTTGGACGGTTTTTTATCACCTCATGAGACCACCTCTAGCGCTATCCCGAATTACGTATGTAACTTAAACCGTAAAGTTGCTGATATCCCTAAAGAAGATCCTCAAATCGGGTCGAAACTAGTCGGCCCTTATTTCGTCCATATACGAGTAAAACATTAAATTATCCGTATAAATACAAAATTAGTAACACTCGAGTTGTTTAGTAATAAAAAGTGATATCCCGTCATGTAACGTCTATTTGAGTTTTATATCTTCGGTCTTTTGTGTACTGTCTGTTTACAGAGAATAAACGTTTTTCTATTCTATTCTATATGTCCATGCTCTTAGCTCCTGACCAAATTCCACACTTCATAAGGCCATTTCAGCGGTCTGTTACTACAGGTGAACACGTTGTGATTAGGGCATGCAAACCGGTTAACCGAAAAAACCGGTTAACCGTAGGTTTTGCTACCCGGTTTTCCAATGAGATGGAGTGGAATTCTCTGCCTGCGTCTGTGTTCCCGAGCTCTTATAACCCGAATCTATTTAAGTCGCGAGTGAATAGGCTTCTTCTGGGCAGGCTCGTTCCATCGTCGACCTCATCTCTGTCCTTAAGGCTAGATCGAGGTCAAGAGTAAGCCCATACATAGTAAAAAAAAAAAAGATAAAACCGGGTTTTTTGGATATTAAGGTTTTTTAAAATTAGAATAAATACTTAGCTTTTTACTACAAAAAATCTTAACGACATAAATGTAGGGGTATATTCAATCCAACGTTATGTTTCCATACCTACCACGTTATCCTACTTCCTACTATAATACGAGGGCCACACCGAAATGATCGGGAATAGAAAAAAGTACAAAAATAATACAACAATATTTACTTTCATTGATTTTCGAAGTATTCTCCGTGACAATCGATGCACTTTTGCATTCTATCAAACCAATTATTATAACAGTAATTCCAGTCTGAAGTGGATATAGTCGAAACGGCCGATTTGTAAGCTTCGACTGCCTCTTCTGGGCCTTGAAATCGTTGACCACGTAGCATATCTTTAATTCTTGGGAATGTAAAACAATAATTGGGGCTCAAGTCAGGGCTATACGGTGGATGGTCCATTAACTCCACGTTTTCCTGATTTAAAAACGCGATCGTTTTGCGAGCGGTATGTGAGCTCGCATTATCCTGGTGAAGAATGATGCGACGATTCGGATTAATTTTACGAAGTTCTCTTATGACTTCCGGCAAACAAACTATTGTGTACCAATCAGCAGTAATCGTTCTGCGTTCTTGTAAAGGAATCGTAGCCACATGACCAGTTTTCGATACAAACGAAGCGACCATTTTTTTCGACACGCTACGAGAGCGGACAACTTTTATTGGCTTGACCTCGCCTTCGAAGACCCAAACAGCCGATTGATGTTTTCTTTCGGGCTCATATGAATAAATCCACGATTCATCACCAGAGACGATATTGTAAACTGCATTTGAGCTCCCTCTATTGAACCGTTGCAGAGTAGACCGACACTAATTAACACGAGCCGACTTTTGTTCCTCGGTCAAACGATGAGGCACCCAGCGGGAAACTAACTTCTTGACACCCAGTTCATCATGTAAAATAGTTTGAATCGCTGTCATACCAATGCTGAGAGAAGCCCGAATCTGCTCGTATGTCACATGTCTATCTTCTTTTATTAATTGGCGCACAGCATCGATGTTATCTTGTGTTACCGCTGTTTTTGGTCGACCAGTAGAAGGAACTGTCGTGAGAGAGGAACGTCCACGACGAAACTCAGAATACCAACGATATATAGTCGTTTTACTGGGTGCTTCAAGTTCATAAACAGAAACAAGCTCGGCGAGACATTGTTCTTGAGATAAACCTCGACGAAAGTTGTGAAAAATTATGGCACGGAAATGTTCCCGCGTAAGCTCCATTTTCCCCACTGACTTGTCAAATTCAAATGGCTACTACTCTTTTCTTTTTTACTTTTTTTAAAATTCAAAAATGGAATTGTGTTTGAAATAATACTACATGTCATAAACCAAAAAGGTTTTAATCTAATTTATTCCTGAGTATTCTATTCCCGATCTTTTCGGTTTGGCCCTCGTATTATAAACGCGAAAGTTTGTAAGTATGGATGGATGTTTGTTACTCTTTCACGTAAAAACTACTGAATGGATTTTAATAAAACTTTGCTATAATATAGCTTATACATCAAAATAACACAGGCTACAATTCATAATCCTGCGCAGACGAAGTCGCGGGCAACAGCTAGTCATTAAATATTTTTCCCTCTTGCGTTCACACTATGAAGAATCATGAAGAAAACTGTTTTAGTTTCGTTCGTAATGAATAATGGGCTCTACTCACGCAACAATCTCAATCACAATCAGTTGTCGCAATCTGCAGATTGTCAACAGATAGCAACGTAAGTAGGCAGATTGGGACTGACTTCCAACTAATTGTCAAATTGTACAATCCAATCTTAGCAATTTACAATCTTTCAAACAAATTGTGTCCAAATTGCAATGTGTGGAGCGTGATCGCATGCAATTTTCATACATTTATCTCTATGGTCGCAATTTTGCGACTCTATCTAGAGGACGAATTCTATCTAATCTGTGGCTGTCATTTATTATTGTTGTTAGATAAAAGCGATAAAAGCAATGTTTTTAGCCACGATCATCTTCTTTTCGACGCTAATTGCTTGTAATTTGATGAATCGATGGTAAGCACAAGATCCGCATGTTGAATTTCGATAGTTTTGAAAATTTTGAAATTTCGCGGCATGAAATTGTGATGAAATTGCTTTGTGAGTAGAGTACAGACAATCTCTATTCTACAGATTGTCACAACTAATTGTGATGAAAATTGTTGCGTGAGGAGACCGTTTAACTCATCGTCTTAGAACTACAATTAAATTTACAAAATCAATATTAAAAAAACGGTCATAGGCGTGTCGGGCACGCGCAGTACAGGGTTCCGTAATTCTTTTACGATTTTTTATCGCAAAGTGGGTTTTTCATAACGTTTATAACAGAAACTTTTTACCTCCTAATGCTCAGCGAGGTCCTAGCGCCTGATTGCTATTTCTTTTTTTATTATTTTTAGTTTTTCGGCTATAGCTCATTAACCTGTGAGGCCTTCTTAACTGTGATAGTTTTCCTTTAAGTTTCATCATATATGCTACTACTGTGATTTCTATCACATTTCCAATAACGGCGCTCGAAACTCGAAAAATAGTAAACTAAACTTACATTAATATTTTTCAAAATTTTATGCTACCACGATGTCGGCGTAGATGAAATATATATCTGTATAAAATTTTTGCTTTCTAGTACTAAGGGTCTCTGAGCTAAGTCGCGGACAGACAGACAAACAGACGGACATGACGAAACTATAAGGGTTCCTGTTTGACTACGGAAACCTAAAAAGATAACTTTTATGAAACTTTTAATACAAAAAACTGGACGTGGATAGTCATTTATGATCGCGCGAAGTCGATTTTATAATATTTAAATACATAATTAAAAAGTGTTAACTGTAATTTCAACGTTTGAACAAAAAGCTGCCCATTCGAGTCAGACCGACGAGTGACCTCTTTCTCAAAGTTGGATTTACCCAGCTGTACTGTTTGTCCCAGGTATACGTATTCATCGACAACTTTGAGCGTAGAGTCTCCAACTTTAATTGGAGTGGGTACAACAAGGGCGTTAGACATAATTTTCTTCTTATTTTCGATTTTTTATTGTTTACATTATAAAGAACTGTTACTGCTATTCTAACAATAATTTTGATTTATCTGATTCTGGCTTTTCATTGTAAAACTCAATAAATACCTCGGTCTAAGGACTTACATGAAAATTACCCGAAAAAACCGAAAGACCCGGTTAACCGGTTTTTTTATACAGAAAACCCGAAAAAGCCGGTTTTGCTTTTCTACCCGGTTTTTGCATGCCCTAGTTGTGATAATATGCTCTATACTACATAAGGAGGTTTTACTACGCTTCGCCAGAGCGAACTACAAGTTGGCGGGAGTACGCTATATGGAGTTGAGACTTTCCAAAAGAAAATAAAATCGAAACAATTTTTTTTACCACAGTCTTTTACTACTTCTTTGTTGGTGCTGTACAACACTGTACAACAATATAACCGTCTCCCCAAATATATTCAAGAGAGTCCCTCATTCACCTTTTTAAGGAACATTTTGTTCAGCAAATCGCAGCTTCGTCTTCGTAATCATCATTGTGAATTTCTCTATTTATTTGATTGTATTTGAGTGTGTTCTCTATTTGTGTCATTTGTATTTATTTTAATATCAATTTTATTTGTAAATATACATTTTTTGGTGTGTTTTATATGTATGTATCTATTATCTTATTTATTATTATGTTGTAGTATTGTAATAATTATTAATATTCAATGTCCTATTTACAATGCACTTTTGTGTCCTGCAAATGAACATTCTCTCACTGGGTTGGCTGGAAGAAATATCTTAAAGAGATAAGCCCGCCTTTTGAAATGTTCTGTTATTTGTACCTTTGTGTTTGTAGTTGTGCAATTAAGAACATATTAAAAAATGTACCTTGATTAGAATGGCAGCAGTGAAAGAACAGAATGGAGATAGATATTGGAGTGAAAGAGACACATATCGCTCCGTCCTGCTCTCATGCATGGCTATGTCTTCCTATTATTCTAATCAAGCTTCATTATTAAGTCTGTAATTAATACCAAGTTCATATGTTCAATAAACAGCAAAAAAATGTGCCTTTGTTTGGGGACCTTTTCTTCAAATTGGAAAATATACATAGTTGGTAAGGCATAGTCTTTGATGCATATATGAGTTTGAATAATGTTTGACCCCATCTTTAATACTGAAATTTAAAAAAAATATTAAAATAACTTTGTAGTACCACTCAAGGGACCGGTGATATTACGTCGTACTATCTGGACGTCATACTAAAGAAGTAATTTTTTTACATTATTTCTAAACAAAATAAACAAATCAACTAAACATATGTGTTGCTAAAAGCGGTTGGTTGTTATAAGTAACGTCGTACTAAACGGATTCTACTGTTTACCTGTCTGAGTTTAGCCATAGCATCCGGTGCTATGAAGTCGGCTTGAGCTGCATGAGTGAGGAAGCACAAGGTCTGATAACCGGTCTGGCCGAGCTCTTCCTCTCCAGGAATCACTACCCGCATTGCCTCCACTTCCTAAAACACCCACAACCAAACTAAAGATATTTTTATAGAATACTATAATAGGATAAAATGAATACCTAGTAAGGTTCTTTTGTTTTGCCACATATAAAACAATTACAAGACTTTTGCTACTTGCTTATAGTTAGTGTAATCTAGTTTTCATAGTCTTTAATGTTAAGTCAGAAATTCCACAATAAAAAGATCATTAAAAAATTCCAATACAAGGCGATAGGTATATTATATACTTTAATTTGCAAACTGCTGCAGTTATTCCACTTTCTACCATTAACAAAAGCCGGTAAAACTTTAGATTATGGACCGTCGAATTGAAAGCTGATTTTTTTTTTGGGAAAAGGTCTTACCATACCTAGCCCACCTGTAAAGTTTCAACCTGCGGAAATTTCTAGTTTTCGAGAAAAAAAATATTGAAATTTAAAGTTCAATATTTTCTTACCATAAAACCATCATAAAACCCACAAATTACTGCCTAGAGTTTATATAACAAGGCGTAATTCGTTTCTGGCACTCGCCGGCCGCTGCCGCGGCACGCTCGCTCCGCTCGCTCGGCTCGTGCGTTGTGGTCGCAAGGGAGCCTAACCAATCCCGTTGGGTTTTCTTTACCTAACGAACCTATAAGCCACCAGGGGTGATCTGAACCCATTTACAACCCGCCCACGGCGTTTTAAATTTACTCAGTCAACATAACCTCAAAATTAGCCTACTCGGTGGGTCATAATGTATGGAACTTAAGATTTTCAATAATTTTTTTCTCAGAAACTAGAAATTTCCGCAGGTTGAAACTTTGCAGGTGGGCTAGGTATGGTAAGACCTTTTCCCAAAAAAAAAATCAGCTTTCAATTTGACGGTCCATAATCTAAAGTTTAGCCTGGGAGTCAATGTATTGCACATTTTTGTTACTTTGTGTGTTAAGTTTAATGATGCTAAATGTAAATCTAATGTTATTGTAACTTTTAGGGGAATAAATTATTATTTATTTATTTTTATCAGTGTGGTCGAGACAGACTGCTGTCAAAGGGTAATTATTACCGTTTTGGAACTCACTCCTAACTGGTAGAAAAACAGAGAGAATACACCTACGTTTGTGAAGTCGACGAGTTGGGAGACGTGAACGCCGTCAAGGCGCAAAAACTCTAGCGTGACCGTATCTTCAGACACGTTCGCCGTTATGTTCTCCTGCATAACGTCGCCACCCTGCAAACACAATACCAACCGATCAGCGCCAGGCCCACAAAATAAGTAGCCAACTCCGGACCGACGCCAACTAACGTTATTTACCTGATTCCTGACATTGATGAGAAGCTGCAAATTTGTAGGGCGTGCAAGCAAGAGTAGCAAAACTACAAGAAATATTTTCTTTTGCATTTTCCCTTAAAATTTATTGCAAAAATATTTAAAAAACATCGCGATGCGACTCCAACACACTTTCGATTTGTTTGACTTTAGTGCCACATTTTAGAAGAATGTCTAGAACAAAGCTGTTTTCTTTTATTTACATTCATAAAGGATGTTCCTATGCAACTTTGCAATCCCAAGGGCTTGCAATTTTTCTTTTCTCGCAAAATAATAATACAAAAAATGGATGACATACAATCTACCACAACAAATTCAGTCAGTACTTAAATAAATTAAAGATTGTAACTTTATTCGTAAACATAAAATACTTGCGTCTTCCATTTCACGCAGAATATTTTTAATAAATATCACATTTATTTTGGAGTATTTTTAAAAGCCATCTTATCTTATATTTTTTTGTTATTTTTCCTCTCAATCTTTGTTCCTTGATTTTTTAACACTAGAGCAATTTATAGGTCAGCAGTATTTATAAAAGTTACTGGAAAAATTAAAACTTTACTTTACTGTCTGCAGACAATGAGCAAGACGAGACGAGATACAACAACAAAACGCAAATCGACGCAACAAAGGTATTTTTGTGTTAAGTTTTTATATATATTTCCTTTTGTGAATTGATCGACTGTGTTATCTACCGCATCTTCGAAACAGTTATTGATTAAAGTGCATGCATTGGTTCAATTTATCCAAAAGTGAAACAATTTTCATGACATGATCATTTTATTTTGAGGTCACTCATCCGTTTCGACACGACTTCGACCGAACGGAGCACGAACGTCACCCGAAACAGGAAGAAAGAAGGGCGATGTTGCACATAGCGACGAAAGACAGCTGTCGTTTCATTTTCAGCTGATTTTTGTGTACGAGTTGAAGACGCTCTCATTTCGATCAGCCAGCTCACTGTCACTGCCTAGCTTTGTAGCAACTCGATCCCTGTGGTAGAATCGATAAAAGTCCTAAAGTATCGAGAGGGCCCAGGTGGAACCAGTGGTGAGCGTCACTCGGATCGGAACAAAGGGAGATGATCGTGTGAGGGTGGTGGTGGTGGTGCGCCGTGTCGTCGCTCGGGGGTTCGTGTTCGGGCGAGGCGGATGCGGCGGGCGCGCGCGTGAGCTCGCGGCGCGGTCGGCGCGGCTCGTGGGCCAGCCTGGCCTCCACTGACTCCGGGGACGAGGGCGCAGGCCACCGGCCGCCGCGCAAGCGCTCCCGCAGGCTGTCGCCGCCGCAGCCCGCCGCCCCCGCGCCCGCAATGCAGCAGCCGCCCGCGCAGCCCCCGCCGCCGCCGCCCGCCAACGGCGAGGCGCAGCCCCGCCTCAACGGGGACGCGCCCACCAACGGGGACCTGCCCCCCGGCCTCCGCATGTCCCAGGTCGACCAGGAGATTGTGCGTCTCATCGGGCAGCACCTCATCTCTATTGGCCTTGAGTGAGTATTCTGCCATCGTCCGTTTCTTTGTCTTTGTGCCCTTATCTCTATTGGTGCAATCGCTGTTACTTCATACTCTATATATGTTCATCTGCTTTACCTTGCATGCATACTAAATGACTTGCACAATCTTAGTGTACCCTTGAAATCAACTTCCTGCTGCAAAACCATTGTCAACTGATTGATTATAAAATTCTATACACATAGTGTTGCTGGAATGTTTAACTTTCCTGTTATTTTTTACCATAGTATTCTATATTCTTGTCTCTTCTTTATCAATTTAGACTGAAACCTGTTGCCCCACTAAGATAAAACCATCTTTCTAATTTGTTAATAAAAATTATTCTAGAAATAACTGTTCTAGTTGCTTCAAAGGAATAGGCTTCTTCTGGGAGAGCTTGCTCCATTGTCAACCTCATCTCTGTTCCCACGGTTAGTTGAGAAAGAAAAAACTATAGGTGGTGTTCCAAGTCAACAGGGACCTTATAGCATGTATTTTCGACCTTATAGAGCTAGTTACAAGGTTAAAAGTGCATGCCGCCATAAGGTAAATAAATAAAATAATAAATAAAATAATTTTTTTTATTCATTCTACACTTGTTTTTCAACAAAAGCACAATAAATGAATTTATACATTTGCAAATAGTAAAACTCTGCCACCTAAACTAAGCTAAGCATAGCCTGTATCTTAGGGGACAGTATCCAGTTAGTGAGACCAGTATGTCCATTGTTCGGAACACCACATATAGTCAGGCAGGATTATTGTTTATTTTGCCACATGTTAGCAATCTTTTGGCACTGGTTTTCCTTGTAAATTATTTAGTTTTCTATTAATGCTACTTTAACCTTGTAATAATTACATAATGTTTGCTTTAATTGTGTGTCTATTTGCATTTCACTAATGTGCCTTTAGATCAACAGATTCCTTTGACTTAAATTACTTAAAATAAATGGTCTTATTGTAAACTGGTAGTCAAACCACAGGACTAGACTAACAGGTTAAAATATATAAAATTTATGAGATAGTTATATTACCATTTTTTATACAATTGCAAATTAGTGATCATTGAGCCAATAGAAAACTTGTTTTATAGTTTGTCTCTTAACAAATAAGGATTATTATGTACATTTCAGGTAACTTGATTTTCTTTCTACAAAGTAGAAAGGGATAGGAAAGAGTATGAAGTACTTTAAGTATTGTAAGTGTTAAAAGTAAAATCTTTTTTTATAATAGGGAACATGCATGATTTTTTATATTTGAGAAAAATATCCTTATTCATGTAATAAACAGTTAAGTAAAACAATATTTCCAATAACTGTGAATTAAAAAAAGATATAAGCCAGCGAAGATATGTTTCTCTCTCTTTTTAGCAAAACAATATTGAACACAGACTTTATATGGCCGTAGTGAACTGTGATGTCACTATTCATGTCGGATCTCTCTGTCTAATAGGCACGTAATAAATAGTTTAAAATGCTTATATCGGCCGTATTTCTAAGCCAATTAAAATTTAATTTCACTTTTTGTTGTCTACTATGGTAAGTTCTAAGTTACGTTTGTGGTTTCCGCACTTAGTCCTGCGTGGACCATTGTACGTGGTCTACTATGGTATTTTCAAATTTTGTTAATAAATGCGACACAAAAAAATTATGCATGTTGCCTATTGAAATAACTGTGGATTTTACTGTGTGTGGGCAATTTATCTTGCACACAGTTATCTTGCAGTGCAGGCCACAGTTGGATTTGAGATACAGGGTAAAAGATGTTGACATGGATACATCTTGCGTTTGGAGGGTTATTTGAGATACAGGGTAATAGGTGTTGACATGGATACATCATGCATTTGGAGGGTTATTTGAGATACAGGGTAATAGGTGTTGACATGGATACATCATGCATTTGGAGGGTTATTTGAGATACAGGGTAATAGATGTTGACAGGGATACATCATGCGTTTGGAGGGTTATTTGAGATACAGGGTAATAGATGTTGACATGGATACATCATGCGTTTGGAGGGTTATTTGAGATACAGGGTAATAGATGTTGACATGGATACATCATGCGTTTGGAGGGTTATTTGAGATACAAGGTAATAGGTGTTGACATGGATACATCATGCGTTTGGAGGGTTATTTGAGATACAGGGTAATAGATGTTGACATGGATACATCATGCGTTTGGAGGGTTATTTGAGATACAGGGTAATAGTTGTTGACGAAAAATTTTTAACTTCCCATACAAAATGGGTCGGTCACGTGACCACTTTAGTATGGGGTCGAAAATTTTTGGTGCGTTGTTAGCAAACTCGTAGAACAAAAGTTGTTGCTTTTGACCACACTAATAAGTGTGCAAAAGGAAATCAGGTCCAATAAAATAACCTTGTATATGGTTGATTTTGCCACAAAATTCCTTCCTGATCTTTAATAAACTTATCTTCTTAATAAGTAGTTTTTAACTATGTATTCAATTGAAATTAAAAGAAAGTTTTTTGCTGATGTTGCTGTTAGAAGTCTGTACTAATTGTAACAATGAGATAAAAGTCCACCGTGCAAGCTAACCTTATGATTCATAAGTGACATCACGATCACGACATACGATATAACTGCGCCGCAATCGCACTATACAGAGTGTAAAAAACACTAAATGATTGTAAAAAAATATTTTAAAAATAATTTTTCTTTAAAAATTAGAAGATGAAAATTAGAAATTACATTTATGATCAGCTGGTGTTGCAGACAAAGATGTTTTTTTGTTATAATATGCAGTCACTAGCGAGCACCTATCCATTTCAATAAATTACTGTAACAGAAATCGAAGGAAACTCAAATTTAAAAAAATATTTTATTATATTTTTTTAGATCTATTAGTCATGTAGAATCACCCCGTAAAAGGATCATCGTACTTTTTTTACACTGTATAAATTTACAAAACATTATCATAAACACCTCTTCCTGGACACCGGTCCGAAAAAGATTGACTTTTAATTAAGTTGCTTATCTAGTAGGTAGATTGAATTGATAAGCAATTCTCAAGTTGCAGCTGTAATGGTAGTCTTACTATTTAGTTAGTTATTGAATCATCAGGCTTGTACTTATTTATTTATTGAAAAGACGAACACAACAGATAACAATCACATTTAATTTTATGGTTAGACAACAGATTGTTGTCCAAAAATGTGTACGTACAGCATGAGATAACAAAGCTCAATAGCTAATACTAACGATTAAGTAAGAAAATTAATACAAACAATGTTTTATTTAGTAGGTAGGTACCTATAGTAAAGGATAATCAATCAGTCAACGTAACTGAACATAGTTCAGTGGATAACACTTTCAGGAAATGAAAAAACCCACCTCCATACAATATTGCACACATCATCGGACAGTTTGTAGGGAGAGGTCAATTTTGGTTTTCATTTCCTGAAAGTTTTATTCGCTGAATGTTGTTCAGTTACGTCGTCATGCCATTTCAGTTTTCGTAAAGCTGTTCCGTACACCTAGTAAAAACATAATTAACATGCAGTCTGGGAAAGATAAATATAAACTTTTAAAATATAATTAGCTTAGCTTAACCAGCCTAACCAGCTGTTAAAATGTTCTTGGGGTCACATGCTCTCATTCAATAATATCTAAGACAAGCCGCGAGCCGCGATAAACGGCTTGAAGAAGCAACACAAAAAAAAAAACAAAATACCCGACTGTGTACAAAAATATGAAGGAACTAAAATAGTAGTTTATGCCACTGTCAAGTAAAGATAGTCATTGTAACATGAGTGCTTGTTTGTGACATGAGGCGCAGCCACCTTCAAACACATAATTTTAGACCGCCCCGGTTTGTCCCCGTCTGCAATACCTCATAAAATTTTTAGAAATTGTTTTTTCTCTTTTCAGTCCATATCTTTTTACACAGTCGGGTGTTTTGTTTTTTTTTAAAATAATTTATTTTATTTAGTACTTTTTAGTTTTATTAATGAAAGATTTTTTTAATACCCTATGACACTCCCACAATGAATACAAATCTTACGACACCTCACATGTTGAAATCTATCAAGCCGTTCAGGCTGCAGAGCGCGACAAAGAAATTGACATACACACATTCACACGAAAAACATAACCCTCCTGTTTTGGGGCAGTCGTCGGGTAAAAACTAGTCATCTATACCTCATCTATCCAAGTGACTAATCTTTTGGCCACAAGTGCTTTGTTTTTGTATAATAATGTTCCCAGAGAATCTATACTAGGTACTCATTATTAGTTATTATTTTTCTGTAAATAGCTTATCAATAACTTTGATAACATTTGAATACCTATTGTGTGTACAACTTTGATAGCGACTAAAATGCCACTAAAACTTATGATTGCACACCTACGTAAAGTTACCTACGTTTTTTTTTTGGATGCGACAGAGGAGCTACTGAATAAACTGGAGCGCCTTCAAAATCTTGCAATACATTTTATTTTTGGACTTCGAAAATACGATCACGTCTCTCAGTTTCGCACCCAGTTAAAATGGCTCCCTATCCGACTTCGCCGTGATGTGCACATCCTTACTGTCCTTTATAACATCCTTAATGATCCCGCTACTCCTGAATACCTTCGATCCCGTTTCCAACGCTTGCCACCTGATCCCCGCCCTAGGCGTCCCTGTATCACTAAGATGCTGGAATGTCCTAGTGCCAACACAAAATTCCTGTTCAATTCCTTTTCCGTGCGTGCTACTCTAATGTGGAACAAGCTTCCCAAATATATTCAAGACAGCCCATCCGTCACTTCTTTCAAGAAAAGGCTGAAAGAGCACTTCTTCTCGAACTTATCTTGATAATATATGTATTATTATGTCCTGCGTACAGCGTACCTGCCTGCGTACAGTCTCCTGTACGCAGGCCAGGGAAACGTACGTGCGTACTTACTCTGTATCTTGCCAGTGTTCCTTAACTCTCGGGTCGCAGCAACCTCGTAACATGTTTTCGTGTGGGCGTTGTGGTGAGGATTCCATGGATGGTGCCAAATGCAGTGCATGTAATCGTCAATTCGACTTCGGATGTGCTGGAATTTTGGAAACAAATTTTCGAAAACTAGGTGAACGCAGAAATACATGGCGCTGTGTGGATTGCAAAACGTCTGGATCTTATCCACAAACATCGGATCCGCAAGTGATGACGCAGCTCAACGAGTTAAAGGAAGCCTTAGCGAATATCACCAAGCAGCTGGCCCCCCTGGCATCCTTAGTAGAAGATGTACAGACTGTCAAGACGGAAATATCTTAAATTAAGGAATCACTAAAGATTGCGCGTGATACTACGAACAAGCTTTCGAGTACAACTGAATCCCTACAGGAAAAGATTACTAAGCTTGAACAATCATCCAATGTGATCGTTAAGGTACAAGCTGAAATGGAAAAAATGGGTCAAGATTTGCAGGAGAAGGAGCAATGGGCTAGAGCAAATAACATAGAAATAAAAGGTATTCCACAGAAAAAGAATGAGAACCTATACGTTATTGCCCAAAAAACTTGGTTGATTATTTATTTCACTATGGGTTTGTTACTTGTAGCATGTCAATACAATAAAAATACGTATGCGAGTTGGATATTAAATCTACCCGCAAATCTCTATATAAAATGTTTACTTGTAAAGAATATTGAAATTATCAGCTTTTGGGTTGTGTATAGGTCTACAATAATAGCACAAATTGAATATTAACACTCTTATTATCTGATATTAATTGTTTATATAGGCAACCACTATAGGTTCTTTTACACTTAACATTTATCACCAAAATGCTCGAGGACTACGCACTAAAACTGGTACTTTTAGACGAAATGTGCAGTTATGTAAATATGACATAGTTTCTATAACTGAAAGTTGGTTGATCGATGGCATTGGGGACCAAGAGTTGTTCGATGACAGATACATAGTATGGCGTCGGGATCGGAATTACGACATGACCGGTCAAATGTACGGGGGTGGGGTACTAATGGCAGTGCGGCGAGACTTCGTCACAGACGAGCGTTTGCAATGGCGCTCCTCAGCCGAGGACCTATGGCTAACGTTAAAGCTGCGCGTCGGGGGTAACTGTGTTTTATTGCATCTGTGTACTATATATCTGTGTAACCAGCGAGGAGGCAACTCAATCTCTGCGCAACTAGATAATTTTTCGAGTAAACTTAGTGATAATTTAAATTGTAACCCTAATGACATAGTTATAATTCTTGGTGACTTTAACATGCCTAATATTTCTTGGAACCTGCAATCCTCAGGTCGACTGGGGCCAACGGGTGTACTTAATGAAAGTCAGACCAATTTTTTCGACATCATCTCGGAATCTAATCTCGCCCAATTTAATTTCGTATGTAATAGTAATAACAGGATTTTAGATCTCGTTTTTTCCAATATTGATTTAAAAGTGCATCCCTGTAACTCCCCACTCGTACCTGAAGACTTACATCATCGATCTTTATGCATAGAAGTACCTACAGTCTCTTACACGCCTTTATTAGAAAATAGGAGGAAAGTTTATTTTTATAGGAATGGTGACTATGAAAGCATTAACTCCGACCTAAGTGCTATTAATTGGAATCAAATACTCTATGGTAATTCTATCGACGATGCCGTCAATCTTCTAAATAGTACTTTAAATGATCTTAGGGATAAATATATTCCAAATAAAATTATTTCCAGTAGCTCCTTCCCAACTTGGTATAATTCTTCGCTAAAAAAGGTGTTAAAAGAAAAGTTCAAATTTCTTAGTAAATATAATAGATATGGGAACCTTGACGACTATCAAACATATTCACTGCTTAGGGAACGCGCAAAGGCTCTAGAAGTAGTGTGCTATGAGAATTATATTGACAAAGTTGAGAAGTGTGTTATTGATAATCCCCGCTACTTCTGGTCGTATTCAAAATCACTTAACAAGCCATCACACACACTTCCTTCAGTGATGAACTGTGATGGTCAGTCAGGTGATACCGGAGAGAGTGTCTGTAATTTATTTGCTACGTATTTTTCTTCTACTTTTCTAGCCCAACCTTCTTCGTCTTCTGTGTCGGATGACCTCTCCACTATGGATCAATCCTGCCCCAATAATTTTAGCATCAGTGATATAGAGATTACTCCGGGAGAGGTACTAGGCTTGTTAAGGAACCTTAATCAAAATAAGGGAGCAGGGCCAGATGGCATATCTCCGATATTAATTAAGCATTGTGCTGAAAAGCTTGTCCTGCCTCTTTGTATAATATTTATAAGATCATTGAAAGAAAGCACGGTGCCTCTACTTTGGAAGTCTGCCTTTATCACACCGGTCCATAAAAAAGGCGATAGATCAGACGTTAAGAATTATAGGCCGATATCTAAGCTCTGCATCTTTGCAAAAATATTTGAAAAAATTGTTCACAATCAGGTGTATAAGTCACTGAAAACGTTCTTCTCACCAGAACAACATGGCTTCCTGAGCCATCGATCAACTACGTCTAACTTGCTTGTTTTTACAGATTTTGCTTCAGAACAAATGGACTCTGGTGCCCAAGTGGATGCCGTGTTCACAGACTTTAGCAAGGCCTTTGACCGGATAGATCATTTGTTGCTTCTAGAAAAACTTCTTAATGCCGGTATACATGGAAATCTCTTTCGTTGGTTTTGTTCCTATGTAAAAAATAGAACCCAGGCCGTCGCTATAAATGGCTTTACATCTACATGGATGCCTATACCATCTGGAGTCCCACAGGGATCTTTATTAGGACCTTTGCTTTTTGCAATTTTTATCAATGACATCGGATCATGCTTTAATCATTCTAACTTTCTTTTATACGCTGACGACACCAAAATTTACAGGTCTGTTCAAAACGTAACTGATTGTGAGCTTCTTCAGAATGACCTAACCAACTTTGAACAATATTGTACAAAAAACAAATTAGACTTAAACATTGCTAAATGTCTAGTAACTACTTTTACTCGTAAGCCGCAACCAGTTATGTTTAACTACACCATCAATAATAACCCTCTTGCGAGAGCTAACTTTACGAAAGATCTCGGAATCATCCAAGATGCCCTCTTATCGTATAATAACCACATTGATTATTTAATTAAAAAAGCCTCCAGATCACTAGGCTTTATAAAACGGTCCACCTATAAATTTAAAACTATAAAATCAATAAAAATATTATATTGCGCTTACGTACGTAGTATTCTGGAATATGCGTCTGTCATTTGGAACCCGCAATATAAAGTCCATATTAACAGAATCGAATCTATTCAAAAAAGATTTCTCAGATATCTCCAATTTAAGTGTAAACGGATTGATCACGGATATGAAGCGCGTTGTCAAAGATATCACTTTCTCCCTTTAGAAAAAAGGAGGGAGATATCCGATATAATTTATCTTTTAAATATAATAAATGGAGGTGTTGATTGTCCTGTTTTGTCCGAAAAAGTATGTATCTCTGTACCTAATAGACTCTGTATCAGACATTTTAAAACTTTAGCTGTTCCTCGAGCAAACACAAATTATCGCAGAAACTCTTTCTTTTTAAGAGGTGGTAATAAATTTAATTGTCTTTTAACCGAACATAAATATTTAGACTTATTTAATTTGAAACCCTCGGAAATAAGGCGCATCTACACTCATTGTTTCTTTGGGCCCACGTAAGCAACAAACTCCTGTAGGTAATTAATTATCAAAGATGTGAATGTAACACCCTCTTCATTGGTTTTTAGTTGATATGTTTCTGTCTTTCTAGTCTGCATCTTGTTTTGTTTCTATTTGCGAATACTTGTAAATGGCTTTGTAGTGTTTTCTTTACGTACTTATTTTAATGTATGCTTAGCTGTTAGTGTTCCGAATAAAATAAAATAAAAATAAAAAAATAAAAATATTTGATGTGTACTTATTCTTGTCCCCGTCATATACTTTTTCACACTAAACTCTGGTTGGCTGGAAGAGATCTCTTCATAGAGATAAGCTCGCCATTGTGAACCTCTTCTATCACTACTGTTTTGTTTTATTGTGCACAATAAAGAATATATATAAAGTCACGTAAAGTCATGTTAAGTACACACGGCCGCTCGTCGGTAGAAACACCTTGACCTTGGAGTCTAGCCAACGAAAGCTGTCCATACAAAACCGCGGGAAATTTAAAAATAACAAGTTGTGAACCCTGCAAATACTGCAAAATAACAATTTGATAATTTTAGTTGGTTTTCAAGACTACAAGTTACTACCTAAAAACCAACTAAAAGTATCAAATTGTTATTTTGCAGTATTTTCAGGACTCTAGTTTCGGACTTGGCTTCTACCGGTTTGGTTTCCACTTGCTTGCTGCCGTACGTACCATAATCAATGCTTGAATAATAAAGCGGAGTGACTAGTTTTAGTCAGCTATACAACTTTAGTGTGATTTTTAATAGAATCTAATGTTATTTATTGTATTTAACTTAATTTATCTATGACGGCGTTAAATTGACGAGGATTAATTCGCGACCTTTAAATCGACGCGACAAGGCTCAATCAAGGAAGTCGGGGCGATTGGCGAGGTTCAAATCTCTTTGGATTGGTCAGACTTGATGCTTCACAAGCTAATTAATAAGAATAAGAAGCATTGCGTTGATTGTTGAATTTGACGGATGATAAGATGCAGTTTCAACGGACGTATAGTACTCTGTACCGAGATGACTTGGAGAACTCAACACTACCAAGATACAGTTATCATAACAACCCATAATAGGTCCACTGCAGGATGGAGCTCCCTCCAGAATTCCAGCTCTCGCTACAAGAATGTGGAGGTTAAGTACCTTAGTCACCACGCTTGTTAGCGTTACGGCTGGCACCATGGACCGCGGTTGTTGGTGACCGCAGTATGTAAGATGATACGATACAGGGAAGGACGCTGCTGCCCATCTTCCGGTTTATATACACATAGTCGCCTTTTACGACACCCACAGGTAGAGAGGGTCGGTAACTATTTTTTGCCGGTACCACATGGAACATACAGTGGATACAATAGCCTTGAGTAAACAGCTCAGGGGGCCCTTCCCGCCAGACAGGAAGAATGGAGTATGAGGTCACCCTGACTTTTACTTGGCAGTTTATCCTTGGGGCTGAAGGCACAACTTGGTCTTATTGTCCGACCCTGGGAACAAGGAAAAAAAATTGTGCATCTGTGTTGCAGATTCCCTATTACACTAGAAATAAATAATGAAGCTTGATAGAACGACAGTAGGACAGGGCAATACAAATCTATTTCGCTTTGAGCAATACGATTCAATATAAAATAAATAAAAATAAATAAATAAATATCTTAGCATCGCTCTGTCCTGCTTTCAGATAAATGTTGTCCGGTATTAGATAAGTGTTGTAATGCGTACAGACGGAGCGCGGCGCTGGTGATGGAGGAGTCAGGTCTCCGACTGGAGCACGAGGCGGCGGCCCGGTTCCGCTCGCACGTGCTGGCCGGAGACTGGGCCAAGGCCGACCACGATCTGCGAGCGCTGGCCGAGCTGCTCGCCTCGCATCCCGCCGTGCCGCCGCGCGCTCTGCAGGTAGGTTGGCCACTGGTCGGCCACTATCAAGATATGGCGCCAGTTTCAGATACAAACTGACCTCACAACTACTGATTGGAACCAACATGCCTTGACGTTGACTTTTATTACCGAGTTTTACGACTGTCCAAAAAGTTTTTCTTTATTAACTGGGGTTTTTTCGGGCTTGGACGTAACCTTGGATACAAAACTTTGCTACGTTACAGACCTTAACTAAGCGTGCAGCCATAAGGGACAGCAGCGTGCACGCCAAGCTCTTGCCTAAACAAAAGAATTACTTACTACTCGTAGTGTGTACAGACAGATCCTTAACCCGAACTGTATAGGTGGGGGAAAACTACTTGGACAATGACCTTGGCTGCGCAGAGTCGATTTTACATACAAATTGATGTGCGCAAGGCTTCCCCTACCTGCGTTTATTGTTCAAGATGTTTGCCCCGCAGTATATCAAAGAGTATACTGCGTACAAAATAACTCTGTCTGTGAGCGTTAATGCGCAGAAGTCAAAAAATTTGTCGCTGGGGTGAGCGCGACTTCCCTCAGGGGGCGAGCGAATCGTTCATTGACTCTCCGCCTGTCACCCATGCGCGGAAAATAACCATCATAGACAGACTTGTTCTGAACGCGCTGTAAACACAGTCTCTTGAAAGCGCCATAAGCAGGAGGTCCGTGGTGGTTGGTTGCAGGAGATAAAGTTCCTTGTGCTGGAGCAGAAGTACCTGGAGCACCTGGAGGCGGGGCGCGCGCTGGACGCGCTGCACGTGCTGCGCAACGAGCTGACGCCGCTCGGGCACGACACGGCGCGCGTGCACCGCCTCAGCGCGCTCATGATGTGCGCGTGCCCCGAGGAGCTGCAGCGCCGCGCGCGCTGGCCTGGCGCGTGCCCGCAGGCCCGGCGCGACGTGCTCGCGCGCGTGCAGCAGGTACACCCCCCCTCCCCTCAGCGCGCTCATGATGTGCGCGTGCCCCGAGGAGCTGCAGCGCCGCGCGCGCTGGCCCGGCGCGTGCCCGCAGGCCCGGCGCGACGTGCTCGCGCGCGTGCAGCAGGTATAGCCCCCCTTCCCTCAGCGCGCTCATGATGTGCGCGTGCCCCGAGGAGCTGCAGCGCCGCGCACGCTGGCCTGGCGCGTGCCCGCAGGCCCGGCGCGACGTGCTCGCGCGCGTGCAGCAGGTATAGCCCCCCTTCCCTCAGCGCGCTCATGATGTGCGCGTGCCCCGAGGAGCTGCAGCGCCGCGCGCGCTGGCCTGGCGCGTGCCCGCAGGCCCGGCGCGACGTGCTCGCGCGCGTGCAGCAGGTATAGCCCCCCTTCCCTCAGCGCGCTCATGATGTGCGCGTGCCCCGAGGAGCTGCAGCGCCGCGCGCGCTGGCCCGGCGCGTGCCCGCAGGCCCGGCGCGACGTGCTCGCGCGCGTGCAGCAGGTATAGCCCCCCTTCCCTCAGCGCGCTCATGATGTGCGCGTGCCCCGAGGAGCTGCAGCGCCGCGCGCGCTGGCCCGGCGCGTGCCCGCAGGCCCGGCGCGACGTGCTCGCGCGCGTGCAGCAGGTATAGCCCCCCTTCCCTCAGCGCGCTCATGATGTGCGCGTGCCCCGAGGAGCTGCAGCGCCGCGCGCGCTGGCCCGGCGCGTGCCCGCAGGCCCGGCGCGACGTGCTCGCGCGCGTGCAGCAGGTATACCCCCCCTTCCCTCAGCGCGCTCATGATGTGCGCGTGCCCCGAGGAGCTGCAGCGCCGCGCGCGCTGGCCCGGCGCGTGCCCGCAGGCCCGGCGCGACGTGCTCGCGCGCGTGCAGCAGGTATACCCCCCCTTCCCTCAGCGCGCTCATGATGTGCGCGTGCCCCGAGGAGCTGCAGCGCCGCGCGCGCTGGCCCGGCGCGTGCCCGCAGGCCCGGCGCGACGTGCTCGCGCGCGTGCAGCAGGTATACCCCCCCTTCCCTCAGCGCGCTCATGATGTGCGCGTGCCCCGAGGAACTGCAGAGTCATCATCTTCATTATCGTGTGGGTGTTCACACACTCGTTCTACTCACTTCCCTGCTCACTTCGGCTAAATGTTGAAGTGAGCAGGGAAGTGGGAAGGACTCACGCTGCCCGGCGCTCCCCAAAAGAGCGGTTTTGTGCGGAAGCCAAAGGACGGGCAGCGCGAGCGTCAGTGGGTGTTTACATCCATCCCGTTGTAATTATTTCGACGTCTGCCATTGCCGGTGGTCAGAAGCGAAATGAGTGCACATACTGTGAATACACACCTCTCAATCGTGCTGCGGCAGTTTTTTTGGAATTATTTCCTGTAGTCTGTATGAGGTAGTGAAGTGTAAAACGTGTCCTTGAATACCGCTTGTTCCTGAATGGTAAGTATTTTTACCAGAAAAACTGTGGTAATAACATGTATTAGTCCCAAGTCACATATTTCTCAAAGAGGAAGATAACAATTTTACGTTTTTGGGATTTGATAAAAATACATACATTTAGTATGGAGGTCCTCTGCAAGAAATCGATACGCTTATGGCTCTCTCCTTAGCTTTTGTAAGAGTCTGTAGGGAAATTAAAGATATACCAGCAACTATAGATATATTTACAACCAGCAACTCAAGTATAAAACGACAGCTTACCAAGGTACTCATTGATAACCTGTAAATTTACCAATAGGTTATTTTACTTGAGTGGATTTTTTTTGTTAAATCCAACTTTTAGATACTTTCTAAGTTTATTGATTGAGTAACTTAATGACTCAATGAATTTTATACTGGTGAAAATTTGTAATTGGCGTAGCTCTTTTCAAAATTATTCTATAAAACATTATTGGCTGTAAATTTACCAAATAAAAAAAAAAAAAGAGCTGCTACTTAAAACCTCCTCCATCGTCTACATTATTTCACAATAATGGTTCTGAAATAACAACGCTGCTGCCACGGGTAGGTACAGGTAGGTTTGTGGGACTTATACAGATTTATGACTTGGTGACAGTTGTTTTTTGAATGCAATAAACATATTTTTATTTTTTCTTATAAGAAAGTGCTGCTACTTCAACCTCCTTGTTCGCAACTCATTGTGCGTTCCCCTGCAGGTGCTGCCGCCGCACCTGATGATGCCGCCGGGCCGGCTGCGCGCGCTGCTGGCCCAGGCGGCGGCACAACAAGCCGCCCGCTGCCGCTTCCACTGCGCGCCGCGCCCCCCGCCCGACCCGCACCCCCCGCACTCGCACTCCTCCCCGCACATCCCCTTCAGTCTGCTGCAGGACCACGCGTGCGACCCCGACCGCTTCCCCATACACAGTCTGCAGGTGCGTCTCTAGTGTCTACACCTTACAGCGGCAACAGCCATGTCTCCTGCACCGCAACTTTACACAACATCTTACAGCCTTTTTTTATCACTCCGAATACTTTAAGAGGTGGTTCTGCCCATGAAACTGAACAACTTTTCTCAAAGAACATAGATCGAAATACGAAAAAAAAAAATCTACCTCCGATACAAAATGTGCTGTCGACTGATGCAGTTTGTATGGGAAGTTTTTTTTTCATATTTCTTTCTACGTTTATTTTGGGAAAAATTGTTCAGTTTCATGGGCAAAACCAAATATCCGGGACCATAAAAAAATTGTGTGTATAACAAAAATATTTCTTCCGGCCGACTTGGCAAACAAAAACATTGTATGCATACACAAATGTGTACGGCCACGCCCCAATGTTTCGTGTTTTTAGTGTACTCTTTCGCAAAAAAGAAGCACAACAGAAAATACATTGTTCGGGTAGAGGTGAACCACTGACTTTCACAACACAGGTTCTCTTAACGTGAAAGTCAAAGATCTCTTAAAAGAGCGCGTGGGTTTTTATTGTCGCTTCTTTTTTTCCCACCATGACGCCAACTTGTTTGTGAAGCGATTTAGTTTAGCTGACGTCATTAAGAGATTTTAATATCCAACAATGAATCAACTATTTTGAGTTTGAGTTCTTCTTTTGCGCCTACTTACTGTTTTGTATAAGTGCCAAACCTTATTGAATTTTTCTAAAAAAAATCTCACTCTCACACACACTCGCCACTAGCGAACCGAAGCCGCTTCCACGGCGACCCGGATTTAGATTAAGCACCATATTTTTCAATAAGCATTATAAGTTAGGGTAGGTAGGTAGGTAACAAAATTTCTATATGATTTGTTCATGTCTGCCTCTTTGGCTGATGCCAAGAAGCATCCTCTAAAAGATACAAAAAATATTGGCAAACATCCACACCCCTGCGTTTTTAAGGAATTTAGTTTTAACTATTGTAAAATTGGACAGTGAAACTTACACCTGGCCGACTATGACTGTCCGATTAAACACAATGTATAAAACCACAGAAAAATGGTCTGCCACCATAATAGCCCTGCGTTGTGAAGTTAAGCGCTTCAAAATGCAAAAAGCCACTACTTCGTCCCGTGATAATGCAGAGCCCTGCATGTCTGCCTCTTCGATTTTCTACGTCTTCAGAAGTATTTTAAACAGCAGCCACAAAGGCAGACAAAACAAATATTATTTAGTATCTTATTTTTAATATTTTTGCTTTAACTCAAAAACGCAGCGACGCACAGGAGACGTATTTTTGAAGCGTTCGAAGTGAATCTTTAGTTCGCATACGAAAACGAATCGTATACGAATTTAATTTCTAATGCTCTCGATTTTACGCATTTTTGAATCATTCGAAAGCAGTGTTGCCATTAAATTCAAATCTTTAACCAATTTTCGTTTCACGCAGAAAAAATTAAAACCGAAAAGCAATTACTCATTGATTTTAAAAACCGGTAATGAATTGCGAGGGAATGGAACGCAAATTAAAAAGTTGATATGTCAGTATAATGCCATGTGTGAAGGAAACGTCAATGTCGTTGTCATCACAGATTATACATACTTTCGAGTGGTAGAATTGCAAAACGAGTGGGTCGGACCACTCGTTGCAGAATTCACAGGTATGAATATTCAAAAATTGCGATTTTAGGGATCGTATACGAATCTTGCCAATTCGAATGCGAATTGAAGTTCAAACGCTTCAAAAATGCGTCTCCTGGAGACGCATTTTTGAAGCGTTCGAAGTGAATCTTTAGTTCGCATACGAAAACGAATCGTGTACGAATTTAATTTCTAATGCCTCGATTTTACGCATTTTTGAATCATTCGAAAGCAATGTTGCCATTAAATTACAATCTTTAAACAATTTCCGTTTCACGCAGATAAAATCAAAACCGGAACGCAATTACTCATTGATTTTAAAAACCGGTAATGAATTGCGAGGGAATGGAACGCAAATTAAAAAGTTGATATGTCAGTATAATGTCATGTGTGAAGGAAACGTCAATGTCATTCTTATCACAGATTATACATACTTTCGAGTGGTAGAATTGCAAAACGAGTGGGTCGTACCACTCGTTGCAGAATTCACAGGTATGAATATTCAAAAATTGCGATTTTACGGATTCGTATACGAATCTTGCCAATCCGAATGCGAATTGAAATTCGAACGCTTCAAAAATGCGTCTCCAGAAACCTTGTTAGGACCAAATCGATTCGTATTGAGCTGATCTATCATCCCTATTAATATGAATCATGAGCAAATCATATGCCCAAATGGCAGCCAGCACCCTAACTACATAGTTTGTCCCCTCGACGTAACTGATCATGACGTCTGCATTTTAGGTGCTAGTTTGAAACTAAACCAACGAATTGAAAATAAATTTTCGAAGCGGTCCAGTAGTTTCGGAGCCTATTTTAATGCAAACAAACAAATCATTCCTCATTATTTGACAAGCCCGTTGGTGTGGTTGGTAGTGAGCCTGCCTCACACGCCGTGGGACGCGGGTTCGATCCCCGCCCTGGGCAAACATTTGTGTGATGAACACAAGTGTTTGTTCTGTGTCTGGGTGTTATTTATCTATTTATGTATGTATATCAGTCTCTGGTACCCATAGTACATAGATTCCTCCTCGGATATTGGTTCAGTTCGGACGTGTGTTCTAATAAATTCTGTATAGTACCTACCAGGTCTTAAATAAATAAACAGGTGTAAGGTGTAGCGAGTGCAATAATTAGACACCTAGAATCTGCGCAAGTGAGAAAGTCATCAAATAAAGTTTCCGTGTAACATAACTAGTGTGAATAATTTGTGCCATTCAATTACCTACCTACAAAACCGTACACGGTAGTTTTCAATATAAAAAAAAATGTCGATGAAGCGTACTCCACCACCAAAATCGAAAAACAAACCGAATAAAGGGGCATTATCCTCAAAGGACAACGATATACCAGGTTCTACAGTCGAGAAAAAAATCGTATTTACTCCAGAAACAAATGTAGAAGATGATGATCCGGATTTCGTCACTCAACGCACCCCGAGTAACAAGAAACTATTCGAGATTTTAAACGAGATTAAGACCAGCCAGAACATCAAATTTTCAAAATTAGAAGCTGATATTGCAGAAGTCATGACACAAAATTCATCCATGCAATCATCTCTAAACTTTCTAAGCTCACAGTATGATGCTTTGTTGGTTAGACTAACAGCAGTTGAGAATGATAATAAAGCATATAAAACACAAATCAAAAGCTTAGAAAACTCATATGTAACGCAGATCAAGACTCTAGAGAAAAAAATTGACAGCTTTGAACGTAGTACTAAAAGTGCCACTGTTGAAATAAGAAACATTCCAGCCAGTCAACTCGAGGACAAAATTTTGCTTCGCAAACATGTTCTGGCTTTAGGCACCACCGTCAGTCAGCCGATGCAGGAAAGTGACATAAGAAATATTTTTCGTGTAAAAACGACGTCTGAAAAAACTGGGCCGATCATAGTGGAGTTTACGTCAACTTCTCTCAAGGAAAATCTCGTTAAATCTGCAGCCCAGTTCAACAAAAATAAAGATAAGCAACACAAGCTTAATACATCTCACCTTCAACTGGACGGACCCCCAAAGCCCGTTTACATCTCAGATTGTTTAACTACCAGAGCCAGACGGCTACTTTTTCAAGCAAGAGAGTTGGCAAAAACCCAAAATTACGAAGGATGTTGGACGTCTTATGGGAAAATTTTTATACGAAAATCTAAACAAATGCCGGCAATTCGCATCGACTGTGAAGAAGACCTAAACAATTTGGTTAATATTTGACTAGTATTAATCTACCTTCATAACTCATATCTTACCTTATGTTTAAATTCCATCGATAAAACCTACTCGTTCACTAGAATGTTTTACGTAATTACCCACATGTCTTATTACGTGTTTATTCTTTGCAACCGCTATAACATTACACACGCATATCAAACACACACTAACACTACATGTCACAACAAACCTACAACCCGGAGTACATGCATAAACAAACGCCCTATCTTCATGCTGTTCGTAGAGAGACTACTCGTATACCTACAATGTTTATACCTTTATCCGCTCGACTCGCTTGCAGCTGTCTTACCCCTTGCAATCGATTACATTCGATGACTTGAATAATATTAATAATCTGGATAATTTTGAACTGACTGACTTACAGATCTGTGAACCAGAGCACTGTAAAAATCTTATATCAATTCCTGCGTCATACTTAAAAATATTGCAACATAATATAAGAAGTCTAAATAAAAATTACAATGGTTTAAGCGTTCTGCTTGCTAGGCTTGATCTCGTTTGTGACGTCATTATTTTGTCGGAATGTTGGCTCTCATGTGTAAGTAAGCTACCGATGAAACGGGGTTATTCTAGCTTTTGCACTTCGGATAATTACAATCAAAATGATGGAGTTGTAATTTTAATTAATGACGATTTGAAATATGTTGTGGAGGAACCGAATGTTTTGGATGCTAACTGTCTGGTGATTAAAATTAATAACGAAACTGCTATTATTGCTATCTATCGGCCACCGAGCTTTCTTAGCTTAGATAATTTTTTTCAGTCACTGCAAAATCTTTTAGGTCAGCTTTCCTCCTTTAGGAACATATTATTGGTTGGAGACATAAATATTAATATTTTACAGTTGAACCAAACAGTATCAAGTTATCTTGATATTCTTGCTTTTTTTGGAGTGATTCCCGCTTACTATGTACCTATCAGAGGAGACAGCTGTTTAGACCATGTTTGTTTAAAAACAAATTTACCTTCGCTAACTTTTATTTTAAATACAGTTACAACTGATCATAGCCCAGTTCTGTTCTGCCTTAAAACTAAAATAAAAAAATATTACACAATACATAAATACTACAAAAAAATTAACTTTGAACACTTATATGAAGACTGTAAAAATATAAATTTTACCCCCATTTATCAAGCTAAAAATTCTGAAGATTCACTTAATTTATTTTTAGGTTACATCCAAAGTATAATAATAAAAAATACATTGACTATTAGAATACCCCGAAATAAAGTAACTATAAAGCCATGGATTACCACCGGTTTATTAAAATGTATCAGAAATAGAGATCGTATGCACTACAAACTCAGACAAAATCCTGAAAATGAAATTCTTAAAATTACATACAAGCGTTATAGAAATTTTTGCAACGATATATTAAAAAAATGTAAGAGACAGTATGAAAAGAATAAATTGAATGAGGCAGGTAAAAATAATAAAAAAATCTGGAAAACTATAAAAGATATTAATAATTTAAATAAGCCTAAAGAATTTGCAACAGATCTTTTAAAGGTGAATATTACACCTGAAGAATCGCTAAACTCAGTAAATAGATTCTTTTCAACAATTGGTTCAGAATTAGCGAGTAAAATTTCTACAAGTGTACATTCTATCCCGGCTAACCAAATTAACACCGCGGTAGTGAGAGATTCATTTGTCTTGTTAGATACGAGTGTAGAAGAGGTAGAAAAACTTATCTGTAGTCTTAAGTCGGATTGTGGACCTGGTTGGGACGGTATCTCACCGAAAGTTCTCAAACACTTGAAAAATCTTATAGTCCCTCCATTAACTCATATCATAAACATGTGTTTAAATGAAGGCATCTTTCCGACTGCCCTTAAAAAATCAATAATAGTCCCTATTTTTAAAAGTGGTAAAAGAGATGAGGTAACAAATTACCGACCCATATCTTTACTTCCGTCAATCTCAAAACTTTTAGAAAGATTAGTTAATATTAGATTAAATAATTACCTTGAGTCAAAAAAGTTAATTTCAGAGCATCAATATGGTTTTAGAAAGGGCAAATCTACCTCTGAAGCTGTTCATTCATTTACGGAGTTTATTGTTAAAAAATTGGATAGTAAAATGAAATGTGTAACCATATTTATTGACCTGCAGAAGGCTTTTGATACGGTTTCCTTTGCTACGCTTATTACCAAACTAGAGAACCTGGGAATTAGAAACACACAGCTGAAACTCTTACAAGACTACCTTCGGAATCGTTCCCAAAGAGTTCGTATTGGTGATAAGTTTAGTGATGAGAATCTGATCAACTATGGCGTTCCACAAGGAAGCATATTAGGCCCTACATTATTCATATGCTACATAAATGAGTTATGCCAGTTAAATCTACAAAATTGCAATATTATTGCCTACGCTGATGATGCCACGCTTACATTTTATGGTAACTCCTGGGATGAAGTTTTTGACCTGGCACAAAATGGTTTCAATACTGTGTGTCAATGGCTGTCTTTAAACTCTCTGACACTTAACACTTGCAAAACAAAGTATATTTGTTTTTCGATCACAAACGTATCTTACGACTTCAGCAGACATAATATTAAAGCTCATTCGTGTTCATATCCAATCTCTTGCACTGCCTGTGATTGCCCCGTGTTAGAAAACAGTCGCACGGTGAAGTACTTGGGATTACTGATTGATAATAACTTAACTTTTAGAGATCATATTATGAGTTTATCTAAACGATTGCGAAAATTAACATATATTTTTAAAAATATTAGACATATTTCTAATTGGTCACTGATCAAAACGATTTATGAAGCTCTGTGTCAATCTGTAATCTCATACTGTATCACTACATGGGGTGGTGCAGGTAAGACGCTTATGCTTGAAGTGGAACGGTCTCAACGAATGATCTTAAAGCTGTCTCTTTTTAAACCGCGTTTGTTTCCTACTACGGATTTATACATGGAAGCTAAAGTGTTAACTGTCCGCAAATTGTACATTTTAAACACTATCTTACTAAAACATTCCTCTATTCAATTTGCTTTAGAGAAAGAGACAGTCGCAAGAAGAAAGCCTAGAGTATGTGAAACTTCTTCTGTTAAAACTAGTTTTGGGGGGAGATTCTTTAGTTTCAGGGGAAGTATACTTTATAACAGAGCAAATGAATTACATTCAATATATAGCCTATCCAAAATAGAATGTAAAAGAAAAATCGCGGACTGGCTACAAAGTCTTGATTATGAAGAAACGGAGCGTTTACTATCTATTGTGTCATAAGTTACCTACTTTTCCCGTTTATGCAAGTACTCAAAAGCTTTTTTTCATACACCACACACACACACACACACACACACACACATACATACACACATACCTACACGCGCGTTGCCTTTTTATTTATTTTTACTGTTAATCTGAAGTTTTCAAAATTTTGTTAAATTTTGTTAAAATTATTTTATTTTCCTTTTTATTTTTAATACGTCGCTGAAATTTTAGTTGATAAATTTAATGTTCAGTTATCAACTTAATACTAGATCGCACAATTATTATATTTTTGTAGTTTGGTTGATTTTCCGAGTGAGGGAGCCAGGAGTCTCTTAGCACAGGGTTTTCCTAGTTTGAGCTCCTGTCTCCCACATAATACAAGTTCTTTACAGTAGTGTAAGTTTAATGTCTAAGTTGATCTTAATATATTTGTAGAAACTTTTTGTGGGAGAAAATAAACAAATTTATTATTATTATTTATTATTATAGTACAGGCTTTGCCTAGTTTGGGATCAGATGAACTTGTGTGAAATGTCCCCCAATATATTTATATATTATATATATATATATATATATATATCGGCGCAGGAGGCCATAAATATCAAAATCATCTAGGATTATTGTGGGTTCAGGTATAAACAACCAGGATCCGATTATTGTCACGTCATGTTACGGGCTCCGGGTTTGTGGTGAGGCACCCGGACCCTTCTGGCTCAGTTTGACCCTGGATAGTTATTACAGTCAACGCTATAATTGTACGTCCTGTGCTGCAACCCCACCAATCATATCTTCAGGAAACCAGACAAATCGTCAGAGCTAAAAGCACGATCACAATTCAACCAGATGACGTGTTGTCTTGTGTCGCCCTTTCACCTTGACGCTTCATCAGATCGACAGCTAACTAAATACTCAGCTGCCAGTCTATTCCTGAAGCAAGGAGGCCTCACTCGGTGTCGCAAAGAAGGTGCTGCTAAGTAGTATGTGCCTACATATACATTATATATTTACATTATATATTTTCCACACTAATATTACATATATACATTATATATTTTCCACACTAATATTATTATATATAATATTAGTGTGGAAAACATAAGTGGTGTGTTGTTGCGCAGGTTCTGAACGAGCACTGCGACGAGGTGTGGTATTGCAAGTGGTCGCCGGACGGCTCCAAGCTTGCGTCCGGCTCCAAGGACAACACCGTCATGATCTGGGACTACGACCCCGCCGCGCGCCGTCTCGCCTTCAGGTACACACCGCACTGTGTCTGCGTATCCAACAATACCAGAACCAAGTAGGTCGTTGATGTGTAGCAGGAAAACAGTCGCAGAGAGAAAAGACCCCTGAGGAACACCGGCGTCAATAGCTTTAAAGTTAGTGGAGCAACTATCAGCCACTAATCGGATCGACCGTTCAGCCAGGAAGTCAGATCTCCAAGAGCAAAAGTCAGCGGGTATGCCGTAAGCAGGAAGTTTGCTCAGCAGACTTGCGTGCGAAAACCTGTCGAAGGACTTCAAGATGTCCAGTGACACGGCAAGGGCTTAGCCGTGTTTCTTGATGGCCTCCCAGCAATGCGTGACATAAACTTGCTAGAAGATCCACAGTTGATCGTCCCCGGCGGAAGCCATACTGACAAGATTCTGTGAGAGACGAGACAAGGTTCTTGTGACAAGAACCTCAACAGCTGAACAAGAACCGAAAGAGATTCCATGTGTAATACTTATACCACTAGAGAGTGCACCTGTTTGGCAAAAACGTCCCTGACCACAGACTCTGCTACAGATTAGATTTCCTTTAAACTTGCCGCCTAAATGGGCTTACGTCTCTTTCTAGCAACCGTGCTTCTTCTTCTTAGACGCATCCTCATGACTGAGGGACGGGCTGCTACTTGTGCCGCCACACCTCTCCAGATCGTCCTAACTTGAGCACGGTCCTAACTTGAGCAACCGTGCTAGCGGTATGCTAAAAAGAGATGGAGACCCATTTAGATTTTCCAGGGACGGATATTTCCTTCACTTCCTTCACGTGATCCCTCTAGTTGTTGGTGGAAACATTACGTGAAAGCTCTCTTTGGATACGCCAGAGGATTCACTTACTATTTTGGTTTCTTTCTGATCATATTTACTTGATTCTGGTGTAAAAACAACACGATTCAATACTCTTTTCTCTATAGATTTATCTTTCAAAGTTAGGTCAGTTTTTACCGAATTTCGCTTGGTATTCTGAAATCCCAATAGATTTATAAATATTTTTTTGCAAATTTGATACATTTTGTGCATAACTAAACTCTAATGTAACAATTTCTAAAATCATTTATTTTTCAATTTAAAAGAAAAAAATCGCAATACACATCAAAACAGCTCGATGCTGCTTTGTTCTCACACACGCAATTTCCCGTTTTTTAGAAAAAGACAGTTTCAACACCAATGCCTCGCCTCATAAGTAAAGAAAATTTTAGTCAGCCGCTGATGGCATTGTTGTATGGTATTGCAGGAAGTCGCTGGAGGGCCACTCGTACGGGGTCTCGTTCCTGGCGTGGAGTCCTGACGGCCGCTACCTGATCGCCGCCGGACCTGAGGACTGTCCCGACCTCTGGATATGGAACATGGAGGTAACCTACACTTCCTCCTCACTATATTGGTTGGCGACGCTCTTTGTCGAGCTTAGGTTATTGAAATTGAAATCCATTTATTGTCAGATTGTGGTATGTTACAAGTTCTTGATTATATACATAAGGGTCTCACAATCAACCCGGAATGGGCATACAATAGTAAGTTAAATTTAAACATTGAATAATTAATGAATCTAATAATAAAATAATAAATACCTCTAAAATTATGTCAAAGAATACAAATGTCAAAAATATATATTACAATGGGGGCGATTCTAGCGTGGCCGCTAAATTTAAGGCTATAATTTGACAGGTCTAAAAATGTTGCTATCTTTGTTACCGCCATAGGCTGAAAAAAGACAGCATCACTTTTAGAGCTGTCAAATTTTAATCATAAATTTAGCAGCCACGTTAGAATCGCCCCCAATGTCATCTTAAGTTTTATTCTATATTTTTATCTTCTAGAAATTCCTTTATCGAGTCATACATTTTCTCGAGCAGCCATTCTGATAACTTCTTTTTAATTGTAAGAGAGTACAGCCTTTCAAATGAGATGGCAAATGATTAAATATTCTGCTCGCCATACAAAACGCATTATCTCTATATATATTTACCCTAAAGCTTGGCATACACAAGCGATGTTTATGCCTAGACGGTCTATCAGGGAAGGCATCACTATGTTTCACAAAATACTCAGGGTGCTCCTTTACAAATATTGATATCTGTTTAATGTACATGCACAGTAAAGGGAGTACTTTTGTATCTTTAAATAAAGGCCGGCATGGTTACTATCTGTTTTGCCAACACTGCCTTCACAAGTTTATAATATCCCGTGAAACTTCCGCTGCAGGACGGAAGCTCACTCAAGAAATCCAGCAAAAACGCGTGGCACTTATAAGGGGAGTTACCATAGTCACCACGCTTGTAAACGGTGCAGCTGGCGAGCGCTGTGACCGCAGTATGTAAGATGGTATGATACACATAAAGATGCTCGCGCCCTACGATACCCACGGGTAGTTGGGTTCGTACGGTCAACCGCTTGTCGGTAGAAACTTTTTCAACTCTATTACCACGCCTAAAGGTCCAAAAGTGTTTCTACCGTTGTGCGGCCGTGTGTACTATTCTTAGCCGGCACTACACAGTAAGACAATATCGAATTAATATTTTCCGTAAATTTCAAATAATAGTGGACCTGACACAGTGCCCTGAACTACATAATTTTGTCATAATATTTATGACTAAGTAAAAGAGGATTTTGATAAAGGATTTGGTTTATGTATATTTTTCCAAATGTATGTGATTTGTGCATTATCAAACACTAATTGAGCGAATATAATGAAACTGACGTTTCTTTATGACCAACTAGCTGTTACCCGCGACTTTGTCCGCATGGATATTATAAAAAAAACAGAACTCGAACTTAACTGAAACATATTTTGCGGAGCGCTTTTCCTTCTTGATCCCTACGTAAAAGATGCATTTGTACTTATCCAAGTTGAATGCTATCTTACTTCAAATTAAATTATCGTTTGATTTTATTCAACTGGTAGGTAGTGCGGAATTTTCATTGTCAATCGTTACAGGCGAACTTAAAAAAGAAGGCAATAAAGGGAGTGAATGGGTAGCGAGGAGGTATTCATAAAAGTAAAAAAAATCCCTATTCCTCCCTATCTATCCTTTTCTATCCCCCCTCCCTCCACATCCCCCCTCCCTCTCTTCCTCTCCCCTTCCTCTTCCCCCTCACCCTCCCTCTCCCCACTCCTTTTCCCTCCCCACCTCCCTTTTTCCCTCCCCCATCCCTCATTCCGCCTCTACCTCCCTCCCCCTTCCCTCCTCCCCCTCCCTCCCCTCTCCCTGCCCCTATTCCTATCCCTATCTCATCCCCTATCCCTACCCCTAACACCATCTTAACCGCTATCCCTATCCTTGTATAAACATACAACCGACACTAATATTGATTTTTAGACATTTCAAACCTATCGCACCTCAACCCCGTCTCCAGGGGATGATGGTATTTCACGTCCATCATAACATCCCATGAAACGTCCACTACAGGAGAGGGATTATAGCTTTTGCTGGAAAATGTGGAGAGGAAGTACCATAGTCACCTCGCTTGTCAGCGTTACGGCTGGCACCATGGACCGCGGTTGTAGGAGACCGCAGTAAGTAAGATGGTATGATACACAGGACGATGCTGCAGCCCATCCTCCAGTTTATAACCCTTAGTCGCCTCTTACGACACCCACGGGTATGTATGGGTTGGTACTATTCTTTGCCGGCACCACACGGGGCACTATCACGACCACCACGTTGGATTTCAAAATTGTTGTAGTTTTCGTAATCAGCGACCCGATAAACCATACAAACGACACCCATATTGATTATTAGACATTTCAACCCTATCGCACCTCAACCCCATCCCCAGGAAACTTAATTTTTAGTCTTCAGTCTAAATACAAATTTTTAAGATCCTAACTTCAAAACTGACGGACTCTCATATCGTATTTCACCCCCTTAGTGGATGAATTTTTTAAAATTCTAAAACACGTACTTTTTAATTTTTTACCAAGAGCTCAAAACCAAATTTTTGTAATTCTACCTATAAAAATGAAAGACTTATAGACCAACACGAAAAAAAACATCCCCTTTTTCACCCCCTTGAAAGGTGATTTTTAAGAAATGCTTAAACACCTGTTTCCTTATTTTTTACCAAAAGCTTAAATTTAAATTTGTGTGAATCTGACTCAAGAAACAAAGGAATTTCATACAAACTTTCATCCCTTATTTCACCCCCTTAAGGGATGAGTTTTGGAAAATCCTTTTTCTTTTGGTTTTAAAGTGCAATAAACCTTTGTTCTCAGCTCTGTAGCTATAGCGGTTACAGCTCGGCGTTGATGAATCAGTCAGTCAGGACAAGCAATTTTATATATTTAGAAGATAACTAATCACTTTACATGTGTTTTAATATTTTGTAAGAATAGATTCAGATTTCAGATAATTTTATTCAATGTAGATTCTTTACAGAATACTTATTGAATATCATGCAGAATACAATGCAAATAGAGCGAGTCTACGCCGTTTCGAATCGTGCTATGGCAACGTAAACGGCAAGAAACCACTGCAGTACGGCCTACTTTAAGAGTCGGCTTTTTACAATGTGTTTCTTGTGTTTCGCTGGAATATCAGAGCACCATACCTCTTTATCATTGATATAGTCATCTAATCTATAGTAAGCTTTTTTACATAACGTTTGCTGTACACATTGTTTAAACTTTCTCTCAGGTAATTGCAGTACATTGTCAGGTATTTTATTGTAGTATCGTACACAGAAACCAACGAAAGATGTATTGAGACAACATATTTTTGAATAAAAGCTCGAATTAATATTTCCTGTACATTGCGAATAATAGTGGACCTGACACAGTGCCTTGAACGACATAATGTTGTCATAATATTAATGACTAAGTTAAAGAGGATTTTGATAAAGGATTTCGTTTATATATATATTTTTTTTTAAATGTATGTGTTTTGTTCATTATCAAATAGTAATGAGTGAATATAATGAAGTCGACGTTTCTATTTGGTCAAATCAATCGAACGCTTCTATCTAATCACATTACATGTGTTTTAACATTTTGTAAGTATATTAACGTGTTCGTGTGTCTGTTCGTAGACGGAGACACTGCACGTGAAGATGACTCACTCTGCGGAGGATTCCCTGACGGCCGCCGCCTGGCACGCTACCTCGGACAAGCTGGTGTGCGGCGGCGCAAGGGGGCAGTTCTACCACTGCAGCCTCGACGTATGTACCTGCCACCTGTCTGTCTGTCTGTCCGTGTGAAGATGACCCACTCAACCACAGAATAGACCCTCTCCGCCTCTCTTGCAATCCACCCCGCGCCTGCCGCCCGCGAGATTCTCGTGGCCTTTCTGAGGGTCTTTTGTATTGAAATGCGGGTTTAGGCGATCTTCTAATTTCAAATTAGCGTTCGTTGTATGTAGTTTCTTGGAGTGTGACTCAACGGTGGACAACTCGGCCAAAAATGAGATTTGTGCGCGACTGTCGTCTAAATTAGCTTTTGTAGATGTAACTTAGGTCTACATATTACACACTTGCGGAGATCGCTAACTGTAACTTAGGTCTCCAGATTCCATTCTTGCGGAGATTATACCATCGAAAGTGCTGATTAGAGGTGTAATCGGTAGTTTTATAAGCTCCAAAAGTCGCAATTCGAAAGTGGAGTGTTTGATCCAGATGATCCTTACGCATCCTACATAAATACCACTCAATCAGTTACAAGAAGTTAAAATTTTTAGTAAAATTTGATAATACCAGTTTCCTCAAACAAAAGCAACATTTTTATATAGGGTGCTAATGAAATGGAGAAAATGATTTTAGCATATTACTTAAACCATGAAATTGAACAACTGTTTCCAGTTTGAAAAAAAATTTTTTTTACGTCCTGTAAATAATCCGCTGTCAGTCGATGTAAAATTAAAATAATTTTATTATTTTTTGGTTTGCCCAAGTAAAATTATTTTTTACTTGGGCGACCTATTCAATCCCTACTACGTTCAGGATTCCACTCTAGAATACGTCACTTCGCACTGGATTCGAGATAGCGCCCTCGCCTTAAAAACATAATGTTGCTGCCTTGCTATACAATCTACTAGCATATTGTTATAAAGTAATGTGTTTGCTCGTACGTGGGCAGGGCTCGCTGATCAACAGCTGGGACGGCGTGCGGGTGAACGCGCTGGCGTGTCGCGGCGACGGGCGCGGCGTGCTGGCGGCGGACACCCATCACCGCGTGCGCCAGTACGACTTCACCGACCTCACCGACCGGAACGTGTGCGTACACTACACTACACTACACTACACTACACTACCCTCTACGCCTACGCCTACACACACACATCACACTTAACTAATCACATTATCACACTGAACTAATCAGCCTTATCACACTAAACTAATCACACTTATCACACTATCACACTAAACTAATCAGACTAATCACACTAAACTAATTAGACTTATCACACTAATCACACTAAACTAATCAGACTTATCACACTTTCACACTAAACCAGTGGTTCTTAACCTTTTAGACATGAGCGAACATTTGACAAAATTTCTGTCTTGCCACGGACCACCTAGGAACTAGTAAAGCGATTGCTTTTTGGCTTCAAAAATCTTCAAGATTAATTCCGGATTCGAATGTATTTTGTTATTGTCACTTCTTCTTGAATTTCATCAGGCACCTATGAAACATTGACAATGAAAGGCTTGGGGATCCGTTTTTGAATACTTTTGTCTTCGCACGCAAGAAAATAGTGATTCAATTCACTTTTTAAGTTTTTCAAATGGAGTATCATGTTCTTCTGCATTTCTCCTTTAATAACAGCATACTGCCCGTCAATAATTTTATTGAGCGTATCAAATATACGAGTAGAAACGTTTTTCTATCGACCTTGCTAATCTTGCGTGGCTCCGCGGACCACTTGGGATTCTTCCAGGGACCACCAGTGGTCCGCGTACCACCGGTTAAGAACCACTTAAACTAATCACACTAAACTAATTACACTTTAATATTATAAAGGGAAAATATTATTAAGTTGAAATTGTGTATGTATGTATGGATATTTGTTACTCTTTCGCGCCCTAACCGCTGAAATTTGGATAAATTATGCACCAGAAAAAACAACACATAGTTAACTTTCGCCGGGGAAAACTTGACGATTTCCATGGGGAAATGTGAAACTGCATAAAATTGTCCTTTTTTCGTGAATCCGACGCGGACGAAGTCGCAGGCAATTGCTAGTATTATATTATAAAGGTGAAAGTTTATGTGTGTTACTCTTTCACACCCCACTAAACAGAACTTGCTGAAATTTGGCAAGGTTGTAGACAAAGAAAACATAAAATTGACTTTGAAATTGGTATATTTCCTTGGAAGAAAGTGTTTTCTTTATGTTTTTCGATAGATCCACGCGGACGAAGTCGCGAGTAACTGCTAGTAATAAATAAGCGCCACGTTAAAGTACCCCAAACAGACGAGCGTGTTGTGCGGGTTGATCAAAGTAGAGGAAGCGAGGGAAGTATGTCGAGATCGTAGCAGGGAAGGAAGAATGGGAAAGAGGCACGATTTTATGTATTTTTCAACACATTTGCTCATGAAATAGCTCTATTTGCATTGTTTTAAGGTCCATAATCCAGCTTAAGTAAGCGCAAGTTAAGTAAGTTTTGGAGGTGGTAGGGCTTTTTTGCAAAGTCCGTCGGGGGAAGTACCACCCTCTTACCTATTTCTGCCGTAAAGCAGCAGTGTTTGCACTGCTGTGTTGCGGTCTGAAGGGTAAGGGAGCCAGTGACACATGAGACATAACATCTTAGTTCTCAGGGTGGGCAACGCGCTTTGCGGTCTTATTAGCGTCAAATTATGTCACTCATAAGACAGTGGGTGCTATAGGCGGTAGAGACCACTTACCATCAGGTGGGCCTCCTGTTCGTTTGCTCACTTGTAACATAAAAAAAAGCTTATTAAACACGTGTGCTGTTTTCATGATATTATCGCAGCAGTGTTTTATTTTTGTTTTGTTTTTTGATCTCGGCAAGGAGCAAGGAGTTTTTATGCTTATAACATTTTCATGACATTGATGTCAGCGCTGTATTCCAGAAGATATGATAAATGAAAATACATTTTATGAAATTATTTATATTAATTAACTGAACAACAATAAATTTGTCATTTAAGTAACCAGATATTAAATTTTTGATAATTTATTTTAAGGTTCAAAGAGTAGGCTGTTTGGCAGTTTAGTCTGTGCCTCTCAAATAGGGACAGCTTTCCGAAAACTGAAAATTGTTCTTTCGCTTTCCGAAAAGCTGTCCCTTACGCCCGGTGTGATAGTTGTGAATGTGACGTCGCAGTATCCAAGAGGAGCACGCGGTGATGGCGATGACTCTCAACGCCGCCGACACACTGCTGCTACTCAACGTGGCCAACCAGGGCGTCCACCTGTGGGACATTCGTGAGTACACCATCCACACACACACAGACATACAACAAATACAAAAGACCAGGGGCGGGCCCAGGGGGGAGTAAGAAAAAAAGAGTAACAAAATAAAACAATACTGCCGACGTAAAAGTAGTGAATAAACGGAAGAGTGACCCTCCCAAACAATACTTCTGTCGGAGTATTCGGAGGCGTGTTCATGGGAATCGCTCCATTAGTATATTAACTACGATATTATGGTGTAGTAGCACCATATTTTTTGCAAGCACCTATAAATGTCAAGGAATGGAACTATGGGTTTTCAAGTCATATTTTAGGAAACAATGTTCAATATGTGTAACTGTTTGTTCCTTAAACCAAATAAAAAAAAATATGCAAAGTATTATCAACTTTATTTCATAGTGTAACGCACCCTTACAATTTATATATATCCCATAATCACCGCAAGATCCTGAATATTATAACAATACCAAATAACTATGAAATCGGTCCAGTAAATGAGGAGCTAGAGTGGTACATCCCATATTTGCTCACATAGGGTGTCTTTACAGTACACTTCCTTTTTGGATTCACGCAGTCGTGTGAAAAAGAATAGTAAACACGCACACGGTAGGTATATAACTTATGCTCTATTTGCATTGTATTCTGCATGACATTCAATAAGTATTCTGTAAAGAATCTACATTGAATAAAATTATCTGAATCTGAATCTATGTCCTTAGAATCTTTAGGTATATCGTGTCTGTCAGAGCGCAAGTCCGACTCGATGACTCCCCCCCCCCCCCACTCTTCCCCTTTGGGTACGCCCCTGCGCAATAACGGTCGACGTGGAGATCTTTGTATCTTGGCAGTCGAATGCAGCCCGACTAGCGAACCTGTCGCTGCCTGTTGCACATTGGTAGACAGACGTTTTGTGGATCTAATAGGCCACAAGTTTTACTACAAAGTTGCTTATTTATTGTACTTAATGATGAAATATAATTTGCAGTGCCTTTAGAGGCACAGCAAACTGCAGACTTTTTGTTCTGACAGTCCGCCAGTGTGGCCGGTACAGCAATTATTTTCGTATTATTATAGTCATTGTCATGAGAAAAACGCTCTGTTTCTATGCGCGTGTTTTCCAAGTTCTTTGGTTTGGAAGGAAAACAGCTTGAATAGTTGTTCAGTCCAAAGAGTTATTTAGTCGAAAGGGTTGTTTAGATTGATTGTTATTTAGTTTAAAACGTACGCAATTTTGAAACACGATAAGTTTGAATATTGTTATGATAAAAACTATAATTTTCGCAATACCGGCCACACTGACGGACAATGTCCGTGACTGCCCGCCCCTACATCTGCTGAGCGCCTTATAGTCTATGATGAGTAATGTTATAGGTTGTATCTGAGGGTTGTATTGTAAAGGTGCGCGGTCGCTGGTGCGTCGTTTCCGCGGGCTGTCGCAGGGCCACTTCACCATCCACGCGTGCTTCGGCGGCGCGCACCACGACTTCATAGCGTCCGGCAGCGAGGACAACAAGGTATAGCGCGTTCACGATAAATTGGACTAAGGCGGTTGTTTTCTGCGCACGGGTGACAGCCGGAGAGCCAATGAGCTCGCGTCCCCCACATGCCGCGCTCATAGTCCAGTCAATCTACGATATGAGGTTGCATTAGATGCACATTTAGAGAAATTAATTTTAAATAGTAATATAGGCTATTTGAATATGTAAATAATTAAAATCGTAAATTTTGTAAAAACACATTTTTTTTTGTTAAAGTGCCAGTATAAGCTGACCTATGCTACGTGGTAAATATTATACAAATTGAGTTCACTTTATACTGGTTTTAAGAATAACACCGTTAAGTCGGGGATTACTGTGGTTTTAAAATTTTGAACGTTTTACTGGTAATTTAATAAATTATCCCCTAAAGTGCATTTAATGCAACTTTCTCCATACAAACTTTCGTAGATTGACTGGACTATCACCCCCGCAACTCATTTTTCGACTTCTGCGCATTAACGGTCTGCGCATTAGCGCAGACGCCAGCTGTGAATGTGGAGAACTCCTGCAAACCAGGGCACACCTCACTAATTGTCCCGCGTGCCCGACCACCTGCTCGCGTGAGGACTTACTTGATGGTAACCAGAGGGCTACCACGGTAGCCGCTTTCTGGGCAAGTAAGATTTAGCCTCTGTTCTTGCCGACACGAAAGAAGAAGAAGAACGGTCACAGCCTGAGTATTTTGTTCGCCGTATACTATTTATTAGAAAAGTGTAAAGGCCCGTCTTACCGCTTGCTGCAAAGTTCCAGATATTCCTATCTGCGAGTTATTCTGATAGATGTGAAAATGTTTTGTTCTGCAAGTGTCAACATTTACATGTTTAACTGACAGTACCTGGACGACCGAGCTATGCTCTGTATGACTAAAATATCATCGGGTGAGCAAGCTATGCTACTCAACAACAGATGGCGCTTCTGGAATGCACTAAAACGCGCTAAGAAATATTTAAAAAGACGGTGAAAATGAATTTTCCCAGACGAGACCTAGCTAGATCGATTGTTTGCCCCCAAAAACCCCCGTATACTAAATTTCATCGAAATCGTTAGAGCCGTTTTCGAGAAACCGATTACAAATATATATATATACAAATATTGCTCGTTTAATAGTATAGGATTATAAATACATGTATAAATCAGACATATTTTAAATGTCTGCCGGCTAACTATCTGAAATTTTAGCAGCATGCGGTGTTTAAAAAATGTACTTAAGAGTGAGCAGTTTGTTTGAATAGTAAAATGTTAAGTGCAGTTTTAATTAATTTTGTATTAAAAAGATCGTGTCGACGATTTAAAGCTATGGCGTCACAACTGTTTTGACGTTCAATTCACAGAAGTTGATTTGACTTTGATTATTTTTTTTTTTCGATTATTCTAACAGTTACCAAAACAAGTTTGTAAAACAATGTTATTCTTTCCGTCAAATGTACTCTGGTTTTAGTGTCATGGCTGCAAAATGTGTTGGTAAGCGTTAGAATCAACGAAAAAAAAATGGATCCTATAGCGTGCGTAGAATAAGTTTGGTTGTGACGGTTTGGTCATATAGAGAGGATGAATGAAGGAAGATTGACGAAAGAGATCCACAAGGCGAGAGTGAATGGAAACGTTGGAAGGGGAAGGCTTCGGCGAACGTACCAGGACCAAATTCAGGACGTTCTGAATAAAGGCCAGGTTAAAAGTACCCTAAACCGACGAGCATGTATGAAAGGATTGATTAAAGTTCAGGAAGCAAGGGAAGTATGTCAAGACAGGTGGAGAACTGTGGTCTCTGTCTACCCCGACGGAAACAAGGTGTGATATTATGTATGTATGTATGACGGTTATTTTCTGCGCATGGGTGACACGCGGAGAGCCAATGAACGATTCGCTCGCCTTCGCCGCCTGCCGCGCTCACCCCCGCGATTTTTTTGAGTTCTGCGCATCAAAGGTCATAGCCAGAGTTATTTTGTACGAAAAATAGACTGTCATATAGCGTATTGTGTATAGGTGTACATCTGGCACATCGGCGGCGAGGAGCCGATCGCGGTACTGGCGGGGCACACGCGCTGCGTCAACGCCGTCTCCTGGAACCCGCAGCATCACGACGTGCTGGTCTCCGCCTCCGACGACTACAGCCTGCGCCTGTGGGGGCCCAAGGAGGCCACCCGCGACCAGTGACTGCCCCCCTCCTCTGACCCCTAAAGTAACGCCCTCCTGGAACCGTCAGCATCACGACGTCCTGGGCAAAACATCGGACTCGCTCCGCTCGGAATAGGAGGAATACTAATTTATTTTACTATGGGATGATATCTGCCATTGTGTCCCAAGTTGAAATGTCAAATCATCAAAAAAATACAAAATTTACAGAACGAAGCCGATGCCGTATTTAGAATTACTGAATGAATGTCAGTATACCTTGTGACACATGTTTTCATTAATATTCTTTCTATTACCCTTACATTTGTATGGTCCTGGGGACCCAAGGAGGGGAGCCACGACCCCTAGGAAACCAGCGCCTCTCACGTACCCACTGATTTGAAATCTACTATACTCCGTATAGTACACGCGAAGTCCGTTTTGAATTTTCCTTATCACCAACACACTTGGTTCACTTTCCTGTTCAGATCATAATGTTTCATACGTTTGACAGCTGTCACAGTATTTCCCTCTCTGTCTAATTGAGAGATTTAAACTTTCAGGCTATTTGCGAAATTCAATTTAAATAAATTGAAAAAAGTTATGAACTAGCCAATTACCTCTATAATTACATCTTTTGATAGTCTCTCTACCATCTTCTTTACGATTACCGTGAATAATTTACTAATCAGTTAGATATAATATTCTTTGGTTAGAGCCATTATACCATGCATATTTTTTTTTGTCGCAAAACACTTGAGTAACCTGGTACGCCTGATGCCTGATGGCAAAGCTACGAGGCACGCGAACGGGCGGGCTATGCAATACAATTATTCTTTGTTGCACACAAATTGAATAGAAATTGTATATTAATTTCATTACAACTGCGGAAAGCCTGTCATTGCAAAGAGTTCCGACAAATGTCTACCCGAGCCGAGGCGCAGCCGAAGGTGAGGGTTGACAGTCGGAACAAGTTGCAATGACGGTTCCGCACGTGTACTGAACAACTATTTTTAATACAGTTGCGAAAAAAAAAATGAAGCAATTTAATAAAATAATAAAAACACAATAAACTCAACTAACTAATCATTTATCTCTTATATAAGTTATAATTTACATATACATTGAAATTGGTAACGTTTTTTATACTAACTGGGGAAGTTTAAGGTTGCATATTTACTGTTTGAGACAAACTATTTGCTTTTTCCCCTTCTCTCCACGCAATAAATTCGTCGTATGTAGATATGTAGCGACTTTTTGACTTTTCCGGTAAAATGTTCTCCCAAGCATTTTGTGCAATTATACTGAGTTCCGGTGGTGTTGATTCAAATAAAATATCGTCGAAATTACTCATTTTATGCAACGAACAACTAAACTCGCAAATAATATTTTTGGTTAATGGCGCCGTAAAAGAATCTGTGCGTTCCATATTGCGCTAACAGACTGCTTTAGAGCACTGTGAGCGCGCTTAAGTCGGTCCAAATTGACCAAAAGCGTGCTCTAAAGCACTCGCTCGTTCACCGCCTTACGTCATTGATGACGTCATCGTTTCTGCTATCAGTGCTTTAGTCAAATAGGTGGAGTAGTGAAAGCCCCAATGTCAAATCGATTTGACACATATAAAATCCCACACATTTGCAGCCAGCTGATGTCTCTTAAGTTTTGATTTTAATGAATTTGTCTCTAATGGAAATGAGAGTGGATTTGGCGCACATTTTTCAGCGATTAGCTTAGGCTTTGTTAAAGAAAATAAAAACAAAACTGACATTTTGACAGATGAACACGTGAGCGCGCTTAAATCCATTCCAAATTGACTAGAGCCATCAAAGCAGTGATAGCTTTGTGAGCGTGCAAAATCAATTTGGACCGTCCGTCAGTACTGTATACGCTTTTAGCAGCGTTTGTACAATTTGGAACACAGCCAATTTAAGCCGAGATTTTTTTTGTTTTCTTCACCCATTCTGGGTAGGCAAAGGGAACTATGCCCATACAGACAAGTCTTCAGTAGAAGTTTTTTATTGATATGAAATGAAAACGAAATTTAATGAGATGAAATGAAACCTAACCTAACTCATTGAATCAAATCATTAAATCTGATATTGAAACAAATTAGTAGCTTCTTTTTAGAAAGATTTACATGAATCATAAAACTTCTATGATTTTTTTTTGTAAAAACTTCGTGGTTGGTTTTTTCTTTTTAATGGACATTATTTTGACAGTTGGGAAAGAAAACGCACGAGTTCGGAAAAGGTAAAGAAGGTTCGTTTTTCAACATTTGAAGATGGCGGTCGTGTTTTTATTTCAATTTTAGTTTTACATGTTTATTGATGAGTTTAATGAATAATTTTGATTGGGTATTATGCAGTAAACTACATTTAAAGTGAACATCTATTAGAAGATTGGAATACATGCATTTTCCGAAATTTTTGGATGGAGAAAAGCGGACTTCGTGACTTCAATAATTTTCCCTATCAACTTATCGGAGTCATCGTGGTGCACAGGCTTTCCTCGTCGTCGATCTTCGAGATGTGAATTCCTGTGTAAATCAATCTTTCACTGGACATTGGCGTGTCGCCATAATTTTGTAACAATTCCTTTACTTTGACATTGGCGAAATACGTTTTGTAATGAGATGTGATGCCATTAAATAAATATACAATACAAAGGTAAAGAAAAAGCTCGAGTATGTAATGGCCCACATCCCGAACGCTATATGTCCCTGGAATACGCCACTTTTTGAGCAACTGTAGTAAAAAGTACATATTTGACATAAATCAAGAAAAGAGTATGTCATTGGGGTGTCCACTTTAGAAAATCAAGTGAGCTCAAGATAGTGACGGATTATTTTAGCTCTTGCAGTGGACACTTGTAGTCAAGGAGCCTCTCTGTCTACGTCTGTGTTCCCGAGTTCATATAACCCGAATTTATTCGATCCGCGGGTAAAAAGTCTTCGTCCTAAGTGCTGGGAGGTCAAGAGCAAACCTACTTGATTAAAACCTAATCTAGAACAAAGTTACCCTGGTTGGAAAGACTGCGACTCTCAAATAGGCACGTCGGTCCTCGTAATTTTTGTACTCAACCATCACTAGAGACGAAATTAATATGCATAAATTGGAGAAAAACCTTTAAGTTGAGTCTATAAACCAATTGGACATTGTTTTATTAATTCACGCAACTTCTTCTTACATTTGCGTAAAGATAAGTTGCAGGCTTTTTTACTGGATTCTTTTGGTTACTTATAGCTTGATTTTTTTAACAAGAATAGCTAGCTACGTGTATCTATAGTTTCTTCCATCTTAAGAATGCAGTGAGTCATCGCTTTCCGACGCTGGTAGCCAAGCCCCGTAACCAATCAGGTCGCTTAAAATTATAAAGTCAAATGCACAATGACTAACTGAAGGCAAACCTTTGAAAGAAGCGGTTGTTTTCTTTGAGTGTTACCTAAAAAACAAACAAAATATATTTTTTTGCATTTTAGCTCCATTGTGAATACACCTTTGCGTTAATGACTTACAACGCGGTCAAATTAACTTGACGCATGACGTCAAAATGACGTCATCAAGCCCATGCGTCAAGTTAATGTGACCGCGTTGTACTGCATTCTTAACTATAGTCTATTGTAAATTACATTATATATATTTTTTTCGGAGAGAGGCCTTTGGGACAGTTAGGGGCTATATAAGGTGACATTAATTTAAATTTTTTGATTTAAAATTATTTATAACGATCGGAGCCCGATATCTGTCTTGTCTTGTGTGCAATAATGAATAACATTTTAAAGTGCAATATTTAAATTAAAACCATGATTGTTTGTTCACTCAACAATTGTGAGCACGTTCCCATAGTCCGATCAACGAAGAAGTTGACCTCTACAACTCTGTGTTAAATTTAGCATGGTGATAACAATTTATTGTTGTAAATTATGGATTCACCATAAGTCAAATTGCGATTTGTATGCCTTTGTCTTATTTAATATTTTTTAGTTTATTTTGACATATTTACCACCTTGCCAAATTACGGTAGCGAGCATGGGAATAATTTATTGCGGAGGTCAACAAAAAATAAGCCATCGTTGATTGTGGTAAGACATAGAGTTATTTCGATTTAACTAGCTATAAATATAGTACATTGTACTAAATTATGTTGTGTGTTCAGATCAGCTGATCTTACAGGGTTCATACATTACTTGTTGATTCGTATGGGGTTGCTCCCAAACATTAGGGTTGATTGATCCAATCGAAATAGTAGTACCTTTAAGCCTATGCATACCGCGATTTTTTATTGCGCCGCCTACGTGCGTTTTGGGTACGCCGATACAAATTGGCGTCGAGTTTTTTTAGAGGATCGGGTCGGACTGCTCCGAATTTAGCTCCGGACCGCGATTTTTTCCAATAGCGTTGATGGATTGTCCCAAACGACAATTTTGCCATTGGACAAAAACGTGATCCGGACCTAAATTCGCAACGGTACGATCTGACCGTGAGTAGAGCCTCTTACGTTAGACGTACTACAGCAACGTATGTGTATCGATACAAAGTACATCGCGTGCAGGTCTATCACTCTCGTGCGTTTCGCGTTTGTCGCGCTACAAACGGGCGTCTACGGCGCGATAAAAAATCGCAGTGTGCACAGGCCCTTTGATTTAGATTTCTGTTGGCGTTTCAAATAAACATGTAGTGGTAGGTTATTAAAAAGGTCCACTTGACTGTGTATTCGTGCGATTGTGACTTATTGTCCGAGGTCAAATCAGACCTGAACTTCACGCTGCTCTAACTAGACAGCTTCTGTTAGTGATATGATAACTTTAAAGTTTGAAATATTTTATTGGGATTGTTGTAAATGGGGTTTCGATGTGCTAGCTTGTATGACTTCTCGATATAAATTTAACTTAATCTAAAATGTATGGGTAGCGTAATTTTTGATGCTACCCGCTCCAGGACTCTGTAAGGGTGATGCCACACACATAGTCCCCAAGCTGGAGACTGGCAGAGGAGTAGTCGATGACGGAATGTGTGTGGCAACACCCTCATCCGGATTTACCTAAGATAATATTTAAGGCTCTTGGATTAACGTAAGACTTAATTATAGCGAGCAGATATATTTTGTAGCGAGACGCTCTCGGCTATATTTTTGTACCGACGATACGTGGTTGTAGGGTCAGCGCCCTCCGCCACGCTACAGTACGGCGGCACTGGGAGAGGTTCACAATGGACTTCCATTGCGTTATCTGTTTCCGCAGTCGATATGTATGATATTGGATCATTCGCAGAGGTGTCTCGCATCATTCACGCTGCGCCTTTGCACACTACCTACTCGTTTTATCCTCGTAACGCCCAGGCTATTTTTACAAAACATTGGCTTGCAGCCCAGATGCCTTTTAAAAGGTTCACATGGTGCGGACCCGGAAGTGATGAAAATTAAAAAAGTGTCTTATTATTTCCGTATGAGCGTGGGATTTTTTCTGCATGTAAATGTATGTCAGTGGAAGGTTTTGTGACACTAAATAACCCCAAATTCGTTATCCTTTATTTAGGCATATGGGCTTTAATATATTACAAAACCCGATTTCGCAAAATTCGTATTTTTAAAGTTATTGAGTAGCGGTAGACAATACAGGGCTTATTTTATATTATAAAAAAACAATGAACATAGATATTTGGAAAAATACCTGCCTTCCAAAATTTAAATGACCAAAAACATATCTAACACTAACAATCTGAGAAGAAAATATCAATTTTTGAACATTACAATCATTATTTTCTGTACTTATTATTTTTAAAGGCTAGTTTATCACATGTTTTAGGATTTCTATCAGAAGAAATCCACATCCAACAGAGAACAAAAGCAAAAATTTAAAAGTTTCTGAATTGGACCTAAAAACACTATAGCAACCCATATACCTTTTAAAATTAAAATGATAGTGAATGGACATATTTTTATAGAAACTTTAAATAATTTTGGGAATACGAGTTGGTTTTTAATGAAAAACTGAATGTTCTAAAATAATCAAATCGTTTACTGTAAGAATATACCTGATAAGGCTTAATCAACATCCTAAGAAACAAATAAGCATCAAAAGTTACATTATTTTTACTTACATAACTATATAATCTTTGGACGAAATAATCATTTTGGTTTGTACCAGATATCAGTCTTGTCAGAGTTATTTGCGTAACTAATTAAGAATATTAATTTAAATCACAATGTGGCACAGATTATACCCGTGCAAAGTATATGTAACTACCGACAATATCATAATTAAAGTTATTTTCAACTCTACTAATCACTTACAATGTAAATAATGAAGTTAAGTCTCAAGATCAAACCCGTACAAAAAGTTACGAAAACATAGGTCACAAATGACAGTAAAAAATATAGGTATCTTAAATCCTATTAATCAAAAAACAAAAATCTAAATATAAATGCTTTAGAAAAGTTAAAATTGGTAACAAACTAGTATCTTCTATCTGATTTGCAGTGAAATTGTTGAAAGCAGTTGCGATCGCGGGTAAGACATAAATTAATTTTGCATGACATGCACCTTATTTTGGACTTCTTTTTACATCCATCACGACGACAAAGTTTTTGCTCCTCACCAACTTCAGGCATGTGCACTGCTCCTTCATAACGTGCCTTATCTGAAGGAATAGGCACAGGTAAGCACCTTTTTCTAAATTTAGAGCGCTGCTGCTCACACTTTTCGTCTTGCTCTTCTTCTATCTGTGACTCTTCTTCCTGTGACTCTTCCCTCTGTTCTTCAACAGTATTTTTGAGCATTGTTTTGGCAATATCTAATTTGAACGGCCGAAGCTGTTGAATAGATTTGAGTCTTTTACCTTTATTAAGTTCATCTTGACGGTATAATATCCAGGAGTTGGTCACGGCCAAATCAAAAAAGTGGGCAATAATCCGTTGTGTCCATTTTTTTGTACGGTAGCGATACGGGCATACTGATAACATCCTATCAGCTAAATCGACGCCACCCATGTTCTTGTTATAAAGTTTAACAACTTCTGGTCTTGGTATTGCGATGTACTTTCTTTCCTTTTTTGACCAGCGTTCGCAGGAATCCATAGTCTTATCAGCATGTGTGGATGACATAAAAGTCACTGGCTTACTGTCCAGCCATTTAGTAATAACAATTTTTTTTGCCTTGTGTACAGCTGTTTGCCACGATCCCCTGGTTTTCTTTTTCATTGCTATATCGTCGGGTATAACGTGTCGAGCAGATGGCGGAACCCTATTTTTCATCAGAGTCCCTGTACACATCAGTCCTTTATCCTTAAGTGCCATGACAAGTTTTTCTGAAGTAAAATATCGATCGCAATATATAATATGACCCGGTACTAAGTCTTTTGTTAAAGTCAATACAGCTTTTTCACCTAAGCCATATAATGAGCCTTCAAGATCTGGATATGTCGTGTCGCCTTGATAAATGTGGTAATTACAGACAAGCCCGTCTGGCGTCGCAAGCACGAAGGCTTTCAACCCAACAGGGTTGGGCTTTCCTGGACAGTACTGCTTCAAACGACATGATCCTTGGAAAGGTATCATCATCTCATCGATTGAGAGGTCTTTGGTTTTTTCCTGGACCAGGCAACCTTTCAAAACAGCCTCAAGCAGTGGTCGTACCTTCCATAATTTATCTGCTTGTCGTTCTTCAGTACTGACGTCTTCATCTACTACCAATTTTATTGCGTTCCTGAGAATCAAGAAACGATTTCTTGGCATATTATTGGCAATTATTGGTACTCTAAATTCCTTTGACCAGTACATCCTGAGCGTTGGATAGTTTATACAAGACATTATCATCTGAATTGCTATGTAAGTTTTGAGTTCTTCGCAAGTTAAGTGTAAGGCCTTCATGTTTCTAGAAAAATAGCTCCAGTTCGATTTATCTACTATATTTTCGATAACTTTGTCATCAATATACTGATAAAAGTAATCTATCTTAGTAAAATTATCTCTCTGTAAGGGCAAATAAGCTGGTTGTATAAATGGCACGGTTTCTGGATCAAAATCACAATCTTCCCATTCTTCAAAATCGCCAACATTTTCGGATGCATTCAATTCATCAGCTGGACGCAAGACTGATCGCTCCCGAACCCGACCACGACTTCCACGAGATCTACGAGCATTTTGGACCTGTCGTCGCGATCTTGTTGGTCTACGGCACCTACCTCTATTCCTTTGAACTACTGGTATATCATTTTCAGATTCTTCAGAACTGGAAGAATTTGCTTGGTTTTGGTTTATGTTGAAATCCTCATCTGCAACATCATCATCTCCAAATGGTTCATACTCTTCTATATCTGACTGATCTAATACTTCTAAAGCTTCTTCGATTTGCTCATCTCTTATTGGGTTACCTGAAAAGGATAGGTGCTAATAAATATTCTGTACCGGACTAAATAATGTACTTTATATTATGAATGAGTAAACGTTCTAAATCATAAGTTGCAAAGACAAATCCAATTGATTAGTGGTATATTCCCTTATACCTTTTAAAATCTAAGAATATGTTAATACTCTTATACCTTCTAAAAGGTAACCGGATTTTACGAGGTTATTTTACATGCTTATTCTTTAATTTCGCGTAAATCTTCATGTAATTATAATATTTACATATTTGTCAACAAGCAGAGTAAGATACTTTCAGTTAAAAACATAAGATTGCATCAATAATCATGGATTTAACTTACCACGTCCTCTACGTCTGGCCATCTTGACTGACGTTTCGCTGGAAATGACAGATATTTTTTTTTTCTATTGGCACTATTGCTTAGCCATAGACAAAAACATACTTTCCAGTAGCCGGTTAAAAAACAATTAATAGATTTGGCGCGTAATTTAAAATGATAAGGCGCGTTCAAATCAGATACCTTTTAAAAGGTAGCGTGGGCGTTTATATCATGAAATTGAATAACATCTTGGGCCCGTACCACTATCGAGCTGCATGCCTTTGAATAGGTATCTGGGCGTTACGAGGTTATTACATAAGTGCGAATGATCCGCAATATCTTTAATACTTCAGTCTTGTATTTCTCTCTGACTTTAATCATCTTTTATGTAAAGCCTGCCTAACCATACGAACCTTCTGTTCTTTTTTGCTTTCAACATGACTTTTAATTTCAAACGCCGTGACGGAACAGACTGCGTGACCCTTCCCAGTGCCCCTCCTTGGAGGCTTGCCGCTGATACACGCCGGCTTTCAGGACTTCGGGGAACATTCCATTCGACGCGCTTTAAAACTAATGATCCATTTAATTTAAAATATTTCGTGTAAGTCTCACAACAACACAAATATTATTAAGTCCTTTAAAGCAATTAGGTTTTCGAGTTGGACTTTTTCAAGGTTTTCCCGATCTGTAGGTATATTCTACTTTGAATTCTGACAGCTTCCCGGAGTCCGCTCTGTACCAAAATCTGGCAATAAGTAAGAGTGCGTGTGTGGTTGTGTCCGAGTACAAGTACAAACGAGAGATGGTTAGCTCACGGTATTGATATGATAACGGTAACATAAAGATAAGCTCGATAACGGTAGGTGACGATGAGTAACGGTAAAGTAACGATAGATATTATTATGTAACGATATGGCGGCGCGAGTGTGCGGTTTGAATTGTTATAGTATAAATAAATAATTATTATATCAATAAAGTTTTTTATCGTAAACTATTCGATGACTTTTATTTCTTACTGCCTTTTGCAAATCAACATTCTCTAGTTAGTAGGATGTGGGGTGTCTGAGTGGTATACGACGCATAAAATAACTTTGGCCCTGTTTGGCTGTGTCTGTCTTTTTGCTTCTGCGCAAGTTATTTTGTGCGTCGTATACCGGCAAAGAATAGTAGGTACCAACCCATCTCTACCAGTGTGTGTCGTAAGTGGCTTATGAACAGAAGGATGGGCAGCAGCATCTTACATACGACATCTTATATATTGCGGTCACTAACAACAGCGGTCGCCAGTCGCAACGCTTAAAAGCGTGGTGACTATGGTACTTCCCCTCCAAAGTAACACGCGTTTTTGGAGTTCTGGAGGGAGCCCTCTGTCCATTCATGCTCATAACCCTGATCTCGGCTACATTGGGGTCCAGCCCATTAACTGACAATAAAAAAAAGAAGAAAAATACATATTGAAATAAATATTTTTTTATACAAAATAATGAGGCTATTAAATAATTAACAATACTTTACACCTATTTATAGTTATCACTATAAGTTAGTAGTTCCAGACTTCTCTACAAGCTCCAGCAACGTGTGTAACGAGGTGTCAAACAGTTCACAACGGATGGGCATCTCCAATGAATAGAATGGATTCTTCAGAGCATAGTCCGAGTATAGCTCGTATATTCGTTTCAACACCACTTCTGCCCCTTGCATGTTTGGATCTGTTACTACTATGAATTTCACACCTGAAAATAGAGAAATTGTCAAATAACACATCTGTATTTATCATTTCTTGGATAGTGAGATTTTACTGTTGTAAGAGAGCTAAAGTGAAGACAGTTAATTCTCTGTCTGCGTCTGTGTTCCCGAGTTCATATAACCCGAATCTATTCTAGTTGCGAGTGAATAGGCTTTCTCTGGGCAAGCTTGTCTCATCGTCGACATCATCTCAGTCCTCAAGACTAGATCGAGGTCAGAGTCAGCTGATTGACAAAAAAAAAAAAAAAATCTTATCTTGGATCCATATAGTTTACACACATTTTTATGTAGCTAATGGAATAAGCCAGACTAAGATTCCGATCAGAAGTACGCGCGAGTTTGCCGCGTTTTGTCATACATTGCTGAGTCTGTAACAATTTGATCACTTGCCAGCTAAACAAAGCGGCATTGTATGTAAAATCGTGCACAAAATCGCAGCGAATTCTAGATTGAAGAAGAATTTTATTGTAAAATAACATCCTTTGCCCCTGAAAATGTCTCAAGTAATACTTTGACGTACCTGTTAATGTTTGAAAACAAGACAGTTTGAAGGTATCAGCAACTAGCGACTCTATTCCTGAGGACTTGGGCACTGGACTGAGCTGACTGGCCAGTGCAAACAGTGGGTAGAACATGCTCGCCAGGACTATCTTTTCATTGGTGGTAGCGCGGACACGTCCAAACTTCAGACTCAGTGGGTAATTCTCCTGAAATTGCAATCCATACTATATACTATTATACTATATAATATTATAAATGCGAAAGTAACTCTGTCTGTTTGTCTGTTTGTTTGTTGCTCTTTCACGCCTAAACGGCTGAACGGATTTTGATGAAATTTGGTATGGTGATAGATGGTAACTTGGAGACGGACATAGGCTACTTTTTACCCCGGGAAAATATCTCATTCCCGTGGGAATCTACACATACAATAATACTCTAGCGGGGTTGTTTCTGCTACAGCACACCGAAACTACTTAACCGATTTTGATGGGACTTTTTTTATTCAACTAAGTATCGCTGATTACGAAAACTACTACAATTTTGAAATCCAACATGGTAGACGTAAACTACCATTATCCCCTGGGGATAAGGTTGAGGTGCGATAGGGTTGAAATGTCTAAAAATCAATATGGGTGTCGTTTGTAAGGTTTATCGAGCCGCTGATTACAAAAACTACAACAATTTTGAAATCCAACATGGTGGACGTGAAATGCTATCATCCCTTGGGGATGAGGTTGGGGTGCGATAGAGTTGATATGTCTAAAAATCAATATGGGTGTTGTTCGTATGGTTTATCGGGTCGCTGATTACGAAAACTACAATGATTTTGAAATCCAACGTGGTGGACGTGAAATACCACCACCCCTGGGATGGGGTTGGGATTCGATAGGTTTGAAATGTCTAAAAATCAATATGAGTGTCAGTTGTATGTTTATATAAGGATAGGGATAGCGGTTAAGATGGCGTTAGGGGTAGAAGCAGGGATAGGGGTAGGGTCAGGGATAGGGAGAGGGGGAGGGATAGGGAGAGAGTGTAAGGGAGGGGAAAATGAGGGGAGAGAAAGGGGGAGGGAGGGGTAGAGGGCGTGGGAGGGGGTAGAGGGAGGGAGAGGGGGAAGGGGAGGATGAGTGAGGGGAAGGGGGAAAGGGAGGGGAATGGGAGGAGGGCGAGGGGGGAAAGGGAGAGGGGAAGGGGGGAAATGGAGGGGGAAGGAAGGGTGAGGGGGGGAAGAGGGAGGGGCGAGGGAGAGGAAGAGAGAGTGGGAGAGGGTGAGGGAGGGGGAGTGGGAATGTAGGGGGGGGGATACAAAAGGATAGATAGGGAGGAATAGGGACCTTTTTTACTTTTATGAATACCTCCTCGCTACCCATTCACTTCACTCCCTTTATTGCCTTCTTTTTTAAGTTCGCCTGTAACGGTTGACAATGAAAATTCCGCACTACCTACCAGTTAAATAAAATCAAAAGATAATTAAGTTTGTAGTAAGATGCATTTATTCAACTTGGATAAGTACAAATGCATCTTTTACGTAGGGATCAAGAAGGATAAGCGCTCCGTAAAATATGTTTCAATTAAGTTCGAGTTTTGTTTTTTTATAAAATCTACGCGGACGAAGTCGCGGGTAACAGCTAGTATTCTATATTTTTGTATGTGCCATACTTATGTTTATTGCCTAATTATAAATCATTCATGAGCATGTAATCCTATGTCATCAAGTACATGAAATTTGCAACTTTGTATCAAGAGTCGTGGCCTATCAGATCCACAAAACATTGGACTGCCAATGCCGCAAGTTAGAGACGACAAGTTTTTACGACTAGTTAGCGAAGGCAGACCTGTCCTTTTATTACTTATATAAGTAACTTCTTTTACTACAAACAGGATTCATTTGTGACTTTATGACGTAACAACTTTCTCTATTACTGTACCTAACCTGCAGTACTTTGGCATACCTACATTTATGGATCTAATAGCTCACTACTCCCACAAAGTTGCAAATGTTGTGTAGAATAACTAGCAGTGTCTTCTTAGTCTGTTCCAAGGAAATTTACAATGTGGGAGTTTACAGGGGCATAAAATAGATCTGCCTAAGTTATATTTCACACGAAAAATTGCATGTTTTCAAACAGAGCTTGGTACTTAAGTATAAACTTGAGTACAGTTTAACATTATGGAAGTAAGCACATACAGGCTTTGGCTACAATAGATCTGCACAGGTCGCAGTGGCCGTCGGGAATTAGGAGCCCGGCCCCTTTACCCTCAAAACAAGCACATACAGAGGTCACTCAGTCGCTCACACAATACAGACGGCAATGTTGTGAGAGCAAGATACATGTAGGAATCACGGCCGTGCTCAATTAATATCTCATTACAAGTTGTATTTCGCTATCATCAAGTAATGGTTGACTGTGTGATCAATGAATAAGGTACCTTAGTTTCTATGATGGTAAACACGTCTCTGCCATCTTCTGTAGTGCGGCCAGTTACTGGAGATCCATTTACAGAGAGCAATACATGACCAACTAAAATCAAACCAAAGACCAACTTAGTTTATATATATCAATATTGCATAATATAGGTAAATTGAATAATATGGTATGGTGCCGGCAAAGAATAGTACCAACCCATGCATACCCGTGGGTGTCGTAAGAGGCGACTAAGGGTTAACTGGAGGATGGGCAGCAGCATCCTCCTTTGTATCTTACATCTTACTTACTGCGGTCACCTACAACCGCGGTCCATGGTGCCAGCCGTAACGCTAACAAGCGAGGTGACTATGGTACTTCCCCTCCACATTTTTTCCAGCAAAAGCTAGAATTCTGGAGGGAGTTCCCAGTCCTGTAGTGGACGTTTCATGGGATGTTATGATGATGATGATGATGAATAATATGGATCAGCCACAATTCTAGCATCTAAATTCGATTTACACACCACTAATTCCGTCTCGTTGGCCGAAAACAACCACAACTTTCTTGTTTTCATACTGCAACTTGATGTCCAAAGGAAAACCAAAGGTTTTCTCAGTCTCCACACGAGGAATGTTGTGGTCGTAGTTGTATATAAGACCACCTGATTTACTAACAATATAAACACAGTATATCACCATTTTTAACTCTATTTATTTGTAAAAATTAAAGAAATCTCAATCAATAAACATTTTTGCACCACGAGTACGTTCTACAGCTCAATTCCGTTTTTTTTTTTTTTGGTTTCATTCTTCCTTTCGGAAAGGCAAAGAGTACAAAGCCCATACAGCCATGTCTGATGTGTTTAATCTTTCTTTTTGCTCCCCTCGTAAAGCGATAGTGAACTTTACGAAGGAAAATGTTCGTGACTTTTTGGGACAACACAAACGGGGCTTAAACACGAGATCACTTGAAATCTTCATCAGCTGCGCACTCCGTAGTAAATTTACTGCATAACACACTATCTTTATTATCCACTAAATCACTAAATGCACAAAAAAACAAAATTTCAATTAAGCAGGCAAACGCCCATGTCGAGTTCCCGCCAAAAAAAAAAAGCGCTCAATTCCGAATTAATTATTTGTACCAGATACAGACTATAAACCTTTTTTTTTTTTGTTCCGGCTAAGGCTTTCAGCCATACCGCCTCTTCATTTGTAAGACCATAGACAAGAATACAAACTTTTCTTTTTTAAGAACCGGTGAATGAATGAATTCGTGTTTACCGGTAACAAGACCACTCTATAAAATGTCGAAGTTAAAAATTACGCCAAAATCGACCATAATGACAATTGTTTACGTTATTTCCACCGTATCCATAGCAACCAAAATGTAAACAATGGATGACGTCATCTCACCCTGGAAGTTGCAAATCATTCGTTCATCAGACGAAAGCCGCAATCACACCTCTTAAATTCAAAGTACGGCATACATTCTGTACCTTAGAGGCATGAGGTCGGATGAACAGATCAGGCCAAATTGACTTTTGAACATATTTATACTATATATTCTTTTCTCTATCTAACAAGCTAACTCTGATATCTCTATCTTGCTCCCCTGTGAAGATACACGGGTGCATAATGTCGGTTCTGTGGATTATTTGTAATAACTATGAGGCATGATGTTTCATTAACGCTTACAACTTTATGGATCTAATTTTCGGAAAGTTTAGGTGACGTATTGTTACTTAAATCTTTATGCATTTAAAATATTTGATTCTTCACGCACGGTGTATTAGCAAATACATCTTTATGCCTCCAAAATTTACATTAAATCTAGGTGCTTATAATCATTTAAGGCTTTATGCTTCAAAAGAAATAAAATATTTGTGAAAGACATAAAGTTTGATATGATTATCAGACCTTATTACTATTTAAAACATACGTTACTAGTTAAAAAGGTGTACCTAAATAGATATACAACCGTAAGCCTCAAATTACAACAAAATTATTTCGTTGAAACTGCGCCTGTTTACGAGATAGTTCGGAATACTTCGAGTATTTTCGGGTCTTGATGTTGACAGATCGGCAAATTGGCGCGAATTCTATTGTATGTATGTCTCTTTTGCGTTCACGCAGCACTATCAAATGAGTGAAAGTGACACACAATGACTCACCGCGCCGGCCGGTTAGTAAAAAGATAAACAATTTTGTTGCTATCTGTGATTGTTCAGTACAGAACTTTCAACGTGTTGGTGTAACTTAATTTCTAAAAAGTGTGAAAAAACAGTGATTAGTTTGTATTTTGTTGGTATTCTCGTGTGGTTAGGAAATATAGACTATGTGCAGTTATGGAGGACAACAAGAAAGTAAGTTTGGTCACAAAAATTTTACCTTTTTATTCAATCTGTCTCGAAAATACACACCTTAGTGAAATTTATCCGTTACAAATCTTTCAGAAAAAAGTTCCTATGTATGAGCAAGTATTTGAAAAGCGGCGAAGGCTTTCTAGTCGTCGCAAAAACCAACTCGAAGAGAAGACCCAACGTGATCACAAAAAACAATACGAATGTAACAGCACAAGTAAGTGAGGTTAAGTTAATTTTGTACCTACGTACCTCTTTTACTTACTTTTCAAATTATAAATATTTTTTTATTATTTAGGTAAGATCGCTAAACCTGTGATCATTGCATCTACTTCAAAAACATCCGATGACAGTCCTAAGGATGCTGTAATTGGTGAGTTAAATTAAATCTATTAAATATTTTGCCAACAGTGTTTGGTTTAATTTTCAAAGCAAATAGGTAATATTTTTAAATCTTTACAGATCAAGAAGGAATATTTGATTATGACAGCGATGACAGCGTAAAGGACAAGAATTATGAACCGGAAGAAGATATTGGCTCTAGCGATAGTGAAATAATCATTTCAGAGCCTTCAAAACACAGAAAAGATGAGGTTAAACGTCAATTATTTTCATATACACCGAAAAAGTTGCCTATCAATGCTGATGCACGCAACGATTCCGAACTGATAACAATAGAAGATCTGCTAGGTCCACAAAAAGCATGTGATCTAAGAACCGATCGCAGTCCAGACTTAGATGTATGTCTTTCTCCACCATCTAAAAAGCTTTGTTTAGATCGCAGTCCAAACTTAGATGTATGTCTTTCTCCACCTCCTAAAAAGCTTTGTCTAGATCGCAGTCCAGACTTAGATATATGTCTTACTCCATCTCCTAAAAAGTTATGTTTTGACAAAACAATTGTACATATAAACGAAATGGGTTATTTGAGTGACAATTCGGATTCGCCACCCTTAAAAGAAACACCACTTACATCTACAGCAAAGGACTGTTCAAACGCTATGGTTTTGTACAATAAAACAAAAAGAATTATGACACATGGCCAGCCCAACTCAATTACGGCCATTACTTATGGGATCATGTCCATTGACAACAGCGGTATAATCTACCTGCCTAATATAACGAATGATACTAGCAGCAGAACAAATGCGAGTATTATTAGGGAAACTGACTCAGCAAGTATCCAAGACACATCAGGCTCAAAAAAGGTAAAAAAAAAAATAGCAGATCCTACCAAATGGAAGAGAATTGCTTCAAAAATTGCAAGACTTAAAGGTTCACCTTATCGTTCAACGGTTGCCAAAAAGAAACAGGATGTTGAGGGTCGCGAGTTAAAACCTCCATGCTCATGCAAGGCTAAATGTTATTTAAAGATATCTCATGACAAAAGACTGCAAGTTTTCAATCAATTCTGGAAGGTGTCGCAACTGGGATCAGCGCCGACAGTTCATTATAAATAACGTTAAAAAAGAAACTAAAAAAACAATGAAAACTGATGGCAATTTAGAAACAGACAGAAGAAAATTCTCGTACAAGTATAAACTTACAGTTGATTATTTGGAAGTAAATGTATGCAAAGTTATGTTTTTGAACACACTTTCGATTGGAGAAAAGTTTTTAAAGGTAAGCATAGACAAGAAGCTCGAGGGAGGTCTGACGATTGGAGATCAAAGAGGAAAACATGTTCCAGGAAACAAGTCACCTGCACTAATGATAAAAATGGTAATGGATCACATTGATTCCTACCCGTCTTATGAAAGTCATTACTCCCGAGAAAAGACAGGAAAAAAATATCTAGGACCAGACCTAAATATTCCATTGATGTACAAACAATACAAAGAACTGATGGTAACAGAAAAAACACCTGAAAATCTCATTGCAAAAGAGTGGTTATATAGAAACATTTTCAACACCAAATTTAATCTCAGTTTCAAATTACCATCAGTGGATACTTGTGACACTTGCGACGCATACGAAAGAAAATTAAAAGATATTATAGATGATACAGAAAAACAAGAAATAGAAAGGAAACAAGAAGAACACCGCGAGCTAGCCGAAGAAAGATATAATTTGAAAAAAAAAGACAAAGAAGAAGCACTGGAAAGTTCAGAAAAGAAAAGAGTATTAATGTTTGATTTACAGAAATGTTTAGCTACACCCAATTTGACGAATACTCAATCTTTCTACTTACGAAAACTCTGGACACTAAACTTGACAATATACGATGCAACAAAAAATGTGGCGACAAACATGATTTGGTCAGAAAATATAAGTGGCCGAGGTGGAAACGAAGTAGCATCATGTCTTATTCGTTGGGCAGAAGAAAATAAAAGTCAAATTGCAGATGTTGAAGAGCTGACTTTTTGGTCCGACAATTGTGCAGGCCAAAACCGAAATTTGATGATAGTTATGGCGTACATTTGGTTGCTACACAAACACTCTCATCTGAAAGTTATTAACCACAAATTCATGCTGAAAGGCCACACTCATATGGAAGTGGATCAAGTACATTCGCGAATAGAAAGGCAAAAAAAGAAACTGAAGACAATGCAGATTGCTATCCCTAGGGACTGGTCCCAATTTATAAGGACATGTGGAAAAAGCAGAACATTTGAAGTATTCGATATGGGGCTTGAACATTTTAAAGACCTTACGAGTCTATACAAAAAAGGTGGACCACTAGTAACACGCAAAAAAAGCAAAGATGGCAAAGAGTTCAAAATATCCGAATGTGTTTGGCTCCAAGTTAAACAAGAAGAACCGGGGATACTCTACTACAAAAGTAATTTTTCGGATGCGTTTTCGAAAATATCTTTGGTGCGCAATAATCAAAGATCTAATAAACTAAACTTCCCTGAGGAATTGTCAAACGTGCGAAGCGAAGAAAAAGCAATATCTTCTGCGAAATATAATGATTTGACTACCCTTTTGCAATGGGTACCCGCCGAATTTCACAATTTTTACAAAAATTTAAAACATGATACAAATGCACCAGATTTTCCAGAGGCAGATTAAAATTTTAATTTAATGAGCATTGTTCCTTTTTTAGTTTACTGATTGTGTTAAAAATAATAATAAAAATGTCATTCTTCTTTTTCCAATGGACTTTTTATTTGTGCTTACACCTTCTTTTCTCAGACAACTACATAGAAACATAAAGCAATATGTTATTATACACCTTACATTTCATAATTACAGAACCTACCCCATATTACACCATAATACTGTATTTGAATATAAAATTACAGCTTTGTATACGAAATTGCAGTCATAACGTAGCTTCTTCATATAGGGATGTAAAATATCCTTCATGTTTAATAATTATTTAAGGCATAAAGTCGGATCTAACGATTTTTTAAAAAAACCCCCTATGCTAAAAAAATCTTACACTTAGCGTGATTTTAACAATTGTAATATAAAAGAAACAACTTTCATGTACAAAAATATATATCATATATTTAAAATTACTTCTAGGTTTAAAAATATAAGCCGAAATGTGAGTCAATTTTCTTTTCGCTCTCCTGTAAAGTTACAATTTCTTACATCCGACCAAATGCATCTTAGGTCCAGCATTGCGGATTGAAGACTTTGTTTTGCCATATCCTTAGGGCTTAGTTCAGCGAGCAATGTATGCAGAATTAGTTTCTGAATTAAGGAAGGTGTGATAGCGGCTGTGCTCTACGTTGCTTGCTGGGCATTTTTAGGGTTCCGATACCAAAATGGTAAAAAAAAGGAACCCTTATGGTGCCGCTCTGTCTGTCCGTCTGTCTGTCACACCTCTATATCTCAGCAACCACTTACGCTATCGAGCTGAAATTTGGAATAGTTTTAGAATATAGTTGCCCAACTTAATTGCACATGAAAATTTTTTGAAAAAAGTATGATTATTAATGTAAAGGGGGCCAAAATAGGGGGGGCCAAATTTCAAATTGTCGCTACTAGGTCGAGTGGGGTATCATATGAAAGGGCTTTACTTGTACATTTTAAAATATATTTTTGTATTTTTTTAAGTTTCTTAGTTTTCAAGTTATGATGAAAAATGTCAAAAAAAATACCATTCCCCCCCCCTTATCTCCGAAGTTTGAGTAAGGGAAAATCTGAATTAATTACAGTTGACAGAGGTTTATGTAAACTTTACAGCAAAAATAAAACGATCTTTCTAAGTTGCACAGTTTTTCAGAAATCTGCAAAAAACCTTTACAAACAAATTTAGTTTTGCGGTCCTGAAAATGGACTTTATTGCTTCCAAAAATACTATAGGTATATCGGAACCCTCGGCGCGCGAGTCCGACTCGCACTTGACCGGTTTTTTGATGTACGGCCAAGAAATCCTATTCGAGACTTGGCACGTTTTTACAGACTGGTTTAGGTCAAGGAGGTTTTAGTAGCAACTCTTCCTGCTAAGGAGGGAGCCATAAGCGTAGCACTTTCTTGCAAGGGACTTCCATACTAAAATGTATGGAATTTTATCAAAATCCTAAAAACGTAAAATTTTTATCTCACTCTTTGAGAAATATGTGACATGGGACTAATAATAAATGCTACTACTACAGTTTTTCTGGTGAAAACAGTTACCATTCAGGAAAAAAACGGTGGTAAAAATCACACATAAAATTGCTATTACGGATTATTTACGCTTCCGTTCAAAGTATTAATGATCAATTCACAATTAAAAAACGATATATTTTCACTTTCCCAAACAAAGTTTATACTAAAACATTAGATATTTAGGATATCTTGAGAGTTTTTTGACCGACTTGTATGGGCGACAGTGAGACGCTTTACACTTCACTAGCTCATACAGAATATGTACTCGTATATGGCGGACTCTATAGTTATTTACTCTGAGGTTTAGGTAGTTGGGAACTAGACACACGAGAGTGAGTCAGCCAAGTTCGGGTAGGAAAAGAGCGTTGTAAACATTGTCATAATCAAATAAAAAATATGTAATATGGCTTCTGTCAACAACAACAATTCTACCAATGTCGATTATCATAATCATCATGACATCACGAACCGCGGTTGTAGTTGACCGCAGTTAATTTTATATTACGCTAACGCGTAGCAGTATGTAAGATAATACGATACACAGAAGGACGCTGCTGCCCATCTTCCGGTTCCCTTACGCCCGGGACATTGCAATGTGGCGTCGGTCGAGGGCGAGGCACTTCGTGTTTCATACAAAATGTATAGAAGTGATATGGCGCCTTAGGCATAGGCATTCACGAGAAGATTTGTTCGCTGACATGTCTTTTAGCGGTAGCTCCGGCGACCAATCCAGCGCTCGTCAGTCCGAGCGGCGCGAGACGAACCAATCTGTGAGTGAATGTCTGTCGTAGCTATATTTCAGGAACTATTAGGTCACATCGAAATAAAATAAGTGTCCATAGATTAGTAATTTTATAACAATTAAATCTTACATTGACAACTGTCTCCTCACTTCAATAGTTTTTGAGATAAATAGAAAAACCGGTCAAGTGCGAGTCGGACTCGCGCGCCGAGGGTTCCGATATACCTATAGTATTTTTGGAAGCAATAAAGTCCATTTTCAGGACCGCAAAACTAAATTTGTTTGTAAAGGTTATTTGCAGATTTCTAAAAAACTGTGTAATTTAGAAGGATCGTTTTAGTTTTGCTGTAATGTTTACATAAATTTCTGTCAACTGTAATTAATTCAGATTTTTCCTTTCACAAACTTCGGAGGTAAGGGGGGGGAATGGTATTTTTTTTACATTTTTCATCATAACTTGAAAACTAAGAGACGTTAAAAATAAAAAAATATATTTTAGAATCATCAAGTAAAGCCCTTTCATATGATATCCCACTTGACCTAGTAGCGTCAATTTTAAATTTGGCGCCCCCTATTTTTGCCTCCTTTACATTAATAATCATAATTTTTTCAAAATTCTTTCATGTGCAATTTAGTCGGGCAACTATATTCTAAAACTGTTCCAAATTTCAAGTCGATAGCATGAGTGGTTGCTGAGATATAGAGGTGTGACACACAGACAGACAGACAGACGGACAGACAGACAAAGTCGCACCATTATGGATCCTTTTTTTTACCATTTTGGTATCGGAACTCTAAAAAGTGCAGTTCTGTACTTACGCAGAAAAAAATAGACATTCACCCCAGAAGCCTCAACATGGAAATGGCTGTAAGTAGTGGTCACACCACCGTCCCATGCGATGCAGGCGGGCCGCGCGGTGCGGACAGGTGTGCGAGGGTGACAGCATCAGCGATGGCTAAAATGCGCGCAGCCCACACGATCCGCCTAACAGGGTGCGTTCAACTTATACCTACAATATACTAAAAAACAAGAACTACTTCAAGTTTTGCGATTTTAATGACAATTTCTACGGGTGTGTGTGAATTTGATAAAAAGTTGTCTGGGAAGTTGATCGATTCGCCGTGTCAGACGTTTTATGTGCCTGGTTATGTGTCGATCCATGTTGGTTTTACAATTCCTACATAATGTTTAGGCCCACGACCAATTTGTGGTACTTTGGTCTGATTTTTTAGAATGACTGGTTTAAGGCAAAATAAATATTACGTGGTAATGTCCCAAGAGGGTTTCGTAAAATTTCTTCAATTCATAAATGTTTTGGTCCCGACCACATTCAAAATATTGTAAGGCCGAACAAAGTCAAACTATAATTTATTTATATTAGGATGGTTTGATCACTGACGTTAGTTAAATTACGTCGCTTTACAAAGTGGCAACATGTGGTAAAATGAGCGACAAGAAAAAAAATCTGTAACAACACAAACAAACAATCTCATCAAAGGCCGCCAAGTTCATGCGAGACCCTCTTGCTGCGAGTAATGACGGAAACACCAAACTACGTGATCTGCTGTCAAAGTGTTAAATAAAATAAAATAAAATAAAAAATAAAAATCATTTATTTCAGGTACTGAGTCCCATAAAATTACATACATTAAAATAATTTAAAATTAAGATTAAGATTAGATAAATTTTATGTCAAAGATGTCAAAAATATAAAAATACAAATAAAAAATTTTAATTTTCAAAATAAAAATTAAAATTAGATCTATAAAATAATTATACTATAACATCCGTTATAACCTTAAGCTAAATTTCAGTCAAAATCATCTCCAGTTAAAACTGTTAAAGTTTTTGTCATAAACATAAGTGGTGTATAGTACCGTACTTATGATATCGTTATCGCACACCAGGAGTCTGTTACGAAAGGAGGCTTTCATTCTCCGCATCACTGCATAAAAATCGTCCACCCTGTGATGAGCGAACATGCCAGACGCACTACACCGCCACGGCAGGCCCAATAGTGCTCTGAAGGCATTATTGTACTGAACTCTGAGTGTATGGTAAGTATTGTTGTTAAAGTTTTGCCATAAGTGCGCGGTGTAGAACGCCTGACAGTACGCCTTGAAAAGTGTTACCTTTACATCGGTAGTACAATGAGCGAAACGTCTAGCCAACATGTTACTTTTCATAGCAATCATCCTTCGCTGTCTCTCCAGATCATCATCATCCGTCAGATTTTCTTTAAGCACATGGCCAAGGTACTTAAATGAGTGAACAATGGCTAATGGAGCTCCACAAAGGTGAATAGGTGGTATACTGTTAGGGCCTTTTCCTGCTTTAAAAACCATGACTTCAGATTTTTGCACATTATATGTCAAGTTATGTTCACATGCGTAATTTTCACAAACAGCAATCAACTTTTGCAAGCCGGACGGTGAGGGGCTCAGCAGAAACATGTCATCTGCGTAACTGATGTTGTTTAGGCACACGCCTCCCACATGACAGCCTACCCTGGTTCTGCTGAGCTCCTCGATTAAGCCGTTCACATATAAGTTGAACAAGATTGGCGAGGTTAAGCCGCCCTGCCTCACCCCATTGTCAAGCTTATAGTTGTCAGACGTTGCATTTTTCCATCTAACCTGATTTGTTTGATTATTGTACCAAAATTCAAACAAGTTCGTCAGCTTACCAGGAACCTGTGTAGCCCTCAGTTTGGTCCAGAGCATATTGTAATTTATCGTGTCAAATGCTTTACTCAGGTCTAGGAAGCAAGCATAGACAGATAACTGCCTTTTTACGTATTTTTTGACAGTGTTTTTCAAAGCGAATATTGCTAGATCTGTCGATAAATTACTTCTGAAGCCAAACTGAGCACTACACAAATTAATGTTCTCGTTAAGTTCGGGATAGACAATCCTCTCAAAAATTTTTGAAATGACTGTCGCTAAAGATATTGGACGATAGTTTGATAGTTTAGTCACGTCACCAGTTTTATTTTTGACAATGGGTATTACGATTGTCTTCATAAAATCAGTCGGAAGGTATCCACAGTCCAAACATTCATTCATAAAAGTTGCCATTTTTTCATAGAGCAAAGTTCCACCATGCAATATGTGCTCCACACTAAGCCAATCATGACCCGGCGACTTGCCCCTCTTCATTTTACGAACGCAATTAAAAATGTCTTTAGCGGTAATAGAGGAGGAAAGTGGAGTGGGGCAAGTCGCCACGCCACACACGGGCACCGAGTCAGGACACGGCCTGGCAGTAGTGGTCACCTTAAACTGATCGACAAACATGTTTGCAATTTCCGCACTGTCCTGGCTACCATTCACTGACACAGGAACACCACATTTAGGTTTCAATTTATTCGTTTCTTTCCAAAATTGTTTAAAGTCTTTATTACGTCTATGCGAAGCAATAATGTTCATTTTAATTTGATTTTCATTTTTTGTACACCATTTGATCTTGTTTTTAAATAGTTTTTTGGTACTTATCATTTCATTGAATATTTTACCTTGAGATGGACAGCCTGCGAGCTGCCACATCTGGAAAGCAATGCGGGCTTCAGCATGTAATTCTTTGACATAATAGTTCCAACCAACTACTTGTTTTTTCTTAAAAATTGTCTTTCCTTTGTAAGAACCAAGAGCCGCTTTTGTAAGGGAATTTATGATAAAATTATAGTAACTATCAATTTTACTGCGTCGCATAGACTCTGCGTCAGTGCATGACAGCTCAGGCCAGTCATGTGACAGTAGGTGTTGACTACATAACATATTATAAAAATCTATCTGTGCAGGATCTCTCTGCCCCCAGATTATTTTATTAACATAACTTGGCTCAGTACATAACACTTTGGGCTTAATCATATCCACGTTACAGATAGCTACAAGTGGAAGGTGATCCGAAGTATATGAATCATATAGTACAAACGTTTCGGAAATTATCTCGCGAGCCGCAGAAGTTACGACACAATGATCTAACCAGCTGGTCGAGCCGTGCATATCACTTATGTATGTATAGGTGCCGGATGACTCACCCAAAATGTCCACGTCTGCACAAATCCAGTCTTGTTCTAAGCAGTAGCTACTCAGTTCCTTCCCGAATAGCCTTTTCGGGTCTGCATTGTAGTCACCAAATGCTAGCACACACTCTAAGTCACTTTCATCCACCACAGCACTCATTTTGGCGAGACACTCTGAGAAAAGCGGCAGATTGTCGCTACAGTCTGTAGGCATATATACCGACATTACAAGTATGCTTCTTTGCGCGGATAGTTGCATACGCACGGCCGCAATACGTGTCGAGCCACAGTCGATCGGTACGACACACGGAAACAAACTTCTTCTCCATAGCACCGCGACGCCGCCAAACGGTCTTCCTTTCAACGTGCCCGCGGTGACGTCCACGGCAGACACTCCATAATAGTCGAAATCAGGGTGTATTTTCTGCAGATAGTCGATATCCTCGGGAAGCAACCAATGCTCCTGGAGTGTGACTACGTCATATTTGTCACAAAAATCTCGTATGTGCAAATGTGCTTGTCTGACCGATCTACAGTTGAAACTAATTATTTTGACAGTCGTGCTTTGCATATTCATTGCCATTCTTGGTTGTAGACGACGAAATTCTCAATGTGTACGGTCTGTATTCTATACCAATCGGCCAAAAATCTTTACTTAAGAAAATACCTTCTCTTTCTTTAAGAATCGTTAACTTGAAAGAAACAAAGGATGGTGTTTTCTTGTAAGGCACAAGGGGCTCGACCTTAATGACCGATTCTCCCTTTTCTTTAATATATTCTTCAATATTAGTTGCGCTTTGTTTAGTGTCAAAGCGAGAAACAAAAATAAAGGAGCACCTCGGTACCACCTTTATCTTGTCTGAGGTAGATGCCGTACCCTTCTTATTTGCGTTCCTTTTTAGATAGATAGATAGATAGATAGATAAAGCGTTTATTTGGGAACGGTACAATTATTTGACTAAACTTTAACTTTTTAACATATACAAATAAAACTAGTTTGCAGTACAGATTTTCAGGACTTACATTATATTTACCGCACCCAAAGAAAGGCCCTAACTCAGCAATATGCCGTGATTCGTTTAGCGAGCCACGACGCTGTTATTCTGTTAGTACCTTAAGTGTGTGTACGCGCACACACACTTAAGGTACTAACAGACTGTTAACTACAGTTATAAAATCAGCTTCCCTTGGGCGTTCCGGCTGAGGGTGCTCCGGGTGACTTGACGGTCGGATAGTGCTGTTAAGAGGAGCACCACTCGCAAATACCTGTTCGGGTAGCACTTTCTTAAATTTTCGCTTCGGTCGGCGCTTGGATGGACGCAGGGGAGGCACCGGTGGCGGGGCGGCAGCGGCGTCGACTGGAGGGGTCTTGGTCGCCGGCAGCGATGCAGCCGTAGCAAGCGCGTAGCTGACCGTAGTACCTTTATTGCTTTTATCACAACCACCGTCAGAAGGAATTTTCGTCGACGATAAGAAAGACGAGCTAGGCTGTACACAGTGTGAACTAACTTCTTCTTGATATTGTAGCTTGCGACGGGACTCAATACCTTTATGTTTTAGTTCAATGCTGGGCTTAGCTTGAAACTGTTCGACAGTCGCTTTTAAAGTTGAAACTTGCTCTTGGACCTCCGCTAAAGACGACGCAGTTATGTAGGTGTTTTTGATCAAAAACAGTTCCTTTTTTAGCGTTTGGATGTCTTTCACTAAGGTAGTAGCGTCAACAATGTCAAAAGTCACAGGCGGTAGTTTGTGTAGGTCTTTGGCTACAAAAGTCGGTAGCTTATTATTATTAGCGTCTTCTATCAGTATTTTCAGTATATCTTGAAGATTTCGCCTTTTTTTCCCTTCACCTTTTCGGGTTAGTCTTCGCTCGAGTATGGTCAGCAATAGATCTTTTGCAAAATCCACTTCACTCTCGGAAAAATTGCTATCACATAAAAGCAATAAACTCACTTCGTCCACACTATCTTTCTTGCAATTTAAAAACGCAATAAGTTCATTTATAACCAGATTACATTTGTTGCACTGATTAGTCGTCATGTTGCGGAAAAAATATTTACTATAGCGGTGACGCGGCTCACGGCAGCTTTGGTCGATAAGGGCAAACCGGTCCGAGACAAGTGTACTCAAGCGCAGCGCGCGCGCAACTGCAAGTATTAGTTCGATACCTTTAAGGCGGCTCTTCACTTTGGCCGCGCCGGTGCGGCCAACGGGAAGAGCCGGTGTTATAGAAATAGTACCTATACAATACAACCGTCCGTCCTTTTGATGCCTATGGATGTGGCTATCTTACTAGATATAGGTTTATGACAAAATGAAGGAATAATAATTTAGTCTTAGGATTTTAAGAATTAAGAAATGACGTGTATTTTTGAAATCTCATAAAACCGTATAGGGATTTCATAAAATCACTAGATTTAGTTCAGGAGTTTAGTCAAATCTTTAGATCCGTTGAGGAAAATTTTAAAATTATATTATTATTTCATCATTTCTCGGGATCAGATCAACTACTTAAGGATTTTCATCATATTCCTGCGAATCATATACAACGTGTAATGGAAAGATGTGGTAATACTAAATGGTGTGAGACTGTCCATGAAACTGCATTAAGTAGCTAATAGTGCAATTTGTATGGCAGGTCAAATTTGGATTTTCGTATTTTGTGCGAATTATATTCCTTGGAATAAGTAGTTCAGTTTCATGTGCAAATTCACACCCTTCAGTATTATCTTATCACACCTTTCAGTTCATTACACGTTGTATATCCGATCTTTGATATTGTAGTTGGCCTAATTGGCCGACTACACAAACTTAAACAGTAGATTTTAACCATGAAACTGAATAATTTTTCCCAATGAACATAGGTAAAATAAATACGAAAAAAAAATTTAGATCTGCCATACAAAATGTGCTATCAAATGATGCAGTTAGTATAGGAAGCCGCAATATTTTTTTCGTATTTTAACGTATATTATTTGGGAAAAATTGTTCAGTTTTATGGTTAGAATCTACCGCTTAAGTTTGTGCAGTCGGTCACCTGACATATTGTTTAAATAAATATACAAAGAAATGTTAAAAATTCGATACGATATATTTTTTCATTTGCCCATCCCTAAAAAGAATGGAATGGAAGAACGGGAACGACCGAAATTTTCAAAAACCAACGGATTTGTCTAGGTGCGTGAGGTGCGTTCTACTTCCGCAAAATTTTTGTTCCTAAAAAATCTGCCAAGTGCGAGTCGGATTCGCGTACAGAAAGTTCTGCTGCTAACCTAAAATGAGCATGAGGGATTTTCTAGGGTTTTTATTTTAAAAAACCGGCCAAGTGCGACCAAGTCGAACTCGCGCACCAAGGGTTCCGTACAATATTTACTAAAAATTTAAGGCTTTTCGGAATTCTTCCTATAAGTGTGCTATATAAAACGTTGCTTCATGCTAAATTTCGAGACTCTAGGTCTACTGGAAGTATCCTTTTGGGTTTGATTCCCTTGCGAGTAGTTGCGACTTTAAAATATGCGGGTTAATTTCGGAATTCTTCCTATAAGTGTGCTATATAAAACGTTGCTTCATGCTAAATTTCGAGACTCTAGGTCTACTGGAAGTATCCTTTTGGGTTTGATTCCCTTGCGAGTAGTTGCGACTTTAAAATATGCGGGTTAAATTACTGTTTGTAATGTAAGGGTTCCGTTTGCAAAATATGCGGGTTAAATTGCTGTCAATAAATCATGGCTGAATCAAAAATAGTAGAAACGTTTATTGCTTGAACTTGAACTGAATCAAAAATAGTGCTGAGAACCGTTTATTGCTTGCGGAACCCTATTTTTTTTACATTTTGCAGTTTAACGTGATACTCGGTAATTTTTAACTGTTTTGGAATGACTTCTTGACAGTACAAGATGTAAAATTTCGTCCACTCACTCATCGATTAATATCGGAATTTCAACTCTAGTTATGTCATTACTTTTCATTAATCTGGCAACACAATGTAGATGCTGGTAGCACTGGGTGTAACAATCCTTGTTTGGTTGTAGTCAATGCTGGCAACACTATGTTGATGCTGGCAACACTGGGTGTAACAATCCTTGTTTACTTATATATGGTCGAAATAAGGGCGGCCCTCAATTCATTCAACCTAGTCTACACTACAAGTCGGTCTCGCTAGCTTGTTGCCCACGCCTACAAAAGCACTGTTAGTTAGATACTCTTGCAAATGGGTTTTAATTCTTATTTATTTTTATTTTACAACAATAACATGTCTGCAATAGGTCTGATAAAAAAAATTGAATTCTATGAACTTCAGATAAAAAAAATTGTTTGCTTGCTTTATATATTTCGAACGAGCGTTCAGTTGTCAAAATAATGTTGCTACTTAAAAACTATTTCTGCAATTTGTTTCATTTTGATAAAGAGTTGCCAAGGCATAACCAAATATTTTTATCAAAATACCTAGGTATACGACACGCACAAAATAACTGTGGCCCTGTCATTGATGCGCAGAATAAAAAATGGCCCATTTTTGCAAATTTTTGACTTCTGCGCATCAATGACAGGGCCACAGTTATTTTGTGCGTCGTATACTGTAGGTACTTCATAAATAAACGGTCAGTGATTAAAGCAGCTTTAACTTTAAAGAAGTCCTGTTTAAATTTAATTTTTTAGGTATTTTTCAAAAAATTTGCATGCTAAACCAAAATTAGCAAAACATGTGCATGATCATTTTATATTTTTGTACCACCTCTGTAATCCTTACATTGACGTAAGAAAAACGCCCCCTGGCGTAGTTTCCAAAATCTTTGAATCCTTACCATGTTTTCGCAAATAAACGATTCTGATTCTGAAGCCTTGCGTAACTGACTGTTTGATTTTGACTGGCTGTTATTTAGTGGCAGTTAGGAAATATTTATACGTTAGTATTATATAGTCTAAGGGAAATATAATACTATGTAGGTATGAGAAATTCAACACACTTAGGTATCTGTGTGTGTGTGTTTTCATTATGGATTTATAAAATATCACAGCTAATTTCGTCTCATGGCTACAGTTTTCCAATACCTCCACTAACTTTCCAAAATAAAATAAATATGACCGTGTTCCTTGACCATGACCTTTCCCGGATCAACCACTTTCTGCCGCCTTAGCACCTTGGATATAATTTTTATCTAGGGAATCGTGCTATGCTCAAGGAAAAACAATAAGAAATGAATAAGAACCATTTTCCAAAATAAAACGACCAGTTTTTGTAATCTCGACCTGTCCCTCCTGCCCTTCATGTCTAAACGTCGTCTTGCTGCCTGGACAAGCTGAGGGAGTCGCTGATATTGCGATGCCCCTGTGTGGTGTCTACGTAGGTGGTGTCCCTCCTATTCCGCGTGGACAGTCGGCCGCACATCAGTGGTAACACTGTCCTTGAAGGGATCTCTAGGCTTCGGGCAATTGTTGTGTAGCGCTGGTTCAGCTTATACTGGTTTTGCTACCACTTACTTGCTGCCGTGCGTAACTGTACGTAGTGTATATCATTTATTCATAGAACAAATTCATGTTTGAATGTAACAATTATAATAAAATAAAACTAATTAAAATATATAAAAGTACCTACCTGAGTGAACGAGCTATGCTCTGTATAATTAAAATATCAGCAGGTGAGCGAGCTATGCTACTTAACAACAGATGGCGCTGTAAGTTTCTTAATACTAATACACACTGGACAATCCGATTACAAATATACATCGTGATTATTTAATGCCTGACTATGGCTACTTTTAAATATGGTAGTTAGTACATGAAACTGAACCACTTTCCCCAAGAAACATAGGTCGGAAAATGAGACTTTTTTTGGTCGTCCTATACAAATTCCAGTAATGACGGCGCAAAGTTTGTATGGGTAAGCCAAAATGTTTTTTTCATTTTTCAACCTATATTTCTTGGGGAAAGTTGTTCAGTTTCATGTACTAAGTACCATATTCAAGTATAGTCAGGCATTACAAAATCACGTTGTATATTATATCTATACGTCCGAGGCGGATGACCGCAATGGACAGTAAAATGTATGAAGTATACAGTCCGTTCAGAGCGGAGCGGACTGTATAGGCTTCATACATTTTGCGGTCCGTCGCGGACATAGTCGTACTGTCGTCGTCGGACGTCCACATCGTACTGATCGGGTCCCCTTACATAGACATTGAGGTCCCTTATGTCAAAGTTATTTGAAACAGATTACGTCGTCGTACAACTTTTTGTACCTGCGTACTGGATTAATAGCTGCAACTTTAATATTACGATAAATCCTACTAATATTATTTTAAAAAAACTACTGAATGGATTTTAGTGACACTCTACAATAACATAGGTTACCTATACATCAGAATAACGCATAGGCTGCAATTTATAAAGATATTGTGTAAATTGTCCAATTCTGCGCAGACGAAGTCGCGGGCCCAGCTAGTTCATTAATCATTAGGGTTCCGATACCAAAATGGTAAAAAAAAGGAACCCTTATGGTGCCGCTCTGTCTGTCTGTCTGTCTGTCTGTCCGTCTGTCTGTCACACCTCTATATCTCAGCAACCACTTATGCTATCGACCTGAAATTTGGAATAGTTTTAGAATATAGTTCCTCAACTTAATTGCACATGAAATTTTTTTGAAAAAGTATGACTAAAAGGGGCAAAGGGGGCCAAAATAGGGGGAGCCAAATTTCAAATTGTCGCTACTAGGTCAAGTGGGGTATCATATGAAAGGGCTTTACTTGTACATTTTAAAATATATTTTTGTATTTTTTTAAGTTTCTTAGTTTTCAAGTTATGATGAAAAATGTCAAAAAAGATACCATTCCCCCCCCTTATCTCCGAAGTTTGAGTAAGGAAAAATCTGAATTAATTACAGTTGACAGAGATTTATGTAAACTTTACAGCAAAAATAAAACGATCTTTCTAAGTTGCACAGTTTTTCAGAGATCTGCAAAAAACCTTTACAAACAAATTTAGTTTTGCGGTCCTGAAAATGGACTTTATTGCTTCCAAAAATACTATAGGTATATCGGAACCCTCGGCGCGCGAGTCCGACTCGCACTTGACCGGTTTTTTATTGTAAGGTAGTCTTAGCATAAACAATCTTTAGGGTGCAATTACAAGGCATCATCAACCCCAATAGCAGCCGCAGCAATAGTTACCTACTCAGAAACTGGCTAACAGAAATTAGATTATAGAATGTTTTTTTTTATCTTACAATTAAATGGAAAACCGAGCAGAGGGGCCATCTAGTGGTCCTCTGAAGGGCTTTTTCTGAGAATGTATAATCTCTTTGCCGTTCCGTTTCGGAGGGTCGGGAGCCAGTGTTTTATTACGGCACACGAGACATACCATTTATTTATTTATTTAACTGTTTATTGTACACATAAAAATACAAATAAAACAAACATTTATAGAACAGACACAACAGGTGCTGCTCTATAAATGTCTATCTTACTTCTTAAGTTGGGCAACGCACTTTGCTGTCTTATTATTTCAATTTATTGAATTAGGCTCTTAAAATTAAAATGTACAATATGTAGTTCCCCGTTGGGGCACCGCAAATGGCGAGAGGTAGCAAATTTTCCATTATAATCTTAAATTACAATGTTTATCAATTAAAATAATTACCTACAAATAAAATAAATTATAAATTCAATTCAATTCAATTACATTCAAATTTAAATCATGCTAAAATTAATAAAACTATGTACCTACCTACATCTTTGAAATGTCATGTAACTATCCTAATGTCTAAAAGCTAACAGAAAACAATCTCTAGTAATCTCTAACTCTCCGTAATTTTTAATTTTTATTCCTGAATGTGTGCAATAAAGAGTTATTCATTCAGTCATTCATTCATTCTAGTAGGTAATACACATAGATTTAATACTTCGCGCGCGGCGCTTTTAACAAGATTGCGCTCTTCCAAAAATTATGCGAGCAGAGTAGGACGTAAGATGAGATGAAGCTGTCCCTTTCTAATAGAATTTGCATGACATTTTGTTTATGTTGCCATGACAACATCAACAAAATGTCATGCAAAATCTTTATTAAAAATCATTTTACCAAAGAGTTTTTAATCCAGATAAATCAAAAGAAAATTATTTTCTGCATTTATAAATATTTAATGAAAACTGAGAGAGAAGTTTATACTTTGCACGTTGAAAATAATTTAAATAAGTATTTAAAAATACGTATAAATAAAAATTTGTGGATATAAAACTTAACTTTTTGCACGGAAACTGTGCAAACTTCATTAGTATGGCAACAGTTAGAAAGGGACAAAGTGCATCGGCTATGATGTCTTGCTCTGCTCGTTTTGCCTCTGTACAAATTGTTAGGAGTCCTCAATCATGGTAAATGTAAGATCATTGGTAATACATAAATAAAACAAAAATAAAAAAAAATAATTAAATTAAATTCATTTATTAATATGTACAGGCACTTGTTTCTAATATTGGTTCATCTTTATTTTTGTCGTCGAATATTTCTTTTATATTATAATAATTAATATAAATATTATGCTTTTTCTTCGTTTTTTATGTAATTCGGAATATTGTTGTATATTTGGATTGTCATCGAATGAGGACCTGACCTGTGTAAGCTAAGAGTTGTTGCTGGGAGATTAAGCTTGTTTAAATTCCTGTCATTTCTTTTAAGGCGGTTGCTGGGTGGCAGCACCTTATTTTTAGAAATAAATTTATTGCGTCGCAAATACAAAACTTTTCAGTAGTATTGTTCGTTTGGCGGCAATATAGGGTAATTATATATGTTATAACCCATGACATCATAGCTTAGCGTATCATTTATAGCTTTGTATTGGTAAAGTGCTAAAAGTGGCCGTTTTTGGCAGTTTTACAATACAAAGCTATCACGATAAGCTAAGGTGTAATGTGATGGATAATAAAATAAAGAACTACCCCAAATTGCCGCCAATCAAACAATCCTTATTAAACGTTTTGTATTTATGACGCAATAAATTTATTTCTCAAAGTGGCAGCACTTCTGCTCAGCAACCACCTTAACTTCTTTTTGTGGAGAATATAGTTTACATTTTTCCCGACGAATTTACAGCATTCTAAGATATACATTGATGCTAGGGCATGGGGTCCCATTCCGTACTACGGTTTTTTCGACGGAAAAAATAGCCCGAATTCATTTGGCGCTTTTGTTTCTAATAATTAAACTAAATGTTACTACTAGGTTGGTAGGTAAAGGTGTAAACTATGACATTAACTCAATTTTAACATCCAGATATCAATTTATTCTAAGAAAATACCTTATGGAAAAAATAGCCCGAACAATTTTCGGCACAAATTCGTTCTACGACGTGAGGCATCTGTACTAGTAGGGGAGACTGGGTACGATTGAACCAGGTCATGATTGAAACATTGCGATTTTCTCAATAACCATAGACGAAACACTCGTGGGTCAATCGGCCATCTCCGGAAGTTTAGACAGTTACGCTCGAGCCTCCGAGCGAAGCAGCCGTGACCAGCGCCCGTACAAGATTTTCGCGCAAAAAAGTAAGTAACTTGCATGATATAACTTTTGTCATAAAATCTGATATACTTATCTTACAGTATTGTTTGTTATTGTGGAGTAGTTTTTTCACAATTCTTGATTTGAATTGAAGTTGATTAAGAATAAATTTTGACTTTGAAGTAAAAAATGCCGGCTGGGGACGATCAAACCACATCGTCTGGGTACTGTTGAAACGTTTAAAACGTCCTCGTGTTTCGATCGTCCCCAGATTGTTATAAGTTGTTAGGTGTCTAAGAGACAAAACTGTAGTTCCTCATCTGAATTTTTTTAGTTTGAATAGTTGAATAATATGAAACGTAAATAAAATATGATTTTAAAACAGATTTTTTTATTTTAATCGATTTAGGTGACAATGTAGGTGACCTATGTCAGTTTTTAAAATGCCACTTCCGTAAAAATTATGTTATGGTTGAAACATTGTTATAATTGAAACATGCCCTTTTGTATGAGATAAGATTATCTGTTTTTACTACGATTGTATGCCGTTTTAGCTTAATATCACATCAAAACTTTGTATATTTAACTTTTTGGAACTAATTAGTATAACTGAGATCTCTAAAAGAACATCCTGCTTTTAAATTTGAAAATATGTAAACGATCATAAATTTTGATATGTTTATGCTAGAATTACCAACTTTTTACAACCTTATTGAATACTTTTTATTGAGTCAAGATTGACTATAGTTCGTTGCAAAACTTGTTTTGTTTCAATATTATTAGAGTGTTTCAAACGCCCACGAGGACTGTTTCAACCGTCCCTAGTACGGGGTCAATTGAACCATTCTCCCCCGTCCTCTTTTAACGGTAATTGAAGCTTTTCTGTTTGAATTACAACTATTCTATAAATAGTATTTCATAGCCAGTTTACTATCCTTTAAGCCATGTTTACACCCGATCTATAAATATTAAAGATGGCTCCACTACACACAATTGAAGCAAAACTGTTTCAATTGTACCCGGTCTACCCTATAGTATTATATTATCTGTAGCTAGGGTAAAAATTTTATATTTAGTAAAATATGGCCTACACGAATCCGTCTGCTTTATGTTAATTAATGTCAAGGTATTCCACTAGTAGGTGATATGGGAGGTGGTGACCACTTACCATCACTTGTGACATAAAAAAACCTCGTAAGTATATGTGGTCACCTTTGCCTATAATTACGCTAGTACTATTACCTATTCTGTGCTATAAGACCTACCTATTTACTATATCACTTGTGATATGTACTAGTAAGACAACAAAACACGTTGCCCATAAGATGGAATGACTTACGGAATTCGTAATATTATATCTCTGACTGACCTTATCCTTGGAGTCGAAACATATCAGTGCAAAACACTGCAGCAGAAATAGGCAAAAGGAGTTTCCCTAGACGGGCAGGCTTATCACCTTCGAAACTATCTACTATCTACTGCACAAGATATCCTTCAACGAAATTTCGATCAGCTCTGCAAATGGGCTCACGATGCAGGTTTAATCATTAATCACGACAAAACTAAGTACTTACATATACACTCCTCTCATAATAAAACTGAAACCAAACCTTGTATAGTGGCACACACTCACCTTTGTCTGCATTCCTCAAGTAGGAGATGTTCATGTACGCCTTTAGAAATGGTCAAATCACATAAGTATGTCGGACTGGTGATTGATGACAGATTCAGCTGGGTCCATCACAAAGAACATGTCTGCTCAAAGCTAAGATCAATAATGAGTAAACTAAAAATTCTTAAATGTAAATTACCCTATGCGACATTACGTCTGTTGTACATAGCCCTAGCTGATTCTGTCATTAGTTACGGTCTCAGTAGCTATGGCAGGTCGACTAAAACTAACTTACAAGATGTATATAACTTACAGATAAGGATTTTAAAAATAATAGTACCTAAGAAAATTAAGGAAGAATGCGAAGGTGATTGTGTGACAAACAGCTTTTTAAATACTGTAAGGTCATGAGTGTATTTGAAAGAGTCAAGTTTTCGGTCCTATCTGAAATTAATTGTCCAACAACATTAAATGAAAAAATTAGAAGTGCTGGTCTGAGAAGCTTAGACAACAAACATATGTTCATAATGCCTAAAAATAATAATAAGTTCGGTATGCGAATGGATGAATATCTATTACCCACATATGTTAATGAGCTACCACTGGAACTACAAGACTTGTACCTTAAGAATAGCAATTATTATAATACATTAAAAAAACATTATTATAGCACCTAGCACCTACCTATGTACTTTCTGTGTAAACTGTAATAGCTGTAATTAGCGACTCTTCAGTACCCAGATAAAACTGATGGGTTTTCGTGGTACAGAATTTAGTTTCAAAATATATAATTTCTTGATAGTACAATAAATAAAAAAAAAAAAACAGTAAGTTTGTACCTAGGTACAAACTTTACAAACAATACAAACAAACAGTACAAACATCTACTAGTAGATGCTCTAGTTATTTGTGGTGATGACATCCATGAGCTATTTTTCTACCTAAGATCCAAAAATACGACAATATCTTCAACAATAGAAATCGGATCAGTTTTAAAAATACCCGAATCTATTTCAAAATTAGATTTTGTTCTATTCTAATTACTCGAATTGTTTGTTTAGGGTTCCCGAATAACCGCCAGCGTACTCTTTGTGCATAATCGATCACCACGCACGACCTCGCCTCGAACACAGCAGAATCACGTCATAAGATGTCATGAACCTATCCTAAGCCTGACGTAAGCTGATCGATGCGCTTGCGCCAGGTCAGTGGGCAGCGAAGCGCAGCCTGACAATCCTACTGATCGTAGTCTTCCTCCGAAGCCTTTAATTTAGGGCGTACGCTAAAACTCGCGTGTAAAATAGTATGAACAGCCACAGATCATATTATACTAGTAAAATACGAGTGTGTCATTAATAAATAATCAAAGATATTTTTAAGAGCAAGTAAATCCAGTAACAAAGTCACGTGTCACCGCTTCTCACATTTGATCTCATTAAATTATTTTATTTATTATGACGTGAAAAACAGTCAGAATTAATGGTCGGTTTGTTTATATAGGGTGACTTTTAATTAGTTCTTGATAGCAAAAGATATGCATGTACTAATGATACTGAACAACTTTTCCCAAGGAACATAGGTCGAAATACGAAAAACCAAATTTGAACTCCCATACAAAATGCGCTATCAGCTGATGCAGTTTCTACGGGAGGTCAAAACTTGATTTTCGTATTTCAACCTATGTTCCTTGGGAAAAGTTGTTCATTATCATGAGTACATTCATACCTTTTTCTATCAAGAACTAATTAAAAGTCACCCTATATACCGAATAGCGTTAAATCTTGAGTATAAGGTGCAATATCGTGCAGTTAGGTGAGAGGTGTGTTGTCTCGAGGCGCGAGCGCAGGTTCTCGGAAAACGTTTTCCTCGTCACCGGCAGACGCGGCGCGACGTCACTCGACACGTCACCGCTCGCATTAAAACTGCGAGGATTCGCCGGCGCGAGGCCTAGTGCTTTCCGAGCGCGCTCGCTGAAGGTTCTCCGGAGCTGAAGAGTTGAAGACCAGTTGGTCTCCCGGTGTACTGCCCCCGCATCGCCCTGGCGCCCCGCGATGCCTGCATGGAGCCACCCCCCGCCCTCGCCCCCGCCGGCTCGGATTCCGACGAGGGGGAAGATACGGTGGTGCCCTCCGGTAATATGAAAGTCTTCACAGGACAACCCTTCGTTAGTGCCGGTTCCATTAATTCGTTTGTTGCGCCCGCGCCGGTGAACCTGCAAGTGACTCAGTGCAACATTGTGGTTCTGTGCTTGTGAATGAGTGATCTATCGAAGTGTTGTTTTAACAGGTGTTTTAAGGGACGGAATTGTCTTAAAGGGATTTGCAAGTCTGTTGTCTATACTAAAAAGTAACACTATAATAAAAAGTTTATTGATTTCAGCTCGTAAATGCAATTTATTTAGATTAGAAGTATAAATATTTGGAGATAAGTTTAAGGCTAGGATAAAAATCTGATGAAAAGAAAAAAAGAAAGACAAACGGCATGATGTACCTACTCGAATAAATAATGATTTGTTTATTTCAAAGAAGAAGATGGAGATGATCTACATATTATGTACTTCCTTCAAAACCTAATAAAGTTAAAAAAATAAAAGTATAACAGTAGCTATCTATTATTAATTATTTGTGTAGAGATATTTTATAAAGTTATCTTTTGATTTATTTCGGAATTCGCAAACCTTGAATGCATAATATTTCTTATATTTGTCATCAATGGGACCGATGATTTGGAGAGTCAAAGATTTGTGTTGCTCCAAAAGTCGTAGATCAAAAACAATTCTTCAAAATGGACTCGCATATTATAGCCCTATATCTAAAAGTTATAAACCTTGTCAAAACGATAGCCCCACGGCACGTCAATCAGTCCTTTAATTTCTATAAGGGTTTGAGAAATAACTATAATTATCGGTAGTAAAATTAGTACAAAATTGCTCTACATTTAGGTACGTAGCTTCATTTAAAACTGCATTCCTTTAGGTATAATAAGTAGTTCTGCCTATAGAAAACTTGCAAAAATATTTCAAAAATATTGAATTAACTAACTCATCAAACACATTTCAAAATAATACATGTCTTTTAACACTTAACTGTCGCTCTATTGTGCGTTTAGGCCTAGCGCCTTTTAGCTCTACAAGCGATGGAGCGTATAATAATACATGAAATAGCTTAGTTTAGGACGTTAAATACAATATTTTAACCTATCAGAATATTCAAAACCTATAAGAGTAAGTAGGTTAGCAAACAAAAACGTACTGTGTCTAATAAAACAGTAAAAAAAATAATTGACGCCACCAGTGGCGAGCTATAATAATATTTTGGTTCTATTTTCATTAAACTACTTATTAGGGTTTTCCTTTTTTTGTTTTTACTCTTATACTCGATCTAGCCTGATATGAGTTCGACGATGGAACGAGCTTGCCTGGAAGAAGCCTACTCACTCGCGACTTAAATAGATTCGGGTTATAAGATCTCGGGAACACATACGCAGGCAGAGAATTCCACTCTGTAGCCGTCGCATTATAAAAGATGTTTCAAAGCGCTTTGTGCGGGTGTATGGAATATCAACCAAGTATGGGTAATATCTTGCGATGCGTCTGGATTTTCTTTTGACGAAACTAATTCTGACGCGTTGAACAAAATTATTGGGTCAATAATTTGTTAATCAGATATACCTACTAAAGACTCAATTAGACCCCAAATGGCAGCAGGTAGTGTGTTGCCGGCAAAGAATAGTACCAACCCATCTCTAGCCGTGGGTGTCGTAAGAGGCGGCTAATAATTAATGAACCAGAGGATGGGCAGCAGCATCCTTCTTTGTATCGTATCATCTTATATTCTGCGGTCACCAACAACCGCGGTCCATGGTGCCAGCCGTAACGCTAACAAGCGTGGTGACTCCACATTGTTTCAGTAAAAGCTGGAATTTTGGAGGGAGTTCCCTGTCCTGTAGTGGACGTTTCATAGGATGTTATGATGAGTGTGTTGTTCGTTTTGATCATCACATCCTGACAGCTTAGGAATGTTCACTGCTGGACTTGACCTCCGCGATAATAATAGTAGTTTAGTCGTTCGATCACCTTAACATCCCATGAAGCGTTTACTGCAGAACAAGGAGCTCCCTCCACAATTCAAGTAAAAACGCGTGGTACTTTGGAGGGGAATTACTATAGTCACCACGCTTGTAAGCGTTGCAACTAGCGACCGCTGTTGTTGGTGACCGCAGTATGTAAGACGGTACAATACATAGAAAGATGGTGCTCCCCATCCTCCGGCTAATATACCTTTAGTCGCCTCTTACAACACCCACGGGTGGAGATACTCAATACTCAATACATTTATTGCCTTCATATGGTACATAACAAGATGGTATTATAAATAAGGTATCTCATATGAGCCCATTTTCAGAGGCATTGCAATAATTGAGATAGACCGAGATTTTAAATAGTTATCAACAATATTTAATTATGTATTTATATAATGTAGGTATATTTTTTTAGTTTATTTATTTTTATCATTGAAATATTCGTTTAAATTATAGTAAGTTTTATTTATTAGGTATTCTTTTAATAGTTTTATCATCTTATTATAAGAATTTTCTATTCTTATATTTAGCGGTAGATGATTATATATTTTTATTGATACACTTAAATACGGTCAGGACCTGCTATTTCGCGACCATACACTCGCTTCTGACATATGGCACTGAATTGTGGGCACGAGCCGCCGATAGACAAAGAGTATTTGTAATGCAAAAGCGAGCAATGCGGGCGATGGCTCAGGTTCCCGATGACGTCTCGGCTAAACCGTTATTTGCAAAATTCGAGGTACTTACATTACCTTGTATCTTGATATATCAAGTAGCTATATTTACATACAAGAACCTCCACATTTTCGTGAGGCGTGGTGACGGACAATCCTATGTGAAACGGTACAGCAATAAACTGCTTTCAGTTAGTCACAAACTTACTAAATCAGAAAGCTCCGTATATGTGCTGGGTCCATTAATATACAACCGGTTGCCAGAACATGTCGTGTGTGCCACATCCACAGAAATATTTAAAAATAAAATTAAGACGTGGTTGTTGCAGGAACAATTTTATGACATTAAAGAATTATTAATAAGGCCAGTGATCCCTGACAACAGTTTGTATCATAAGTAGTCTAAGCATGACATTTTTATAAATTAAATTTGTATGGATTAGAGTAACTATACTAGTATATTGAGTATACTATATTATACAACATTATTTTTTAAATTAATATTTTGACGTGTAACAATGGTTATTAATAAAAATCTGTATCTGTATCTGTATCTGTATTGATACACTTAAACACAGATGGGTTGTTACTATTCTTTACCAGCACCAAACGGGCACACTATTCAGGGCAAAAACGATCATTTGGGGATTATGAGAGGATAAAAGAAAAACCGCGTGAGAACTACTAAATCTGAGCTACTCAAAGACCGGAGCCCGATATTCAGATGTTTTGGCTGGCCTATTTTAGTTAAATTCCGCGGCTTTCTCGTCCACCCAATATTTTTTAGTATCAGTATAAGCTAATCTGACTGCCCCGTGTGGTGCCGGCAAAGAATAGTACCAATCCATACATACCCGTGGGTGTCGTAAGAGGCGACTAAGGGTTAACTGGAGGATGGGCAGCAGCATCCTCCTTTATATTCTACATCTTACTTACTGCGGTCACCTACAACCACGGTCCATGGTGCCAGCCGTAACGCTAACAAGCGAGGTGACTATAGTACTTCCCCTCCACTTTTTCCAGCAAAAGCTGGAATTCTGGAGGGAGTTCCCTGTCCTGAAGTGGACGTTTCATAGGATGTTATGATGAAGCTACTCTATCACGGGCAATCAATTGTTTGCGCTGCATAAGTAGATATAACTTTTCGACGTTTCGTTGTGCTAATGACCAAATCCTTGTTTTTACAAGCAGTCACCTGGGGCGCTATTACAGTAGCCGAAACGTGTGAACGAACCATTGTCACACGGCCTTTAGCAACACGGATTCCCGCGCAAAGCTCGGATGACAGTAGCCCTACGCATTCCCCTCTACCAAAGTCAAAGTGCCAGAACTATTTGTGTACTACTGCGGGAATTCGTATTGCAAAGGCAATGGTTTGTTTAAATGACACACTCGTTACGGCTATCGTAATAGCTAACCCCCTGATCAATATACAGGGTATTAATATTGATTGCATGCCATAGCTCAGGGGCGGGATCAGTATCAGTAACTGAATAACTTTTCCCAAGTAATATAGGTCGAAATACGAAAAACCAAATTTGACTTTCCATACAAAATGCGCTATCAGCTGATGCAATTTCTATGGGAGGTCAAAATTGATTTTCGTATTTCGACCTATGTTCCTTGGGAAAAGATGTTCAGTTACTGATACTGATCCCGCCCCTGAGCTATCGCACGCAATCAAATTAACACCCTTTATAACCGGCGTATGTTGGTTGTGCGCAGACCCGCAGCAGTGGTCGGGCAAGGATGTGCTGCGCGCGATTCGCTGGGTGTCGCGCACTTTCCACGTCCGCGCACCTCGCAAGCACCTGCTGCCATCTAGCGGAGCCGCCTTGCTCACCCTCTCTCTACACAACTGGATACAGGTGAGTACTTTTTTTATATCATGTAAGGAAACGAGCAGGTGGTCTTAAGAGTCTTCTTAGTGGCATAATTTGACACTAATAAGACAGCAAAGCTTGCCCATTTTGGAAACTAAAATTATCTGTCTCATGTTCCGGTAATTACACTGGCTCCCTTTCCCTTCAAACCGGTACACAGCAGTGCATACACTGCTGCTTCACGGTTGAAATTGGCAATGGGGTGGTACCCCAGATAGTCTTTGTACAAAAGCTACCACCTCCAAAAATATATTCAGTTTAGGGAAAGATATTCAGTTTCATGGTCCGAATGCACAGTTTCAAGGGTCACAGTGTTTACTTGTATAGGGGGCGAAGAGTATATCCTTGTATGATCAGCACTTTTTTTATTTTATTTTATTTATTGTAGGAAGACCAACAGCTACTACAATCTTACAATAAACTTATAAAAAGAAACAGAAGAGCCAACTATAGGTCTCCGCAAGTAAAAACCAATTTGAAAACAGATAAGACAATTACGTTAAGACAGCTCATTATGCATAACCTAATGAATAATGAAAGGTACAAACAAACATCCGATCTTATCCGTTCTTAAACTACATAGGTATTAATAATAACTTAACATTAATCTTTAAAAAATGAATTACTAAGAAGTCGCTTGGCCTGGCATTCGCTCGTGTTAAACAAATCAAGATCATAATTTTTACATAGACGATTACTATTATCTTATCGTGGTTCAGGTGTGCGAAGGCGACGAGCAGGCGGCGCGTATCTTCGACGCGTACATTCGGCACACGCACGCGGCGGCCACTGGCGCCCCCCCTCCCGCGCCCCTGCCGGAGCACCAGCAGCCCCCGCCCACAGCAGCGCCAGGATCCTCGTCTTCCAGTCCCGTCAGCCCGGACCAGATCTGTAAGTACTTACTTTAATGACACAGTACCTGGTCGACCGAGCTTCGCTCTATAATAGCCGCCTCAACATGCCTCAACTCAACATCAAAATCTCATCGGATGAGCAATCTATGCTACCCGCCAACAGATGGCGACAAATTTTAAAAAAATCTTAAAAGCACGGGGTAAACGAATTTTCCCAGACGTGAACCTAACTAGATCGCTTTTTGACCCCCGAAAACCCCCGAATGGTAAATTTTATCGAAATCGTTAGAGCCGTTTTCGAGATACCGATTACAAATATACAAATATTGCTCGTTTAATCAACCAGTTACCTATTGACGTTCAGAAGATACAGGCCTTTAATTTGGACGGACGGACAGGCATTTAAGGCTTTGTAAAGTCTCCCTTTGTTGGTGTATAGGAAAGTTTAGGGTCCCATAGCGCCTTATGAAAATGGAAACGTAAGAAATCTCCCGCCAAATCGGTTATGAATGAACGGTCACACGCACTTTACTCGCGATGACTCATCGCAGCGAATACGCAACTCCCCACCGCCGTCCGCCATGCCATGCCGCGCCGCCGCGGGCGCCAACGTCCATTCATCTTTACAGAGCTAACTCTCTCGCATGCGTGAATCATTTTTTTCGCGGAAATCTAGCCGAGTATAGGCAACCAAATTACATCTATTTATTGCTCAATACACTGTTAATAAAAAAATATGCGCACAACTTACCTGAGTCATTTCTGCAGACACCGAACAATGTCCCATTATGATATTTTTTCCAAAGAGGTCATCTTTTTAGGCTTATTCCGTTTATCTTTCATTACGGAGTAGGCTACATAAAAAAAAACTTATACTTAGGGTAGGTATAGGTAGAAAAACAAGACGTACTTACATACTACCGCGGCGTAAGGATAGTATGGGAAAACCAAAGTCTCATATTTCGATTTCTAATTGCGTGGAAAAGTTCTGTAGGTACTCGTAAATGGACTAATATCAACATAACATTTCATGAAACGTCCAGTGCAGGACAGACAGGGAGCTTAAGACTCCAGCAAGGGACGCGTGGTACTTTGGAGGGGATTTACTTATTTATTTATTTATTTTATTTGAAAGTGTTGCGGCTGGCGTCCGCTGTTGTTTGTGACCGCAGTATGTAAGGTGGTACGATACAGAAAGATACTGCTACCCATCCTCAGGTTCATAAGCCCTTAGTCGCCTCTTACGACACCCACGGGTAGAGATGGGTTGGTACTATTCTTTGCCGGCACCACTGTTGTGACTACTGAGTGACTAATATTTAACAGGACTAAATGATTACGAACAGAGAGCTTTAATTGCACAAGACTATTCCATAATTCAGGGTCATCGCTCGGCATGCTATGCGCTTCTCGGGATGCTCTTGCTTGCTTTCTTTTTACATAACAGGGGCGCGCGCAGCGCATAGCTCGAGCCAGCCCTTGACCGCTTTGTGTCCGTTTTCCTCATAACGTACCTATGTCTGTGCACTTATGCGGGATCCGTTTACCAAATCTCATTAGAAATTTGGTTATTACCTTGTTACGTATACAAAGTAATTTAAGTAATATAAGTGTAATATTTTGTTTGACCTTGAAAACACATTGCAACAAACTATCTCTAGCGTGTTCCTTGCATGCATTTATAAGTATGAAAATATAAAAAAATATCGACCTTAGAGGAACCGAATAAAAATGAGTGTGTAGTTGTTAATGATGATTTTATTTTGAAATTGACAAGAACATCAACAATAATTGCTGTCGTTGATTTTCATTGCCAATTGTCATTTTCTTGTTTATTTTTCGCAATAATAAGTGTTTTTTTTTCTTATTATTCCTCAGATAGATTTTGAAGCTACTTGGTTTTCAGATTAGCCTAAGGAATATCATTCACTTAGTCCAACACCTATACAAAGATAGGCAATGTCCTTTATGTGAAAAAATTTGCTGTACCCGATTTCCCTGCGGCACGTCCTTGTTTGTATAGGCATGTAGTTCAAAAGATATGATCTTTAGAAAGTTATTAAATGTCGTTTAAATCTACTCTTACCTGTTCGGTTTCATATCATAAGCGCACCAAGGAAGCGCAGTCACGCAGGAGTGTTTTAAAACGCGTGAGTCAGACACGCACTTGACTAGTTTTTTATTGGTTGTTGTTTTTTTATAGCTTATGCACTATAAACATACCAATTTTCACGCTTGTAAGTGTTCCTGTTTTTACGATAGAGCTAAAACAAAAATAAGGAGCAAAGATCACCTACAAACACATATTTAGTAGGGGAGCCCGCCTTTTAAATTTTTTGTATTTTTTGTTATAGCGGAAACAAGAAATACATAATGTGTGAAAATTTCAATTGTCTACCTATTACGGTTCTTGAGATACAGCCCGCTGACAGACAGACAGACATCGGAGACATATTCATAGGGTCCCGTTTTTCACCCTTTGAGTAAGGAACCCTAAAATTACAGCCAACCTATTAACAGTAGCACAAACATAATGAATCGTTTAGAATAGAATCAATGATAATAAGTATTATTCCATTCCACAGTCAGTGCCCAAGGGACGGCGGAAATCCTGTAAACGCCCCAAAACGGAACAATCTGAGATTAGATCGGCTCGCTATGAACCCACTTACCATTTATTATCGGCCTCACCCGCGCTCGCTCACTTCTCTACTCACTGGGCCCTAGGGGCAGTAAATAAAGTCTTCGTTTCCTATCATTTAGTTGCTCTTCAATTGCTCTTTCTTAACGTTATTCAACTTTAGCCGTTGTCAGAACTCGGATGAGAGACCTCCACTGGCAAGAACTGAAAATGTTTCCGTGCTTCGAAAGAATCTTTAAGTTCTTAAATGGTCTTTAGAAGTTTTTTGATGGTCTTTCGAAAGTCCTGTTGGTCTATTTGATTTATATGAGATTTACTTGTATAGGGGTTGTTAGTTAAGCCAGATGTCATTTGATGGCTTTAGAATTCTGACGATAGGGTTAGTATACAGGGTGTTAATTTGATTGCGTGCCATAGCTCAGGGGCGGGATCAGTATCAGTAACTGAACAACTTTTCCAAAGGAACATAGGTCGAAAAACGAAAAACCAAATTTGACCTTCCATACAAAATGCGCTATCAGCTGATGCAGTTTCTATGGGAGGTCAAAAATTTATATTCGTTTTTCGACCTATGTTCCTTGGGAAAAGTTGTTCAGTTACTGATACTGATCCCGCCCCTGAGCTATGGCACGCAAGAGTTAAAAGCATGTGAAGCTAGACACGTTGGACTTTGTATCGCTCTTTCTCTTTTCTTTCGCAGTAGCCACAAAAGCTAAAGTGACTGAGCCTCAGATTTAATTAGGCTTTGTTTTGTATAAGAAATAACGAAACCCGTATCATAGTTACTCCGCGTGGAATTCGACTATGATTTTACACTTACGAGGATAGTGGGTGACCTAACAGTCCGCACGTAAACAAGAGGTGTTTAATTTACAAAAATCCGTATTATCTGTACTCTGTATACCTAATAATATAAAGGCGAGAACTGCACTGTCTGTCTGTCTGTCTGTTACAATTTTATGACTAATCCCATTCACCGATTGTGATAAAAACATGGTACGAAGATAGTTTGAACCATGGGAAAAGTCATTAGCTACTTTTTCTGAACCCCACGCGGACGGAGTCGCGGGCAACAGCTATTTTAAAATAAATAAATACAAATACTTAAATACTTAGGTCGATATAAATATAGGGAACATAGATCTAGTAGTATTCATGTAAATGACTATTTGTTTCCTGAATAATTAAAATAATAAATAACAATAATATATATTTTTTCTAGCCTGTGTTGTCCCACTACTGGGCAAAGGTCCTCCCCCTCATTCCTCCAACTGTCGCGGTCTTGATCAAATTCCCAACAACCACCGCGTCGTCTGTAGGTACTTTATTTTTTTACTACAGGGGTTCATAAATCTGAACAACTTGAGAAATATGGGTCGAAAATAGATTTTTACCCCACTCGCTCAGAAAAGTTTGCTTTGCGGTCGAAGTCAGCGTGCAAAGGTAATTTTTGGCCGTTAGCGTGCATAAGGTTTTTAAAATTTTGATTGGTCGAAGTCTGCCAATTTTTAAAAAATAGAACATGATGATGGATATGGATTTATGGTCTAAAGTACTGCCGCTATTCGTTAGATTAGATTTATTTATGGCATACTATCACATTCAAAATTACATAAATTGTTCAGATTTCAATAATATGATCGTCAAATAATATAAAAACAAAAAATAATCAAAACAGAAATACAAACATGTCAAAAGGCGGCAAATACAAATCATCTTAGTAGTCATAATAAAAATATTAAATGTGAAAATAAATATAAAATGTCAAATTAACTAATAAAATAAACGATACTGAAAAGTATAGCATTTTCTTTGCTATAATGTGGGTAAAATTGTGTATCGCTCAGCAGCTAAGATATCTGGCGCCTCGTGCCTTGAAGTTTTGAACCTCTTGCTTCTTTACTAGCTTGGGTTAATACAAGGCACTCGCGCCAAATAACAATTTTGCTGCCTTGCGTAACATGTAGCTATGTATATTAGTGATACTATAAACACTACTAATAGCGCCCTAGCGATGTAAGGTTTATATTATTATGACGATATAGGAAGCAAAAAAAAATCGTGTCGTAGGTTTCTAGAAAGTTTATTAATTTTATTGCCTCTGAGGAATAACGCAGGTTCTTGATGATGATAAGAAATATATCTAATTGTATTGTTAATCCGTGAATTAAGTTACGGTTTTTGTTACCCTAGCTTCGTTTCACAAACGTCCCTGAAAATGCCAATCGATGCTTATCGATCCAAAAGAGCTTGACCCTAAACGTCGCCACACCAACGGCCCATAGATACTAGTACTTAATCTACAAAATGATTTATTTGAACTGTGAACACTACGAGTACTCGTAATAGTAGAGTGTAGCGGCACCCAAAAATATCGAAAAGAAACACTAATGACAAATGCTGCAGCATCTGTGCTTCTTACTACGGAGTACTGTAATTACTATGTCGTGAATCACATTATAGATGAGATTCGTGAGTAACGGGTCCGTCCCGGACGACGGACGCCGGAACAGGGTGTCTACTCTCAACGTCCGATATATCGAAACGATACTACTCGAAACATGCAAATGCACAACTTCGTCCCTTGACAATAGAGTAGAATATTGGTAGGATGAATTTTCAAACTGCATCCAACCAATATTCTACTCTATTGTCAAGGGACGAAGTTTTGCATTTGCATGTTTCGAGTAGTATTGTTTCGATATATCGGACTTTGAGAGTAGACACCCAGGTTCGGAAGCGCGCGCCAAGAATGCGCGGAATCTGCGCACACGCCGCCCGGAGCTACGCGCCCGTGGGAATTGCGATCGGCACACGTTGCTAGTACATTATTCTACCATTTGTCATCATCATTAGCAACGTACCAAATTGGGAATCATAACGTCCCATGAAATGTCCACTACACGACAGGGAGCTCCCTCCAGAATTCTAGCTTTTGCTGGAAAAATGTGGAGGGGCGAAATACCATAGTCACGTTACATTTCTTGTCAGCGTTACAGCTGGCACCACGGACCGCGGTTATAGGTGACCTCAGTAAGTAAGATGGTATGATACATAGGAGGATGCAGCTGCCCATCCTCCAGTTTATAACCCTTAGTCGCCTCTTACAACACCCACGGGTATATATGGGATGGTACTATTCTTTGCCGGCACCACACGGGACCAATTGGCAATATTCATAAAAAATGAGAATAAAACAAAATTTTCACTTGTTCTATAAATAAAGACGGTTTTAAATAAAGGTGGTGAAGATTAAGTCCATCCAATCCCTATTTGGACATGAATTCGACTACGGAATTTGACCTTTAGAACAACACAAGCTTGCGGTTTAGTGGAATGTCTCAATCAATTTGCATCCTAATTTAAAAGAGCCATGTATCGGACGGTGCAAAGCTGTAAGTGTGACTAATGGTAAAGCGAAAGCAGGTGAAGGGAATATTTCATTCATAGTATCCGGGCTGCAGTTTAGCCAATACAATTTAAGACGGATCTGAGCTTTTTTCCCGCCATCCACTCGCACTGACTCACGCCATCTTGCACTACAAGTGTGCCAGATTCACGCAATAATAGGCACATGCGAATAACCGAAAAGTTAAATTGCGGAAGTGACTCAGTATTTACTCGGAACTGTGATTCAGTTCCGAATTGACTCACAGATTGCTTCTATAATTCATTTAATCTGAGGATGTTGTAAAAATCTTAAGGTGATAGCGTTTGGGGCTTTATTAGCTTGTCATGTCACGCGTCGGTAAATATGAGATGATTACTATTAGATAGTGCTCGTTGCGGCGGCGCGGCGCCTGAGTCAGTTATCGCGAAACGCAATGCCTAGAACAAAACGCTTCGTCGTGGGAGAGCGGCGAGCGGCGGTGGCGGCGGCGGCTATGTGTCATCCATCGATCGGCATCGCATTAGTGTCCGCGATTATACAACGTATAAACTGAACAACTTTCTTTATTTCGGTCGAAATACGAAAAACCAAATTTGATCTCCCATACAAAATGCGCTATCACATGATGCAGTTGTCTGGGTGTTATTATTTATTATGATGATTGTGTATTTTGTAAGCATGACGTGTTTTGCCTAATAAAAGGTTATTTTTTTTTGTTTCTATGTGAGGTCAAAAATTCTTTATTATATTCCATGGGAATAATTGTTCAGTTTCATGAGCAGATCCACACCCTTTAGTATTATCACAACTTTTCCAAAGAATATAAATTATAATATTACGCTAACGCGCCATTTCCGAACTTTTATTGGAGCTCCGATATTATCAGATTGACAACAACAATTACGTTCGGAAATTTACTTTGTATGGGAATTTCTTTGTCAAAGGCCGAACCATAGACTAATTATCGGCGCGATATTATCGTAGTTTCACTTCGGAGTTCGGCAGCTGTGTATTCTATTTAATGAATATTGTACAATCTTTATGTGCCATGCCACTCTCCATCGATTACGATAGTTTAGTTTTATTTATAATATACTCGTACATAATATCGCGGCTTTTTCCGCCTGCCTTAGCAAGATTTTTTCCTTTTGACTCTTTTTTAGGGTTCCGTACCTCAAAATAAAAAAACGGAACCCTTATAGGATCACTTTGTTGTCCGTCTGTCTGTCTGTCAAGATCCTTTTTCTCACGAATGAGAAGAGGTATCACGTTGAAATTGATAACGAATATTAAGGTTCATAAACCACAAGATCTGAAAATTTAATTTATTAACAACGACGCAATCAAAAGATATGGCTTTTTATGTCCTCATCTCCATACATTTATGAAAAAAAAGCAAAACCTACAGGGTACTTCTCGTTGACCTAAAATTATGAAATTTGGCAAGAAGCTAGGTCTCACAGTACAAATAAAGGGAAAAGTCTAAAATCATTAAATATTTAAATTTTTCTCACAACTAATAGTAACCAATTAAGGTGAGCTCCCGTTTGAAGAACTTTTCCATAAAAGAGGGGTCAAGTTGGATGGTCGCGGAGTTTTTAAAATCAAAGAGTAAAAGCCTTTAGTATATCATATGTTAGATAGGTACGGAACCCTTAGGGCGCGAGTCCGACTCGCACTTGGCCGGTTTTTTTACTCTTATTTACACTTTTCGCCAAATGTAATTATAATGTTAGTAATTTATACTGTGTGGTCTTTCCAAGGTCGCCAGCTAAGATATAGTGCTTTTATTTTTCGAGTGCAAGCAAAAATGAGGCTAGAAAATGAAAAATGAAAAAGTTCAACTGCAATGATCATTATTAAATTAGCTCTTCGTAGCATTCAATTTATGGAATTTGCCCGAATAGTGCCAGCTAAAACCTATCCATCAACCTATCTCTACCCATGGGTGTCGTAAACGGCGACTAAGGGAGTTCAAACCGGAGAATGGGCAGAAGTGTCTTTGTTCTATGTATCGTACCGTATACAACCGCGGCCCATGGTGCCAGCCGAACCGGAAACAAACGTGGTGACTATTGTACTTCCCCTCCAAAATATACCACGCATTTTCTCTGGGAACCTGGAGGGAGCTCCCTGTCCAGGTGTGGACGTTTAATTGGAAGTTAAGGTAATAATTGTATCGTTTAACATGCTCCGTGGTGTAGTGGGTAGAGCGCGCGGCTCTCGATCCGGAGGTTCTGGGTTCGATTCCCGGTGGGGACACTGTCAAACAAAAACTCCTTTGTGCGACCTCCCCAGTTTGGTTAGGACATTGCAGGATGAATAACCTGATTATCTGAAAAGTAAGATAATTCCGCACTTCGGAAGGCACGTTATGCCGTTGGTCCCGACTACTATCTACGGATGTAGTCGTTAATGAGCCATGTCAGAGGCCTTTGGCGGCTCAACAACTCTGACACCAGGGTGAGTGAGGTCGGTCATTGACCTTGCAGCCCACACGATATGATGAAACAAAATCACACCAAATAGAAAGTAATAATAACAAATAATAATAAATAATAAGTGAATAAATAAATTAAATATATATATATATATAAATACGTCAAAGCCATATTTAAACACTTCGACATCCTAAATTAAATACAACTTTAAAATATGTAATAATAATTTAATGATAATTTTAATTTTGATTTCATATAAATTGACTATTTTAATTTTAATTTACTTGATTTTTTATTGACATTTCATTTTTATATAGTTTTTTTTTTACAAAACTTAATCATTGAATTGTATTTTCCTGTATTGTTATTAAAAATTATTTAATGTAATTTAATAGTTAGTCAAATTTTTATTCTGTATTTGATTATATTAGAAAATTTGTCAGGCCCTCTGCCACTGTTGCAATGCCCTAACGGGGCGTCACAATTAATTAGACTTAAGACCTACCTTCACATGTATAAATACATCTTGTAGGTACTACATTAATTGTGATATACGAGTAGCAATAAATATTATGATTATGATTAATAAAGAACAAACCATTACCTACTAGAATAAAAACCCAAAACAAAACTCTTAAAATTCTATATCGTAGTAAGAAACTGTAAGAACCTTGTCAAACTGTTTATAACATAGGTAATACAGGGTGTAAAGCAAAACTGAAAGAGAAACATGATCAGTCGATGAAACTGAACAACTTTCTCCAAGAAGCATTTCACCGAATAAAAAAAATTGGTCGCTCCATACAAAATTACAAATTTTATTGGGCAGTTTGTATGGAGAGTCTAATTTTTAGGGTTCCGATACCAAAATGGTAAAAAAAAGGAACCCTTATGGTGCCGCTCTGTCTGTCTGTCTGTCTGTCTGTCCGTCTGTCTGTCACACCTCTATATCTCAGCAACCACTTATGCTATCAACCTGAAATTTGGAATAGTTTTAGAATATAGTTGCCCAACTTAATTGCACAAGAAAAATTTTTGAAAAAAATATGATTATTAATATAAAGGGGGCCAAAATAGGGGGGGCCAAATTTCAAATTGTCGCTACTAGGTCGAGTGGGGTATCATATGAAAGGGCTTTACTTGTACATTTTAAAATATATTTTTGTATTTTTTTAAATTTCTTAGTTTTAAAGTTATGATGAAAAATGTCAAGAAAAATACCATTCCCCCCCCCTTATCTCCGAAGTTTGAGTAAGGAAAAATCTGAATTAATTACAGTTGACAGAAGTTTATATAAACTTTACAGCAAAAATAAAACGATCTTTCTAAGTTGCACAGTTTTTCAGAAATCTGCAAAAAACCTTTACAAACAAATTTAGTTTTGCGGTCCTGAAAATGGACTTTATTGCTTCCAAAAATACTATAGGTATATCGGAACCCTCGGCGCGCGAGTCCGACTCGCACTTGTTATTCACGTATCCGACGATATGATTCTTATGACTGACTGGTAAGAGCGTTTCAGTTTTGGCCAAACTGTCCCTTACGCCCTGTATAATAATACTTCTAATTTAATGTTTTATTGTTTATTTTTGGATATCATAACTTTTGACTTGAAGTGACGAGACAATTTCCCAACGAGTAGAGGATCCCCAACAGCGTTCATGATATTATGAGAGGAAGTAATCTCTCCGACAATGCACCCCTTGACTTGGGATAATCCACCCAAAGATAATAAAGAGATCATAAATGTAACTCGCAGTTGCAGCTTGTGTTTATACAATGTACTGTGTCTCCCGAAGATCAATGATTGTACTCATAAAAAGACGAAAGTTTTAAGAAGAAAAAACATTTTGAATCGAAATAAAATTTTCGACTTCCCATTGTCAATCCAGCAAAATCTCAATCAAACATTATAGGCAGCAGTAGACTCATTATAGGCAGCAGGCTATTTAAAAAAACGTTAACTGCGGAGCAACTTTCACTCAGAAACGTAGATCGAAATATGAAAAAAAAAATACCTCGCAAACAAAATGCGCCATCAGCTGATTCAGTTTGTATGGGACGTTGTATGTCTTTTTTCTAAATTTGATCTATGTTTCATAGGGAAAGTTGTACAGTTTTTTGGTCCTAGTAAAATACTCAAAAAAACGCAGTTGACATAAGGAAGCACCCTATATTATCAATTTATTACCTATTCAAAGCGTAAAAAAATTAGTAGTATTCCGACCTACTTAAGACAAGCGTGGTGACTATGATACTTCCCCCCACATAGCTTCAGCAAAATCTGGGATTCTGTAGGGAGTTTGGTGCCGGCATAGAAAAGTACCAACCCATCTCTACCCGTGGGTGTCGTAAGATGCGACTAAGGGATTAAAACCGGAGGATGGGCAGCAGCATCTTTCTGTGTATCGTACCATCTTACACACTGCGGTCACCAACAACAGCGGTCACCAGCCGCAACGCTTACAAGCGTGGTGACTATGGTAAATCCCCTCCTAAGTAGGTACCACACGAGCTCCCTCCTGCAGTGGACGTTTCATAGGATGTAATGTGATGAATTATGCATTATTTAAAGTAGATGTTTATTATTTTTGTCGTATCACTTTTTGCTCTTACTGTACTTGTAGATTATTGAGGTAAAATTTTTTCGTGTCGAGATGGGATCGTGTCGAGGTGGGATGAAGCCGTTTTTTTTGCACCCGATATTGTGACGTATTTATTAATGCTCGGTCGGTGGAAAGTTGGAAACCCCGTTGTCATTAGCAAGTCAATGAGTGGCTGAAGCTCGCCCCGACGCGCGACGTTGTGTTGATCGCTCACCCTGAGTCACCTCACCCCTCACCCTCACCTCGCCGTGAGGGGTGCTACACACATAAGCGGCCGGCATTGTCGGTTCGGCAGCATTTGTCGAACAACAAAGCCGACCCGATCAGCTAGTGTGAAACCGGGAATGGGGTAAAACGCAACTAACCCGTTCATTCACGTCCACACAACATTCGGTATTCCACAAATAAAAATAATTGATGATTCAATCAAGATTTTGATAGTTTCAAACAAGAATCTTGACTCCATTTGAGCTTGCAAAGACCTTATATTGGATTCTATCAATTTGATTATTGGATGAAAGATCAAAAATTTAAGCGACGTAGACACGCTGCGTAGCCAAAATACGCATCGCGTATCGAACCGCCCCACGCAGCGCTGCCAGTACTATTTTGATTGAGCGTGAGTACAGTCGCGCGCGCGGGTTTTCTTCTTCGTTTTTTTTGCGGTATTATCAAAACTAATTATTTGTTAATATACCGGGTGTTAGCCTAGGATAACTATGTTAGGATGGATTAACAGGATGTTAGGGTAAGGCTTCCCGCACACGACCGAGAATCGGTGGCCGATTTTTTGTCGGCATCCCGCTCTTACGTGTTATCACCTGGATCTTCCGTCCTTGTCCTGGGCGATAATCGGCCACCGATTCTCGGTCGTGTGCGGGAGCCCTAAGTATACAAGGTGTTCGGTTAGGATGACTACTATATGTACGGGGTGTTAGGGTAAATATACAGGGTGTTAGGTTAGAATTACTATACAAGGTGTTAGGTTAGGATAAATACACAGGGTTTTAAGGTAAGTAGACAGGGTGTTAGATTAGGATCACTATTATGTACAGGGTCTTAAGGTAACAGGGTGTTAGGACACAGATTAGTATATATGTAGAGGGCTTGTTAGGATAGGATAACTATACAGGGTGTTAGGTTAGGATTACTATACAGGGTGTTAGGGTAAGTATACCGGGTGTTAGATTAGGATCACTATATGTACAGGGTTTTAGGGTAAGTATACAGGGTGTTAGGTAAGGATTATAATACAGGGTGTTAGGGTAAGTATATAGGGTGTTAGATTAGGATCAATATATGTACAGGATCTAAGGGTAAGTATACAGAGTGTTAGGATAGGATAACTATACAAAATGTTAGGATAGGATAACTACACAGGGTGTTGGGTTAGGATAAATATACAGGTTGTCAGGTTAGGATCACTATACATAAAGGGTGTAAAGGACAGTGTACTGAAAACTGAAAGGGTTTGCTCAGTTAATGAAACTAAACAACTTTCCCAAAGAAACATTTTAGAGAAATGAAAAAAAAATTTGACCTCTCCATAAAACCTGTTCGACCAGAGTGAGCAATTTGTATGGAGATTCAAAATTTTTTTCATTTCCCAGAAATGTTTCTTTGGGAAAGTTGTTCAGTTTCGTTGACTGAACACGCCCTTTCAGTTTTCGGTACACCGTCCCTTACACTATAATGATCCTAACCTAACACCCTGTATACTTATCCTATCCTGACACCCTGTATAGTAATCCTAACCTAAAACCCTGATTAGTTACCCTAACACCCTGTGTAGTAATCCTAACCTAACACCCTGTACACTTACCCTAACACCCTGTATAGTAATCCTAACCTAACACCCTGTACACTTACCATAAAACCCTGTATAGTTACCCTAACACCCTGTATAGTAATCCTAATAACAGCCTGTATAGTTATACTATCCTAACACCCTGTATACCTACCCTAACACTCTGTATAGTTATCCTAGCCTTACACCCTGTATATTAACAAATAATGACCATAAGAAGCATTTTTGATGATACCGAGACTTAGAAAGAATAAAAAACCATAAAAACCTTATTTATTACATCACATCCAGGTGTCATCGTGATGTGTGTACCGGACTGTACGATTTCGATACGCCCCGCGTGCGCTCCGCTTGACGTAGCGGCGAGGACTGAATTTCGTGAAACAAATACGCCCGAGCGACACGCGCCGCGCGATACGCTACGTAGTTACGCTCCGTACTTCCAATACGCAGCGCGTAGTCGTACGCCGAGCGCTAGCTAGCGGTGCTCTTGTATTTTGTTGCTGAATTTGCTACGCACGCGTAGATGCGCGACGTAATTACGCCTGACGCAGTGTTCGCCCTTAGACGCTTCATTGAATCTTTCAATATCTTTTTCGATTTAATCACAAAATGTAAAACAAGAGAAAATTTATTTGGTTGGCTCTCCGTTTTTTCAGTGTTGTGGAACGACAAAGCCGACCCGTAGCAACTACTAAACGTTCGGCTTTTAAACATTCATCTACATACTTACATTAGATTTTACCGCCCGGCTGTGCCGATTGATGCCGGCCCACTTATGTGTGTAGCAACCCTGACATCGGATGTAGAGGATCACAGGATCACGGGATCACGCCTCGCCACACGACCTCGCTTTATTGCCCATACATTTCAACAAGAGGGTGACTTCTGTCTGCTCGTAATTTAATATTGGAAGTCAACAGAAAATAAATCAGTTTTGATAAATGTGTCTTTTTGTAATGCTCTTTTTATGGTGTAAGAAGCATACCTCAGAAAATGTGGAAAAAAATTAACCGCTCCGTACGAAATACAACTCTGAGTCGGATATACGAGTAGAAGTGACGGGTTTTTGTGACGACATCAGTTAAAATCAAATGTTCGAAACCCAAAGAGTTCAAACTTCTTGATTTCTGTGCCAAAACCCTATAAAATTTGTTAACAAAGTTTCTTCAGTTTGAGTTCTGACTAGTTAGGTCTATGAGAAAGATAGTTGTAGGTACTCAGATTTACATTCTTTTTTCATTTCCTGAGGTATATTGAGGTATAAGAACCGGAGGATGGGCTGCTGCCCATCTGCTGCATCTTTCTATGTGTATCGACCATCTTACATACTGCGGTCACCAACAATAGCGGTCGCCAGCTTCAACGCTAACAAGCGTGGTGACTATGGTAAATCCCTTCCACTACCACGAGTTTTTTTTTGCTGGAGTGCTGGAGGGAACTCCCTGTCCTGCAGTGGACGTTTCGTGGGATGTTATGATGATGATGATTTCTTCTTGGAGAATTTCGTTCAGATTACCTATGCCGTTTCAGTTTTCAGCTGGCTGTCTCGTACATCTTGAATTTTTTACCCGTCTGCCCCATAAAAAAGGGGTTATTTTTCTATTTTGTCATAGTAATATTACATCTGACACAAAATGTTTTTTAAGATCATAATATTATATGAAAATTATTTTCAACCGTGAATACTCGTTCTATGATAAATTCACAAAAGAGGTGTTTTCTTAACAAATATTTTTCAGTTAAGAAAAGATTTATCTTCAATCAGAAGAGGTACACGCAAGTGCATAGTTTGTACCCAAGTGATAGAGCGGAGAGAGCACAAACCACAAACCTCAACAGACGTCACACAGCTCATTCCTCCCCACACACCACACCACACCACACCACCTCACATATCCCAGCTACTCTGAATCACCACGCAGGAATGCGGACCCAGTGGCCAGTGCGCTCACTGGCCTCACTGCTTTCAAAATCAACCTGTCTCTCAGTAAACTAGCGAATTATAATCCACATAAGGTCCTATTGAAATAGTGAACATAATTTTAGTATGTTACTCAGACCATGAAACTGAACAACTTTCCTCAAGGAACATAGGTCGAAATACGAAATTCAAATTTTGACCTGATGGTGCATTTTGTATGGGAGGTTAAATTTGGCGCTAGAAACTGGCGCATTTTCGATGGGAGGTTAAATTTGGTTTTTCGTATTTCGACCTATGTTCCTTTGGGAAAGTTGTTCAGTTTCATTGTCTAAGTATCGTGCTAAAATTATGTTCACTATTACGAAATATATTTCACTAGGACCCTATAATTAAACCAACTGGACGTATTCGAAAACTCCTCCAAATTAGTCATTATTACCATTAGACTGTCGATTGATTCATTTCAGTTTTTGAAAAGTCAACCCAACTACTGAACAGCCCTTTACCCAGCTAACACAGCAGGTAATGCGAAAGTTTGTATTGAGGCCGACACGAAGGTCAACAATTTTTTTCGTATATCCACCTATGTTTCATAGGGAAAGTTGTACAGTTTTGTTAACTGAACGTGCCATTAAAGTTAAAGCAGATCAAAACGCACACGGTGTAAGTACAAAGAAAAGTTGTTTAAATTTTAAGTTTGATGATGCTTTGTGTATTTATTAGCCTCTTCTATGCCATCCATTAAAATAAAATAGTGGCAAGTGTGTTAAGCCTTACTGCAACATTTGTCAAAATATATAGAGAAATCACAAAAAAAAAAAACACGTTACAAACTAAAGTCAGACAGTGTTACGTTTATGCTAAACGACACAATACTTTTAAATAGACTCCATGAATCATCGACCAAATAAAACTCAATTTACTTCTCTTGACTCCAAATTAAACCGCAGAGCAACAGTGCTTGAACGCGCAAAGAGCGCATGACGTGCAACCTGCGCGTACTTCCCAGGATGACAGCTAGATATCTAGATACCTGTGTGATCTACAGATCTTAGTGCACAGAGGGGGCAGAGGGGACCTCTCACGAGGCTGAGGGCGGGTCCTCTAAGGCCCCACCCACCGGGAAGCCCGCCTCCGATCCGCTTTGCGTGAGAATGCAATGTGGCTCAAGTCACAAGCTTAAGCGACTACTTGTATCGTGCATGATCAACAGGGAATGGGGAAAAGAAGAATTCTAATTTTTTTATTTTATTTAATTAAGTAAACAAGATTTCATTCACGTGTTAACGTACACTTATATAATCGTGACTCTTGAAGATTATTTTTATAGTTGTAATTGTCAATTCCTGTGGTTATATATTTGTACAAAGTAGAATATTGCAAACTTCACTACCGAAAGCAGGATTCGAACTTTTGCCTTCTCCGTAAGACGAGACGCCTAACGAACTGGGCTATCGTGGTCCTGCCTGATGTTGTAAAATTGGCCCCTAGAATAGTTCAACACTTTACTGTCGGAGTTAGCGCAGGTTAGTCTCAATCATGGTAATTTGAACGATATTACCAAAACCAAAACGTTTGCCTTAAATGTTATGTTTGTTCACCGCCATGATACCGATGTAACGAGATGACGGCGAGAAAATTTGGCGCCGATATTAATTGCGCCGATCGCATTGTATTGTATTCTGCATGACATTTAATAAGTACCTATTCTGTAAAGGATCTACGAGTATACTGAATCTGAAACCGATGTCGGCGATGACACTAGAAATAAGTATTGTTTTAGCTCGTAACTTTGTGACGATTTCGACACCTTTCTCTTGTAATCGGTACGAGTATCAGCTCAGTATCGTCGCAGTGGCCTTCGGTAACGTAACGTAAACGCAACAATCGTTGAAATTTATGGTGGTCTACGTTGGAGAAATATCCGTGATTCTGTTGTGAAAAAGGATCAAATCCACCATCCTCATTTTCTATAAGAATAAGAATAAGAAAGCTTTATTTGCAGTAAATGTGGTTTACAAGTTGTTAAATTTTTTGTAGTATCACACACTTAACCAATAAACAAATTTGGCATGCAAATAATTATGATAAGATTATATTTAACCAATGAAATTACAATTATTTAACACATTAATAATATGCATGCATGTCATTTCATTTCAATTTATATATTATTAAAGAATGTTATATTAACCTATATTACTCTTAATTACAAAATTACAATGTCATAATTTACTTAAATTCTAAATACTCGTCAACGCTATAAAAACATTTTTCACATAAAAAATTGTAATATGTATGTGCAAATTATGGCTCGGATCTTTTATACTGATCCATAAAAGCATCAGACCAAAAAAGGCAAGTTTTATCGCTTACAGCTCTCTAGTTGGGCCACACGCAGCCTCTAAATAGCGAGTGAGTTTATAAAGTGTTTCTGAGAAGCACTGTTGGTTGACTGTTGCGGCGCCTGGAAATTTATAACTGCCGGCGGAATTAAACTAGGTAGGTATTGTGGGTTTATTTGTATCGTCGCCGCTGTCGGCTCATTGAGAGAATTCGCCAAATTTGATAACGAGTATTGCCCACACTTAAAGGGAAATTGGGCGGTTTCGAGAGCTCGTCCTCTTATATCGTCGATAAATTATCAATATACGACGTGATTGTACAGATTCTGCAAATTAATGGACCTTTAAATTAAAGCTTCTATTTGTTAGCTTTGTCGATAACATGGCGGCGGCTTACGGACTCTGTAATTAAGTGATTTAAATTGAACTTTCATTGGAAGTCTATTTCGAAAAATTGCAGATTAGTTTCAAGACTTTTAAGTCTCATGTCTTAACAATTCTTGATTTATTTTGATCTGCAAAAATTGCTTATTCTATTCGATTTGTATTCGGTTCCGAGAAAATAAAAAAGTTAATTAAATAAAGTTAGATAAATGTGGGTTTTACCGTGACGGCGGCGGTGGCGCATGGCGGCGGGAGGCAGCTCATTGGCCATGCATAATGCAACAGGGTGACCCGCGCCGCGCGATTTACCGACTGAGATCATTATAGACATACCCAGACATACCAAGATATTTTCATTAGTCTCATAGATATTTGAGCCTTGATGGTATGAACGAAAACATGAAAATAGTAAAAAAGAAAGGTCCGAAATATTGTGGGCTTTTTACAATGTGTTCTTGTGTTTCGAGTTTCTTGTGTTTTTGCCTCTTTGTCATTGATATTATAGTCTAATCTATAGTTAGCTTTTTTACATAACGTTTGCTTTACACATTCTTTAAACATTCTTTCAGTTAATTGCATTACATTGTCAGGTATTTTGTTGTAGTATCGTACACACAGACCAAAGAAAGATGAATTGACTTTTGGTAATCTAGTATATGGTTGATCAAGTTTGTACGTACTCATTTCATCGTCTTATTATTCTCATTACTCATTTTATTATTTAATTTTTTTATTAAAATTATGCCTGTCGCAATTTTTAGGTTATTGATGAATGTTTTTTCTAGCGTACATAATATTTTCCTAGCTATATTGGCATGGCACTGTCATAATGATGATCTCCTTAAACAATTATCTCTGGGAATCACGAGTCTTCAAGCAAATTGCTCTCATTCATAGCCCTCTTTTGTAAAACGAATATTGAATGGATATCAGCTGCCACAATTAAAATAAATACCTTCATTTATAAATTATCTTGCAAAGTTGAGTAAAATTGCTAAATGCCAATCGTTTCAAATGTGGACTCTAAATTTTAGAGTATAGTTCTGTATGGACAGTCTAGTGTTATTAATAGAATCGTAAACGACGACGAAAAATTATGACGACACAAGCCAACTTTACTATTATTTAATCTGTGCTTCAGACAAAATCTGTTGTAAATTTCCTTTCGTACATACTTAGAGCGCAGTATCTCACTAGTTTGTTGAAGCAGAATGCAGTGATGATACTCGCTCGACTGAAGAGAATTGAACAAACTTTCAAGTTATATTCACAATGATTCACTCGTTTAAAAGTGGGAAAATACTTATGTCGCTTCTTATAAATTACAAAATGGCAATAATTCCGACAGATTCATGTTCTCCTTCAGTATTGGAAATCGCTTATCAGGTTTTAAACCTGTCAGTGCTGCAAAATACGTGAACTTGTATTGGAATTCTACTTTGGCGTTAACATAATTTTTAGTCTCAATAGGCTACGCACTTGCTGTATAGTAGGACGCAATAAAAAAGTGAGAAGAGACTCGACGGATGTGATGTCGCGCCACACGGATGTGTGTGATCCGTAACCACCGCGAGTGACATGAGGGCACATCGAGGGCGGGAGGAGGATCTTATACAAGAGGCGAGGGTCGCCAGATTGGATAGCTAGGACACGCGTCACTTCCGCTGCGACGCACCGCGGCTTCCGGTCGCGCTTCCGGATGTCCTAAGGCATTCTATTCAAAAAAATATAATTAAAATTTTTCAAAAAGTGTTGGTTACAATGAAAGACAAAGTTTGTAAAACTGTGGGTACAAAGTAGTGGTGACGAGGTGTTAGTGCAATGTTGTGGCTCACTCACACAGATCACCGACGGATACACCATTTCTATCATCATGGTTAGTTTATGCTGAGCCGTTTAGCCGTTCTACAGGATGTTCATTTGATTGCGTGCCATAGCTCAGGAGTGGGATCAGTATCAGTAACTGAACAACTTTTCCCAAGGAACATTAGGTCGAAATAGGAAAAACCCAAGACCTTCTATACAATTGCGCCACCAGCTGATGCAGTTTCTATGGGAGGTAATAAATTGATTTTCGTATTTCCACCTATGTTCCTTGGGAAAAGTTATTCAGTTATTGATACTAATCCCGCCCCTGAACTATGGAACGCAATCAAATTAACACCCTGTATATACATACATACAGCGTGAATTTTTATTCGTTTTAATCTCGAAGCCCAGTGATTCTACTCATGAAAACAAGCAACTTAACCGAAGAAAAAAAATTTTTACTCGAAAAAAAATTTTCACCTCGATCACGTGACCACTTTCTTATGGGAGACAGAGACAGACAGACGAGTAAAAAATTTTTTTCTTCATGAAAGTTGCTTGAATTCACGCTGTATACAAACAAAACTTCTATTTTATTTACAAGATTTAAATTGTTTTCCTAAATTACTCGATAGAACACTACAAACACAGCTTTCGCCTCCGTCGCTTCAATTCTAACGTGCCGTCGGTAAAGCATGCCGTGAAAATAGTTAATTTTATGCAAATACTAGCTGGTGCCCGCGACTTCGTCTGCGCAGGTTTATAAATTGTAGCCTATGTGTTATTCTGATGTATAAGCTATATTATTGTAAAGTTTCATTAAAATCCATTCAGTAGTTTGAACGTGAAAGAGTAACAAACATCCATACTTACAAACTTTCACATTTATAATATTAGTAGGAAGGATATAGAAAATTATAGTGACAAGAGGAAAAAATAATAACAAAATAAGATAAGTACTTAACTTATACATAAATATTGCGCGGTATCGTTCTTTAACTAGTTAGCTTTTTTGGCGGAGAATTCCAAATAGTTTGGAACCTCGCTAAGATCTACAAAATAACAGTCGAACGAAAAATTGTAAAATGCAATTTGTACTGGCTTAATTAAGTTATTATTATGAATCATCAAGAAAGACCAAAACAATTCATAACAGTATAAATGCATTTTATTGGTTACGTAAGAGGAAAAGTGTATTGAAAGTTGTAGCTGTTTAGGTTGTGTGATGTTCTCACAACTCTCGAAGACTCGACAGTAATGACGTGTTTAATTTTTACCTTGAAATGGGCTTGTTCTTGACCTCATCCAAAAGAGCGACATGAATAGATTTGAGTAATACAGGGTTTAAGGGACGGTGTAAAGAAAACTGAAAGGGCGTGCTCAGTCAATGAAACTGAACAATTTTCCCAAAGAAACATTTCTGGGAAATGCAAATTTGTTTTATCTCTCCATACAAATTGCTCACTCTGGTCGAACAGTTGTAAGGAGAAGTCATTTTTTTTTTCATTACCCAGATATGTTTCTTTGGGAAAGTTGTTCAGTTTCCTTGACTGAGCACACCCTTTCAGTTTTCGGTACACCGTCTCTTACACCCTGTATACCTACGCAGACAGAGAAATTGCACACCTCGGCTGTGCACATTACTTGCAATAGTAACATTATATAAGGTGTTGCAACCATTCGTGCGAATGTGTGGAATATCAACTAAATAGCGATTTGCCGTCCAAATTGTTGAAACAACATTTATTGAGTGGTTTAGCCTAGCTTAACATAATAGTTGTTCTTATAATTAATCTAATTAATTTCAGTTAATAATATTTTGTCGAGACTGTTCCCGCAGTCAAACTGTGTTAACTGTTTTGCGGGTGCTTGTTTAGTTTTTAATAAAAACTGTAGCATTTTTTAATCATCATCATCATAACATCCCATGAAACGTCCACTACAGGACAAGGAGCTCTCTCAAGAATTCTAGCTTTTGCTAGAAAAATGTAGAAGGGAAGTACCATAGTCACCTCGCTTGTTAGCGTTACGGCTGGCACTATGGACCGCGGTTGTAGGAGACCGCAGTAAGTAAGATGTAAGATACAAAGGAGGATGCTGCTGCCACTCCTCCAGTTTATAACCCTTAGTCGCCTCTTACGACACCCACGGGTATGTATGGGTTGGTACTATTCTTTGCCGGCACCACACGGGGCATTTTTTAATAAACATATTCTATCTATCTATCTATCTAGAAGAGACAAAGGCTCAAATGGAAATTGCCATTCATGTTTGCGCTCTCGTTGTAGGTATACTCGGAACCTCTTTGGATAACCTCTGGATGGAAGAAGGGGGATAGCATTGGGAAAAGCAGAATAAGTTGATAGATGTAATGTTGTTCCAGATCCGTACTTGGCGCTGAGCGGGTGTGGGCGAGGAGTGGGAGGGGTGTCCGGATCCAGTGCGGGGGGGCAGGTGCAGCTGTGGCAGTTTCTGCTGGAGGAGCTGGCTGCAGGGGCACCCGGCATCTGCTGGGAGGTACGTTATTCCACGAGATTAGTAACGCTAGTATCTTAATTTTCAACACAGAAACAGCTCTATTTGCACTGCATTAAGTTCCATAATCCAGCTTATTAAACACGTGTTTTTTTTTCATTATATTACCGCCCTAGTGTTTTATTTTGGATTCTTTTCAAATCTCGGCCAGAACCAAGGAGTTTTTATGCTTATTACGTTAGTTAAATTTTCAAGAAATTTAGATGACTTCGAGAAAATAACATAAATGAATGCTTATTTTATCAAATTATTAATATTAATTAATTAATTAACAATAAATTTGTCATTTACGTAACAAGATAGGCTGTTTGCAGTTGAGTCTATGCCTCACAAAAACGCGTGTAATCTGCTGAGTAAAGAACTATAGAGTCCGTCATATACATAATTCTGTATGAGCTAGTGAAGCTCAGAGTAAAAAACTATAGAGAGTCCGCCATATACATATTCTGTATGAGCTAGTGATGTGTAAAGCGTCTCACTGTCGCCCATACTATTCGGTCAAAAAACTCAGTTAAGTTTTACAACAATCAAGATATCTTTAAAAATATAATGTTTTAGTATGTATAAACTTTGTTTGCGAAAGTGAAAAAATATCGTTTTTTACTTGTGAATTGATCATTAATACTTTGAACGGAAGCGTAAATAATCCGTAATAGCCATTTTATGTGTGATTTTTAACACCGTTTTTTTCCTGAATGGTAAGTGTTTTCACCAGAAAAACTGTGGTAGTAGCATTTATTAGTCCCATTTATGAGGTCCCTCGCAAGAAAGTGCTACGCTTATGGCTCCCTCCTTAGCAGGAAGAGCTACCACTTAAACCTCCTTGTAGTGAAGTGTAAAGCATCTCACTGTCGCCCATGCTAGTCAGTCAAAAAATTCAGTTAAGTTTTACAAAAATCAAGATCTCTTTAAAAATCTAATGTTTTAGTGTAAACTTTGTTTGCGAAAGTGAAAATATATCGTTTTTTACTTGTGAATTGATCATTAATAGTAAGAACGGAAGCGTAAATAATCCGTAATAGCCATTTTATGCGTGATTTTTAACACCATTTTTATCCTGAATGGTAAGTGTTTTCACCAGAAAAACTGTAGTAGTAGCATTTATTAGTCCCATGTCATACATTTCTCAGAGAGAATGATAAAAAAATTACGTTTTTAGGATTTGAAAAAAATCCATACATTTTAGTATGGAGGTCCCTCGCAAGAAAGTGATACGCTTATTACTCCCTCCTTAGCAGAAAGAGCTGCTACTTAAACCTCCTTGGTAATCTGTGTCCGCTGAAAAAAAAAATAATGCGCGCCATTTCACAAATATTTATGGTGTTTATTATTGGAATTATTTCTAAAAGTGTCGACTTCTACAAATAAAAAACTGTTCCTGAACCGTCTAAAATACTCATACACGAAATTCAATTTTTAAAAATGTAAAAATCTATGAAAAATACCAACATAATGCAGCCGACAAAATGTTCCGCTGGACGTGCGGTGGACATAAGTTTAGCAAAGTTTAGTATTTTTACTCGTAAATGTGTTGAAAAACGTCGTAAGACGCACGTGTGCATTGCCATTACACTCTCGGCTCCATTACGCCCTCGCCTGCGGCTCGGGCTGCAATTTCTGAGCCTCGTGTGTAATGAGCAAAACAGCGCACTAGCATCTTATTGTACTATTTTAGCCTACATTACATTACAGTTTCCGCTTAGATATATAGATATACAATAATTTGATGCCTGTTTATAGTAGTTTATGCAGCGGTACATAATGAGAGGTACAAAACTCGAGTGTCGGTTTATCGTAGGCGAGCGTAGTTAGCCATGTATTCCATAATAGATGTTTTGTATTTTGGGCCCTTAATTGTGTGTGTGGTGCGGTATGCCGCCCCGATGTATACCTGGCCGTTGTGAGCACCCCCTAAAAACTGTGTTAATCAGACTTTAGTGAGGTCATTGTTCGACTCGCCCCGTGAGCGAGATTGCTTTGATTTGTGTGTGTTAATTAATACCTATGTGAAAAGAAACATAATAGGTGTAGATTAGAAGTCTAATTATCAATTACCTAATATCTAATTCATAACTTCCATACAGGTTTTCATCCCCTTTTTGACTCTTTAGGGAATGAATTATCAACAAAGAGACTTTTGTACTTAATTTTATGCTTTTAGACCCAGCGATTCAGGCTAATCAAAAGAAACATTGATCGCGAAGTATTGCAACTTCGTATCAAAGAAAGTAATATTGTACTACGAGCGCTACGCCGTAGCACAAAGACTACGAAGACTTTTCTGTCGTAGTAATTGGGGTTGATAGCTCCTGCGTGACCTATAACTTTAACCGTGATAGGTCTACAACGTTTAACGAAAAGGTGTGATAATATTAAAGGATGTGCCATGAAACTGAACATCTTTGCCAAAGGAACATAGGTCCAAATAGGAAAAACCCAATTGGACCTCCCCCACAAAATGCGCTATCAGCTGGAGAGGTAAAAAATTGATTTTCGTTTTCAATCTATATTCTTTGGGAAAAGTTGTTCAGTTTCATGGACATATTCACACCCTTTAGTATTATCACACCTTTACGTTACACGTTGTATAAGTGGTGGTGTCATAGCCAGATAAGAGACAGCTTCTCTTTCCTTTAGACATGACAAATTTTAGGCTTAAAAATGGTCATGCAGAAACGGCCCGATTGTGCGTGTAACTTGATGAGTTATGGTGTGGTGCAGGGTCCCCCGGCGGAGGGAGAGTTCCGCCTGTCAGACCCCGACGAGGTGGCGCGGCGCTGGGGCCGGCGCAAGCAGAAACCCAACATGAACTACGACAAGCTGTCCCGAGCGCTCCGGTACTACTACGACAAGAGTATCATGACCAAGGTAAACAAACACGGCACACAGTGAACAGTTATGGTATCTGTCAGACCCGAACGAGGTGGCGCGGCGCTGGGGCCGGCGCAAGCAGAAACCCAACATGAACTACGACAAGCTATCCCGAGCGCTCCGGTACTACTACGACAAGAGTATCATGACCAAGGTAAACAAACACGGCACACAGTGAACAGTTATAGTATCTGTCAGACCCGAACGAGGTGGCGCGGCGCTGGGGCCGGCGCAAGCAGAAACCCAACATGAACTACGACAAGCTATCCCGAGCGCTCCGGTACTACTACGACAAGAGTATCATGACCAAGGTAAACAAACACGGCACACAGTGAACAGTTATGGTATCTGTCAGACCCGAACGAGGTGGCGCGGCGCTGGGGCCGGCGCAAGCAGAAACCCAACATGAACTACGACAAGCTGTCCCGAGCGCTCCGGTACTACTACGACAAGAGTATCATGACCAAGGTAAACAAACACGGCACACAGTGAACAGTTATGGTATCTGTCAGACCCGAACGAGGTGGCGCGGCGCTGGGGCCGGCGCAAGCAGAAACCCAACATGAACTACGACAAGCTATCCCGAGCGCTCCGGTACTACTACGACAAGAGTATCATGACCAAGGTAAACAAACACGGCACACAGTGAACAGTTATGGTATCTGTCAGACCCGAACGAGGTGGCGCGGCGCTGGGGCCGGCGCAAGCAGAAACCCAACATGAACTACGACAAGCTATCCCGAGCGCTCCGGTACTACTACGACAAGAGTATCATGACCAAGGTAAACAAACACGGCACACAGTGAACAGTTATGGTATCTGTCAGACCCGAACGAGGTGGCGCGGCGCTGGGGCCGGCGCAAGCAGAAACCCAACATGAACTACGACAAGCTGTCCCGAGCGCTCCGGTACTACTACGACAAGAGTATCATGACCAAGGTAAACAAACACGGCACACAGTGAACAGTTATGGTATCTGTCAGACCCGAACGAGGTGGCGCGGCGCTGGGGCCGGTGCAAGCAGAAACCCAATATGAAATACGACAAGCTATCCCGAGCGCTCCGGTACTACTACGACAAGAGTATCATGACCAAGGTAAAGAAACACGGCACACAGTGAACAGTTACGAGTATGGTATCTGTCAGACCCGAACGAGGTGGCGCGGCGCTGGGGCCAGCGCAAGCAAAACCCCAACATGAACTACGACAAGCTGTCCCGAGCGCTCCGGTACTACTACGACAAGAGTATCATGACCAAGGTAAACAAACACGGCTCACAGTTCTTGTACAAGTGTGGTATCTGTCAGACCCGGACGAGGTGGCGCGGCGCTGGGTCCGGCGCAAGCAGAAACCCAACATAAACTACGACAAGCTGTCCCGAGCGCTCCGGTCCTAATATGTTAAGAGTATCATGACCAAGGTAAACAAACACAGCACACAGTAATTGAACTGGTATGGTATCTTTCTGACCCCGGGCTTAGCCGGCCAGCTAAGGAAATTGGCATACTCTCCAAAGTCAGGCGATACTTCAAACTGGGACAGCTTCCACAGCTATGTCAAGCACAAGTCCGATCGGGTATGGAGTACTGATGTCACCTATGGGATAAGACTGCAAAATACCAGCTGGCCAATCTAACTGCAATCGACAAGCGTACCAGGAAGCTCATTGGTGACGAGACTCTTGTTTAGGCAAAGCTTCAGAGCCTTGAACACCGTCGTAAAGTGGCTTGCTTGTCGGTATTCTATAGTATTCTACAGAAATTGTATAAGAAGAGTTATTATAAAATATCAGATTATCTAGAAGAGAATAATCCATGGGATTAGGCTACAGTTTTAACAGGCTAATTTAAAATTAAAATTGACTTATGTTTGTTGTATATCAAAACATATTTAAAAGATCGCGTGGGTTTTTATTGTCGCTTCTTTTTTTCCCACTATGGCGCCACATTGTTTGTGAAGCGATGTAGTTTAGCTGACGTCATTAAGAGATTAAACGATTTTGACTTTGACTTTGATACATGTCCCGCGCGCTCCGGTACTACTACGACAAGAGTATCATGCATGACCAAGGTTGCTATGTTGAACCTTGATTGTGTGGATTTCGAAGACAGTGAAACTGAACAACTTTTCCCGAGCAAAATAAGCAGTTTCTGTTTTGTAACAAAAAAAAAATACCAGCAATAAATTTCATTATTACTTACTTACTTACTCCTTTGGCGCAACGACCCAAAATGAGTCTTGGCCTCCGAAACGAGAATACGCCACTGGTCCCGGTCTTGTGCGGTGGTTCGCCAGTCGCTTTCAATTTAAAAATGCTTTCTGCAATTTTTGAAGTGTATCATGGTAAAGCTACAATATTTGCACAAAATTTAAAGTTTGCATTGGTTGATCACAAAATTTTTACTCTTTCTCATTGCTACAAAAACTCATATCAGTGGAAATATTGATAATCTTAGCGTGAAAATATAAAGAAAAAATTAGAGAGGTAAAAAGAAGTTGTTCGTACGGTCAACCGCTTGTCGGTAGAAACTTTTTCAACTCTATTACCACGCCATAAGGTCCAAAAGTGTTTCTACTGATGTGCGGTCGTGTGTACCATAGCTCGAACGACCGAGTACCTTACAGATGTACAATACTGGGCACAAACTTGTCAAGTTCGTTTCCCTACCCCACTGCGCATTTTGACTGGCTTACTTATTTAGTTGACCCTGATTTACCGGTAATGAACTTGTTATATGACTAAAGTAAGGCTAACGTAAGAAGTGCGTTTTGACGTTTCATTATCACCAACACACAGGGTTCATTTTTCTTTGCAAGTCACAACATTTCATACGTTTGAATATTGTCACAACGGACCTATTAAGATAGCCAAAAAGTAATCTGGCCTTTAAATTTAAATTGTGACCCTTCTGCAACAGAAGAGCCGTATTTCACGAGTTGTTATCGTTCCCAGGTGCACGGCAAGCGTTACGCGTACCGCTTCAGCTGGGCGGGGCTGGCGGCGGCGTGTCAGGCGCACGCGGCGGACCCCCCCTCCTACCCGCCCCCGCACCCCCACCCAGCCTGCTGCACTCCCCTCCGACCTCGCTGCCTTCACTGCCCCCGAGCACACAGTAGGGTAAACCACAACTAACTCTAGCCCTGACGGTTATTTTCTGACCATGGGAACCCTAATGCATCCACTCTAACGGACCTCTTTTTCATATGAATGTTATTGAAATGGTAGCTCACCTTAAATTGGTTATACCCTACGTGGTTGCGAGAAAAATGAAACAATTTGATGATTTTAGATATTTTCCTTTAGTTGTCCTGTGACAAATAGCTTAGATAAAGCCAAGAGCAGGTAGAGCTTGACACTCGTAGTGCGACTGTAGCTCCTACGCAATGTAAATAAGAACGATATAAAGTTCAATGTGTCAAGCTTGATGTGCTCTTTGACTGTACCTATTGCCAAATTCTAGGTCAACGGAAGTACGATCTATTCCTACTACGGTGCGGTGCCCGAATGGTGCCGCTGCGCTGCTGCGGCGTCATAGTATAGAAATAATAATATGTACGGTATGTCATACGGGGCGCTGCGTTGCGCTGCGGTGCCGCATCCGCACCGCACGCGCACCCTAAGAGACAAAGCGGGGAGGGGTGAACGCGCTGCGGTGCCGGAGCGGATCCGCTGCGTATTTCATTTTTACAATAAGGTCGTCTCCGTTGCGGCACCATAAAAATCTTCCGTCGCCGTACCACCCGAGTGGCACCTACTGCGGTGCAGGACAGCGCACTGCGACGCCGCAACGTGCCGTGTGGCTTGGCCCTTAGTGTATTTTTCGCATTATTTGCAATGAGGTGGTCTGGTACCCGAAGAGTGAACATTTTATGTTTTGTAAGGTCAACGGAATAATATGTTTTGTAAGTAATAAATAGTAGTTAATTCTGTTAAGTTTGCGTTAATTATGATGTCCGTTTTAATTATTTAGTCAAATAAGTTTAACAAACTGTAGAAAACGTACCTCATTGTTACATATGTTGTAATGTAACTTTACTCATAGCAAATGATACAGTTTGATACGAGTAGTATTTGGTTTTACATTACTGAAAGATAATACGTTTAAAAACTTTTCTCCTTTAAGATACTTTCATTTCGGAGTTAGTTAAGTTTAAACTTAATTTTTAGCTTCCTACTACCTCGATCAGAGAAAATTTGTAAAAGCTTTTATAGCAGAAAAAGTTAAATAAAATAAAGTGTTTTGTATATTTTAGTTCTGTATCTTGAGATAAGTAATAAATAGATTTTAGCTTTCAACTGCGTGAATTCAAAAGCCATGAAACGGTGACATTGTTAACCATAACAAAGAAAAATATATATTTTGGAAATCATTCCAAGGTTGTTCGTAGTTCTAAACGCTATGGCGCTCTTAGGCGCGTAGCGCGTGTAACGTTGTGTGTGTACTGGTCCAGTCGGCTTCAAAAGTGTAGTGGTAGGGATTTTGTGCAAAGTCCATCTGGGGAAGCAACACCCCCTTGCCTATTTCTGCCGTGAAGCAGCAGTGTTTGCACAGCCGTGTTTCGATTCGAAGGGTAAGGAAGCCAGAGAAATTACCAGCACATGAGGCTTACATCTTAGTTCTCAAAGTGAGCAACACGCTTTGCTGTCTTATTAGGATCAAAATATGCCGCTACTCGTAATAAGATAATGGGTGCTATAGCCGGTGGTAACCACTTACCATCAATTAAAAAAAAGTATCTATCTAGCTGAAAGTCTGTGTCCATATACGAGTAGAACTACACATTCAACGTGACCATAATAATCTATACAAACATTTTTTTTAAATTTTTGTGAGCGCCTTTTGTTTTACACAATAATTTAAATATTAGTATGTTAGTGTTGTATTGATTGATATTCATGGTCACTTTGAATGTGTGGATCTATATGAACACCTGCTACTTTTGATGTGGACTGCCCCATGCTTTGTAATAAAAAATTCTGGGTTCTGCCACCCAGCTATGCTACACGCCTATACGCAACTACGTGCAAGCGGCAATCGTACGGTCAACCGCTTGTCGGTAGAAACTTTTTCAACTCTATTACCAAGCCATAAGGTCCAAAAGTGTTTCTACTGATGTGCGGCCGTGTGTACTCACTCCATATCGTAGCGCGTCACAGTGTTTGCTGTCCGTGCATGTTAGGAAAAAGCTGAGGGTCAGCTTTTGTAAAGCTTTTTCAGTTCAATAGATAATACTTAAGTAGTTAAACCTTTTTTATTAGATACCTTTGTGTTTTTTTTATAGTACCTACCTACTAGCTTTTGCCCGCGACTTCGTCCGCATGTAAAATATATTTATACAGGGTGTACCTAGAGAAAAGTACCTATTTCCTTTTAACCACATGGCGTGTAAGTAGATTATAAAAAAAAACCATAAAAATAAAATACTACCTATGACAAAAAAATTCAAGTTGCCAACTGTATGATTTAGAATAAGCAATGGATCTTTGTGTCTGAAAATAAAAAGTATTATTATTATTATTATTATTATGTTGTTTATCATTCCTGAATCTCGGGCAATTAAGTCCCGGACCTTTGGAAGGCGTGCGTGGGGCCGAAGCCAACACGTAGAGGCCCGTTAAACAGTTTAATTTACAAAAGTGATGTGACACCAACCGGCGATTATCCCTGTCTACATTAATACTAATGCATCCAAGGACAATCCCCGGTAAGTGTAGGAGTATTGCAAGAATTGGACAAAAATGAAATTGGGTTATTTGGTTGAGGTGCTCGTGGATTGGGTAACTGGGACTATGGGAGGTACTATGGCGCCTGCCCGACCAATGTTAATAACACGGACAAAATGGGCAGACGGTGACTAGCCAACTCGAATCAATGGGCACCCGAAAACGGCTGCACGCACGGTGCGGCAAGGGGGCAACATTTGCTGAGCGGCTGAAGGGTGAAGAGATGCCCCTGGACTTTAAACGACGATCACGCGCTCCCTGAGGGTCCAGCATCACGTGCCCACTCGCCACTTACGCAGGCACGTCCACCCTTCGAGCATAAAGCTCTTGCGACTCCACTCTGGCCGGCCAACCAAGGCAAGCCAAAGGTGAGGGATCTGTTTCTCGTCAGTGTTCACTCCAGCCGGCCGGTGAAGGCAAGCCGGAGATGAGGAACAGGACCTTCCCCCGGGAGCACTCGGGTCCGTGGGGTCGCTACTCCCCAACAGCTCGCCACAAGCTGCCCTGCGGGCTTATTATTATTATTATTATTCTATGAATCGCGACGCGCACCCGCTCTCATTCATTACATTAACGAACTTCATTCACTAGCGTGCAACAGAGATAGGAGATAGAAAACTACGTAAGGGCGACACTTGAGGCAAATACTCACTCTTATCGGTGCGATCAAGGTGCGATCCGAGCGCAGCGAGGTTCAAATCTCTTTGGGTGCGATAGTATTGAGTCTGGTCAGGGTTGACACAATTAAATTTCAATACTTATTAATTTTTAAAATCTGTTATTTATTTATATTTTTTAATTTATTAAACATGCTTATAAAGCTTTTTTCTACTTATAGAACATGTGGTTAAAAGGAAATCGGTACTTTTCCTAACACCCTGTATATGCCAGTACCAGTGTTTAAGTGAAACTATAAGCAATCAAACAAAAAAGTTTCATTAAAATCGGTTCAGTAGTTCTTGTGCTCGAACAAATGAAGAAACAAAAGAACAGAAAAAATTACCAAAAATCTCTTATTTGGATTCAGGGGCATCAAATTAGCATAACGTGATATTTTTTTTTAATTGTCAATGTACAAACTAACTCAAGTTACAATTTTGTAATAGTAGAGACATATGCCTTTTTACTTTCGAGCGGAGCGAGAAAGGTATTGTATTCGTGAAAAAAATGTCCGTCCGTCGGTCGGTCGATCGGTCGGTCCGTCGGTCGGTCTGTCCGTCACGCTTTGGCCTAGCGGCTAAACGAATAGTCCGATTGACACCATATTTTATATTTATGATTTTTATGTAAATCCATCGAAGGATTCTTAGTGGTTTTATGCTGGCTCTCATTTTGAGGATACCTGTTATACAACGGAAATGACAAAATTGCAATTTGCTCAAAAACAGCTCAATAGATTTTGATGAAACTTTGCATGACCAAGAATCACCATGCAAGGTATCTTACGGCAGTATCTGCTTGTCTGTGGAAGTTCATATAAGGGGTGTTCCCTTACTACTAAAATGTAAAAATGTGATTTACTCAAAATTGGTTTCATTGATCTTGTTCTAATGTTATACAATTTTGATTTTGAATCGGTTATCTACCTGACCGGATATTCTATTAGAATTTTTAACTACAATCTAGTATACAGGGTGTATTAAATACTCAAAGGGCTTGCTCAGTAGACTAAACTGAACATCTTATCCTAAGAAATATGCCTTTGGAAATTCTATGCAAGTATCTTACGGTAGTATCCATTGATGTGTAAAAATTCATATAAAGGCTGTTCCAGTTCTGCCAAAATTTAAGCATGCAATTTTCCCGAAATAGTTTACTGTTTGTTTGTCACAATGTTTGACAATTTAAATTCTGAATTTGATCTGTATATTTCATGAGAATATTTTTTTGATTAACTTAAATTTAAGTTTGCAATTGATACTTTTTAATTGCCAATCGCGAGAAAGTAAGTGCAGTGCAGCTGTACCATTTATTTGTTGCTAACATAAAAATGTAATTGAAATAAGGTTGTTAGTTTTTTTTTATTTAGTATACGAGCAATAAATAATACTTAGGTACTATGTATAGTATAAATTAAATGTGTATGTAATAAATGATAGGTAGTTCACTTGTATGGTAAATGATGTTGTTAATAATTAATTAAATAAAGTTCCTTATCCAGTTTAGAACAGTTTAATTTACATTTTTATTTATTTCCTTTTGTTTTGTAAATATCATCATACTAATAATAGGTCTTTACCTATGAAATTGCTGTTTTGTATGGCGAATTTTAGGTAAACTCAATTTTCAGTACTAACATTTTTGCATTTTTCTAATTTTCGAACCTTTAATTTTATATATTAAACTAAAAATAAGAACTTTATTTTATGCGTAAATTGATAACCTTGAAGTCAACTTTCAAATATAAGACAAATGAAAAAAAATGCATTAGAATTATAGAAATTATGATCTAATTAATCTGTAAGAAAATCTCGGCAATTTAAAATTTTCTATATATGGATATTTTGGCAGAACACCATGCTAAGAAAAATTTCAGCAAATTCTGGAAAACAACCAATAAGCCTCCGTGCAATAAGCTGAATCCTAGGTCGAGCTTGCCTGTGAGTGTCGGTGGAGTGCACGAGCGACATAGCGACCGCGTTTCAGCGCCACTTCAGGGTGGAGTCGCCGCTCTGGCGGGCGTCGCAAGTGGTCGATGCTGGGGGTCAACCTGTGGATATTAGTGTACGCTTCTCGGCCGAAGATGTAACGGCTGTTATAAAGAAGATGGTGAGAGGCAAGTCCCCGGGTTATGACGACCTCAGCATCGAGCACCTGAAGTACGCTGGTGTGCACCTATCAAGCATCCTCGCAATGTTTTTCAACCTATGCGTGAGTCATAGTCATTTACCAGATGATTTAATGTATACTGTGGTAGTTCCAATTCTTTAAAATAAAACAGGTGATGTCTGACAGGTGACCGATTTCGTTAGCAACTATCGTAGCTAAGGTATTGGACAGTTTGCTTGACAAACAGTTGGATAAGCACATTCATCTAAATGACGCACAGTTTGGCTTTAGGCTGGGTCTCTCAACTGAAAGTGCTGATACTGCTAGAAAAACACCAGTCTACGCATGTTTTTTGGACTTATCCAAAGCTTTTGACCTGGTCTCTTATGATAAACTTTGGCAGAAGTTAGAATCAGAAACTGAGCTACCGTATGAGATTGTGTCAATGTTTAGATACTGGAGGGCGATCGTGGTAATTTCAACGATATTACCAAAACAAAAACGTTTGCCTAAAACACTTAGTTAAGACTTAACATTACTTTTGAGGCAAACGTTTTTGTTTCGGTAATGTCGTTGAAATTACCACGATCGCCCCCCTGGTATAATCATCAGAAAAATAGTGTAAGGTGGGCAGGGGTGTACTCGGATGCGTACGGGTTGGAGTGCGGGGTGAGGCAGGGGGGGTTGAGCTCGCCCCGTCTCTTCAACTTGTACGTGAACCAGTTCATAGAGAAGCTCAGCGGCGCCAATGTCGGTTGCTCCATAGACGGAGTACGCGTCAATAACGTCAGTTACGCTGACGACATGGTGCTACACATCTGCATCCCCTTCTGTGGTTGCCATGAGAAAGCTCCTGCACATCTGCGAGTCATACGCGGAGGCCCATGGGCTCAGAAACAACGCCAAAAAGAGTGAATGGATGATTGTTTTTTTTTTTTTTTGGATTTTTATTTTTATTTATTTTTTTCGGTATATAACTCAAATCAACACCAGACACTTAAAGATAGGCGCGTATATAAACTCCCTCGACATGCTGTAAAAACAAACTATGCGCAAAGACAAAAAAAAAAAAAAAAAAAGCGCAAAGACATTATACCTTCCTTGAAAACTATATATATAATAAAATAAATACAATATCCAACATAAAAAACAATAATCTTCGTGAAGCTAAAAACAAAATATTAAAATTACTTCTAACATGGACTTTCAGGGACACAGAAAATTTCCTTAGACTTTTAATTTAATCTAACGAGGCGATCAATAATTTTTTCTCTTTTACCTATTGTAAAGTTTGGTTATAAGTAAAATAAAATCTTGTAACATTCACATTTTTGGTCATTACATGTTTCGAAATTATTTAATTTTTTACATTTTGACTTAGTGTCCGAAACGCTCATGTGTCGCAGTGCTACGTATCAGTAATCATATGACGGCACCCACGGGGATGAATTTACCAAAATGCTTAAACACATTTTTTTTTACTTTTTCTATTTTTTTTTACTGCTTTTCTCATGGGCAGCTGTATGTTGGCCTGTCGAGAACAGAAAATGCCGACAATCATATATTAAAGCCAGTTAGTAATTGTACTACCTACTAAAATGTGGTTTATTCAGAAATATTAAATAAGTTAAAAATTCCATCCTTATTCATTTATTTAGATAGTTTTGTAATTATTTTCTAATCTTTGATCGACTAACAAACCAAAACTTATCTAAAATAAACATTATCAGATGTTAATTAAAAGTATTATATTAGCATTTTTGCTGCTGCTTCTTTGTCTATTTAAACTACGCAATGGATTCTTATGCTGTTTTAACCTTCACAAAATATACACTGGGCGTCAAAAATAAGTAGTACAGTTTTAAAATAGGAATATCTCGTAAACAATAGATGCAAAAACTTTGAAATAAAAAAAGCTAAAAAGAGAATTTAATCTCATATACTAAAAACTTCATGTATAATGTAATGTCATCTGTAACAGATTGACTGTAAAAAAACTGAATAAACAAAAACACTCTTTTTTAAACTGTTGTCTTACTTTTGTTTTTATTTTGTTTATACATTTATTGCTGATAAATCAATTGCAATTCAAAATCAAACGCGTCTACAGCGAGTAAACTTTACTAATCATGCCTCTTTAACCTGAAGAATGTGCAAGAATCTTAGCTTTTCTCGAAGTAGGCATCAGTATGCGTGGTACTGCAAGAACGGTAGGTGTAACTCTACGAACGGTCCAGCAAGTAAATAATAATAATAATAATAAGGGTGAATAAAAACTATACAGAAATAAAAATAATAATAATAATCATTTATTAATCAGACTACAATGAGGTCCATCTTGTTAGTAACAGTTTTCTTAACCTATGTTAGTACTTAGTTTTTAAACAGGATTTGGTACGTTTAATCAGTGTCCACACTAGCGGGTTATCAAACCTGGCAGCTATCATGGCCTCGATGGTGTTGGGACTGTCGCGCAGCCTGTGCAGAAGCGATGCAGACTTCTTACGCCAGACGGCATCAAATCCGTCAGTGCGAGGCTCGGCGAACATCGCTGATGCGCTACAGAATCGCGGCAGTCGCAACAACACCCTGAACGCATTATTATATTGGACCCGTAGAGCATTATAAGACTTTTGGGTATATCCGAACCACAGGGCCCCCGAGTAGAGTGATGTACAATAAGCTTTAAAAAGCGTAATTTTAACTTGTTTTGTGCATCGGGAGAACCTGTGGGCCAGCATATTTGCCCGCACTGACAATGCTCTACGTTCCCTCTCCATGTCACTATCATCTTTCAAATCATATGTTACCAAGTGCCCTAGATATTTAAATTGATTGACGCGTTTTAATTCAACCCCATTAAGATAAATGGGGGGCACCATATATGGACACTTGGTACCAGCTTTGAAGACCATGTACACAGACTTCTTGGCATTGTAAACCAGCCCGTGTGATGTAGCATAGGACTCGCACACTTTTATCAGTTTCCTGATCGCGCTAACCAAGGGAGCAAGCAGCACCATGTCGTCTGCGTAGCTTAAGTTGTTAACGCAGACGTTGTCAACATAGCAACCGACATGCATACTGCTCAGCTGCTCGATTAGCGCGTTCACATATAAATTGAAAAGCACGGGTGAGCTCAACCCCCCCTGCCTCACCCCGCACTCCGGTCTAGTCGGTGGTGAGAACTTGCCCGCCCACCTCACACGACTCTCCTGGTGCAGGTACCAATACCTGAGAAGGAGGATTAGCTCGTTCGGCACTGTCGTAGCACCTAACTTTTCCCAGAGTATGTCAAACGAGACAAGGTCGAAGGCCTTCGACAAATCTAAAAAACACGCATATATGGGAGTTTTTCTATGCGTGTAGTACTTGATAGTGTGTTTCAAACTTAGAATAGCACTTTCAGTTGACAGCCCTCTTCGAAAGCCGAACTGGGCGTCATGAAGATTCACATGCTTATCAAGATAAGAGTTGATCACACTATCAAGTACCTTGGCAATGATGGTAGCGAGAGAGATCAGCCTATAATTTGACCCATCCGACACATCTCCGGTCTTGCTTTTAGTGATAGGTACTACAACCGTTTGCATCAGATCCGATGGTAAATATGAGTGTCCCATGCAAAGATTATACAAGAGTGCTAGTACACGAGGCAAGTGCACACCACCATGTCGCAGGTGCTCAACACTGAGACCATCATGCCCAGGAGACCTACCACCCTTCATTCTTTTTTTTGCGGATCTAACATCTCTCGCGAGAATGAGTGTTGACACTTCTCCTGTCTGGTTGTTGGCATCATAGTCTCGGCATGGTGGTCCCAGCGGCGATCCTACAGCAAAACGACCTTTAAAAGCCTCAGCTATATCTTTAGGGTCTGAAACTCCGTCGACACTTACAGGGATGCCAGGCTTGGTATTTAGTTTATTGGTACATTTCCAAAAGCTTTTGAAGTCCAACTTTGTATGGTGATTCGCTAACATGTCCATTTTTATTTGTTGCTGATGGTTTTGACACCACTTTAGTCTTCCTTTAAATATTTTACGCGATTGAACCATAGAATCAAATAAAAATCCAGAGCAAGGCTTTCCGTACCACACCCAAACATCAAATTTTTGCCTCGCATCCCTATAAGCTTCGCTCACATGGTTGTTCCATCCAGCCAGGGGCTTTTTTCGCTTATAAGTCTTACATTTGTAGGTGGCACTCGCACTGTTACTTAAAATGTCTAAAATTTCTTCATACATTTTACTTATAATATTTCTATGAGAAGGATTATCACAGTATCTTCCACTACAATGCTGAAGCTCTACTGGCAGATCAATAAGTCTTAAATGTCTATTACATAATTTTTCATAAGCATTACACTGGTCAACAGTTCTATCTCCCCATATTATTTCATTCTGAGTTGGTTCACTTATGGTGATTTTTTGCCTAACCACATCAAGATTACACTTAAGTACTAATGGCAAGTGGTCGGACCACTGTACGTCGTACATGATGTATGTATTTGCAACACTCCGCAGAGCCGCGTCTGTAACGACGCAGTGATCCAACCAGCGCCTGCACCCATGCGCCTCACTAATGTACGTGAACGACTGTGATGTTAATTTAAGCCTCTCAATATCCGCACACGTCCAGTTCTGGTCTGCCGAGAAGTCAACAAGTTCTTTATAAAAACGCTCACCGGGATGAGCATTAAAATCTCCTAGTATAAAAGCGGATTCTACGCCACTCTCATTTATTATTGCACTTATGCTACTCAAGCAGTCCGTAAACTCGGCTAAATTATCCACACTGTCAGTAGGCATATAAACACTAAAGACGAGTATCGGTCGATTATTAGTTCGGATACTAATCGCTGCAATACGCGGGTTGGCACTCGGAATCACGGTCACGTACGGAAATGTTGCTTTACGCCACAGCAGCGCCACACCTCCATGCGGGCGGCCGCGCAACATGCCGGCACCCGCGTCTATCGCAGACATCCCTGTGCTCCCGAACTCTTCGTGTATAGACGCCAGGTACGGCAAGTCATCTTTTAGCAACCACGTTTCTTGCAACGCTACTATATCCGACATGCTGCAAAGCCGTTTTATAAACTCAACTGAACGCTTAACGTTTTTACAATTAAATGTAACGAATTTTGTATCATGCATGATTATTTAAGTTGTTTCTTATCTCTTGCGGATTTCTATAAGGTCTAAAATGTCGACATGATATACCAGTAGGCCACATATCAACATTCAAAAATAGGTCGAGCTTTGTATTGGGGACCATAATTTTATATGAATTATACTCTTTTTCTGTTTTTGTACGAATCTTCTGCAGTGTTACGTTTTCCTTAATCTTCTCGCGTATGTACTGCACGATATCGCTCTCTGTTGTTTCTTTATGAACGTTTGAGAGAAATAAAGGTAATTTTAAACTTGCGGGTCTAAACTTATCATCGGGCCTAAAAGCAGCCTTACCTCTCACGCCCTCGGATTCAAAAGACCTATTCCTATGCCTCTTCTTATGTATAACAATTTGAAACCCGTCCGTCTTAGAAGTCTCCTTTTTCCAGTCTCCCTCGTGAACTATTTCCGATAAAGATTTTTCTTTGTTTACGTTGACATTGTTTGCAGCGCCGTTACTCCGGTTTGACGACGGCTGCATAGGCGGCTTAGTTATAGTTGGAGTAGATGTATGTGATTGCGTCACTGCGCCGGCGGTGGTAGGAGCGGAGGCGGCGGCGGAGGGAGGGGTGGAGGCGGGCGCAGGGATCCTGTCAGCTGTAGTATGCAGTGAGAACGTCGCGGTGTTACTCGTGAGGCAAGATCTGGGCAAAGCAAAGGTACGAAGAGACTGGAAACCATCTAAGGAGACAAGGTAATCGCAGACCCAGGTGTACTAGTACCCAAGAAGACCGCTTTATTGTTACTACAACATTATGACAGTGCCATGCCAATACATTTATGAAAACATTATGTACGCTAGAAAGAACATTCATCAATTACCTAAAAATTGTGACAGGCATAATTTTAATACTAGAAATAAGCACAAAATTGATCAGCCATATACTAGATTATCTAAAGTCAATACATCTTTCGTTGGTCTGTGTACTAATGCATGATAACGCCCGGCCACACACCGCTGGCCTTGTACAAGAGTACATTCAGGAGGTTGGCATCAGCTTGATGGCTTGGCCATCAAGAAGCCCAGATCTTAACCCGTTCAAACACGCCTGGTATGAGCTTGGTAGGCTAGTCAGAAGGCGCACACCACCCCCCGCCACCCTCAGGGCTCTAAAACTGGCCCTGATAGAAGAATGGGAAAATATTCCCCAACACCGCCTCCGAAACTTAGTGTTCAGCATGCCAAACCGGCTCCAAGCTGTTATTAGAGCCCGAGGCGGTAACACAAGTTACTAAAGTGTGAACCAGGTCCAAAACATTAAATTCTTGACAGTACGTTCAAAATGAATAACTTTTTAGTTTTTTCTTAATTTTAAGTGTAAAACTTGACTATTGCTAAAAAAAATATATAATTTTTAGGAAAGTTACTTAAATGTGCTATAAAATGATTTTTATTTCAAAGCTCTAACTTCTATAGTCTTGGAGTAATTGCAATTTGAAAAGTGTACTACTTAATTTTGACGCCCAGTGTAGTTGCGAAAAATATTTAAAGTCGCTTACACTACCACCCGTGCAAAGCCGGGTAGGGGCGGGCCGCTAGTTATTAAATATACGAACCGTTCGTCCATCTCATGAACGCAGTGAGTTTTCCCCGTAACCAATCAGGTCGCTCAAAATTATAAAGTCAAATGCACAATGACTAACTAAAGGCAAACCTTTGAAAGAAGCGGTGGTTTCCATTGCGTGTTACCTAAAAAATATATATATTTTTGCAGTTTAACTCCATGGTGAATACACCTTTCTTTACCCTCCATTTGCATTTAATGACTTACTGCATTCTCAACGCAGACGAACTATAGTAATTTCAAAATATTATTTTTTACGCTGTACCAATATCTGAAAACCGCCTCTTTGTCATTCATATAGTCATCTAATCTATAGTAAGCTTTTTTACATACGTGGTACGGAACCCTCGGTGCGCGAGTCCGACTCGCACTTGGCCGGTTTTTTTTACTTTGAAGATTTATCCGAACACAGGAAGTGTTCAAATAAAAATCAGTTGCTCATTTTATTTGAGTTTTTTTTTTACTTTGTATGGGCTTAGGGTTGGGCCACATTGATCGACGGCGATCGACACGGTTTGCCTATACAAAACGAGCGCAAAGTATGGAAATCCCTTCGCATCCTATCGCCACGTCGATGCGAAAGGATTTTTTTTTTATTGAAAATGGGCTTACTCTTGACCTCGATCTAGTCTTGAAGACAGAGATGAGGTCGACGATGGAACGAGCTTACCCAGAAGAAGCCTATTCACTCGCGACTTGAATAGATTCGGGTTATATGAACTCGGGAACACAGACGCAGGCAGAGAATTCCACTCTTTAGCCGTGCGCATTATAAAAGATGTTTCAAAGCGCTTTGTGCGAATGTGCGGAATATCAACCAAGTATGGGTGATATCCTGCGGTGCGTCTGGACTCCCGATGGTAGAAGGGAGATGGTGGAATAAGCTCGTGGAGCTCTAGAGCACACTCTCCGAAGTACAATCTGTAGAAGACCGACAGACATGCAACTTTGCGACGGTGGGCCAGTACAGACTGTGAAACTTGGTTTTCACCAGCATCTCATCACCAACGAGCTTCTTGGCTCTGCGATCTATCGAGTCAAGTGCGGCTAGCTGGGATTTGGCTGAGCCATCCCAAAGGTGACAGGATTTCCATACTTTGCGCTCGTTTTGTATAGGCAAACCGTCGATCATCATCATCATCATATCAGCCGAAAGACGTCCACTGCTGGACATAGGCCTCCCCTAAAGATCTCCATGACGACCGATCGCCATCGATCAATGTGGCTCAACCCTTACTCTTGACCTCGATCTAGCCTTGAGGACAGAAATGAGGTCGACGATGGAACGAGCTTGCCCAGAAGAAGCCTATTCACTCGCGACTTAAATAGATTCGGGTTGTGATTAAACATATTTTATAATTTTCACTATATTGATGCATGGTGAAAAGAAGTATATAAAGGTAGCAGGTCTCCGAAAACTGAAAAGTCTCGATCAGACAATATAATTGCACAAAAACAATTAGACTAAGTATATGAATGACAAAGAGCTATGGTGCTCTGATGTTCCAGCGAAAAAAAAGAAACACATTGTAAAAAGCCGACTCTTAAAGTAGGCTGTGCTGCAGTGGTTTCTTGTCGTTTCTTTTACGCTGCCTTAGCACGATCCGAAACGGCGACATTCAATAATTATTCTTTAAAGAATCTACATTGAATAAAATTATCTGAAACTGAATCCTCTCCATACAAACTCTCTAATCAAGTTTACAACTTTGTACCTAAAAAACTTTCAGGAAATGAAAAAAACAATCGGCTTCTCAATACAAACTGCCCGATCAAGTTTACAATTTTGTATGAAGACGCAGATTTTTGTTCGTTTCCTGAAAGTTTTGTTCACTGAATTTCGTTCAGTATCGTTGACTGATCATGCTCCTTCAGTGTTTGGAAGGCTCTCCCTAGCACCCTGTATGGTCCTTATGAAATATTAAAGATAATTTGAATCATGACACTGAATAACTTTCCCCATAGGTCGAAATAAGAAAATCAATTTGTGACCTCCCATAGAAACTGCATCAGCTGATAACGCATTTTGTATGGGAGGTCAAATTTGATTTTTCGTATTTCGACCTATGTTCCTTGAGGAAAGTTGTTCAGTTTCATGGTCTAAGTCATCATATCAGCCGAAAGACGTCCACTGCTGGACATAGGCCTCCCCTAAAGAACTCCATGACGACCGGTCCTGCGCTGCTCGCATCCAGCGGCTTCCCGCGACCTTGACCAGATCGTCGGTCCACCTTGTGGGGGGCCTGCCAACGCTTCGTCTTCCGGTACGTGGTCGCCACTCTAGAACCCTCACGCCCCATCGGCCATCGGTTCTTCTTGCGATGTGCCCTGCCCACTGCCACTTCAGTTTAGCGATTCTCAGGGCTATGTCAGTTACTTTAGTTCTTCTGCGGATCTCCTCATTCCTGATTCGATCGCGCAGAGAGACTCCGAGCATAGCCCTTTCCATCGCCCTTGGCAGAACCGTATCGTCCAAGCCTGAGCTACTGAGGGAAGTCGAGAAGTTCTATGGGCAGTTATACACATCAACCGGCCCACCCGTTAGCAGTCTGGCCAACGATCCAAGAGCTAGACTTACCCGACACCATACCGAAGATATCCCGGACGTCAGCTTGTACGAGATTAGAATGGCTCTCAGACAGCTTAGAAACAACAAGGCACCCGGGCACGATGGAATTACGGCTGAGCTTCTGAAAGCAGGCGGAAGGCCAGTGCTTAAAGCTCTTCAGAAGCTGTTTAATTCTGTCATACTCGAAGGGAAAACGCCACAGGCATGGCACAGAAGTGTGGTGGTACTCTTCTTCAAAAAGGGTGATAAGACCCTGCTGAAGAATTACAGACCCATCTCACTTCTGAGCCATGTCTATAAGCTGTTCTCGAGAGTCATTACGAACCGTCTCGCGCGCAGGCTCGACGACTTCCAGCCTCCCGAACAAGCCGGTTTTCGTAAAGGCTTCAGTACCATAGACCACATACATACGCTACGGCAAGTTATACAGAAGACCGAAGAGTATAACCAGCCACTTTGCCTAGCGTTTGTGGACTATGAGAAGGCCTTCGATTCGATCGAGACGTGGGCCGTGCTACGATCTCTCCAGAGGTGCCAAGTCGACTATCGGTACATTGAAGTGTTGAAGGACCTGTACAAAAACGCCACTATGTCAGTTCGTCTTCAGGACCAGGACTCGAAGCCTATCCAATTGCAGCGAGGAGTGAGACAGGGAGACGTCATATCTCCTAAACTGTTCACCGCTGCATTGGAAGATGTCTTCAAACTCCTGGACTGGAAAGGACTTGGCATCAACATCAATGGCGAGTACATGACCCACCTTCGATTTGCCGACGATATTGTCGTAATGGCTGAGACCCTGGAAGATCTCGGCACGATGCTCAATAACCTCAGTAGAGTTTCACAACAAGTGGGTCTTAAAATGAACATGTATAAGACGAAAATTATGTCTAACGCCCTTGTTGTACCCACTCCACTCAAAGTTGGAGACTCTACGCTCGAAGTTGTTGATGAGTACGTATACCTGGGACAAACAGTCCAGCTGGGTAAATCCAACTTAGAGAAAGAGGTTACTCGTCGAATCCGACTCGGATGGGCAGCGTTCGGGAAGCTCCGCAATATCTTCACGTCCAAAATACCGCAGTGTCTCAAGACGAAAGTCTTTGACCAGTGTGTGTTGCCAGTGATGACATATGGCACCGAGACGTGGCCGCTCACGATGGGCCTTATCAGAAAGCTCAAAGTCACCCATGGTCTAAGTAACATGTTAAAATTTTGTTCACTATTTCTGAAGGACCCTATATATTCCAACCCCGGAAAGGTGCTTTAGCTATAAATATGTTATTATTATAATCATGCGGCAGTGTTTTATCGGCATCAGGAAGTGAGTTGCACGAGGAAGGAACACGCTGGTGGTAGACAGACAATGTATCGTATCAGCATAGCATAGATTGTGGCGTGGGGCTGGAAGATAGTCGACCCACCCACAAAGAGTAAAGTCATTCATCAGACCTGGTCGTACAACTTTTCCATACATCACTTTCACCGGTTTCGCCTCTTTCATGGAGAACAATTGTGTCAATGAGTCAGTCAGTGAGTGAGTCAGTGGTAATTGAGCTTTATATAGTATAACTAGAGGTCGCGTGGGTGCGCGGGCTGCAAGGCCCTACTAAAATATTTTTTTGTCAGACCATGAAACTGAACAACTTGCCCCAAAGAATACAGCGAAAAACGAAAAAAAAACTGCATCAGCTGATAGCGCATTTTGTAAGGAATATTTTTTTTTCATTTCGACATGTTCCTTAGGGAAAGTTGTTTGTTTTCATTAGTCTAATATTACTTAGTCTAATTAACAGGCTTAAATTATTTTCACTATTTTAGTAGGATATCATCTAGGTTCAACATTTTCCCGTGGGAGTGATATATCAAAATAGTTTTCTATTAATGAAAGAATTTTTACAATCGGTTAGCAGTTTCTGCATCAAACTTTTTCCTATGGGATAGAGATGTAAGTATTGGTGAAGAATTTTCCAAATCAGAGTTGTAGTTTCGGACATTACCTCTCATTAGTGTACCTAATTCATCCAATCCAATCTTTATCTTCATAATATTATGGTGTAGTGTAGATTATGTAAGATTATGTGCGCGGGTGAGATACTTTTTTTTCATAGAAGAGGGAGGCAGACGAGCAGGCGGGTCGCCTGATGGTAAGTGATCACCGACGCCCATGGACACCCACCCGCAACATCAGGGGGATCACAGGTGCGCTGCCGGCCTTTAAGATATTTGTAGGCTCGTTTCTTAAAGGCTGCCTTGTTATACCAGTCCGGAAATACCTGTACAGGGAGCTGATTCCACAGTGCGGTCGTAAGTGGTAAGAAGTTTCTTGTAAAACGTACGGTGAAAGATTGACAGTTATCTAGGTGGTATGGATGAAATTTTAACTTCTGGCGAGTGGTGCGATGGTAAAAATTCTGTAGCAGGTATTAGCTCGACCACTTCCTCAGAGCACTCCCCATGGTACTTACGGCCACAGTCTAGACGAAACCACAAAAACCTAACTTTTCACATTGATATTTTTATAATTAAGTGAGTTACCAGATGAAGATTTTTTAGAGTACCTATCTAGTATTCCAGAGAGCTGGCCTTGCGCCGGGCGACGGCGGACGCGGCACCAGATAACACCACCCACGCAAAACTATAACAGGGGTTCGCCACCATTTTTCCTAATGGTCTAAATATTAATCGAACTCCATTTTGTAATTTATTTATAGATACAATTAATTAAATACTCTTAAAACTACAAAAACAAAGCCTTTATTATTTAAAAGTTATGACGCTAAAATTTCCAAAATGTTTTAAACATAATTTTTACTTGTAAACTTGACATTCAAGATCTAAAAAGCTCCTAAAACTTTACAAACTAAGAACTTTTAAAAATGAGGCTTGCAACTAGCTTGTAATTCTTTGTAGTGTCTAAAACATCCATGTACTCCAGTAAAATTACGAGAGATTGTATTATTTCTGTCTCAGATCGACAGATCCTGCATTTATTTTTTAAATTTTATCGTTCAAAGTTTAAATATTTTGGAATTTCGGAATAAACTGTAAATTCATATTTTTTTAATATTCATTATTTCATATTATAGGTACAATATGCTTCCACCTAAAAAAAATGCCTTTTGTTTTATTCAACTTTTATACCACGCTATAATTTAACACGTTTGCTGCGTTATGAGGTCTAAAAAGCCACATGCGTGACTTTTCGCTATTGCGCCAGACAAAATCCTGCTATTTCATTCAGTGCGGGGGGCTACTATGTTCATATTTCTTTAGATACGACAGAGACAAATATACATTATAGCTTCTCTTAAGAAGTCTATGCCAATGGCATTCTTAATTAGCAATGAGGTCGAAAGAGCCGCATACGCACTGGAGCTAAATTATTCACGTTCAGTGCGGAGTGAGGTCTAAAGTGCCTCATAAATTATAGGCCTCATAGCCGCACAGAGCGGGGCGCGGGCAGCGCGGGCGCCACTCGTCTTGGTTTAGTGGTGCGCTAAGTTTCGATAATCATACTCGTAAACTTTATTATTTTAATGTTTCATAAATGGTGATCTGCTTGATCACTTTGTTATTTCATCAAATTTTAAACTACTGATCCAGTTTTACTAATATAAGGCATGGCAAAAGCCTTAAATCCGGAAATGGGAAATTGCCTTTAACTACACTTATTATTTAAACTAGCTGTTGCCCGCGGCTTCGCTCGCGTGGATTTTGTATTTTATATGATAACGTTATTTCCCATTGAAAAAGATATTTTTCGCTGTAAAAAGTAACCTATATCACTCCAATCCTTTGCTCCAAACTTTTGCCCTATCGAGTCGCCCTAACCCTACCCCTGTCCCTACCCCTACCCATATCCCTACCCCTATCCCTACCCTTATCCCTACCCCTATCCCTACCCCTATCCCTACCCCTATCCCTACCCCTATCCCTACCCCTATCCCTACCCCTATCCCTACCCCTACTCCTATCCCTATATCTACCCCTATCCCTACCCCTACTCCTATCCCTATATCTACCCCTATCCCTACCCCTACCCCAATCCCTATCCCTACCCCTATTCCTACCCCTATACCTATCCTTACCCCTATCCCTATCCTTACCCCTATCCCTATACATACCCCTATCCGTACCCCTATCCGTACCCCTATCCCTACCCCTACGGTTACGTTAAGTACAAGACAAGCGGCTAAAAACACAAAATAAACACTACTTTTTGTGCCCTATATGACAAAGCCCTTTGTTTGCCATGTTTTAATGAAAACATTTCGATACATTTTTCATTCTTCCTCTTTCATTAAAAATATTAGAATATCGTAAATGCAACTTTCATTTATTCCCATCACTAGTCGAGATAAAAATCAAACCTTCTTTCAGTGCAATATGAGGCAGAATAGATAGCACATTTAATTTTGATATTTATTCAATACCAAAATGTCATAAAAGCTGGCGAAGCTAGATTTAACTAAAGTTAATATTTATGTATATACTCGTAAAATATTAAACACATATTACCATTGTTGAGCTGTACAGAAGGAGTTGTTTTTTACTTCTATTTTGAGGCCGAAAAGGTCTCATACGCACTGAAAATAGGTTCAACGTTGCCCTGAAAAGACCTCACCCGCACTGTCTGAAAGTCTATCAAAAATAGTGCCGCTGCGAACGTGTTAAATAAAGTTTATCTTCGCAACCAAAAATAGTAATTGAGCCGTTTTGGTTTCAAAAAATAAAATGGTGCTAAGTAAGTAAGTAATCATATTTTTGGTAAATCCAACATAAATTTCAACAGTATCTATGTAAACCAACGTTTCCAAAGGTTTTTTTTATTGCGTATAAGATTTTAATTGAAAAAGGGAAAGTTATAGTACTAGGTACTAAATGGGAAAAGTTTTAGTACTACTTTCCCTTGCACGTCGTATATAAAAATTTTTGTACTCATAGATTTTATAAAAAAAAAAACATTTTTTAATATATTTTTGTAAGTAAGTAAATAATTTTTGCCCAAGCTTTAGTTCAAAGTTTTTATTTCGATTAAAACTTTAAGTGGATTCGTATATAGTGTCTTAACTTAACATCAAAAAGTAGCTATTAAAATATAATGTTTTGCAAAACCGTATTTTTGCTGAGCTAATGTACAAATTTTTAAATAAAGAGGGGCTCTCATCACAATTCGGTATTAGAAAAGAATTGTCAAGACGTGCAACCGAGTCAGATTTGCGGTTGATGGAACAAAACACACATTCAAAATATCGTGCCCAAATAAAATAATAGCGAAAGATAGTTGGTGACCCCTGCCTGTTGCGTTTCGAGTCACCACTCACCACCAACAACGTTAGTGCAGCGCAGCCGGCGACCGCCATGACATCTCGAGGAGAACACTTCGCCTTCGCGTTATTACTCTGCCTATTCGTCGGTAAAACTGCTCTTTATCTGGTGTATTGTAAGGAATGGCAAGTCTCTGCCCAGCAGCGGAGAGGCATCTTGTTTCGTGTGAAGTTTTTGAAGTGGTGAAAAGATAATGGTGCTCTGTATCAAGTTGGTTATCGAGTCGATTATATGAGTTGTGGGTGGTGCTAAAGTTCATGTGAAATTAAACTAGAAGTACAGCTGATGACCTGCAAGCAATTGTGGATGCTTGTGCAGTGAACTGTACGTCAAACTTAACTTGCAACGTGACTCTAGATCCTTCGAAATAAAAAAGTCTATACAAGATCTCAGGTATTCCGCAATCTTCACCTAAAAACTGGACACCATGCACCATGTAACGCGCTCCTCTACTATTCTACGTCCGTTCCGAATTATACCACCTGGCATCTGCTGGTAAAAGGCGCCTATTGTGCGCAGTGCAGGCATCTAACTTTATCTACTAGTAATTATTTCCTAATCTGTCCAAAAGATGTGCAGAGCACTCCCTAAATAAACTATGATTAAGGGATGCCGTTGTCAACAACTACGCATATTTTGATTTTTGTAGTAGACGTCCACCCATCTCTTTCCACTGAGTGTCCTGTAGGTGCGTCAGAGCCAAAGAAATTTGACCTCCTTGTCAAATTCTTTGGTCAGCAAAGTATTTTTTTGCAGAATAGCTGCAATATTTTTCTGCGTATTTTACTGACGCACTATGGTCACTAAACACTGCGGACGCCAGTCGCAATGCTAACAAGCTTGATGACCATGGCACAACACCACTATTATCTAATCTGTGGCAACACCTAAAACACAGATTAGATAATTGTAAACTGAAGTTTAGAAGAGAACTCCTTGTACTGTAGACACAGTAGTGGAGGTTTTATGGGCTGCATAGAAGGTGGTTCTGTTCGGTATTCGAGGTGTTTTCTGTGCAGGAATCCAAGATGGCGCGTGTTTGTGTAGCAACGTGTCGGAGCTGTCGTCGCAGCTGGACGCGCTGCTATCGGAGTACGACCGCGAGCAGCCGCCCCCGTCCTCCCCCGCCGCGCGCGTCATGGTCCTGCTCACCCTGGACGTGCGACACGCCAGCGTCCTCGAGTACGCCAGCTCCATGAGGATACTGGCTGACTTGCACATGGTAAGAGCCAGAATTGACCATATAAGTGCAAGTTCGTCCAAAAGCTAAGCTTACGGTTCGCAAGATTGTAGCAAACAGGTGCCATGCATGGAATAATAAGGTCTATGGTTTTTGACTAAAAAGAGTCACGAATCATTACCAAATCATTTTATTATAACTTAACTTTTCTTCTTTTATACCTACTTCTAATTCTTGATTCTACAGTCATCTTTACATTGGTACCATTATGTATCGAGCTATATTAGAAAGTGTCGATTGTATTACCTTTACAATGAAATTTTGGCACATCACTCCCCAATCGCTGTACTCACTTTCTGTAAAATGTTCCGTTGTTTCACACTCTTCAGAGCTGGCAAGACAGCCGCATCACGTGGAACGCTACCGAGTGGGGGTGCGACTGGGCGCTGGCATCAGGCGAACGGGTGTGGGCGCCCGACATCTCGCTGGTCAATGCAGCTGCTACCACCACTGGAGACCAGCCCTTATCTGCGAGGATCACCAGCACGGGCCAGGTACTTAAAAAAACTATCTGTGTGGCGCAAGACTACCATCTAATCTTCCTTTGCCCACCATTGCTACTTCAGCAATGGTTTTGTCATCAAAAAAATATGTAGTGAGGATTATGAAGCCAAAATGGCTGTTGTTGATCATGGCACACACGCAACTCGACCACTCGCAAGGCGTGATCTGATGTGAACCTCTCTTCGCCCTTTATTTAACTGGATGGTAGATTTTTTCAAGTTTACTTCTAGAGATAACGCAACAACATTGAACTATTTCAGGTATCTTGGAACAAGCGGCTCGATGTTTCCATACCCATCGAAATCGAGCTCGAGAACTGGCCCAATGACGTTCAGCTCGGAGACTTCAAGTTCGCGTCAAGAGCTCATGATATTGAAGAGATCGATTTTATAATTAAAGAGGTGAGTTATCACGATTCGTAACTGGTGAAACCCATGCAGCAAAAGGGAGAGAAGATTTTAAGTATTAGGAATTTTGTGCAAAGTCCGCTTGGGGGAGTATCACTCACTTCAGTTTCCTATCTCTGGCCTAAAGCAGCAGTGTTGGCACTTGTGTTTCGGTTCGAAGGGTAAGGAAGCCCGTTAAATTACCGGCCTTGGAGGAGTGGATAACGCGGTTTGCTGTCTGATTAGTGTTAAAGTATGCCACTAATAAGACAGTGGGTTTTATGGGCAGTGGTGTCCACTTGCCATCAGGTGGCTTACCGTTTGTCCACTTGCAACACAATAAAAAGATGTCACTAGCTTAAGTATCAGAAGTCGCGCGTAACGCCGCGCAGGGCGATAGAGATAATGTAGCGGTACCTGAATCAAATGCTTTAATGTTAAAGGAGGCGATAGTGTACGAGTCAAGTGCGTGGGAGATTGTGTCGGTGAGCGGCGAGACGTCCCTGCTCGGCAGCGTGCGGCAGGTGGCGGAGGACGGCGTGCGGCGGCTGGCGGCGTGGCGCGTGGAGCTGCGCCGGCGCGCGCCCGGCCAGGCGCTCGCCGCGCGGGTGGCGCTCACTGCCGCGCTGATGCTGCTCGCAGCCGCCGTGCTGCTGCCGCCGACTACACGCACGCCACTCGCTGCCACCGCTGCATTGGTGCTCGCGCTCTGGTTCGTATTTCACAGGTTTCTATAAATTGCTGATACCGTGGAAGTTCTAGAAGGCACGAACAACGTAGAAAGGGTTGAGTGTTGAAAGACTGATCAGCGGTGGCAAAGTCACATGTTAGCAATTCTGTATAATCAGAGGCGACGGCCTATGGCACAATTGGCGGCTAGAAAAGCCTTGGATTGGGTTTAGTTTGCGGAGATCCAGATGGTTTTCGTCCTATGTAAAAACAAGTTTTCTCATCACATCCCCTATAGTTTGGTAAAGCTTGAAAATTTTCTGGCGTTTCAGGTTATGCTGCGTAGTTTGGCGCCTGCCGGAGGGGCGCGACGCTCCGCGGGCGGTCCGGCTGGCAGGGGCGGTCTGTGCGGCGGCGGGGGCAGCGGCCGTGGGGGCGGCCCTGGTGCTCCGCGTGGCGAGGTTCTCTTTGCCCCCGCCTGGCTTCGTCAAGAGCGTCGTCTACACCACCACCAGGGTCTTCACACTCTCACCAGTCAATGAGGTTTGTAACATGCCCTGGTAGAGGTGGGACTAACTGGTAGACATGGATTCATGAACAGACTTCAGCTTTGCGAAGGAATAAAGGGTTTGGTTCAATGAACAGCTACAACATTGATACAAATTATTTATGTCCCCATCGTCCGTTTTCTTGCTAGCTAGCCGTACGCTTGATCTGAGTATCTGTGGGGACACGCCAGATGACCCAGGTATAGAAGATGCGGGAAGCTTGGGCACTAACAGAAGTTTTAATAAACCAATTTAGAATTTTCGCCCCAAAAATATCCTAACGCAAACAATGCGGTGACTGAAGTCAGTTGTCAAAATTCTCAGTTGGTGAAAAGAAGCCGACTGATCACCTGACACCTGTTTTACCGAGAGGCGTCTAGCGATTTGTGAGATATTGGAGGTATGTCGAAAGTACATCTGAAGCATAGCGACACCACTGCGGAAATTCTGCGTCGGAATGATCCGCAACCACAACGCCAATGTCACAAGTGACAAGGTGCACGCTCATCAGACTTGACGGAAAAATCCTCTTGTCTTGTCGGAAGAATTCTTTCTTTTGTAGTCGGGTATGGTTACTTGTCTTAACCTACGATCTTAACCTTTAGCAGGACTAGCCAGCGGCACATCTCCCATCATGTTTTATAGGTATACTCGTAGTTCGCGACAGCTCGGGCGTGGTGCGGGCAAAATATATGGTGCGCGTACTTTACATACCTTCATTGTACTCTTTTAAATATTAAGATTTTTCATCCTACCTTATTATCTGTGGTGCAGGGTGCGGGCGGTGAGAATGGCACGTGGGTGGCAGCAGCACGCGTACTTGACACCATGCTGGTGACAACCCTACTCCTCATCATATTCGTACTCCTCTGCGTCTATCTATAGCGAGCTAAAACACCACAAACATATACCTACACAGCTTGCATACACGTCAATTCAAATTGTGGACCACCAATTAAATGGATTTTGAGATAGAAGCAGGATAAATGAAGAAAATAAGCCAGTTAGTTGTGAGGTCAAAATTTAATTTCAAATTACAATAAACGATTACATTTTGAGTGACCTACGGAGTGTTGGCGTGTGAGAAACGATGAGCTTTCGTCGCTGTAAGCTACTGGCAGAGGCAAATAGCTGCACGGGAAACATAAAAAAAGTCTTACATTATGATACTAAAGTAATTTATAGTGGAAATAATGTACCTTCATTAGAAAGACAGCAGGATAGAGCTATGCGTGAGAGCAGGATGAAGCGTACGTGTCTCAGTCGCTCCAATATCTTACACATCGCTCCGTCCTGCTCGCACACTGTTTTCATTCTAATCTAGCTACATTATTTCGAACTGTATTTGATGCTGCTTGCCATACATACAAGAACATAAACATCTCGCCTCTTTCCCGTCGGAATAAGCAGCTACCACATCCTGCTACCTGCTACTTTCTAGACGTACTTGTCTCTTCTATTCCATACCATCTACTTAGACATTCTTCTATTCTATGATGATTTAATAAGGTCGACCTGATGGGGAATAGTTAAAGAAAGCCCTGTTCAAATCTTTTAAAAAGTATTTTTTTGTATTAAGTAGGTACTATATTTAATATATCAAATCGGACTTCAAAATTTATGGCAATAGTCCCTAGAGGAAAGCGAATTGATGTTTATTTTGTACTTGTATGGTGGCAACACGTCACATGTCAATAAAACTGAGTGTCTCCTTCAACCGTTAAATTTACTTTTAAATAACTTTTTGTATGTACTTATTGTGAATCTAATAAATGGGAAACTAAGTTAATAGTGGGAGAGCCGGCTCCAAAAATACCTACCTCATTGGGTACCCCAAAAATTATCTGTAGATCGTTATCCGACACTTAAACACGTAAAAAAGGTCTTTTACAGCCGATCCTGCTGAGTCTTGGAAATAATTGATCGTTTCAAATGCTTTGTACAATAAATTCCGGCAACTTTAGACCTGGCAGACCTTTTGATGCATTATCAAGGGCATCTTGGTTATTGTTTGGTGTAGATTCCATTATGGTAGGTACTCAATGAGGTAAGTCCAGGTTGTCGGAAGGGCATATTTTAAGGATCCGCCAAGTACTTATTACTAGTCTAAGCGCACGGCAGTGCGCAGGCCAAGTTCCCGCTACAGGCCACGCGCATGCCGTGCACTATTTACACGAACCGTTTCGACCAACTTTTGAACCCCCTGTAGCTCAGTGCCTATTGCAAGTACAGAGATAAAACTGTACTGAAACAATTTACTTAATTTCATAGATATAGCTACAGTGGATCCTGAAATATGACCCCGTGAAAATAGATAATTTTGGCACTTAATGACTCACTGACCGGTAATCAAAACCTCCAGGCCACTTCCAATTGTCCTAGCGTTATGAAATTTGGCACTTACGTAGTCGTTAGGATAAAAATAATGGCAAAATTCAAAAATTAGAAATTGGTCAAGTGTGAGTCGGGTTTTAGTCAAAATTATGTATAAAATGTTGGTAATACTTCTCTAAGACCTGAAAATCTGAAATTTGGCATGGGGATAGTCGTTAGCATTAAAAAAAGTATAGCAAAAATTTGAAAATTAGAAATTGGTCAAGTGCGAGTCAGGATATAGTCATTACTATGCATAAAATTGTTGGTCATACTTCTGTGGGACCTACAAATCTGAAATTTGGCATCGGGGTAGTCGTTAGCATTAAAGTAAAGGAAAAATTTGGAAAATGGAAAATGGTCAAGTGCGAGTCAGACTAAAATTAATGTACCAAATATTAAAAAGGTAGTATTTCTAGAAGGTCAGACTTAGTCATGCATGAAAACAAGTACCTATGTTTTAACGAAACTATGAAAATACAAACAACTTTGCGATAGTTACTATTAATATAATGTAGCAAACTGAACAAAAAGAAATGAAATCCCTCCAAAAACATAACTGTTAAAAAGGGGGCCAAGTTCCTATCGGCTAATTGTTTGCCTAAAAAAGGGTTGAAATCCGATCCAATGCCAAGTTTAGATGCACTTTAATATCGATCATAATCGTCTTCATCAGCAGAATGATCCACTAGTAAACATTGGCCATTCCCAAGACTCGCCACCACTCGATATCGTATTGGTATTGATAAGCCTACTAGAGCCGAAAGCTGTCTTGACCATTGCATGTATAAGACTTATAAACAAGCTTGTACCTGTTTAGTGCTAGATGTACCTATTACTGATCACTGCATGACTATTTGTGCGATTAGATCAACTACTCAAACTACGAGTATAGGAGAAGTAATTAAGTCAATCAGTATAATTGATTACGCAAAATTGAACGAGGATCTGGTTAAAGAGGAATGGGATGAAATTTTCAACGCCAATGATGTCAATGTCGCTTTCACCTCTTTTATTTCTAAATTGAACAAACACATATGTAATAATAGTATTATTAAATCAGTGAGTCCACATAAAAAGAAACCATTCAAGCCTTGGATTACTCAGGGGCTATTGTTTTGCATAAGAAAAAGAGATAAACTTTATTCCATACATAAAAAATATTCCAATAATACATTACTCAAAGATGAATATATAAACTACAGAAGAACATGTAATTTAGTAGTAAAAAAGGCAAAAATGAAGTATTTCAAAGATAAGTTTAAAGCAGCATTTAAAGATAGAAAAAAGATTTGGCAAGTTATAAATGAAGCTTCTGAAAGAAAAATTAAAAATGATGGTAATGTTAATTGTTTAAAAAATGGTGCAAATGTGATTAATGATGGAGTTAGCGTGGCTAATTTATTCAATATTTTTTTTACCAAAGTCGGGGAAAACTTAGCTAGGAAACATTTACATAATTTAAAAACTACTGAAAATAAGCTATCCGATTCGATTGACATTTCAACTAAAAATAATTTTGTAAATCTCTATTTTATGCCCACAAATGAAAAGGAAGTGTCTGCTGTTATTAAATCCCTTAAAAACAACAACTCCAGTGGTTTTGATCAATTATCTGGAAAATTACTTAAGTCGGTTGAAATAAACGTTGTAAAACCATTGGTATATTTAATTAATTTAAGTTTTAATAAAGGCATTTTTCCTACCTCTCTTAAAAATGCAGTTGTTATTCCGTTATACAAAAAAGGTGACACAACAGAAGTTACAAATTATCGTCCCATTTCGTTATTATCTAGTTTATCCAAAATATTAGAAAAAATTGTTAAAAAAAGACTTAGTTCGTATCTAGAAAAGAATCATATTTTACATGAAACGCAATATGGTTTTCGAACAGGAAAAAGTACCAGTGATGCCCTTGCAAAGCTTACAGAATATGTAGTTACAAATATAGACAATCAAAAGAAGGTAGTAGCAGTTTTTATTGACCTGGCAAAGGCATTTGATACCATTTCCCATAAACTCCTGATACGCAAATTGCAGTTGTATGGTATTACTGGTAGATCTCTTTCGTGGTTCATTAGCTATCTTGAGAATCGTGCACAAGTGGTTAAGGTCAATAATAAACATATCAGCAATAAAGAACAAATTTGTTTCGGTGTACCTCAAGGTAGCGTTTTAGGACCTATTTTATTTAACTTGTACCTTAACGACTTTTGCTCGGTTCTGCAATCTGAAAACTCGTGTTCAATCTGCTTTGCTGACGATACCGTACTTTGCTTCTCCGGTAACTCCTGGGAGTGTGTAATTAAAAATGCATCCGAAGGATTAATGGTCGCTAAAAACTGGTACGATAAAAACCTATTAACAGTTAATGAAGTTAAAACTAACTACATTTGCTTTGCCCCTACGCAAGCTGGTCTGCCAAAATTCAATGTAACTTTGAAATTACACTCGTGTGATCAGAGTTCGCGGCAATCCTGTGACTGCACTGTAATAGGCAGAGTTAAATCAATTAAATATTTAGGTGTAGAAGTGGATGATCATTTGAAATGGGACATTCATATCAATAACACTATAAATAAAATCAAGCAATTAGGTTATGTATTTTTAAACTTAAGAAACGTTATTGATCGTAAAACTATTATGTCCGTCTATTATGCTCTAACGCAATCTGTTTTACTTTATGGAATAGTAGCTTGGGGCAGCTGTGGTTTTACTCTATTAGAAAAATTGGAAAAGGCACAAAAACTAAATCTCAAAATTATTTTCAGGAAACCTAGACTATTCCGGACTGAAGAATTGTACAAAATTGCTAATGTATTAAGACCACGTCAACTCTTTATCTGGCAAACCATTACTAATTTTTCTAAACACATCAGTGAAATTCCCCAAAATCAATGCACACGATCATGTAGACGTGTCGAGTTTTACAAATATGTCATACCCTATAGAAACACCGCCTTCGGAAGACACCATGTCTCATCAATTGCACCGCGATTATATGTTAAACTACCTGAACATCTGAGAAACATAATTGATACTTTTATAGAACCTTTAAATATTAAATATGCCATGATTAGGCGATTAAATTTTGAGGCCAAGAGATATGTAAGGGAGATGCAGTACACCATTTTCCACAATATGTACCGTGACCTAATTTAATTTAATTTTGGTAATTAATATATTTCTATATAGGAAGTATATACTTACTTATTATTTTTCTTTTCTAAATAAAATATGCATGAGTTACTATATCGTTATTATTATAGGTAGGTAATATTTTTAACACGTTTTTATATACTTGTATTTATTGTTTTTTTTTTTTAAATACATTATTAGAATTTACACTCCAGGTAACGACCACTCGCTCGCTTTTAAAAAGGTCTTTATAAAGTAAGTAACTAGTCCCGACACAGACCAAGGTCTACTGGGGCTGTTACTGACCACCATAGATTTTTGCAAACGCCTACCATTAATTTAGTTTTACTTAAGATGGTGTAAATCTAAAAATTGTATCTATGTGTTTATAAATAAATAAATAAAATAAATAAACATACAGTCCTCCGCCTTCCGCATCCAGCCACTATCCGCCACCTTATTCACGTCAACGGTTCATCTGGCCGAAATTCACTTTACCATACACCCAACTTAAAATATGGTATAGCTGTGAAAATACGCAGGTACGTTGAAAATAATATCTAAAATGAAATACTTTTGACTTTGAACTTGGCAGGTTAAATTAATTATATAAATAATAAATCTAATTACACAATTAATCAAGTGTTACTTACAGCACAAAAACCTGCCAAGTTCAAATTTAGAAGTATTTCATTTTAGATATTATTTTCAACGTATCTGCGTATTTTCACAGCTATAACATATTTTAAGTTGGGTGTATGGTAAAGTGAATTTCGGCCAGATGAACCCGTGACGTGAATAAGGTGGCGGATAGTGGCTGGATGCGGAAGGCGGAGGACTGGATGTGGTGGCGAGTCTTGGGAGTGGCAAATGTTTACTAGTGGATCAGGCTGGTGATGAAGACGATTATGATCGATATTAAAGTGCATCTAAACTTGGCATTGGATCGGATTTCAACCCTTTTTTAGGCAAACAAGTAGCCGATAGGAACTTGGCCCCCTTTTTAACAGTTATGTTTTTGGTGGGATAATTATATTACTAGAAGAATCTCCTCCTTCTTTAAGTTTAAGTTTCTTTTAATTAGTTAATTAGTTCGATTTCGATTTTTTCCATGATTTTACAGGATCGGTTCTGGCAGTACCTACTTTTTTTTACGTGTAAGTATCGGTTAACGATCGAAAGATGATGGGGTACTTGATGAGGTAGGTATTTTTGCAGCCGGCTCTCCCATCGTAAGTTAAGTTGGTAAATATAAGTTTTAAAATAAGCGTGCAGCGTTTTTCTGTTTTGATCCCCGCATCTGAAATAAAATGAAAAATGTCAATAAATCATTTCTATGTCAAGTTGTACTTACTCGTTACCAAAGAGTTGTACTATTTTTATAATTTTTATATGTTTTTACTTTATTAAAATCGTAATAATACCACCTGTCTTAGCTTCAATCTATGTACGATACACTCCGACGCAAGCAGCAGGGTCGATATCACTGCGCCCATTCCTAGAACCTGCACAAACGTCACGTGACCATAATTATACTGTAACATTATTGTCTCTTTCCATACGAAACCCTCAGCTTTCCAATAAAGAAAAGTAGCAGATTCTAAACTGAAACAGCTTTCGCTACGACGTAGGGCGTGTCGTAGCAAAGTTCTACGCTGTTGTAGCGTGTGGCTCGTCTTGCATTTATCTTGTGTTGTCTTACTTTTCACAAAGTGCAATTAATTATCGACAACCAAGATTAAAGAAAAACAATCTTGATTAAAGCAAGAAGTAAGATTTGCTCACTACGAGGACAGTACCTCGATAGTACGGAACAGACATAAAGAAAACAAGGTTCAATACCAAACTGGGCATTTCTTTGTATACTAAGAACTCACCTTTAGATAGCCTATCTGCTAGTTTTTCTGTCAGATAGTGAAAATGTTTTGTTTCACAAGTGCCTGATTGCTCTAAATCATAATTGACGTAAGAAAAACGCTGCGCTTCTAAAACGCCCCCTGGCGTAGTTTCCAAAATCTTTGCAAAAATCAGACATATTTAGCTGGCAGATACTTATTGTATCTGTTAGATTACTGACGGGAAATTTAGCAACAAGCGGTGAGGCAGGGCCTAAGTTCATTGCAAAATTCCGAGTTTTATTTTACAAAGGATTTTCCTCTTTGCGGTTGTGGTCTAACGGAGTTTGGTAACTGGTTTCGGAAATGCGGTTCCAGCAATATAATGGCTGATTTACATGGGCCAAAATTTAGGCACCTCTGAATGATGCAGCTATTCGAAAGGAAGAAAAAGTCGAATAGCTTTCTCTTTCTCTCGAATAGCTGCACCCTTCAGAGGAGCCTAAATTTTGCCGTCGTGTAAATCCTACCTGTACGCAAGGCAGCACGTCCTGTACGGTGACGCTCGTGAACCCCCCCGCGCCCGCGTCGCAGCGGGGCTTCCCCTCCAGCCAGATGCGGCGCACGCGCTCCATTAGGCCCACCTCGCGCTGCCAGCGCAATCTGTACGACGAAAGAGGATTTATTAGTCGTAAGAAATTAGTAAACAAGCAGGTTTCAAACAAATGCTTCTATAACAAAAAGTTTGTCAAAGATAATTTACGACGCTAGTAAAACTACTCCGCATCAAAAATAATCAAAGGCATCATGTAGAAATAAAGCACAGAAAATAAAGCGATCAGAATAAAAAGCGATGTCTAAAAAGTGCTTTTTGAACGCTAGTAGAATAGAATAGAATGAAAATGTACTCTATAATGTTAATCCCACACATTTTTAGGGCTACTTACATCAAAAGAAAAAAAAACGGAACCCTTATAGGATTACCCTTATAGGTCCGTCTGTTTTAAAATCTACCAGCGTTTATTATAATAGAAGCCACTTATATAAGCCCCAAAATCCAATATCAGATTTTAAATATTAAAATAGAGAAAGTGGGTGGTTAAATGGGATTGCCACCATCAGATAGCACATCAGAAGCACTCTGACAGTGTCAGCTACTATAGTAGGATAACTAAGAAGGCGAACCTTGCATCTAAACCTGCTGGGATGAAAGCTTGGAAGGAGTCAAGAACATACCCATAGGTAACATATTAGAAGTGGTGCTCCCCAGCAGGACGCAACTGAGATGCACAGTGGGGCATAATGTCGAAAATGTGTAGTTTTTTACTAGGTTGAAAATTGTAACTGTCAAACTTGGTATGAGTATAGTTCACAAAAATGTCAATAAAATAATATGTCCTGACTGAGTTGCTAACAGACTGACTGACGTCTATCTGTAACCGCTTTAGCTTTAAGTGTGTTTAGTATGCAAACACCACCCAAGATAGGATTTTCCAAAACTCATCCCCCAAGGGGGTGAAATAAGGGGTGGAAGATTTTCAAAATTTTTTACTTAGCTTTAACTTTCATCCCCTATTTCACCCTCTTGGAGGATGAGTTTTGGAAATCCTTTCTTGGGTGGTGTTTGTGGCATGCAATAAATTAGCATACTAAATTTCACACGTATAGCTAAAGCGGATACGGATAGACGTCAGTCTGTCAGTCAGTTGGTCAGTCAGTCAGGACATATTATTTTATTGACATTTTAGTGAACTTTACTCATACCAAGTTTGACACTCGAATTACTAACCGTTCTGACGATAGAGCAAAAACAAAAAAAATACGTTTCTTGTATGGCGACCTTATTTGAAAAAATATTTTTTTTTTATTTTAAGGTGATATATTTATTTTAAAAATACATATTCTGTGTAATTTTCAACCAGCTACCTATGTCGGTTCAACAGATACAATTTTCAACCTAGTAAAAAACTACACATTTTCGACATTATGCCCCACTGTGCATCTCTCGCGACCTGCTGGGGAGCATCACTTCTAATATTGGCATTCTAATATTGGCAATTGGCAGGAGTCAAGTACATACCTATGGGTATGTACTTGACTCCTGCCAAGTTTTGCCAATCCCAGCAAGTTTAAGTGCAAGGTACCCCATACAAGCTCAGCCTTAGTGATCCGACTACTAGTAAATAATAATAATAACATATCTTTATTCAAAGGCAAAGGAACCAATACATTTTACATTAAAATTATAAAATCATATAAAAATTAAGTTAAATAAAATTACTTATAATAAAAATAACTGTAGGTAGGGTAACATAATATATTATCACAGTTACTTTTTATTTGCGTCCCGGTGTATTGAGAGCCAGTAATTGAAATTAGGATTGGAAATGTCCTCGCACATCGTCTTTAAGATATTATTACTAGAGGCTCGTAAGCGGCGACGAAAAGGACCAGAAGGAAAGGTAGAGGTTCCCCACCTGACCGCCACCAGCTCGCGGTATCCCGAGTATTTCTTCAGGGGGATCGCCACCATCGGCAGCTTGAACGCCTGGATCAGTTTGAGGCCGCATTTCTCCCGCTCCGTGAACGTCTTGCTGATGATGGAGTAACCCGAACTCTCTTCCACCTACCATCAAAATAAGATTTGTAAATTCCAAAAACATAATCGATGAAAGTATATTTTATTTGGAAAACTTACAGCCTTACCAAATAAAATATAGTTAGATATTATGTATTTAAACAATAGTAATATTACTGGGCCATCAATAAGTTTTCAGGGCCATTTATAGATAGAGAAGACTCACTACACAAATGCTATAAGCAATTTTGAACCTGGAAAGCGAAGAATTGTGTCCTCATCCTGGCGATGCCATCGACGACGCTGAGGTAGGCATGCTCTCCGAGGGGCAGCAGTTTCTTGCGGTATAAGCGTTGGGTCGCCGGGTCGCTGCTCTCCTGCAGATATTGATTAACAGAATTAAAAGCTATGCTTCGAAGTTACATAATAGACTAGTATACTTCTACTATATTATTCATCGCTACGTTATGGAATATCGATGGATGGATGGATGTCCAAAATTTCTTCTCGTTTTTGCCCGTGTCATCTAAGGTAATTTTATTCAGGTATTTTAGACTGAATGCGACAAAAAATACTACGACTAGACACTTACAGCAAAGTAGACCTTCTTGTAGGTAGTGTCCTGTACGCCGACCGCGATGGAGGACTGCACCAGGTCGTCGATGGTGTTGAGGGCATCGCTGGGGGCCTGCAGGATGGAAACCACCTTCGCGGAGTAGGCGGTGAACGCGAACAGAGACAGCAGCAGCGAAGAGTACGTCACCAGTCGCAGCGACGTCAGCGGCGGGCTCAAGTGGAAACCTCAACCACAGAATAAAGTAAATAGTACTATTATACAGGACAGACACTCTTCGCCCCTCTTGTAATCTCTCCCGCGCTCCCGCGCGCAACCGCTCGCATAGAAAAAAAACTCCACCAGAAATTACAAAACTGTCTTGTAATAGAGGGAAAAACACAGTTTTAGTATTACTTATACAAGTTTTGCTGTAATTGCAATAATTACTATTTTTTATCAAAGCCTTAGTATTACTAAATGTAATTTCTATTATACAGTTTTAGTAAATGTAAAATATTACAAATTTTAATGATTATCGCAAATCATAGTAAATGTTGTTAAAGTTTAGTAATTCCTGCAAATCTGCTTAGTATTTCTAGAAAATTCGTTTTTTATTATCAGCAAGTGGTTTTAGTACAAGGCAACATTACAAACTTTAGTATTTTTTAATGACAACGTCCTTGTATTAACAGACAATTTGCTTGAAATTACTAAAATATTCTTATAGTAATATTACTAAATCGTTTTTGTAATTTCAAGCAACCATTTTTAAAATCTAGCGTGAGTTTTGCTTGTGCTGCGTTTGCTTCTCATGCGACGCGCTTGGCATCTGCCATTTTGAGTGTAGACGCGCTGCAAGCTGGTTGTCTTGTAAAAAACGACGAAGCTCTAAGTTTTGATTGAGATCTAGGTTTTTGATTGTTTTCCTTAATGACTGTGAAGTGAACCGAGGAAAAAGTGTCTTTAGACGGCGCCGGCACGGCCGATTGCCAGTGGAAGTGTGTGATGTGGTTAAATCGATTTTCAAATTCATCAGATGATGTTCCTTCCATCTTCAAGATATTACCATATTTAAGATATTTCTATTTGTGTAACTTTGTGTACTTGAATAAGCTTTATTAATAAAAAAATAATTAATAAAAGTTAAATGAGTTTTTCATTGAAAACTTATTTTTTTTAAAGTGTTTCAGTTTTGGTAATTTGTGTTGTTGGTATTAAAAAACCCATGCTTGCTATGGCGGAGGTGTACGAGGAGATTTTACGAGTTGATTCTATCTGTTATCATGAGCAAAATAACTTAGAATCATCCCCAAAATCTCTTGCGATGCGTCTGCTACAGCCAGTCTGTACGGGTTTTTGCTTATACCTACTTACTAAAACTAAAACACTTTAATTAAAATTACAAAATGAACACTAAAATAAACAAAAAATTAGTATTTACCTATGACGTCACATTTCCGATATTATTAAAGTACTCCTAAAATTACAAAACATTTAGTATATACCTATGACGTCACTTCCGTAATGACTATTGTACTCCTAAAATTACAAAACATTTAGTATTACCTGTGAGGGCCCCATTTTTGATTTTACTATTGCACCCTTATGACACACTGTAGGACGCTGCTTCTCATCCTTGTTTTTAGGGTTCCGTAGTCAAAAAGGAACCCTTATAGTTTCGTCAAGTCCGTATGTCTGTATATATTTGAAGTCAAAATACTGAAAATTATAGAAATAGCAATCAGGCGCTGGACCTCGCTGTTCGTTAGGAGGGAATATGTTTATGAAAAAAAATGAAAAATAACATAATTTGCTTTACAATAATTATTCCTGAGACAGAACCCTACACTGCGCGTGGCCCGACACGCGCTTGGCTGGTTTTGTCGTATTAGGCAACTACCTTCTCCAATTGAAGTCGTTACTAAACCGTTTAAAGAAATAAAGGCAGGCAAAAAATCGACAGAAACTCCTTAATGATTTAAACACTAAAAGATTAGAATGAAATTGTCACCCTGCTGACAGATAGTTCCTATAGCGAAGGTGAAGGTTTCCCCGGGCGTGATGAGCTTCAACTGCGGGTCGTGGGCAAGGAGGATCCTTGCGAAGGTGGCCAGCATCAGCGCTGCGCCAGTAATTAGGGCAGAGCTGGCGGCCCACACGCCGCGGCTGAAGGGAAGCAGGAACACGTTGGTCACCGCCGCTTGCACCGGCTGCCGGAATATGAAAGCACCCCTGCAAAAATAAATGCACAGGCTAATTATATGTCGTGATAAGACATTGGTGATAGTCCTAGATTGCTGTAAATGATGGCTGTAAAGGCTTACTCTTCGATTACAATCACTCATCATCTTAGCCAACACATCGCGTCTCATCTAACTGTAGTCTGACTATCATATCAAGTACACAGTTTGATCTAATGTCCAGTACAAGTCAGGACCAGGACCCCCAGTACTCGTAACTTGCTCGGCCGTCACACGTAGACTGACTCCCCAGATTAGTAAGTATAGACTGACTCCAAATGGAATAAGGGGAGGGGCGCGCACTCACAGTCACACCACTCTGAAGTCAGTTTCTATTCAAATAATTGCTCATTACAAGAACCATACTCATGACCCGGAAGTTTACCCGACAGATATATGTTACCTATATTCAAAATTCTTCTTCTTACCTAAGCTCTATAGTCTCGGCGACGTAGTGCAGTATCCTCCAGCGGTCACCTCGCAAGAAGATGGACGCCGCTCCCAGCTCCACCTGTCCGCGCTGCAAACTGCCGGACAGACCGTCGAAGGAGCCGTTGTGCTCTTCGCCGTACAAGTCCACCTGACGCAAGTTGTACCTATATCATTCCACAGGAAGAAGAATCACAGTATAGTTCGGCTCCGTATCTTTAAAATAAGGTTGTAAGTAATTCGTTATCTTAGCTTCTTTAAGCCTGAGAAATGCTTACTTAATACCACTCCACCAACGGGAATTAGTGCCGCACAGCTCTACCATGGGATCTGCTTGAGAAACCGGAAAAAACGATTCTTTTTCAGAAATGAAACCTAATTTTCGCCCCTGTCAACCCTTTCATGGTATAATGTTTCATAGCAAAAGGTGGTATATAAAGCCAGACGACAACCCAGGTGGCTACTAGGAGGCTATTAGGTGCGGCTACTAGGTGCGGCTACTAGGTGGCATAGAGTCGCTGAAAGAGACCTGATGTGAAGGTCCTCTGCCAGCAGCATCATTAGGGGGTAGGTGAGCTTGGGGAAGGTGTCGATCTGACGTGCCGACAGGTCGCTCCAACTCTTGAAGTGCTGCGGCTGCGACACCTAGACGATCACGAGGAAAATATTAAGTATAATCAAAAATAAAATTAGCAGCCGCCAGGCTATCGATCACTTATGTATAGGCATGTATAGGTAATATGTCCTATAGCCAGCGTTTTAGAACTAGAGATATTTAGTAAACACTAGTTTCCTTCCTCTATGGTAAACACAAACTTAGTTACCTACGTATAATATGCCCAATTTTTTTAATTTTCCAAAAGTTAATTTAAACTCTCTTGTCAGTCGCATCATGCTTTTAGTTTGATAATTCAATTTGGAGGAGAAAAGGAGCCACTAAAGATATGTAATGTAGTTGAGGCTACCGTACCACCAGCATCCGTTTTCACGAATTTATCGCCCGATATTAAGCCTATATCAATTCGCTCCCGCCGTCACTCAGAGGAAGACCAGGCGTTTATATCCAACGAGATCGTAAATTTATTAAAAGACAAGGTAATAGAGCCTAGCGTCTCTCCGTGGCGAGCACAGGTGCTTGTTGCTGGTGGAAACAACCATAGAAAAAGACTGGTTATTGATTATTCGCAAACAATGAATCGATATACTGAATTAGATGCTTATCCTTTGCCGAGCATTGACTCTATTGTCTCGCAAGTCGCCAAATATAACTTTTTCAGTCAAATTGATTTGAAGAGTGCTTACCACCAGGTACCAATAGTTCCTAAAGAGAAAATTTACACCGCTTTTGAAGCTTGCGGTAATCTGTATCAATTTACTCGCATACCTTTTGGCGTAACAAATGGAGTCGCCGCATTCCAAAGAACTTTACACTATATTATTCATAATGAGAAACTGAACGCAACATTTGCTTATTTGGATGACGTCACTATCTGCGGGAAAGATAAACAGGATCATGACGAAAACCTTCGCAAATTCATGGATGCCGCAGAAAAATATAATCTTACATTGAACTTTGACAAATGTGTCTTTGCAACTGAATCTATCAACCTCCTTGGATATACAATTGATAAAAATACAGTTAAACCTGACAAGTCTCGTTTGGAACCACTCATAAGTCTACCCATACCATCGGATGCGGCAAGCTTGAAAAGAGCCCTTGGTTTATTTGCACATTATTCGAAATGGATAGAATTTTTTTCTGCTAAAATCAAACCACTACTGCAAACAGATTTCCCATTATCTGATGACGCAGTCAACTGTTTCAATAAATTGAAAACTGAAGTTACTAAATCTGCTTTAGTCGCTATAGACGAGAAAGAGACTTTTACTGTCGAATTGGACGCTTCAGAGTTTGCTATAGCTGCTACATTATCTCAAAAAGGACGCCCCGTAGCCTTCTTTTCACGTTCACTCAATAATTCTGAAAGACGACAACCATCAATTGAAAAAGAAGCCAGCGCCATTGTAGAAGCGCTACGCAAATGGCGCCATTATTTGATCGCAAGGCACTTTTTACTTGTTACAGACCAACAATCTGTATCTTTCATGTTCAATCAGAATCACGCAAGTAAAATAAAAAATGAAAAAATAGAGCGTTGGCGCCTAGAGTTATCATGCTATCGTTATGACATCATATATAGACCCGGAAAACAAAATATCGCCGCTGATGCACTTTCACGGGTATGTGCACATATGAATATTGCTTCGAGTAAATTAACAGAACTACACAATTCCTTATGTCATCCAGGTATCACGAGGATGGTACACTGGGTTCGTACAAAGAATTTGCCTTACTCTGTCGAAGAAATAAAAAGGATGACAGCAGCTTGCCCTGTTTGTGCTGAAATTAAACCTAGATTTGTCAAGAATGAGGGAAAACTCATTAAAGCCACAGCGCCCTTTGAAAGACTCAACATGGATTTTAAGGGTCCACTACCATCTAACACACGGAACCGTTACATTCTCACAATAATAGACGAGTATAGCCGTTTTCCCTTTGCCTTTGCCTGCAGAGATATGACAGCAGGAACGGTAATAAAATGTCTAAAAGAAATATTTTTTATCTTCGGCACGCCAGCATATATTCACTCCGACAGAGGCACTTCATTTTTATCGGACGAATTGAGAATTTTCCTGACTAATTTGGGAATCGCCTGCAGCCGAACTACTCCTTATAATCCAAGGGGAAACGGACTAGTTGAGCGTCTTAATGGAACACTCTGGAGAACAATTCAGTTGTTTTTGCGCTCAAAAAATCTGGATATAGCTAATTGGGAGGATGCGATACCAGTAGCACTCCATTCCATCAGATCTCTACTATCTACTGGGATGAATACGACACCACATGAAAGAATGTTTAATCATCCTAGACGTTCACTGAACGGTGAATCTATGCCAACATGGTTACTTTCACAGGGTCCGATTCTTATGAAGAAGCATGTGAGAAATTCTAAATATGATCCAGCTGTCGAAGAAGTAGAGCTCCTGCAAAGTAATCCGGATTACTCTTTCGTGAGGTTATCAGATGGCCGCGAAACATCTGTCTCAAACAGGTCTTTAGCTCCACTTCCAGTGGTGGATGAACCTTCGTCAGAAGAAGATTATATGACTCCTGATACTGAAGAGGAAGCTATTGACAATGAAGGCCCGACTCAAGAAGGAACTGGGTTACGCCGGTCAACCCGAGAACGCAGGCCGCCGGTGTATCTTCAGGATTATGATACCTGCTCGTTTTAAAAGGCCCAGGGTGAATGATGTGAACTCTTCGCTCTAGCCTCGGCAATGGAAGAATAATACTTGACACGTAGTCAATCATGTCTTTCATTTGCTTATGTCTGCTATTTTTCCTATGCATGTTTTCTAGTTGAATAAAGCCTAATTATCATAAGGTAAAGCGTTTTCTGTATCAAACATCATCATATCAGCCGAAAGACGTCCACTGTTGGACACAGGCCTCCCCTAATTCAAACATCACACACTATAATTAGGTAGTAGTAAATTTTTGAAAAATGTAAGCAATATTGTCTTTTTTTAAAGCGCAGGATATAAGTTGACAAATCAATAAGTTTTATGATACCTTTATAAACTTACAACTAACTCGCACTTGAGCTGAACATTCCGTAGATCCTTTCTCCTGGCAACCGTAGTGAGCTGACGTGCCCAGAACCCCGCCAGCCCATCGCTGGACACATTCTCCCACAACCCCAACCTCCAGTGGGTCAGGACTAATCCTTGACCACTCTTGATCCTATACACGTCTGTTAGCGAGTCGGAAAACCAGGTCACGTCTGCATCGGGAAGTATCTCGGCTTCGGAGAGTACGCTCTCCACAGATGTAGTGTTGTAGCTCGAGTTATGTAGTAAAAGCCACGTGTAGCGCAAATTGAACGCCCGATTTGATGAAGCCTGCAAATTTTTTTTTACAAGTGAGCGTAGAAGCAGATGGGCTACATTATGGTAAGTGGTCATGGTCTTCGTCCACCTTAGCACCTTATTTAATAAGGCAGTAAAAAATAGCGAGTCTACAGTCAAAAGCACGTCATTGGAAGTTTCGCCTCTATGCTAAGAAAGTTTAAAGTGTCAAGCTTGACGTGCCTTTGACGGTACATCTACATACATGCGGGTGCATATACACAAGTAATTGAAACGGCAATAAACCACTGCAGCACGGAACACTTTAAGAGTCGGCTTTGCACGATGGGGTTATTGTGTTTCGCTGAAATATTAGAGCAAATGTCTCTTTGTCACTGATGTAGGTAATCATTAATTCAGATTCAGATTATTTGATTCAATGTAGATTCTTTAGAGAACACTTATTGATTGTCATTCCTAACATACCTACAGAATATAATGCAAATAGAGAGAGTCTACTACCATTTCGGATCGTGCTATAGGAGCGTAAAAGAAACGGCAAGAAACCACAGCAGCACGCAAGCCCTATATACTTTAAGAGTCGGCTTTGTATAACCCAATTTTTTCAACTGTGCGCTTTGAGCTGAGTGACTTTAGCTCTTACAGCTATTACGGTAAGAATGATACAAAATCCAATATGTCAAGCTTGAAGAGCTATTGACTGTACTTGCAATAAATAAAATTTGGGTTAAGCTGACCCTAACAATACTCCCATCATGCTAATATTTTGTCAGCTCGAAGTGTATAGTTATAAAAATCGGGCTATACAAAGTTTTTCATGTGTTTTGCTGGAATATCAGAGGACCATACCTTTTATGACCTCAAAGAAAGAATCATTAATCTTAATCATAGATATATTGGCATGGCATTTTCATTATGTTAATCTCCTTTTGAATACTCACCACTTTCTTTAATCGCTGATAGAATATTACAAAATAGCCACATATCCTGTAAGAGCAATAACAATTCATGTATGTAACTTTTTCGTTGATGTCCTTTTTATGGCTACGATTTAACTGCTCTACAAAAGACATAAACGCGTGCGGTTCCCTACATAATCGGTCATCTGCGTGTTTTATTAACACGAACCTACCTATGCCATTTGGGCTTTTAACTCAATTCCAATCATCTAAAAGCCTTCACAGTCAAGTATAGATCTTTCGTCTCTCAATCCGGAGATGGTATCGATTCCCTGTTAACTGTCATTCGCGACTCTTCTCGAGCGAGTCTTCCCCCATTTGGTTAGGACATTGCAATATGAATGACCTGATTTACTTATAAGTAGAGTGATTCTATACCTCGGAAAGTACGTTAAGACGTTGGTCTGAGCAATAGCTCTATAATAATATTATCGGAGGACTTGAGCGGTTCAACAACTCTTCAGGATTTGTGATATCGATCTTCGATTTTCCAACACTTTAGCTAACTTGTGTATAGTAGCTACAAATATTTTGGAAATCCACGCCACAGATCCACGCGCAGGGAGCTTGCGTTTTATTATTGAATGAGCAGCTATTCAAGACTCTTATTTAATTAACTCTTATTGAATTATTCTTTCAAATTTTTTACTTAAATTTCAGAAACCATAAAATAGAAGCTTCGGGTGGAGGAAGCATCAAAATAGTTTTAGACGTTTAGGAGCCTTCGAAGCAATAGGATATTTTTTGCGTAAAATAAGAGGAGAGAAGATTTTTTTCTGGCAAAACTAACACATATTAAAAATAATCGACTTAAAAATTATCGCTGTTTACCCGTGGTCCCGATAGTTTATCATATTGATTAGCTCATATATTCATTGTTTATCATATATTATTTATTGTTTATCATATATTTTTTGTAACGGTTGGACTATCCGTTTGGGAGAAGTTTGCCTTCAAAGTTAGCTCATTTTTGCAATTTGAGGGTTATAATCAAAGCTTTCGGACCTCCTTGCTTCGCTTGGAATAGATACCTTGCTAATTTATTTTAATATGGGATGACATCTGCCAACATGTCCCAAATTTAAATGTCACATCATCAATGATCCCTAGGAAATATTTAAAATAACCCGTCAAATAAATAGGATGACGCCTTCACTGCCTTGTGACGAATTATTTCTTTAATCCTCCTTCTATACCCTAATTTTTCTGTGGTTATAATCGTCTTGATTTGGCAGACCTTGTAGAGTATTTCACTAATTATAACTCAACTTATGACTCCATTTCTATTTCAAAAAGTTTACACTATTGCGCAACTTTATTGCAACACCGTTAACTGCGTGTTTTTTCGTATTTACAAAGGAGTAAGATATTTTTTTCATCTTTTTAACTGTATTATAGAACAGTCACTATAAGAGGTAAAACTTGCTGTTTGTGTTGTAGTAGGAAGACACACGACACAGAACTTTTACAGTGAATATTTGGAGATAATTAATCATAACATCCCATGAAACGTCCACTACAGGACAGGGAGGGAGCTCCCTCCAGAATTCTTGCTTTTGCTGGAAATATGTGGAGGGGAAGTACCATAGTCTCCTCGCTTGTTAGCGTTACGGCTGGCACCATGGACCGCGGTTGTAGGCAGTAAGTAAGATACAAAGGGGATGCTGCTGCCCATCCTGCAGTTAACCCTTAGTCGCCTCTTACGACACCCACGGGTATGTATGGGTTGGTACTATTCTTCGCCGGCACCACACGGGACGGGAGATAATTAATTAGGTCAAAATAAATATAAGGAGACGTCTGAGAGCAGGCGGTAGGTGCTCTACCAAAAGTGCTGACACATTGCGTGCGTTGTATACACGTACTCACTATTAACAAAGAATATATAATATTAAGCTTACGCGTCTATTAATGTGTCATACAATGATAATCGCTAGTGGCTAAAGCCACGATCACACCTTCCCTAATTCAGAAACTAATTCGGCTTACGTTGCTCGTTATCAAGTACGTAAATTGCAATTAACATAACCAAGCCTCCCAGCAATGTATGCCGAATTAGTCCTTGAATTTAGTTAGGTGTGATCGTGGCTTAAGAGGTGATTTCTCGGGTGCGACCGTTAGGCTCCCATTCCGGTACGCTCCCACAGTGAAAATTTTGTTATTCCGGCACGCTCCCGGCCGGGACGCCCCCGTTGTTTTTATTACTTGAGTAAGGACTGTTAAAAACAGAATTCTTATAAAAATAAATTAAGACAACGATCATGCATGATTATTGAGTCGTAGTATAGGTGTGAGTACCTAATGTAATGAGTGATTACCTTACCACGTTTATCTTCAAACATTCCTGTCAATTCTGGCAGACACAAACTAAAATTAAACAATTTTTTATAGTTCTACAAGCGTTGCTGTCTTTGTTACCCCCTATAGGCTGAAAAAAGACAATAACACTTCAAATATGTCAAATTTAGTTTTAGGTTTGGGCTCCCAAATCGTCACCAATGTTGTAAAAATAATTTTAAATAATAACGTGTCCGTTACCGGTGACCGTTAGTGTTAACTAACTTAACTGACCTGTGATATAACATAATCTGCATGTGAACAGTCGACGTCTAACAGTACGCCTTCCCGCCATATGTCGTCTGGCATCAGCTGTTGCGGCGCGGGCGCAGGCGACGTCAGGTGTGTCACGATGCGTACGCGCATGCCGGCTCTACATGCTGCCACTTGGAGGTCGTGTAACTCCTCTGATGCATTATTTAGGGGTAACTATTTATTTAATAATATGGTTATTGCTTATTGGGCAAAACATAATCATACTTAGTTTAGCGTCCTAGAGAATATCAACCTTAGCATAATTTCCTGGTTAGGATTTTTCACACCTACTAAACTAAAAACAAACCATTTCCTCAGTATTTATTAATAATGTTTTGGTCATTTCTTAGGTATCTCGATTACAAAATAGGTAGGAAGTTAATTATCCCGACCTCCCGTCTTGAGACCCTCAAGGAAGAGGAGGATCGGGATCCCTGTCTACTTAAATTGTATTTCCCGAGGTCTTTTGATAGTATAATTGAAGTGTGTATGGCGGCCATATGGCGGCGAGTTTCTGTAGGATGTGTAGGTATGTTAAGTGTGCAACAACTGTGTGCAATATTTGAGTATGAATTTGGCTACTACTCCAGATGTTCCTATGGCTATTGGTATAACTGGGTATTTATTATTATTATATAAGTATATATTATTATATTAGAATCACGCTGTAGTTTCTTTTTAAACACGGAGTTACCGATTTTCCCAGGTACGGAACCTAGCCAGATCGAATTTTCGACATAAAACCCTTCAAGTGTAGGATTCTTGGGGGTAATTGGAGTGAATGTTTAATTTTGTCTGCTATAGGCTGGTATAATATTCAATCCGGCTGCGACATATACTTACTAATCTGTGGCTATGATGAGGATTTATAATACCAACCTACCTAGCTAATTAGCTGCTTCACGTGTTTTAATTAATAGGAGTTTTTGCAGAAGGATAATAAAGTAAGTAGATACCAAACCTGGAGACCAGCAGAGGAACGCAGTGAGCAATGACACTCTTTTGGAGGCGAAGAACCTGAATATGAACTCGTAGAGCAGCATTGTAAGCTGGCTCTTGACCTCAGTTCAGCACTCGACGATGGAACGAGCGCACCAAAAAAGTCCTATAAAAATCCTATCTGACTTGAATAGACTAGGCTTATATAACAATGCTCTTGACTTGACTATTTTATGTTTATCGATACGATAAATTGTCGTACAATCGTGAATAGTCTACCGGACGTCAGAGGAAATATATTTTCACTGAGATTATACGAATCAGGGGACCAATTCTTGAATATCACCGGGTAATAAAATATCACTCAAAAAATTCAAAATCACATACTTTTCTTTTCAAAAGCTACCATTGATCTTAGTAAAATATAAAGCAGTCCTTGATTGTTAATTTTCATGTAGTCTGATTTACCTTTTAACAGGTAACCAGGGTAAATGTGAATTTTTAAAGTCTCAAAAGGGATATTTTATCACCCGGTGATTTTCAAGAATCGAGTCCCAGCGTTACTCATCCGTATGAGTCCGTACGGTCAACCGCACGTCGGTATAAACTTTTTCAACTCTATTACCACGCCATAAGGTCCATAAGTGTTTCTACTGACTTGCTGTTGAGTGTACCTACGTTGTGATGCCGGTCTAGAGTTCAAAATGTTTCTACCGAGTTGCGGTTGACTGTGGCTATAAGATAAGTACTTAGTGTTTTTACTGTTCGATCACAGCGAGCAATTTGTATGGAGAGGTCAACATTTTTTGTCATATACCAAAAATTTTTGTTTGGGAAAGTTGTTCAGTTTCGTCGTCTGAGCACGCCCTTTCAGTTTTCGGTACACCGTCCCTTACAACCTTATACTACCTTTTCAATTTTATTCAGTTTTGTACTTAAGTGTACGTATTACCTCCATGGCTTCATTTTATTAGGAGTTAACGTTACTATTACAGCCCAAGATCCCGCTGCAAAAATGCACTAACTCAAATCTGAACTCATTTATTTTTATACCGCAACAAAAATTAAAAAACACTATTACACTTTTATGTCAAGATCGTAGCAGGTGGAGAACTGTGGTCTCTGCCTACCCCGACGGGAACAAGGCGTGATGTTATGTATGTATTACACTTTTTAATGAAATTACTTTGAACGGATAAGGTCGCGTTTATTACTTTACAATTTGAAAAAAGGTTCGCGACAATATCAGTACACACTAATAAACTAGTAAATGTCAACGTAATGAAATTTAATATATTTAAAATGAAGCCAATGTTTAATTTTCGACGTAAATAGAATGTAGTGAAAGTAAATGTAGGCGTACGGTCAACCGCTTGTCGGTAGAAACTTTTTCAACTCTATTACTACGCCATAAGGTCCATAAGTGTTTCTATCGATGTGCAGCCGAGTGTACAAGAGTAAATTATTTGCACTTCATTCATTCATTCATTCAGGAATTCCTGGAGAAGTACCCACTACAAAGAAGGGAATTCCCCCAGCGTATTGGACGCGTTCAGCAAAGTTAAAAGGATATTAGTACCGCGTAAAAAGTCTAGATGGCTGTAGTGTTTTGATCTTGATGAAATTATGTAGGTAGTAAGTATATTTTAAAGTCTTGTTCAGGATTTGATTAGGGGAACGCGGAGGCATTTGGGGGCCCCCCAAGACTGGAGGCCCAGGCCGGGCCGCCCCTTCCGCCCCCCTGTTAGTCCGCCACTGGAAGTAGGTAGGTACCCCAAAAATATATATTTTTTTAAATTTTATTCTACCACTTTATCGACGTGGATGAAATCTATATCCGTACAAAATTTCAGCTTTCTAGTACTAAGGGTCTCTGAGCTAAACCGCGGACAGACAGACAGACGGACATGACGAAACTTTGACCACCTCAATTTGGTCGGGTTATAAAATTCGTCTAACTTTTTCTGCTAACTTCACACCGGCTACATTGCTTCAGTTATTGCATTTCGAGAAAATGGAGAGCCCAAGAAATCCTTCGATTTATAATAAAATGGGACTTCAGTGAATCGTTACCCTGTATATTGCTTATACTTCAATACTTGTTGACCATTTGCATATCAGTTGCATCATGCGAGAGGAGTTGTTCGAAACTTAAACTAATTAAAAATTATCTTTGATCTACAATGGGTCAAGAGCGACTGGTTTATCTAGCCGTGCTTAAAGAAAAATTTCCAAAGAAATCGATTTCACAGAAGTTATTGAGGAGTTCAGTAAATTGAAGGCACGAAAACACATATACTAAAACGCTACAAAAAATAAAAAAAAACTATCTTTGATTTATTTTATGTATTTTTTTTGTCGATCAATTCGTATTTTATTTTCCTCAACCATATCCATTCCATATTGTAGGTATGTATGTTTATTTAGCCTAAATAATTTAATTCGAATTATAATTTCACTTGCCAGATATTAACGAAATAAACATAAAACACTTATTTATACATAAAAATGTGAACTGAATAAAAAGCTTGTAAAATTACATTTTTTTAAAGCTGGGGGGCCTCATTTAGCTTTACCGCCCCGGGCCTCTGACGGGCTTATGAACCCTATACTGCGCGTAGCTCGACACGCACTTGGCCGGTTTTTTTATTTGATTAAGTGTTACAAGCCAACGGAAAGAGGACAATCTAAAGAACTGGAAAGATATTTGTTGCTACCCGTCAGTCTGCCGCAACTCTTGGTGGCTCACCTTTTGATTTCTTTAAGTAGTTACAGTATCTACATTCGACTAAACTTTTGTAGGCAACCCAGCGGCAATGATACCTTAAAGTATAGTATTATCAAACAGAACGGACTCTCCGGCCCCCTTGTAATCTACCCCGCATCCCCGCGCGCACCCGCCCGCGAGGTCCTCGTGGTCCTTCTGAGGGTCTTTTGTACTGAAATGCGGGCCTGCGCGATCTTACAATTTCAAATTAGCGCTCGATGTATGTAGTATCCGCGGTGTGACCCCATATTGGTGGATATTTTAGACAAGGTCATCTGATCCCAGACTAGGCAAAGCTTACATATGAGTATCAGAGACTGATATAAATAAATACTTACATAGCAAACACAACAAACTCTTTTTTTATGTGAAAACTGACAGACGAAGAGACAGCACACCTGATGGAAAGTGTCACCGCCACCCATGGACACCTGCAACACTTCTGTACTATACTTACTAATCTGGGCCTGCAACACCAGGGGTGTTACTTGTGCGCTGCCGGCCTTTTAAGACTTGGTTGACCCGCTTTTTAAAAGCCCCCATGTCGTAGGATACAGGGAAAACCGCTGGAGGAAGCCCGTCCCACATTTTACTAGTGCGCAGGAGGAATGAGCGCGCATAACGTGTTGTGGTAGGACGCCAGCATCCAAATGATGTGGGTGGAACTTCTCCCTACGGCGTGTGGTGCGGTGGTGGAACTGAGCCGCTGGCACCAGACTGAATAGTTCCTCAGAACACTCACCATTGTACAGACGGTACAGAACACACAAGGACGCGACGTCTCTCCGTAGACTAAGTGGTTCCATATCGTCCGTGAGCTCAGGATCGTCGACAATTCGAACTGCCCTCTTTTGAATGCGATCAAGAGGAAGTAGTTGATATTGGGGTGCACCAGCCCAGAGATGCGAGCAGTACTCTTGGGTTCTTCAAGCAAATATTTGCCCTGGGCGGGGATTGACCCCGCGCCCCACTGCGTAGAGGGCAGCGGCTCACCACACCAACGGCACAGAATAGCCTTAGTACTTACAACGGGCTTGAACCATAAAAAAGAATAAGTACAGGTAGGTGTAGAATTTTGCGGTGGGATCTTAAACTATAAAGAAAGCAACTCGACCATTGTTTGCAAATCAATTTAATGCACCATAAGTTATCTAGCAACGATCGTCATACGGTCGTATCGTCGATTATTTGTAAGGCTGTTCGCTGAGAAACTATTTTTGTTCAGACTTAGGTACAAACAAATAAAAAAAAATTGTTAGACGAGTATTGGTGCTACAAAAACTTTGCATATATCAAGCACATAGTAATCATCATAAGCCTGTGACTTTTTTCGCACTTGCTGTAGGTATTATCTGAGCAAAACTCGCCTAATAAACACGTTTTTAGTAGGTTATGAGTGCTTATGAGATATACAGTTCATGAAATACAGCCTGCTGACAGACGGACAGACATCGGAGACATATTTATTACCCTTTGGTACGGAACTAGGGTTGCCAACAGTCCCGCTATATGCGGGACGTCCCGTTATGAGTGTGCGCGGGACGCTAAATACAAATACAAAATATTTATTTTCCAGAACACAACAGAGTAAACGAAGTAGAATCTTGGAAATTCATTAAATCTATTTCCTAGTCCTGTCGCAATACAAATGTTTTATCTTGCAAATCTCACACTAGGAATGAACCTGTCACGTGAGATTTAATAATACGATTTCTATTTGTTGACAGAAAGCTTTCTATTTGTTGACAGAAAAATTAACAATAGCAAATCTGGGAGAATGAAATGAATAATATTATAATGAAATGAACTAAGTAGTTTGAATGTGTGTATGTGTACGTGTGTCTTTTGTGTGTGTTTTGTTTTTGTGCCTATTTTTATTCATTAAACTTTATGTTTTATTCTAACTCTATAACCTAAATATCCCGCTTTTCGGAATTAGCTACGCACCACACATATACACTGACCGCGCACGACGAAAGAGCCAAATCTCAACAAAAATACTCATTTCAAAAGTAATTCATACTTTTCATAATAAAGTGTAAACTACACTATAAGTTATAGTCCATATATATATATATTTTAATATGGACTATTATTAATCTGACAAGGTGTTTCATTTTACTTTTTATCCTCATTAGATAAGATAAGTTCACATTTTTTGTATTCAAAAGAAAATTAATTTAATCCCGCTTTTTAAACCCTTTGTCCCGTAAGTATTTGAAATCATAACTTCCCTAAAAAATCGCTACTTAGTCGATCGTCTGTTCTGTTCCTAATGGCTAATTGCAATAATCAGCCTTCAGCGTTTCAATCTTTCAGGTAGGTACGCCATAATTTGTGCAGTTTATGCCCTGATTTACTGCGTCCTCGCCTCGTAATGGATCAAGAAACGATCGTGGAAAGCGTGATAAATTAATCATAATAAAAACGATTGATTAGGTTGGTAGGTACTAAGACATTGTTCTGTTGGTAGGAAAGTATTTATTTAAACCCGTTATTTTTTGGGACCCAATTCCTGAATATCGCCGCGTGATAAATATATCACTTTTGAGACTTAAAAAAAAAAACAGTTATGTTTAACAAATACCAGTCATCACTTTTGAAAAGAAAATTCAGTGCTTATGAATTATTTGGGTGATATTTCATCATCACCCAGTGATGTTCAAGAAATGGGCTCCTGATTTTTTTATAGACAATAGCTTACTCTTGACCTCGATCTAGTCTTGAGAACAGATGAGGTCGACGATGAAACGAGTTTGCTCTGAAGAAGCCTATTCACTCGCGACTTGAATAGATTCGGGTTATATGAACTCGGGAACACAGACGCAGGCAGAGAATTCCACTCTTTGGCCGTGCGCATTATAAAAGATGTTTCAAAGCGCTTTGTGCGAATTTAGATATGCGTCGACTTTTAGTTTTACTGAACCGTTTTTAATAAACTGCTGAACCGATGTTGATAAAATTTGCATTCTACCTAGTTCAACTCAGAAAGAATTATTGCAATCTGACTACAAACATAAATACACGTTTGGTACATTGGTTTAGAAGCTTATATAACGCGAAAATTGTGTATTTTTGATAACATTAGACTTACGGTTCGATTTTTTTAAGTTGATTAAAAATAAGAGGCTTGTTGTAAGTTAAGACTGCACCCCGCGCACACTAGCGCCCTCATCAGAATTTAATTAATTTCTTTGAATTGGAGACCAAAATGAAAAATTGAAGAACGATAAAGTGTTCTTTGTCAGGATAGCGTTATTTTAAACTATTACAAAAAGCTTTATGTTATCTTGTTTATTCAAAATACTTGGAACGGAACGCGGTGGCCACCAATTTCCGTTTTAAGGATTTTGACTAAACAAGATAAAGTAGTTTAAAATAATGCTATCTTAACAAAGAACAAGATGAAGTAGTAGTTAGTTTACTATTATTTAATCTGTGGTAGTAGGTAGGGTGTTCAAGAAATGAAACCAAGTATGTCTTAAACTTAACGTCCATATATTACTTATTAAACTTAACAGTCTATAAATTTGGGTCCTGTAGGTTCTCACTAAATTGATATAGGGAGTGCGATCTACGCGGAATGAAGCGACTAAAGCAGGGTCAACGTAACAAAGTCCGTTTTGACGTTTCCTCACCAGTACACAGGGTTCATTTTCCATTGCAGGTCATAATTTTTCATACGTCTGACAGCTGTCACAACGAACCTATTATAATCCATTTCACGCACATTTCACGAGTCAATGCCAACGCTTACCAACACATTTTGCAGCCATAGAACCAGACAAACCACCAAGAACCAGACGAACCAGAGTACATTTGAAAAATATATAATAGGGAATATGCATAATTTTTTTTTAATCGCATTTATTATCAAAAAATGAAAAACCGTAGTAGAGATGACAAAAAGTGAAATTAAAATTTAAATCGGCTAAGAAATACGGCTGATATAAGCATTTAAAAGTATTGATTACGCGCCGATTAGACAGAGAGATCCGACATGGCATGTGACGTCACATGCCACTACGGTCATATAAACTTCGTATTAAATTTCGTTTTGCTAGAAAGAGACAGAAACAAATCTTTGATGGCTTATATCTTTTTTCATTTCATAGTTATTCGAAAAATAGTTTTACTAAACTGTTTATTCGATGAATGAATATAATTTTTTTAATTAAAAAAACATCATGCATATTCCCTATTACCTATCTGATTTGGAAAAAAATACATTGTTGTACGAACTTGTTTTTTCTGACAGCTTTAGCTGGTTACATGATCGTGGAGCACAATAGCCTTGGTATAGCTGCAAAATGTATTGGTAAGCTTTGGCATTAAGGGGCTGATAAGAGCTGAATTCCCTCCCTTTCTAACAAAGGACAGAACGCGCGTGTTAGAACGAAGCGGATTCGCGCTGTTTTACGTTTTACGCTCATTTTTGCATTTTTCTCAAAATCTGTACCCATAATAGTAATTATAAAACAGCTTTATTATTATGCATAATATATTGAATAATGTGTAAAAGTTTTGGCATCATAGATTAATGGGTACTTAAGAAAAACGGTTTAAAAGCAAAAAACAGAGGTAACTTTGGATTGTTTTTATGGCGTACGAAATATATTTAATCATGTTTCAGAGTCGGCCATATTATTGAAAAGATGCTTAATTACGGCCATATATTCATGACTTTTCGTTAAAAAACTGATCAAGTGAAGCGTATTTAACTCTTATCAGCCCCTTAACTCGTGAAATGGATTATACGATGACACTACTTTAGTGAGTGCTCGCTAATACATTACTTATTGTCTTTAAACTCAATTATGACATTTCAAACAAAATATTTGCGTAACATTTTCTTTGAGAAAAATAAATAATTGGCAGTAAAAATAAATAGGTAGAAAAAGTAATAGTATCAGAGAGGCCGGGTAATGCCGCCCCAGGCGAAGCTGAGGGCTTTAAACGGTCAATCTGAGACTTTTTTACATTGACTCTGGTGTATACAGGGTGGCCGGGGAGTTGACGTCCAAAGCTAAAATTTGGATGCCTCATGATGGGGAGTATCCATATCACCCCCATGTATGTTCCGCGATTTTGCGTGGTTTAGGAGATAGAATTTTTTTTAGATTTTTTTTTTAAAAATTCACTTAATACTAGTTTTCATTTTTTTACTGAATCTGTAGGACAGTTGTAGTTATTTTTTTTTATGAAAATTACTAGTCATAAAGACAGCTACCACATAAAAAATTACCGTTTGTCTAGACAGTCGGGAACTTATTTAAAATTTAGTCAAAAGTTTGTAATTTCTGTTCAAGCTAAGCAGTCACAAATTTTCAATGTTAAAAAAAAATATTTATCGTTGACTTATTGGATTCTAAGTGGTTTTAAAAACTTGCTAGGACATTAAACAGTAAAACAAGACAAAAAAAAATTGTTGTTAATTGGCCTGTTTTTCCGTAATCTTATGTAAAAATAAATAACCTATTGAAAATTATTGTGTTTTATTGATACTCATCCTTAAAAAAAACTATTAAAATAAAATTGTTTGAACCTTTTTGTTCAAGGTTAAAAACTAGAACCGTTTCTAACAATTTTAAGAAAACCTAAAAATTAAAAAATATCATAAGAACAATGAATTTTCTCATTAATAACATTTGTTTTACTGATACTCTTCTAATTTAAATAAAAAAATAACGAAATTCAACTTATTTTTTTTTTCTTTAAATAAGTTGAATTTCGTTATTTTTTTATTTAAATTAGAAGTGTATCAGTAAAACAAATGTTATTAATGAGAAAATTCATTCAGTTTTTAAAACCACTTAGAATCCAATAAGTCAACGATAAATATTTTTTTTTTAACATTGAAAATTTGTGACTGCTTAGCTTGAACAGAAATTACAAACTTTTGACTAAATTTTAAATAAGTTCCCGACTGTCTAGACAAACGGTAATTTTTTATGTGGTAGCTGTCTTTATGACTAGTAATTTTCATAAAAAAAAATAACTACAACTGTCCTACAGATTCAGTAAAAAAATGAAAACTAGTGTTAGGTGAATTTTTCAAAAAAAATTCTAAAAAAAATTCTATCTCCTAAACCACGCAAAATCGCGGAACATACATGGGGGTGATATGGATACTCCCCATCATGAGGCATCAAATTTTAGCTTTGGACGTCAACTCCCCGGCCACCCTGTATATGATTTTATGTACATATTATTTGTATACACAGCCAGTATAGTCTAAGAGGATCGTGTAGAAAATCGGGATTATTTGGCGTTACATATTAGGCTTGTGTAATATACGTACACTTGTTTCCTAATCCTATTAGAGCAATATGACTCGGAGCACCGGAAATTAAATTGATGTATGGGAGAGTTAAGATGTCATAAATTTTTTGTATGTATATTTTTTTTACAGAATCCTATCATGTGGGGTATCTAATGAAAGGGCTTTATGATCCGATTCTAAAAATATAGCACATCGTAATATTCCAGTCACCAGTTTCCTAAAAATTTGGAAAATATGTTCAAAACAAACCAAGTTTGGGCTTTTCCTGGTAGAAAATGGCTGAATATTTTTTTGTAAAATATTCATGAAATGACTCATAATATCCTCATATCCAACGTCATGAAAGCATTTTTGAAAATATTAATAAAAACTATATTTTTTTAATAAGAAAGCTAAGGAATAAGCTTTTTAGTACTTTTTTTTGCTTTTTTTTTAAATTTTTTGGGAACCAGTTACTGCAATGTAAGATAAACTATATTTGTAGAATCAGCTTGAGGAGCCCTTTCATTGGAAACCCATAATGATAGGTTTTTGTAAAAAAGAATATAAAATTCTGTACTAAAATTTAAATAGGTTTCTTCCCTTCTTTTTTTTTCTTTTCTATCCTGTACTGTCCCACTGCTGGGCAAAGGCCTCCCCCTCGTCCCTCCAAACATCGCGGTCCTGAGCGAATTTCCACCAATCGCGTCGGTACGAGTCTTATTAAAAAAAAATACTTCTGATTAACATATTAAAAAATGCTTTTAGGAGGTTGGAAATGAGGATATAACGATTCATTTGATATATATTTTTCAAAAGTTTGTTCAGCCATTTCCTACCAGGAAGAGGCCAAACTTGGTATGTTTTGAAAATATTTTTCAAGTTTTAAGGAAACTAGTGACTGAAACATAAAGATGTACTATATTTTTAGAATCAGCTCAAAAATCCCCTTCACATGATAGGTTTTTGTAAAAAAAAAATCCATACAAAAAAATTATGACGTCATAACTCCCATACATCAATGGAATTTCCGGTGCTCCGAGTCATATTAGTCTAATAGGACTAAGAAACAAGTGTACGAAGTTACACAATTCTAATATGTAACGCCGCGAGATTACACGATCCTCTAAGACTAGTATGCGTTTGTGTCGGTCCGCGTAGCGGCCAGAAAGAACCCGCTTTCTGGCTGCAGGCCCATAAATACTCATATTGTGGATCAAATTCATCGATTATCCGAATCGCCAATTGTTTTGTCGCTATGGAAATTTGCTTACAACTTTTGTTAGGGATGTATCCCCTAGTTACTTTTACATTTAATAATTCTTCTTTATTTTAGTCGATTATTCTATCAAATGTCTCTCCTTTATTGAACCAATCTTAGGACCAATATTCCGCCAAACTGACAGCACTATCGATGGCATTGTAAAATTCTTCGCGGGAGTAAATGGAGCCATCATTTGGGGAGAGAAGCCAAACAGATAAGCCAAAGCTCCACTTGCACATGTCTTCCTTGTTCACTCTCTACGGCCGGCTGTTAATTAAGTATTTTTTTTGTCAATGGGCTTACTCTTGATCTTTATCTAGTCTTGAGGATAGGGTGTTTAGTCTACTCTCAATTTTTAATATATCGATACGATACTATTCAAAAAATGCAAATTAAAAACTTCTTTCCTTGAAGATATACGAGGGCCAAACCGAAAAGATCGGGAATAGATATATGGAATTTGCCATAATTTTTCACAACTTTCGTCGAGGTTTATCTCAAGAACAATGTCTCGCCGAGCTTGTTTCTGTTTATGAACTTGAAGCACCCAGTAAAACGACTATATATCGTTGGTATTCTGAGTTTCGTCGTGGACGTTCCTCTCTCACGACAGTTCCTTCTACTGGTCGACCAAAAACAGCGGTAACACAAGATAACATCGATGATGTGCGCCAATTAATAAAAGAAGATAGACAGACATGTGACATACGAGCAGATTCGGGCTTCTCTCAGCATTGGTATGACAGCGATTCAAACTATTTTACATGATGAACTGGGTGTCAAGAAGTTAGTTTCCCGCTGGGTGCCCCATCGTTTGACCGAGGAACAAAAGTCGGCTCGTGTTAATTGGTGTCGGTCTACTCTGCAACAGTTCAATAGAGGGAGCTCAAATGCAGTTTACAATATCGTCTCTGGTGATGAATCGTGGATTTATTCATATGAGCCCGAAAGAAAACATCAATCGGCTGTTTGGGTCTTCGAAGGCGAGGTCAAGCCAACAAAAGTTGTCCGCTCTCGTAGCGTGTCGAAAAAAATGGTCGCTTCGTTTGTATCGAAAACTGGTCATGTGGCTACGATTCCTTTACAAGAACGCAGAACGGTTACTGCTGATTGGTACACAATAGTTTGTTTGCCGGAAGTCATAAGAGAACTTCGTAAAATTAATCCGAATCGTCGCATCATTCTTCACCAGGAGAATGCGAGCTCACATACCGCTCGCAAAACGATCGCGTTTTTAAATCAGGAAAACGTGGAGTTAATGGACCATCCACCGTATAGCCCTGACTTGAGCCCCAATGATTATTTTACATTCCCAAGAATTAAAGATATGCTACGTGGTCAACGATTTCAAGGCCCAGAAGAGGCAGTCGAAGCTTACAAATCGGCCGTTTCGACTATATCCACTTCAGACTGGAATTACTGTTATAATAATTGGTTTGATAGAATGCAAAAGTGCATCGATTGTCACGGAGAATACTTCGAAAAACAATGATTGTAAATATTGTTGTATTATTTTTGTACTTTTTTCTATTCCCGATCATTTCGGTGTGGCCCTCGTAATAGGATATTGGTTGGATGCTAATCACTGCCAATTTGACAATTCATCCAACCAATATTCTACACTATCGAAGTAGTATCGTATCGATTTATCGAAAATTGAGAGAAGACACCCAGAGATGAGATCGACGATGGAACGAGCTTGCCCAGAAGAAGCCTATTCACTCTTAGCGTTTATATAGTTTGTCAGGTTTACTGTCCGCATCCACTGCGCGCTACACGTGTTGCTGCAGACAGGGGTCGGCCTGCGTGAACAGGTTGGTGTAAGAGACGAGTGCGAAGAGCAGCAGCGAGCCGAGCGCCGAGCCGAGCTGCGTGGCGCCCCCCACCGCGCGCATGCCCCGCGCCCCCCCCGCGCGCCCCCACGCGTACACCCACATGCGCGCGTACGACACCGCGCCCATCACCCACACCCAGCACACCACCTGCGGGGAAACAGACACACACGTTCAAATTTCAGACCCTTGCTGATAAGATGATAATAATTTACTCTCTGAACAACCTCCCCAAAAAAAAACCGATTGTTTTATGCTATCAAAACCCTACTTAGTTCTTAATGAGGCGGTACAATTTTACTCGTTTTTCGATATGTCTTTTTCTTTGGAAACATTGTTCAGTTTTATGTCCTGGCCTTTGGAAACTAGAAACCCGACCCTTTTACTCTCAAAACATTAAACGAACTAAAATTTGGCCAGGGCCTTGATGAAATAATTAATTTATTTAATCGCTTAAATCAAACCCGAAAACTACGTCCATCATTAGAAAAGAAAAATTGAATCAGAGCAATAAGCCACGGGTAGATGGCGCTAAAGTCAAATTGTTTGTATCGGCAAAGAATGTATCGGTGTGCGTTACGTTGCTGTGTCATGCGCTTTACAAATGTGTGCGTTCTGGTGCCATTATTTAGCGGGCTTTCTTAGGCGGTTATTTTTCTATAGTATCGTAGTTCGCTGGATCAAGTCGATAAGTATTGAAGCTGGCCTAGGGCGAATCGTTTTAATACTCGGTTTTAATACCCTTCTTTAATATGAATAATTGAATACGAATGGAGAAGAAAACTTGTAATCTAGATATTTTGTATTTTAAAGCTGCATCATTGTTCTAGTTACATCGTTGTTATTGTCCGCGCACTCCGCGCACGCCACGACCACTTTCCCTCCCGTCCTCACCGCTCATGAACCGCGCGGCACCGCCGCCAGCGCGCTTATCCACAGAAATATTTAGAATAGAAGCGGCAAAAATTTAAATAATAAAGAAAAGAATTATCCCTATCAAAAACCCGTGAAATTGATTCTACTCTCGATTCTGAACAAACTATTTTCCCAGTTTCGATTATTCCGTTAACACAACAGTGGGCAATACAACAATGGGCCAATTCTTGTATTGTAAGTCACCGGGCTATTTTCGAGATTTTTATAATGAAAATAAGCTGTGTTAAACTCCTCAAAAGTAAGGATCAATATTTGTTAATTATAAAATAATATTCAGTTTTAAAATTACCATCATAACAATTTGACTTTTATGAGTTTATTAGGCTTTTTTTTATTTTAATTATCTCAAAAATCACGCGGTGACTTTCAAGAATTGGCCCCCGGAGCCTCTTTCTCTTTTCTCACAACGGCACCTGAGCTAATCATACTATCTGTATCTAAAGGTTTCGCAACGTAATATACAATGTACTAGCTGTTCCAGTCTTTTATTTAATTATTTCCTTCAAGAATAGACAATATCATTTCATTTGTAACTGACGTTACCTGATATCAGTATATCACCCAGCAGGAAGATGGTAGAACAAACTTGTCAATCGGACTTGTAGTTCTAAATACGCAAAATCTCTGGGGGGTAGTTCTACCTTTGTAATAGAACAATTTTTGTTCTATAACTTTTGGAAATTAAAATAAAAAAGAAATTATTCTCCATAAAAAATTAAAATCTGGTGCGGTCAATTTGTATGGAGAATAAACACTTTTTTTAGAACCAGGTACCCTCCCAGAGGTATTGGCAAATCGTTCGGACTCCCCACTGTTCATTCACTGGATGCGCACGCCCGGCGCAAGTTTAAATTAGTTACATACTTACAAACCCTAGGTTAAGTTTTCTTTTTCTAACACTATGGATTTATCTGAAATAAATTATTGAATTTGAATTGTGTATTTAGAATTACTCGTTGTATAGGGTTTAAAAGGGTCAGGGTCTTACTGAAACTGCGAATTCAGACTGTGAAACTTTTCACAACGCCGCGCCACGCCGACTTCTTTGAGACATCGGACATATATATTTCTAATCGGTTTCTCGAAAACAGCTCTAACGATTTCGATTAAATTTAGTATACAGGGGTTTTTGGGGGCAAAAAATCGATTTAGCTAGGTCTAGGGAAAATTCGTTTTCACCGTCTTTTTGCGTTCAAGAAACTTATAGCGCCATCTGTTGTTGAGTAGCATAGCTTGCTCACCTGATGATAATTTAATTATACAGAGCATAGCTCATACTCGTAACATACGAATAAAAATTTAATTTTTGGGTGAAAAAATTGCCACGGATACGATGTCTTTTATCGCATGCGGAAACTATTGATTATCAAACAAAAAATGTTCTACAATATTAAAGAACATATTAATATCTAAAACAGACTTGCAAGACCATATGTCCAACTATTGTAGTTATGCCACAATAACTACTTTGTTACATTTTAAAAGTTGATAGTAATGCCGACCAAAATCAGACCATGTTATCCATACCTTTGTATTAATCCTTATTCAAATTGACCAATTCGTATTCAAGAATGTTTCGATACGTTTAGACTACTTTTTAAATTATTCAAATCGGATATTCCATTCAAAAGATATTACCCGTCTTACTACAAAAAAGTTAGACATCTGTTGAACACTTGATTAAAAAAATGCGCACAAAATAAGACTAAGTGGCTATGTCAGTTGATGCGCAGAAGTCAAGTCATAAGAAATTAAGTCATTTTTTACTTATGCGCATCAATGACATAGGCAGAGTTATTTTGTACGATTTTTTTAATCAAGTGTTTAACAGATGTCTAACTTTTTTGTACAAATTTAAAAATGTCAATCTAAACAAAATACTTATAGAAAAATATTTTTATGAATTTCTAGATTAACGTCCCCCAAAACTTAGTGCTCAGCGTTAGTGCTACAGTAATATGAACTGTGGTGCTACCCGTTAACTAGCCCGTACGAAGCCGGGGCCCGGGCGGGCCGCTAGTAATATTATAAAGAGGAAAGATTTGTTTGTTTGTTTGCATTGAATAGGCTCCGAAACTACTGGACCGATTTGAAAAATTCTTAACCATTAGAATCCCTGATGAACATAGGCTATAGAATATTTTCAAAAAAGTTAGGGATCTGTATGAAAACTTCGATAATGTAACCCAAGGTGTAAAAAAAATAATAGCATCCAAACTAGCTTAGTTTCCTTACTATTGACAATTGAGCAAAGTGATTTACTACAGTTTATAAAATTATAAAAATTTAAGTAACAGACTAAGTGACTCTAATGGTTTTATCTAAAACAGAGAATAGATACCTACGTAAAATTTGGCTAATGGTTCCTGTATGTGTAAAAGAGAGTATAATCACGCCTACATCCCTCACGGGGTAGGCAGAGCATCAAAGAGTATGTGATGATGAGAAATCTAGCTTTGTCTATTATTTAAGAACATAAACAAACATTCAATAAAAAACAATATCTAAATTTACTTTTCTCATTTTTAGTAACCCCCGACGCGGCGACGCAACAAGAATCTATATCTATCTACCCGTGCAAAGCCGGGGCGGACTGCTAGTATTTAGTAATTTTAGACTTTTTTTCTCTGCTTGTGCTTTGAGACTAGCTTCTTGCCAAATTTTACAGGTTTCTATTTTGGTTAATAAATGTATGGACATGAGGACATAAACGGCCGCATTTTTTATTGTGTTCTTGTCGAAGCTTAAAAATTCACACCTTTAAAGGTCCATGGACTTAAATAAAGAGTTTGATAATTTGCTTGTATTAATTCATGGCAAAAAGTTTCAGATTAAGCATTCGTTTTAAATAACGCAATAGAGACATTTAGTTATAAGAAGATAAATACTTACAATAATAGCCACTCCCACGGGCTGGAACTGCAGCGGCGGCGCGGGGCTGAGTAGCGCCGTGGCGAGGATGTAAGCCAGCGGCAGGGAGGTGACGGCCAGCAGCGCGGCCAGCAAGCGGGCAGTTACCGGCCGCAGCCACACGCCCGCCAGGCACGCCGCCGGGGTCGCACTCGCGCCCAGGGTAGCCGCCAGGTGGTACGCCTGCACCCCGTACGGCATGCACGAGTAGGATTGTATGGAGGGTAGGACGCCGTTACTCAGCGCGTTGAGGCTCGCCATCAGGAGGAGGACGGCCAGCCAGCGCCCGCGCAGCAGCGCCACGCGCGGGTCTGTAGCTTCTTCGTCCTTGGCGGCGGCGGCCGGCGTCACGCGCTCCGAGCGGAACGCCCGACTGCGGTCGATCACTGTGAATGCGAGCAGGCTGACTGCCGACAGCGCCGCCAGGGTCACCAGGTACGTCGTACTACCGAACAGCGGCTCGGGGTACTCGGGCGCGTGTCCCGGCTCGCAGCGCGGCTCGCCCCCCACCCCCTGCACCAGCGCCAGCACGCTAGGAATGAACCCGCTCAGCCCCTCGCCCACCAGGTACGTGGCGAGGTACACGTCGCGGAAGTGCCGCAGGTACGGGTAGAACAGCACCGAGCTGGTGCAGCCGACGAGCGCCGCGCAGAAGGTGAGCGCGAGGAAGGCGACGGAGCGCTCCGACCCGCCGACCAGCGTGCGCCGGTCGTGGACGAACGCGTTGACGAGCAGCGCCGTCGTGCCCACTGCGAGCAGCGCGTAGATGTACGGCGAGTCGGAGGCTTTGGGCCGCAGCCGGCGTAGCAGCGCGTATAGGAGTAAGCCGACGTTAGCGAGCTGAACAGACAGCGCCATACTCGCGGGCAGCGCCCAGCCCTCAGGCAGCCGCTCCACCAGCAGCGGTAACTGCACGTAGAGGCCGTTGACCCCGAGCCACGTGCCCAGCCCCCAACACGCGAACAGCACGTCCAGCCCCACGCGGCGCCGCACCCCCAGCATCGCGTCTGCGCTGCCCTCTTCCGGCTCCTCACCCCCGCCCTCACCGCCCCCAAGGCACGGCACCCGCTCTTTCTCGTTCAACCTACACGCGAACAATACTATTAGTTGCACACAATTTATAAACGATTTAACCAACGTCAAAAGATTCACATTTATCAGTTGTTCATTAGCTCACCGAAAACTTAAAATAAAACTTTTTATTAGGCAAAACACATGCTTAATAAAAAAGAACTACAATCACTGACTCAATATAGGCCTATGACTCGATTGATCTTAGGTTTTCTATAGATCTTTTAACGCGGCCAACTACACAATTGCTAAATGAAGACGTATTTTCCTATAGCGAACCACGACCGCGCGCGACGGTTCAATATCTAGTCTGTCACGATCGCGACCGGTCTCGGAATCTTTATTACACGATTCAACAGTTCTGAGATAAGCAGCTACGTGAACAATGCGCATTCTGTAGACAAGCGACTAAGTATAAATCGGCTTAAATCTGAATCAATCATCAATTTATTTATCTTAAATAGATTAATGCTAACCCAGCAACAATATACAAACGGTATTGATTTAAAAGGTGAAGAAGAAAAAGAAACACACCCATTCATATTGAATTTGCGGTTTGGATGGTTCACTTTATTTCTAATAACTAAAATAGGGCACTGGTCCATCGGCCTTTTAGTCGCCGAATGATCAAAACACAATTTAAGATCCTCGACCAGCTAGGCAAGGTGACATCGCATGTATGTAGGTACCTACTCGCCGACGCCGGACACAGCTTGCAGTTAATTTATATCCTTATCTTAAATACAATTTGGTTATTCAATAGCTAATCAAAACTGATACTAAATGTATAAAGAAAACCATTTATAGTGACATTAAAGATTAGATAGGTCATTAAGTAAGTACGTAAGTAAGTAAGTACATTTTATTAGTAAGAAATAAAAACTAGCTTAAGAGGGCATCTTAGCTGCATTTCTTCCATACAAATTGATACATATTTATTCCCCTAGTTCCTCCCTGAATAATGCCTGTCGAGCGATGGTATTTTATTTTTAATCAAGGTCTACTGTAGGCAAAGAGCAAGGAGGTCTTTGTTCTGAGGTTTGCACAAATACCTATTTATCGAACTAGGATGCCCTCTTAAGAGATAGTTTATTATTTAGAAGATATCAATAGCGACTTTTGTTATTCACGTGATGCAGCACAATACAACCAATAAAAATCATAAGAAAACTGTGTTACAATGTTTCAAAACTCTCTATTCGAAGCAACTGAAAGAAGCTAACAGTTATGCGGTTGTATATATGTCACCGGAAAATGATACGGAATCCGGAAAAACTTTCGAAAAATAACAAACTGTACCGAATTCACTTCTGGCACTCGTCGGCTGCTGCCGCAGCACGCTCGCTTCCCTCGCTCGGCTCGTGCGTTTGGTCGAAAGGGAACCTAACACAACCTACCCATTCGGGATCGGTTAGGCTGTGTTTAGGCTTACCTAACGGACCTATGGATCTACGAATTTCCTACGAGATTATTTTTCGACAGTTGATCAACTTTGTAGGAAATTTATCAACTTATGATTCTTATTATTTTCCGGTGACATAGGTAGTTTTTACGCCATACATTTTTATACAATGATGGGCTCAAAGTAATCGTCAATATCTTATCCAAATCGAATAAAAATATAAATCTTATAATAATAAATTTTGTTTATTTTCTCCCACAAAAAGTTTCTTAAAAATATATTAAGATCAGCTTAGAGGTTAAACTTACAGTACTGTAAAGAACTTGTATTATGTGGGAGACAGGAGCTCAAACTAGGAAAACCCTGTGCTAAGAGACTCCTGGCTCCCTCACTCGGAAAATGAACCAAACTACAAAAACATAATAATTGTGCGATCTAGTATTAAGGCCTTAATAGCGCTCAGCGTTTCTTGATCAAATTAAAAATGCACTCTAATCGTATGTGCACGCTAAGATGTCACGCGCTTACAGTTTTTGGTCGGGTCCGCGGCCGCACGCGCTCAAAAACTCGGTTTTTTGCACTTTTCATTAGTATTATGTGGAATAAAAATAAAATATTCAAATAAAAGTATAGATATAATTGATACCTTTTTTGTGTGTGAATACTAACTAGTGTACTTTTGCGATTTTGGAGAAATTTTGCAAATTATCACAAAAACAGGTGCTGCGCGGGATTTTTTTTCTAAAATGTGGTTAGCAAAAATACAATTCTGTTCAAGTAAAAACCTTTTCAAAATCTTGATATATTACCCTGTATTTTTTTTCAATGGTTTTGATGGCCATTTATTTTAATATTTCAACGTAAATTTAGGCATTTGACCGCTATTAGCGCCTTAAGTTGATAACTGAACATAAATTAACTAAAATTTCAGCGACATATTAAAAATAAAAAGGAAAAAAAAAATATACAAAACATCAGAATAACAATAAAAATAAATGAAAAGGCAATGCGCGTGTAGGTTTGTGTGTGTGTATATATATGTGTTTGTGATGTATGTAAAAAGATTTAGAGTACTTGCATAAACAGGAAAAGTAGGTAACTTATGACACAATACATAGTAAACGCTCCGTTTCTTCATAATCAAGACTTTGTAGCCAGTCCGCGATTTTTCTTTTACATTCTATTTTGGATAGGCTATATATTGAATGTTATTCATTTGCTCTGTTATAAAGTAAACTTCCCCTGAAACTAAAGAATCTCCCCCAAAACTAGTTTTAACAGAAGAAGTTTCACATACTTTAGGCTTTCTTCTTGCAACTGTCTCTTTCTCTAAAGCAAATTGAATAGAGGAATGTTTTAGTAAGATAGTGTTTAAAATGTACAATTTCCGGACAGTTAACACTTTAGCTACCATGTATAAATCTGTGGTAGGAAACAAACGCGGTTTAAAAAGAGACACCTTTAAGATCATTTGTTGAGACCGTTCCACTTCAAGCATAAGCGTCTTACCTGCACCACCCAATGTAGTGATACAGTATGAGATCACGGATTGACACAGACCTTGATAAATCGTTTTGATCAGTGACCAATTAGAAATATGTCTAATACATACATAACATCACGCCTCTTTCCCGTTGGGGTAGGCAGAGACCACAGTCCTCCACCTGCTACGATCTTGACATACTTCCCTTGCTTCCTGAACCTTCATCAATCCTTTCATACATGCTCGTCGGTTTAGGGTACTTTTAACCTGGCCTTTATTCAGAACGTCTTTATTATCTCTAAAAGTTAAGTTATTATCAATCAGTAATCCCAAGTACTTCACTGTGCGACTGTTTTCTAACACGGGGCAATTATTAGTCAGATCTTAAGATAAGAAGCTTGGCAACAAATCTCTCGAAAATCACACCTGTCTACAGTATCCAGGGAAGTCAGTAAATCACTTTGAAGAATTCTATTTTCCGAGATAAAATTTTTGAAGTGACGACGCACTAGTTTTTCTGAACATTTTAGATGTGTACAATATTTGAGAAATTTGTAGACAAGGTTCTTACCTAAGGATCTGACCAATCAGATTCGTTTTTTTATTCGATTTGGATAAGATATCGACGATTACTTTGAGCCCATCATTATATGAACATGTACGGCGGCGGCGCTAAAACCATCGATCCGTTTTTTTAGCTCTTCAGTGTATTTCGACCGATAGTTACACGACGACTACAGATCAACAGTTCAATTCAATTCGGCTGTTCAGTGATTTGTCAATGTAAGTACGTAGTCTGAATGGTTTCAACAGAAATGCAACACCGAAAATTCCTTGTTATGTTGTAGCATATACAGCTAGACATGGATCTATTAGGGCTTTTGGAAATAGCGTCCTTGCCTTGGGAATTTCAGTTTTTTGAGTGAAATATATGACAACACCTCTCTCCTGGCACTGTCAGCCATGGCCATTAGATCCTGGTCGCTGTATAAAGCCACGATCACACCTAGCTGAATTCAAAGACTGATTCGGCATACATTGCTCGTTGAAGGAAGGATATTGCAATTAACATAAACCAAGCCTCCCAGAAATGTATGCTGAATCATTCTTTAAATTCAGCTAGGTGTGATCGTGGCTTAAGACTGACTTCATGTGAAAGCCTTTGCGTTGCAGCACCCACCTGTCGACGGCGGCGGCCATGGCGCGACGCAGAGCGGCCGGCGCGTCCGTTCCCCGCGCCTCATGCCGCCACCCCGCTGTGCCCAGCCCCGGCCCCGCTGCCGACATTGCACCACTTGTACTCAATCACCGACAACCACCAACCAACCACACTCACTCGCAACCACTACACTTGCTCAATTGTATCACGAAAAACAAAACTTTATGTTATACAGGGTGTCAAAAATAGTATGATGATTATTTTAAGTGTTGGCTTAGAATATGGAACTTGAAGGTTCTTAAAGAAATGTGGGACCAAGAACTAATATTTACAGCATCCCAAGCAAAGTATTTAGTGAATGCAAGGAATTTTGTAGGAAAAGACAATTTAAACGACAACTTTGTTGTTTTTACACCCAAATTTTATAAAGAAAATTAAAGTAGTGTAAAAAAATTAAAATACATTTATTACTCCCTGTATTTGTTTAACATTTACAATTCTAACACGCGCCACTATTGTGTTCGATTTTACGCATTTACACATTTCAAGCTTTGTGCAGAAACATTGATTATAAAGAAGAAAGAAACTCGACATTGAATTTTTATGAATATTCTTGGGCAACTGTACAGGATAACATTCAAATTAACAGTCACTCATTACTTTGCTTAAAGATAAAGCAGACAGATGTTTCAGTCCAGCTATAATGATTGTTAAACAATGAAAGCACACAGGAAAATGTTGATTAAAATAAAATAGTTTTACACACTGAACTACCAGTCCCACAAGGTTAAAGTAAGTGAATAAGAAGTTTCTGGTTACTTCAGGTTGTGGCTGTTATCAGACAAACAAACAAACAAACTTGTCTGTTGTGCTCATCCAGATAACAGTTTTTATGTCAACCTAGACGTTTGATCAAATAGTAACTTTTCAGCTTTTAATTTAGATATATAGGGGTAAACAATTTAGGTACAAATTTACAGTCTTTTGATCATTATATATAAATGCTTAAACAATATGAAACTAGTGCTTATAATTGTGTTAGGTTAAGCGAGGAAGTACAAACATTATTTACATTTGAAATGTCAAGCCTTTGCACACTTGACCTATTTATATAAATCTTACAAATAAGCAGTTAGGTAGGTATACTTACACAGACATTATCTGATTTATAAACAGGGCCAGTTATCAGCTTATTCACATTACAATAACCCCGGAGTTAATATTTGCCTTAATAATTAAACACAGCACACATGAAGCAAAGGAGGCACTAATGTTTACTGGATTTAAACCATTCAAGCACTTGTTGTGATTGCGACCAATTGAAGACAATTGAACAAATTAGTGCTGCAAACCATGCAAATGAATGGTCGAAAGTTAATAAACACTCGTCCACACGTTTATCAAATAGGAAATAGCTTTATCTACACCTGTGCTATGCTTACTGTGGTCACTATCTGAAGGAGCACACACCAGTGTCTACCTGAAAACGATAAAACTAGTCTGAACTAATGACAGGCGGTGCAGTGCAAGTGAGCAACAGCTGTACAGAACACACAACTTCTAACACAAAGTACACAGTGAAAATAGTTGAATAGAAGGAAAGTTTACAAATACCCCATGATAAAACCACAACTAACCTATTGACGTCCATCCGACTCATTGGCGACACACGGGGTGTCTGGTGGTTTAGTCAGCACCGCAAGACAACCATGTATGTACCTAACTGCTTCAACTTGCGTCCAGCTTACATCATCGCACTTTGAACTGTGTTTACAGGGTTTGGTTAGTTGACGAAATTCACAAACTATTATTGAGCTAGCAACGTCCTTGCGAATCACAGTTTAATTGACCGTATGATTTGATAGAATCAGGTCAAAGGAGCAGGAAATTGAAAAGCAATTTGGATAAAATACATGCACACATCTTCGACGATTTTTCGACGAAGGCTCGAGAATCGAGGTTTTTTTCAGGGCACAATTTTGGGATCATAAAATATTTACCTCATCAAATAATAACTCACAACATTAACTTAATATTTTCAATATCCAAAAGATAAACTAACTTATAGTGGGTTTTTTTAAGTTACAGAAGAATGGCAAATTCTTAAATTTTTTTAATAATTTTTTGGTTTACCTTAATTTTCACAAACTGAACAATCATTGCACAAGCAAAGACCTAATTCTGACGTTTATTTAACCACCAGCTGATTTTGACGTTGACATCTCGGTAACTGTTTGCGCAGCTAGTTACCTACATTTTGGGTTAGGGTTCGTTTTTCAACATTTGAAGATGGCGGTCGTGTTTCTATTTTAATTTTAGTTTTATTTGTTTATTGAAGAGTTTAATGAATAATTTGATAGGGTGTTATGCTGTAAACGTCTTTGAAAATGAACATCTATTAGAAGATTGGAATACATGCATTTATCAAGATTTTTGGATGGAGAGAAGCGGCCCATCGAGACTTCAATAAGTTTCCCCATCAACTTATCGGAGTCATCATAGTACACAGGCCCTCGTCCTCGTGATGTGGATTCCTGTGTAAATCTTCCACTTGACATTGGCGAACTCGCCATAATTTTATAATAATTTGTTAACTTGACATTGTGCAAAATACATCTGAGATGTGACGCCATTAAATAAATATCTATCTATCTACATTTTGGGTTCGTTTTTCAACATTTGAAGATGGCGGTCGTGTTTCTATTTCAATTTTAGTTTTATTTGTTTATAGAAGAGTATGAATAATTTGATTGGGTGTTATGCAGTAAACGTCTTTGAAAATGAACATCTATTAGAAGATTGGAATACATGCATTTATCAAGATTTTTGGATGGAGAGAAGCGGCCCATCGAAACTTCAATAATCCCCATCAACTTATCGGAGTCATCATAGTACACAGGCCCTCGTCCTCGTGATGTGGATTCCTGTGTAAATCTTTCACTTGACATTGGCGAATTCGCCATATTTTTATAATAATTTGTTAACTTGACATTGTGCAAAATACATCTTGGATGTGACGCCATTAAATAAATATCTATCTATCTATTTATTTCAAAGATTTTGGAAACTACTTCTGCGTTTTTCTTACGTCAATGATTTATTTCTAGCGATGTTAAACTTTTTGACCGATTTAGTCCAATCAACTTTATTTCCTATCCCTTGCTCATCATCATCATATCGTGTGGGTTGTCATGTAAGGTCCAAGGATCGAACTTACCAACCCTGGTGTCACAGCTGTTTAGCCGCCAAAGGCCTCTGACTAGATCTGTAGATAACCGACGAGACCAACGGCACAGAATTAATAATAGTACTCCAACGGCTTAACGCTACGCTAACTTTTCAGACAATCAAGTGATTCATCCTGCGATATCCTAACCCAACTGCGGAGATATAAATGGTTTTTTGTTTGACAGTGTCCCCACCGGGACTCGAACCCAGAGCCGAGTGCTCCAACCACTAGACCCTTGCGATAAACTTAGGTACTCATTGAAAGTACCTATTAGCATCTACACTCACATCGCGTCGAGTCGAGAAGTCTCGCGCAAAAACGAATGCCCAAAATTGCGGACGGCTGGATGGCTAAAAAGGTTTTTTCACTTCTCATGTTCGAAAAGTTGTAGTTTATGCCGGGTATTTTATGCTCTTGGCACAGATTAAATAATAGTAAACTAACGTCTCTTGGTCAAAAAAGTAATTTCTTCTTCTAAATTGACTTTCCAGCCACTACTAAAAACTACTATTTTAGGCGGGCCGTGGAACCAGATATTTACCACTTAACTTATGAAATTATTAGAATGACTTCGTGTTTTAATATATCGTCAGGGACGTGTTTAAAGACATATCTGTATAATTTAAGAACTTTTTTTAACTTGCGCAAGTATACATTTAGGTATTTCCTTTTACTCTCGATAAATAAATTAATGTAGAATTTAAGTTCGATATTCTGGTTCCAACTGTCATCAAACATTGGTAGATATATATTGTTAAGTTTTAAGAAACTTAAGGTACATGCGAAAGGGTCAAATAAAAATTTGTCCTTCATTTGGCCATTATAGTTTTAGAGGACCTGAAATTCATAAAATGAGCTTAAATGCATTACATAAGAATACATATAAAAGATAAGAAAGCCAGGAGATAAGCTAACTAAGCCAGTCACGTTTATGACCGCAGTGAACGTAATACAAAATTTAAGTCTCTAAAATTACGTCTCCTTCATTAACACAATGCCTTAAGCTGTGTCTCAATTTATTAGAAATGGCCGCGACAGGCTTGATATATTTTTGAAAAAAAAAAAAAAAAAAAAAAATTGCCGTGTAATATGCATACCTACGCAGAGGGCGGTGCGGCTGGCTGGTCAGTAGCACGCAAGCTGTGCCGGCCGCGTTCCCCTCACGCGCTCTCGTACTAATCTGATATTGCTTCTACTTCCTTCATTATTACAACGAATAAAGATTAGATTAGAAATTATTGCTTACAGCTGATATTACTTGGCATAGTTTTAAAAGGCACTTATTAAATAATATTTTTAAAGGTACTTTGAGTCCTCCTTTTGGTTTCATCGCCTCTGGTTGGTTTTCGATTTCACGCCCACGTACCTGTTACAATTAATTTTTGACAACCTACTTCAATATTTGAATTAATTTGAAATCGTTAAAACAGTTGAGTTCAGGAATGATGCCTGGGTAAAAAACTAAATAGAATACTGTAAAGATTATAGTTATCACATTCAATAAAGAGAAGTTCATTTGACAAAGTTGTCTCTCTTCTCGTGTATTTTTAGGGTTCCGATGCCAAAATGGTCAAAAAAGGAACCCTTATTGTGCGACTTTGTCTGTCTGTCCGTCTGTCTGTCTGTCACACCTCTATATCTCAGCAGCCACTCATGCTATCGACTTGAAATTTGGAACAAATAAAGAATTTGGTTGCCTAACTTAATTACACATGAAAGAATTTAAAAAAATATATAATTATTATTGTAACAAGCCCAAATAGGGGGGGCAAAAATTTCAAATTGTCGTTACTAGGTCGAGTGGGATATCATATGAGAGGGCTTTACTTGTACATTCTAAAATATATTTTTGTATTTTTTTACAACTCTTAGTTTTCAAGTTGTGATGAAAAATTACAAAAATAAAAGGCAACAAATTAAATGATTCCCAAAATATTTTTTTATACCCCAATACACTTCAGACAAAATGTACTGGAAGAATGTACACCAAATTGGCTGAACGTACACCAAATTTGGGTAAATTGCCAGAAGCGAATTTGGTGAACATTCATCCATTTTGGTATACAAAATTTGGTGGATATTATTTTGTAAAAATTTACTCAAATTTGGTGGCCGTCCCTGTCCTGTAGTGGACGTTTCATGGGATGTAATAATGATGATGATGGCCTTTGCTCTCAAATACGAAAAAAAATGTAATTGCTGTGATCATCATCATCATATCAGCCGAAAGACGTCCACTGCTGGACATAGGCCTCCCCTTAGTATCAGTTCACGATTTATAGCTCCTAGTGCAGGCGCCGCTGCACCGCGAGTTCCAAATTACTCATGCAAATCCAATTTTATTGTTACACTAAGAATCTGCCCAGCTTAACATTGTTAGCCTATACCTCAACAACAGCACAACAGTATTGATACGCCTTGGCGTTTGAGTTTGGTTATGTGTTTTTTGGGTATTTCCACTTACAATATAACACATATATTATTTTAAACTTGTCAGTATTACTTTCGTCTTTCAAAGTTTTCGTCTTACACAATTTTAACCGCAAGCTCAGAAAGACTAGAGAATAAAAACGGGTACTATTTGCGTTTAGTGTACCATTGGAAACTTTTTAAACTTATCGGTTTTGTATACATTCATTAACCACAAGGTATACGCCTATAAAAATAGCTAACTAAAATATTTTTTTTAATAATTAATAAAATTATAATATTAACTTAAGATTTTGCCAAAACGAGCCATAATGTTTTGGTACACCGAATGTCTATTTTTTGCACTACCAAGCCGCTTGACACATTTTGTTAAAGCTAATTTTATACTTTTATATTTAAGCCAAAATGATCCATCCCAGTCTAAAACTCTTGGTACGTTTTGTACGAAAGTAACATTATATTCTTAGATTTGCCAAAACGAACTAAGATATTCTGGTACGTTTTTAACAAATACACTATCCGTAACTCTGCACTACTAAGACAACTTGATATACTTCGGTACATAAAAAATTACACTCCTAAAATTTCGCCAAAATGAGCCAGCGTGCCTACTCAAAAAAGACATGTATACTAGTGGTTTTTTATTCCGAGATAAATTTAACAGACTTGAAATTTATATCATATAAAGGAGAATAAAAAAAAGAAAGAAGAACAACAAAAATTTTTTTTTTTGGGACCGCCATTTTTTTATAATATTTTTTTTAAATATTGATAGTGGACTTTTTTTTAAGTACTGGCAACACCAAAGATTTGTGCGGCAAAATATTACCTTGACATTGACAGCAGGATAGCTGTATATGACGCCCGTGTGCGTGGTCAAGACAGACTGCTGTCAAAGGGTAATTTTTTTTTGTTTGTGGCAAAAGGGTAATGTTCATGAGTTTTTCAAAGTAATAATTTTTTGAAGCAGTGTGTTTCAGGGCTCCCGCTCACGACCGTATTTATAGTATTATTACAATCTAAGACCGTATTTTTGTCGGCCGATTTCTGGTATGATAATTAGAGAGGTGATCGATCAAAATAATATCGACACACGATGTCGATGATTTATTTTTTTTCTAGTAAGATACCATGAATATATTTTTTTATAAGTCTCGGTATTATCAAAAATGCTTCTTATGGTCATTATTTGTTAATATACAGGGTGTTAGGCTAGGATAACTATACAGGATGTTAGGGTAAGTATACAAGGTGTCAGGTTAGGATGACTACTATATGTACAGGGTTTTAGGGTAAGTATACAGGGTGTTAGGTTAGGATTGCTATACAGGATGTTAGGGTAAGTATACAGGGTGTAAGGATAGGATAAATACACAGGGTTTCAAGGTAAGTATACAGGGTGTAAGATTATGATCACCACATGTACAGAGTCTTAGGGTAATTATACAGGGTCTTAGGATAGGATAACTATACAGGGTGTTAGTGTGTTAGTGTTAGTCCTAACACCCTGTATAGTAACACCCTGTATACTTACCCTAAGACCCTGTACATATAGTGATCCTAATCTAAAATCCTGTACACACCCTAACACCCTGTATACTTACCCTAAGACCCTGTACATATAGTGATCCTAATCTAACAAACTGTATACGTACCCGAACATCCTGTATAGTAATCCTAACCTAACACCCTGTATACTTACCCTCAAACCCTGTAAATATAGTGATCTTAACCTAACACCCTGTATAGTTATCCTATCCTAACACCCTGTATACTTACCCTAAAACCCTGTACATAAAGTGATACTAACCTAACATCCTGTATAGGTATCCTATCCTAACACCCTGTATACTTACCCTATGACCCTGTACATATGGTGATCCTAATCTAACCCTGTATACTTATCCTTAAACCCTGTACATATAGTGATCCTATTCTAAAACCCTGTATAGTTATCCTATCCTAACACCCTGTATACTTACCCTAAGACCCTGTACATATGGTGATCCTAATCTAACACCCTGTATACTTACTTACCCTAAAACCCTGTTGTAAGTAGGGTTGTCATAGTCTAATCAGTGTTGCCAAATTCGAATCAGTGATGCCGTATTTCAATAACTTTAAAAATCAATTGTAAAAAAATGGTGGCCTAAAAAAATATTCTTTCTTCACCAAAATATTATCTACTATCCTATCCACCATATGAACTTGGTTTAAACCCTGTTAATCTTCCCTCGAAATAAAAATCCAACCTCCATAGTAAAATTTTACATCTCTTTTTATATGAATCTAGCTCTATCTTTAGGTAAAATTAGGTTCATTCAACTAGCCTAGATTTCTAGTTCGATAAAATTAGATCTTTATGTTTTCTTTTCAAATAAAACAAAAGGTGGATGTAGCATACTAGTGGTGGGGGCAACACGAGCGGGGGTTTGGCAACCCTGGCTCAGTCTTATGAGGCGGTGCGATACGACGGGTGTGTGTGCGAAAATATGAAATTTCTATCTTCAAAACACAACACTCATAAAGCTTAACTGTTTGCAGATCACTTGAGTAATGTCTTCACCCCCAACGCCAATACTGGCTCAGATAAAGTAGCTGAAGTTGATAAACAATTATCCAGAACATACCAATTAGAGCCACCTATAGAAAAGTTCACAACAAAAGAAGTAGAATACATAATAAAGAAACTGAATAACAAAAAGGCGCCTGGTTACGATCTCATAACTGCCTAAGTCTTGAAAGAACTACCAAAAAATGGAATATTATTCCTAACTCAGCTTTTTAATGCAATCGTATCAAGGTGGTTTGTTCCGCCACAATGGAAAGTTGCTCAGATTTCACTGGTTCCAAAACCTGGTAAGAGCCCTGATGAGGTAACCTCATACAGACCTATCAGTTGCTACTATTAGCAAATAAAGTGATGGAATCTATTTTCCTTAAAAGGTTGATGCCTGTTGTATCAGAAGCCAAGCTCATTCCAGACCACCAGTTTGGGTTTAGAGCAGCCGAAAAGATTAATGTTGGCTTTGAACAAAAAAAAGTATTGCTCAGCTGCTTTTCTAGACATCTCTCAAGCATTCGATCGAGTTTGGCACGATGGACTTCTATGTAAAATCCAGAAGTCCCTCCCAGATAACTGCTTTCTATTTATAAAGTCATACCTGACAGAGCGTCATTTCTACGTGAAACAAGGAGAAGCCATTTCTGAACGGTTCAAGATCCAAGCAGGCGTCCCCCCAGAAAGCGTAATAGGGCCATTACTTTATCACATTTACACATCAGATCTACCAGAAACTCCAGATCCTAATGTCCTGGTTGGAACTTTTGCTGACGACACCGCTATTCTAGCGACCCACGAAGATCCGAAAGTTGCCTCCTCACTCCTTCAAAAAAGTCTAGATGACTTAAGTGTTTGGTTCAGAGACTGGCGAATAAAAGCCAATGAGAACAAATCAGTCCAAGTCACATTTACTCTAAGAAGAGAGATCTGTCCTCAAGTGAAACTTAACAATGTAACAATGCCCCAGGCTAATGAAGTGCGCTACTTGGGAATTTATCTAGATAGGAGACTAACTTGGAAAAAGCATATCTACACTAAATGAATTGCACTGAACCTTCAACTAAGAAAGATGTACTGGCTAACAGGGTGAAAATCAAAGCTTTCTTTGGAAAACAAATTACTGCTATACAAATGTATCTTAAAGCCAATATGGACTTATGGCCTCCAGTTGTGGGAAACGGCTGCAAACTCAAACCTCGAAATTCTGCAATGCTTCCAATCTAAAATGCTACTACCTTGGTATGTTACGAACTGCCAACTAAATCGTGATCTACAATTATCTACCGTCAAAGAAGACATAGGAAAAAAATTGGAGTCGTACTCTATTCGTATCAAAAAGCATCCAAATGAAGTGGCGTCCAACCTAATGAAGGCTGAAGCCCACTCAACTTTCCAAAAACTCAAAAGAAGAGCGCCGCAAGACCTGTTACCAGGAAGCTGATAAAACACCTTAAATAACACTAAATGGACATGTCACTACATGTGCACGACATTACTTAACTTCAAAACTCCAGCTAAATGTCCACGGTGACAGCTCGCAGGATTAAAAGGGGAAAAAAATCTTCATCATGAGGATTTCAGTAGGTCTTCAGAGTCCACGGGTCTCCAAAATGAAGGATTTTCAACTTCATCCCCCTTTTCACCCCTTAGGGTGTGGAATTTTCAAAAACCCTGAGACACGTAAAATTTAATCTTTAGTCGTCAGCCTAAATACAAATTTTGAAGATCCTAACTTCAAAACTGACGGACATTCATAGAAACTTTCATCCCCTATTTTGCCCCTTAGGGGTAGAATTTTGTAAAACTAGAGATGGGCGTTATGCAACGTAAATAGTTTCAATAATTATGTTTCGGTGCAATTACCAAAATACGGTATTCGGTTCTGCAATAACTATTTATTGGGAGAAACTATTTATCGAAAATAAAATTGCGTATTACGCCTACCCAAGGAGGTTTTAACCCACGCTACGCTAAAGCGAAGCGTAGTAAAACCTCCTTGCGCCTACTTAACCTAAGTTTAGAAACAACGAAATTGGCAATTATTTATATTCACAAGTCCTATAAGAAATTTTTTTTTTTTATTCACAATACCAATAATATCGAATAAAATAACTAAAATAACGAAACACCCTGTTCACCGCGATTACGCAATAATACCAATAACGCACAGTAACGAAGTCGCTTCTTAAATCGCCATACCATAAAATACATAGTTATTGAAATAAATAGTTTCAAAACCCGTTATCGGGTACTAATAACTAGTTACGTTTCGGTATTAGAAAATCGCGTACCGACCCCCCCCCCCCCCCCCCCCCTATGTGAAACCCTTTCTTAGTGCTCTCCTAGGCCTCATAAGGAACCTACATGTCAAATTTGGAATCTCTAGTTCCAGCGGTTTGGGCTGTACGTTGATATGTCAGTCAGGCACCTTCTTCTTTTATGTATATAGATTAGTTAAATAGCCTCTTAGTACTTTTATTGCCTTTTTTTTGCAATAGTAGACCCAATCCCAGATAAGGCGTTTGCTGAATTCATGGTTTACCAAGCTGTTAAAGTTTTCAAGCCGCCAAATGAACACTGACTTGGCTTAACGACTACACATACTAACAGTGACCAATACAAATTACTTAACATGCCTTACGTAGTTTGGGAAATGCTCTAGTTGTAAAACCAAAAGCGGTGTTGGTAGCTTTGCGGTTGATTTTGGGGATCGCGTAGGATCCGCAGACAGTACTTGACGAGCGCTTTGTATTTTTCACATCACATCGGAAAATGACCAATGATAAATTACTAAGACCTATCTTGGTAGAAAAAAAAATTTTGGTGGTAATCTTTGAACCCCGTTATCTCAGCCCCGATATTATTTAGCTATATGGTGCCCATACTAAGAATTGTTCCCTGTTACCTAATCTTTCAAAATTAAGAAGTTTCATAAGTGGCCGCTAAAGTTCGAAAACGACGCCAACTTTAATCAATGCCCTTTATAGAAAAATCTGATGACGCTACGCGCTGACCGCCAACCCTAACCGGGGCTCCGAAGCATGTGCAGCCAGCGCGTCCTGCGTTTGGGTACCCACCTACTACGCCACCTTCTGTTCTCTACCACAGTGTCACCAAAAGCAATAACGCTGATAAAATAAGCTTCTAAACTTTTGTTTAGTAATCAAGTACATTATTATGAGTAAGTACCTTCCAATTTATGAACTCTAATTTAACAATGGCCCAACTATAACAATAATATAAAAAAAATATAAAAGCAATAAAAATTCTTTTCTAAACTTTTATATGTAAGTTAATTAAGAGATTTAAATGCTATTTTAGAAATACCAGAGACTTAAAAACTGCACTGGCAAGATTACTAACATATTTTCACTTAGATATGTGCCGATTAAATTACATTTCTGAAAACATAATAGCATAAAGATATTAACATTACATATGAGATGTCTTAATATTTTTCTACTCTAATTCTATATATAAAGTTTTTTTTAAAGAAATGTAAATACCTACATTAAACATAAAGCCGGATTCATGGGTTTCTGAATTTTTAGAAAATTACTTAAACAACATATCAAAAAACAAGATACTCTAATAATTTTATAACTTGATATTCTTCAGCGACTGGTCTATTTATTCTTTTCTTAGGTAGGTGCCGGCAAAGACTAGTACCAACCCATCTCTACCCGTGGGTGTCGTAAGAGACGACTAAGGACTTGTGAACCGGAGGATGGGCAGCAGCATTTTCTGTGTATCGTACCATCTTAAATACTGCTGTCACCAACAACAGCTCGTCAGCCGCAACGTTTATTATACCTACAAGCGTGGTGACTATAGTAAATCCCCTCCAAAGTGCCACTCGTTTTTGCTGGAGTTCTGGAGGAAGCTCTCTGTCCTGCAGTGGACTTTCATTCATGGGATGTTATGATGACTAAGGGCGTTCCCAGCTTTTCAAAAAGGGAAGGTGGTCCGGCCGGCGGCGGCGTCTGACTGGTCAAGTGCGCTTCGGGCTCGTGCACTGAAGGTTCCGTATACCACACAATAAACCGATACCCATTCTATACCTACCGTGTGCGTGTTTGTCTAAAACATGGATATTTTTATTCCTAGATTTTAGGGGGTCACGACCCCCGACCGAATGGTTTTGCTGGGCACCGGGCTGCTCTTCAGTTTCCTACTTTCGATCCTGTTGTTGTGCTAACCCTTAGAGAGATCCTATCTCCTTCAAGTGCTAACCTAACTCCATCAGAACAAAATCTGTGATCAAAACTCACTCAGCTTGTCTCGTCGTCTAAAGTAGAAATTGTATGTAGATTGAGCGTTACTTTCTCTTTAGGACCGATCTCTTTTTGACAAGATGAGTTAAGGGTAGATAGATAAGTAGATAATTCTTTATTGTCATACAAAAACAAAACAATACACAGGAGACTCTTTTAAACTAAGGTGGACAAAGGCGGTCTTATAACTTACAGCGATCTCTTCCAGACAACCTTATTTGCTTGTAGGAAAATGTAAATAGTAACTGTAGTAGTGTGCCAATGCCAATATATATAGATAATATTTAATGTAAGTACAACTACAATAAAAACAAAATATATACAAATAAATAAAGAACACATATAAAAATATATAGGTAGTTACCATGGGTCCACGGGTCACACATGTTCGATTCGGCTCTTTTCATACAACACACAACCCAAGTTCTAAAAAAAATCCGAATCGAACACGTGTGTAGCTACCCTTACAAAATAATCAGAAGCGTGGATAATCTAAGGTAAGGTTGTTTTGCATATTATATGCGGCGACATTAGGTAAAGTCAAGCTTGACACTCGCCGTGCGACTCTAGCCCCTACGTCTGCTGAAATAAGAACGGTAGAAAGTCCAATGTTTCAAGCTTGAAGTGCTCTTGACTGTACCTAGTAATCTCTCCTTTGTGGAATACTAATTAATCATAGATACATAAAGTTATATTTGTTCAAAACTGTTATATGTATTGCTATTACCTGTAGGGATTTTAGGGATTTAAATAAACAATTTTGTTGGTTCGACAGTTATTTTAATTTAAAATTTCAAAAAGCAAATACAATAATCTCCGCATGACTCGTCTCATAAAGCTTTACACGTAAAAGTAGTATCTTTAGTCAATAGTATACAATAATAATAAATATAACAAACAGTGAAGTACTCCGGCGCTAAAAGAACAGTGCCTAGCGTGCTCGTGACGTCACTTGGCAGGCGCCGCCCGCGCTATTGCCGTCTCGCTCACTCGCGCTCACACACTCTACTTATCTTTCTCACTCTCAGACTTTCTGCCCAGTGGCACTGCTGCTCGCACCCTGCGAACAAAAAAACTTACATGAGTACAGTTTCAAATACGTATCAAAAAATAAAAATGGGTCTGTGGCTTTTACACAGGGTGTAACGGACGGTGTACCGAAAACTGAAAGGGCGTGTTCAGTCAACGCAACTAAACAACTTTCCCAAAAATAAATCATCGTCTTTATTCATGAAACAGTACATAACTGAGTGCGAATTACAATAAAATTAATAAATAGAATAAAACTAAAAATTTAAATAATATCACAAAAATAGAAATGAAGTATCGAATGAAAAATAAAAAACAAAATCACTAAAAAATAAAATAAAATGCTCTACAATATAAAATATCCCAAAAAATTAAATCATGTCAAATCTATTCTCTACATAAATTAAGTCCAAAATTCACTTAAATTAAAATAAACAATGTCAAAAAAAAATATACAAATAATTTTGATGTTAGTAAATTAATATCACAGGTCAAGTACAAGATTCACTAGCTTACAGGTCGTTAACACTATATAGAACTTTTTCTAATAAAATTTTTTTCAAATGTCTCTTAAAATTAATCAAATTATCAATGTTCTTTAAATCAGTTGGTAACTTGTTAAATATATTTACAGCTTGGTACAAAGGACTATTCTTGACAATATTTAGGTTTGGTTTACAAATACATTTCTGATAAATAAAAAAAATGTTTGACCTTTTCATACAAATTACTCACTTGGTCGAATAGTTTGTATGGAGGTCAATTTTTTTTTTCATTTCCCAAAAATTTTCAGTGGGTGTCATGGGCGGTGGTGACCACTTACCGTCAGGTGGCCCACCTGCTTGTTTAGCCACTTTTGACATAAAAAAAAATTAAAAATGTTGTTTGGGAAAGTTATTAATTTTCCTTGACTGAGCACGCCCTTTCAGTTTTCGGTGCACCGTCACTTACATTACACCCTGTAATATACAAATAGAGTACATGGAACTAGCGTCCACAGAATAAATATCCGTTTACTACTTAAGTATGTATTATAGTAGTATTAAATATTAAGTATGTTTTGAGATAAATAAACTACTTATGTTTTTTTTTTTAATAATTAGAATAGAGACTTCAAAATGGATATCAGTTGTCTAGCGACTGGTTGCTTTACACTCGGAATAACGTAAGTTGATTAGAACATAGCTTGATGGTCTCAAAGCAATGCGTAAGGTCTCATCTCACCGCTATTCTAGCTTTCACAGTGACATTATTTCTAGCTTATATAATTACTAGCTTGGGTACTCGGTTTCGCTCAGGGAGATGATATGAAATTATGTGGTAGTTCGAATGAAAGACTAAACTTTCGACAATGTTCCAGAATATTCCACAACATTCGAGACAGTTATCTGGGATAATTCAGATACAATAATCTGGGATATTCCCGAACATTCCAGACTATTCTCAAACATTCCGCAACATTCCAGAATGTTCTAGAACCTCGAACCCACGAAATATCTTGCTTTATATAGCTTCACTCACACAAAAAAGGCTTCGAATGGTCTACAATGTTCCTGGACACTCCACAGCATTTGAGAGTTCTGGAATGTTCCACAATGATCTGGGATATTCCACAACATTCCAGAATGTTGTGGAATGTTCTCGAATGTTCTGGAGTATTCTAGGAATTTCTAGAGGTTTTTCTAGAGATTTCAGCCCTTATATCTTCAAAAGCACGCCCTTCACGTAAAAATGGGAACCTTCTTCATGGATGGGTGATAGAGGGCTACTACAGCATATAACCCCCTTGATCGTAGCGGGACTCATTTCCGAGTTTTAGCGGGACGTACATTGTACACTTTCTTTTATAATATATATTGATTATAGATACTATTAAAACTAAGCTAACCCTCTTCAAAGCCTAAAATTCTAACTGTCTGTGCACACACACTAAGTTAGAGTTATTGTGTAGTTTTTAAGAAGTAACTTGTTATACGAAGTTTAAAATAACTCTGGCTGTGACCGTTAATGCGCAGAAGTCAAAAAATGAGACGCGGGAGTGAGCGCGGCAGGTGGGATGAGGCGAGCGAGTCGTTCATTGGCTCTCCGCCTGTCACTCATGCGCAGAAAATAACCGTCAGAGCCAAAGTTATCCTTCACACGCAATACTCTATTTTTAGTGACTTTAACTTGTTTTATGAGCTTAATAAACTAAATAAATAAATAGAAAGAGGAAGACGGAGCGATATGTAAGATATTGGAGCGACCAAGAAATTTCTAACCAGGAAAAATCATCGAATTATTTTTGACAAGCTAATATCGACTTTATTTCAATGGTAAATGGTCTAATTTTCATTACTTCTGCTGTAACTGTATTTTGTACCTAAAAGAGAAACGAGACTGGGTCTCTGTCCCTCTTGCACTAAAAAAGAAATCCTGCCAGTGACAATAGGTAAAGCAAGGGGATTAAATGCATGGTAAGATATTTCGTATTTGGTTTTTGAGGATTAAACATGATTTAATTTTTACTTCAATTAAGAATGGCTTTTCAATGTTGTATTTAGTTATTTAAAGCGTATTTGTTTAATATTTAAATGAAAACAGATATTTTTGTATGACTGGCAGACCACGATAAGAACTTTAAACGAGGTTGTCTCTGAAAGTAAAAAAAAAAAACTTTTTTGCTTGGCGCACTTATTAACGCTACTATAATTGAGTTATTTTATAGTTTGTAGTTCCCGTGTGATGCCGGCAAAGAATAGTACCAACCCTGACATACCCGTGGGTGTCGTAAGAGGCGACTAAGGGTTATAAACTGGAGGATGGGCAGCAGCATCCTCCTGTGTATCTAACATCTTACTTACTGCGGTCACCTGCAACCGCGGTCCATGGTGCCAGCCGTAACGCTAACAAGCGAGGTGACTATGGTACTTCCCCTCTACGTTTTTCCAGCAAAAGCTAGAATTCTAGAGGGAGCTCCCTGTCTAGTTTGTATTGTACTTGTTTTTACATAAAAAAAAAAACTAAATAAGAACTCTTGTGTTACGGTATTATGCAAGAAAGAATATCACAAGTGATGCACTCACTTTTCATACCAACGCATGCAACTTATTTGTAAGTAGTAAGTAGAATGCCCACGGTTTGGCTCTCCAAATTTTTTCGTATTCCAATTCCTTTTTAGCTATTCCAATGCATGTTATACTTGCTTAGAGTTTTTTTAGCTTCCCCGCAAGCTAATAATATAATATACACTGCGAGCTTAGTGGGTAAATTTTCGGGTGTATTTTTGTTCAAATGTGTCCTCATATATTTTTGGCCCCTCTAGTGTTAGAAAAGGACAGATGCCCGGCATAAGCTTTCTACAGGGTGAAATTGAAAACATTCGACAAATTTTGAGATTGAGTTCAGACCGCGAAACTGAACAATTTTCGCCTAGGAACATAGGTCATCGGACGAAAATAAAATTTTACCCTTTCAAGCCAGTCAGCTGACACCACATTTTGTATGGGAGATCGAATTTTTTTACGTCTAACGTCCTATGTTCCTTGGGGTAAGTTGTTCGGTTTCGTGGTCTGAACTCAATCTTAAAATTTGTCAAAATAATATAGTATTATACTTGCAATCTCTCTGGGAGATACACACTACGGTTAAAAACCTGCTCGTGAGCTTTGTGTGCGGTTTTAGCGCGCTAATAGTCGGTTCAAAACTTGCTCGTATTCACTCGTTTAGGCGACGTGACGTCATCAGTGACGTCACTTTAGCGCGCTATCATTACATACGAAAATGAGGTAGTGCAGCAAACGCGCAAACGTCAAATTCATAAGACATTTGTCATCAATCTCGTTTTCGAGAGGTTGTTTTCAACTTTTTTTGGGGTTTTTAGATTTAATTATCTTATCGAATAATCATTATCTCTCAATAATTTCTTAAATCGCAAAACAAAATCAAAATTTTAATTTTTCTCAGTGACATTGACATAAGCGCGCTCTAGTCTGGTATAAAACTGTATTCGATCGTATTCGACGAATGCACGCATATAGAAATAAACCGACTATATTCAGTGAATGTGATGTGTGCGTTGAATTCAAGAAACAATCCGTAGTGACAGATACGTATCGCTGTGTCCTGCTCTCACCCGTAGCTCTATCCTGCTGTCATACTAATCTAGCTACATTATTTGCCTACATGTAGATAAAGCTCGTTAGGGTAGGGTAAAAGTAGAGCACAACCGCTACTGAACGCTAAGCTAATGCAATAGTTTTAAAAAATCCACAGGACAGGCTCAGCCTAGTGTGGAATTTTTCGAGAATTCTGTTTCTGGTACCGGAATCAATTGACAATAACCTTAATTTTCTTTATGTATTTTCTGTACCGTAAAGTTATGTTATTACTTTATTGTCACAAGTGTAAAGACTAAAATATGCAATCTCCCGTTATCTTTATGAATAAATTTATTATTTATAAAAAAAAAGAACGATGCCGACCGTTATTTGGAGGGGATAGCTGCGCATCGATACAAGTAATTAAACACTTCATCGCCATCTTACGTAGTAACCGTCATTTCCATCATTTGTTCAGTGTTAATAATGGCAATGATAATACATATGTAACGCGACTGTACATCAGAAGTCGGCGGGGCGTGACGTGGAGGTGGGGTGTAAAATGACTAAGGAACGTAGGTCGAAATACAAAAAAAAATTTGACCACCGTAAAAAATAACAAATACTTATTGCTCGTTTAATAGTATAGGATTTCTGCGCATCAAACAGCGGTCAGCATCGTTCTTTTGTGTCTCGGCGTATAGGGTAGGGTAGTGTAGAGTCGGGTAGGGTAGGGTAAGGTAATAGTAAGGGTGCTGACGGTCAACATTTCTACATGATTTGCTCATGTCTGCCTCTTTAACTGATAATAAAAAGCATCCTCTAAAAGGTACAAAAAATATTGGCAGATATCCACACCCCTGCGTTTTTGAGGAGTTTTAACTATTTTGAAATTTCACACTGATACGTACACCTGGTAGACTAAGACTGTTCGATTAAACACAATAAAGAGGTATAGGACTACAGAAAAATGGTCTGCCACCATAATAGTCCTGCGTTGTAAAGTTACAGCGCTTCAAATAGCAAAAAACCACTATCTCGTCCCGTGATAATGCAGAGCCCTGCATATCTGCCTCTTCAATTTTCTATATTTTCAGAAGTATTTTAAACAGCAGCCACAAAAGCAGACAAAAAAAACATTATTTAGTATCTTATTTTAATTTTTTTGCTTTAACTCAAAAACGCAGCGACTCACAGAAAAACTTGTTAGGACCAAATTGATTCGTATTGTGCTTATCTATCATCCACTCCACCTCCCGTACGCCTCAAAAGCCGCCTCAGTTTTGTGGTCAAAAAGGTACCCCCCTGATAGCCCATATATCCCCATTGCCGAAAATCTTCCACCAGGACATGATCTTCCCTGGCCCATATGGAAGTCACTTAATAGACTGCGATCGGGCGCAGGCAGGTGCGGAGAACTGAAGAAGAGGTGGGGCTTCTCTGATAATGACGAGTGTGAATGCGGCATTTTGCAATCCATGACACACTTGCTTTCGTGCCCTACCTCCTCAGTTTCTTGCACCAGGGAGGACCTTTTTGAAGGCAACCAAAGAGCTATTGCTGTAGCCACATTTTGGGCTAACTTACTATAAAATCATTTGCCATTGATACGAAAAGAAGAAGAAGAAGAAGATCATCCCTATTCATATGAATCATGAGCAAATCATATGTCCAAATGGCAGCCAGCGCCCTAACTATAATGTAGGGTAAGGTAGTGTTGAGTAGGGTAGGGTAATGAAGGTTAGTGTAGTGCAGGGTAGCGTAGGGTAGGGCAGGGTAGGGTGGATGCTCACTTGGCGGTGATCTCGTTGATCTTGGCGCGGGCGAGCTCGAGGTTGGAGTCAACTTGCGACTTGTTCATCTCATACGCCTTCGGCAGCGTGAACAGCGCTATCCACCCTGCAACGTCACACCACACAAACACAATCAGTACCTACTACAAAACATTTAAAAACAATTTACAAGTAATTCTACTCGTTGGATGGCAGTGCGCAGTATACATACACCAGCATACACCATCCATTTTTAGGGTTCCGTACCTCAAAACAAAAAAACGGAACCCTTATAGGATAACTTTGTTGTCCGCCAAGACCCTTTTTCTCACGAACGAGAAGAGATATCAGGTTGAAATTGATAACAAATATTAAGGTCCATAAACCACACAAGATCTGAAAATTTAAATTTTTTACAACGACGCAATCAAAAGATATGGCTTTTTATGTCCTCATCTCCATACATTTATGCAAAAAAACAAAACCTACAGGGTACTTCCCGTTAACCTAATATTATGAAATTTGGCAAGAAGCTAGGTCTCACAGTACAAATAAAGGAAAATGTCTATAATCATTAAATACTTCAATTTTTCTCACAACTAATAGTAACCAATTAAGGTGAGCTCCCGTTTCAAGAACTATTCTATAAAAGAGGGGTCAAGTTGGATGGTCGCGGAGTTTTTAAAATCAAAGAGCAAAAACTTTTAGTACATCATATGGTAGATAGTTTTTAAGGAACCCTTAGGGCGCGAGTCCGACTCGCACTTGGCCAGTTTTTTTAACCGTAGCTCAGTGATTCTCTTTATGAAAACAATCAACTTTCTCGAGAAAGTTTTTTTCGATTTCCCATTCTAAGGTTTTCCCAGGACCGACGATCTGGTGGCGGTCGCGGGTAGCCGCTGGATGCGAGCAGCGCAGGACCGCGAGTCATGGAGATCTTTAGGGGAGGCCTATGTCCAGCAGTGGACGTCTTTCGGCTGATATGATGATACAAATTTTTTTCGAGCTGATTTTTTTTTCTTCGGGAATGGTGCTCGCTTTAATTACAAGCATCACTAACCTTCGAGTTTAAAACTAATCAAAATTCATCGTTTATATCTACTACATACAATGATTTCCATCTTCAGGTTCACATCTTCAAGGTATTATTATCTTCCCTTAACTGTAAATCTTTTTTAACTGCATAATATAATGTTTACAAAACGTCGCGCTCTTTCGTTAGCTCTAATGATATATAGTTTATCCTCTAAGTGAAAGTATTTAAATATAATGTAATTTTTTTTTTATTTGACAAGAGAGCAAACAACCACGTGGGCTACCTGATGGTCAGTGGTCATTACTGTCCCTAGAGCCCACTGTCTTATTAGTGGCATAGCTTGACACTAACAAGACAGCAAAGCACGTTGCCCATCAGAGAACTAAGATGGTGTATTTCATGTGCCGGTAACGTCACTGGCTAAAAAAAAACCGGCCAAGTGCGAGTCGGACTCGCGCACTGAGGGTTCCGTACCACCACATAAACATAATTGTATTAGTTGAAATTTCAGTAAGTTAATGTGCTAGATTTTTTGAATCCGACACGCGCTTGACCAAATTTTATTATTTGTTATTATTTTATAGCTTATGCACTATAAACATACCAATTTTCAAGTTTGTAAGTATTCCCGTTTTTAAATAGAACTAAAACAAAAATCGCCTCAGCGACCATCCAACTTGACCCCTCTCTTATATGAATGTTCTTCAAACGGGAGCTCAGTTGTGAGAAAAGTTGTAATATTTAATGATTTCAGACTTTTCCCATTATTTGTACTGTGAGACCTAGCTTCTTGCCAAATTTCATAATTTTAGGTCAACGGGAAGTACCCTGTAGGTTTTGCATTTTTGAATAAATGTATGGAGATGAGGACATAAAATGCCATATCATTTGATTGCGTTGTTGTAAAAAATTGAAATTTTCAGATCTTGTGTGGTTCATGGATCCTAATATTATATGGTATTAATTTCAACCTGATCCCTTCACCCGTTCGTGAAATAAAGGGTCTTGACAGACCGACAGACAGACAGATGGACAACAAAGTGATCCTATAAGGGTTCCGTTTTTTTCTTTTGAGGTACGGAACCCTAAAAATGAATGAATGAACGAACGAACGAATTAATGAATGAATGAATAAATAAATACTGACCGAGTATGATGAGCGTGATGCCGTTGAAGCAAGCGCCCACGTACGTGAGGCACCACAGCAGCACGCCGAACTTCAGCGAGTCTACCAGGTCTTCCACCAGGAACAGTCTGTGAACACCAGCGGGGACCGGTTTATAAGCCACTTATACAGGGTGTAAGACATGGTGTACCGAAAACTGATAGGGCGTGCTCAGTCAACAAAAATGAACAACTTTCCCAAAGAAAATTGACCTCTCCATACAAACTCAGAGTGAACAACAATTTCAACCAAGTGTACTGCTTCATTTACCTATTTAGTTTAGCGCAGCGCAACTCTAAGCTAAGAAAACAGCGCAATATTATCGGTTGGATCTTTTTCAGCCCACAGCTTAGCTACCGCATAGAGCTCTGATGGAAAACAACTCTAATGGTGCCACAGTCGAAGGTTGTTTTTCCACCGGTGCTTTTTTTCCAGGCAATAGGATTGCGCCATCTTCCTAGCTTATCAAATAGAGCCATCTTATTAGTTTGACTTTTCCAGCTCACATCTTAGCTACCTCATAGAGCTTTGGTGGAAAACAACGCTAATGGTGCCACAGCTGAAGGCAGCCAATAGGATTGCACCATCTTCCTAGCTTCTCAAATGCGCTTTCAAATGGAGCCATCTTATTAGTTTGACTTTTCCAGCTCATGTCTTAGCTTCCTCGCACAGCACTGGTCGGAAACCACCTTAAAAATGCGGAAACCATAGACAAACCCCGTACACTACATCCATCGAGCGCGAATTTAAGAAATTTCAGTACAAAAGCCTCGCATATTCAGTACAAAAGACTCTCAGGAGCACGAGACTCTCGCGGGCGGATGCGCGTGGAGGTACATTGCAAGGGGAGCGCAGTGTTCGTTCTGTATGATAGTAATGTGTGAGCAAACTACTTGAACAAAGACCTTGGCTGCGCAGAGTCGATTTTACATACAAATTGATGAGCGCAAAGCTTCCCTCACCACGCGATTATTGTTGAAGTTGTTTGCCCCGCAGTATACTATTAGTTTATTCTGTGCCATGATGTAAGTTAGGAGTAGTGTAGTACCTGCGCAGCTCAATGAGCGCGGCGTTGAGATGCGCGGTGGCGGCGGCCGCTAGCGACTGGGCGCGGTCCGCCGGCACTGAGACGTCGTACTCTAACAGCCATCTGCAAGAATACAACACGTAGCGTCACTCAGTGGACCTTCATCATCATCATTACGTCCCATGAAACGTCTAATACCATCTTTTTTCAAAATTCCATCTTTTGCTGGAATGTGTAGGGGAAGGGGGGGGAAATAGTCACCACGCTTGTTACCGTTACGGCTGGCACCATGGACCGCGGTTGTTGGTGACTGCAGAATGTAAGACTGGTTTCAGAGCGTGGCGTGTCACCGTAGATAGTAGGTAGCAGCGGCCGACGCGGTTCTAAAACGCTACCTACTATCTGTGCACTTTCAAACGCGCGCGAGTCGCCAGCGCGTGTCACACGCCACACTCTGAAACCAGCCTAAGATGATACGATACACAGAAGGATGATGCTGCCCATCCTCTGATTCATTAAACCTTAGTCGCCTCTTACGCACCCACGGGTAGAGATGGGTTACTACTATTCTTTGCCGGCACCACACGGGCAGTGGACCTTACACCAAGCAATACATTGCGTTACATTACAGTACAGTGTTACCGAAACAAACAGAAAATAAGAACGTTTACGTATATGTACACGTAGCTCCTCCTAGTGTTTTATGGCCGCGCTAGAATTGAATACATAGTCCCCACGTTTGTTATCGTTACGGTTGGCACCATAGACCGCAGTGGTTTGTCACCACATTGCGGTGGTACACGTGTCGGTAAACATGCCGATGCTGACAGTTATTTTCTATGCACGGGTGACACGTGGGGAGCGAAGGAACGATTTGCCGCCGCGCCGCTCTACCCCGTGATACATTATTGAGTTCTGGCGCATTATACGATAAGTAGAAGAACGCTCCTAGCTATCCTCTGGTTCAAGATCTCTACTACAATTACTACAACTACTATTCTTCACCGGTACAAAACGGGAATCAATCTTAACTTACAACCTTAAAGAAATTTAAGAAAAATATAATGGAATTCCTGCTAGGAGAAAAAAAATCTTAACTGGTTACAGATTTTACATTCCAATGTACAAAATTAATACACTTTTAGGTATATATGTCGCAGGCATATCGTATAATTCGTCATATCACAGTTTGCCTTGGCATTCTACATTCGCTCGGCTCGTGCGTTGTGGTCGCAAGATAACCTAACCCAACCTAACCGATCCCTACTCGGGATCGATTAGGTTGGGTTTACCGTGGCTAACGAACCTAAAATGCACCAGTGATCTAAAGCAGTTTACAATCTGCCGGCACCTTTTTATAATTTGCCGACCGTTTACAGTTTGCCCGCCGTTTGTAAACGGCGAATTATACGATTTGCCTGCGACAAAATCAAGCCGAAACCAGCAAAAAAATTTCCACATTTTCTGAACTGAGATGCGCCAAATGTTACGGTCGGCTAGTATACTTCAAAGATGGAGCCATCCGCTCCCTGTATAACAGTAGCTAACTATGATGGGTGTGTCGCTGGCAAATCGAATAATTAAACGGCGGGCAAACTGTAAACGGTCGGCAGATTGTAAAAGGGTTTAGATCACTGGTGCATTCTAGGTTCGTTAGCCACGAATCCACGATAAACCCAACCTAATAAACCAATGCACGAGCCGAGCGAGCGTGCCGCAGTAGAATGCCAAGGCAAACTGTGAAACGACGAATTATACAATTTGCCTGCAACATATACAAGAAGGCAAACTTATGGCGCCTCGGAGAGATGCAGCTATAGGAGAGAAAGAAAAAGCTATTCGACTATTTCTTTCTTTCCTATAGCTGCATCCCTCTGTAAATCAGTCATAAGAAAGTTAAAAACGATGTGTCAAGCTACTAGTAGAACTGCCTATACTGAAAGCTGTCACTGACTGTGAACTACGTAGGTAATTTATTTATTTATTTAATCACTTTTTCTGTACATCACTAACAGTCTAGCTGAGAACTAAACATGATGAGAAGAGATGTCATAAATTAAGGAGGTACATTATTTTTTAACAGTAAAACAGATTAATTAACAAAGTTACATTAGCATAAAGTTTGTAACAGTTGTACTCGTAGGAGGAGTGAGTTGCTCCAAGTATATCCCAGCCGCAGCTAGAAGCTTCGGTTCAGGAGTGCTGAACAAGTCCATGGTAGGGTCAAAGACAAGACAAGATAAGGATGTTATTTAAAGTTTCAGGCCTTGATGGAGTGGTGACATTTTGTATGTGCTTCGGGTATGAAGGTATGAACTAGGGGCTGATAAGAGCTGAATTACCTCCCTTTCTAACAAAGGGCAGAATGCGCGTGCTAGAACGGAGCGGATTCCCTCTGTTTTACGTTTTTCGCTCATTTTTCTTAAAATCTGGACCCATAATATTAATTATAAAACAGCTATATTATTATGCATAATATATTGAATAATGTGTAAAAGTTTTGGCATCATAGATCAATGGGTACCTACTTAAGAAAAACAGTTTAAAATAAAAAACCAGAGGTAACTTTGGACTTGTTTTATGGCGTACAAAATGTATCGTGTTTCAAAGTTGGCTATATTATTGTAAAGATGCCTAATTATCAAATTTTTTTTTCCCGGCCAAATATTCATCACTTTTCGTTAAAAACCTGTTCAAGTGAAGCGTATTTAGCTCTTATCAACCCCTTAATCAATGAGTATATAATTACTGACTTAATGAGCGAAGTCTCTCTACTTTGTCTTTTGACATAAGAATGAACAATAACACTTTAGATTTAATCAGGTCCATTTCACGTGTCAGTATATGTATAATAAACTTAAAATCGAATAGGTGATATGATATGACTATAAACTTTTTATTAGGTACATACATATATAGATAATGATAGTAACCATAACCTGCCAACCTTGCTACTGACTGACCGGCTGGCTTTTTGCTGAACTAGCGGCTACTAAGGTGTCACAATTATATCATATTTCCCTTACAAAAACAATTATTAATATATTTTTAGGGTTCCGTACCTCAAAATAAAAAAAACGGAACCCTTATAGGATCACTTTGTTGTCCGTCTGTCTGTCTGTCAAGACCCTTTTGCTCACGAACGAGAAGAGGTATCAGGTTGAAATTGATAACTTGATAACTTTTTGAATTATATGAGCTTAGAAATTATTCAAATGACGACAATTTCATTGAATATGTCAAAAATTATTCAAAATTGTTTAAATTAGTTTGTTTAAAAGCAAAATCATTTTTTCTACGGAAAAAAATACAGTCTGCTGATAACAAAATTAAGGCTGTATGGAATGTTATAAACAGTGAAACTGGAAAAGTGAAACCGCGTGACAATCAAATCACACTTCATACAAATCGCGGAACTATTAGTTCAAACGTAGAAGTGGCTCAAGAATTCGAAACCTTTTTTACTAATATTCCTTTGAAAACAACAGAGTCACTCAATTCATCATCTTCACTTGCTAGCGATTTACTTCAAAATAATGTGGACGCCTGCGAAACTGAATTTGGGTTTAATCATGTCACCCCAAACGAAATTGTTAAAGCCTTTAAAAGTATTAAAATGAAAACCACTGAGGACCTATGGGGAATGTCAGTAAAAGTCTGTAGTGCGATCATTGATACTATATCTCCATATTTAGCTGTTATATTCAATGATTGTGTCGATCATGGTACATTTCCTGACTTAATGAAAAAAAGTAAAGTAGTGAGTGCTGGTGACAAAAAGGATCCCAGTAATTTTAGACCAATATCAGTCTTACCTGTACTTAGTAAAATTTTTGAGAAGGTCATACTCAATCAAATGCTTTCACACTTCAATAGAAATAACTTACTACATGACCATCAATTTGGTTTCACGAAAGGGCGCAGTACAACGGATGCCGGGACTGCACTTTTAAAATACATCTTTTGCGCGTGGGAAAAATCTGAAGATGCTATTGGTATCTTCTGTGATTTATCCAAAGCATTTGATTGCGTAGATCATAGCACATTGTTGCTAAAACTTGAACATTACGGTGTTAAGAATAATTCACTTAAACTACTTAGGTCATATTTGGAAAACAGGATTCAAAAGGTACAAGTAAACAGGACGAAATCACTGGGATCTGTTGTCAAAATTGGCGTACCTCAAGGGTCCATATTAGGGCCATTTTTATTCCTTATTTATATTAATGACCTTCCTTCTGTGGTGAAGAATCTGTCAAAGATTGTGTTATTTGCTGATGATACTTCATTAATATTCAATGTAAGTAGGAAATCACAAAATTATAACGAAGTCAATGATGCACTTCGACAGATTCATGCATGGTTTACTGTTAACAATCTAGTCCTAAACGCCAAAAAAACTAAATGTATTAAATTTGCACTACCAAATGTAAGGTCTACTTCACATAACATAGTATTGAATAATGAACCATTAGATTTTGTAAATAGTACAGTTTTCTTAGGGTTAACACTAGACTCTAAACTTCAATGGGGCCCTCATATCACGGCTCTTTCTGGTCGATTGAGCTCGGCTGCATATGCTGTTAGAAAAATCAGACAACTTACTGATGTAGCTACTGCAAGGCTGGTTTACTTTAGCTACTTCCATAGCATTATGTCTTATGGCATACTGCTTTGGGGCCGAGCAGCTGATATACATTCAATATTCGTTTTACAAAAAAGGGCTATAAGAGCAATTTATTGCCTGAAGACTCGTGATTCCCTAAGAGAACTGTTCAAGGAAATCAACATTATGACAGTGCCATGCCAGTATATCTATGAAAATATAATGTATGCTAGAAAGAACATTCATCAATTACCTAAAATTTGTGACAGGCATAATTTTAATACTAGAAATAAGCATAAAATTGATCAACCATATACTAGATTAACTAAAGTCAATACATCTTTCGTTGGTCTGTGTATACGATACTACAACAAAATACCTGACAATATAGTGCAATTACCTGAGAGAAAGTTTAAAGAATGTGTAAAGCAAACGTTATGTAAAAAAGCTTACTACAGATTGGATGACTATATGAATGACAAAGAGGTATGGTGCTCTGATATTCCAACGAAACACAAGAAACACATTGTAAAAAGCCGACTCTTAAAGTAGGCCGTGCTGCAGTGGTTTCTTGCCGTTTCTTTTACGCTGCCATAGCACGATCCGAAACGGCGTAGACTCGCTCTATTTGCATTGTATTCTGCATGACATTCAATAAGTATTCTGTAAAGAATCTACATTGAATAAAATTATCTGAAATCTGAAATCTAACGAATATTAAGGTCCATAAAGCACACAAGATCTGAAAATTTCAATTTTTACAACGACGCATTCAAAAGATATGGCTTTTTATATCCTCATATCCATACATTTATGCAAAAAAGCAAAAACCTACAGGGTACTTCCCGTTGACCTAAAATTATGAAATGTTGGCAAGAAGCTAGGCCTCACAGTACAAATAAAGGGAAAAGTCTAAAATCATTAAATATTTCAATTTTTCTCACAACTAATAGTAACCAATTAAGGTGAGCTCCCGTTTCAAGAACTTTTCTATAAAAGAGGGGTCAAGTTGGTTGGGAGTTTTTAAAATCAAAGAGCAAAAGCTTTTAGTATATCATATGGTAGATAGGTACGGAACCCTTAGGGCGCGAGTCCGACTCGCACTTGGCCGGTTTTTTTTCTATTATTCAGCAAAGACTCTATACTATAACCAGAGTACATTTAACGGAAATAATAACATTATTTTACAAACTTGTTTTTTCTGACAGCTTTAGCCGATTGCTTTCGACATAGCTGCAAAATGTGTTGGTAAGCGTTGTAATGTAAAACAATGGTTCATGCGGTGTTTAATTTCAGAGTGTTTATGTTGAATAAAGAGTATTGTAAAGTGTACTTTGTGAAATAAGATGTTCCTTTTACAAAGCAAATAGGTAACGACAGACGCTCCCTTCAAGTGCTACCATCTATCTTATGGTAACAGGAGCGCAATCCGGAACGAAATGGGGCTGTTGAGAGTTGAGTGTGACGAAATTCTACGCGTGAATGGGCACGGCCAAGATATCCTCTCTCTGCAGTACCTGCTGGCTTGCATGAATGAGCTTACTAATACCTACTTTATTTTGCTTCTGAATCTATTTTGATTGATTTGCTTCCGACTCCTTAGATTCAGATAAGTAATTTTATTCAACGTAGATTCTTTACAGAATACTTATTGAATGTAATGCAGAATACAATGCAAATAGAGCGAGTTTACTCCGTTTCGAATGCGTGTTATGGCAGAGCGTAAAAGACACGGCAAGAAACCACTGCAGCACGGCCTACTATAAGAGTTTGCTTTTTACAATTTTTCTTGTGTTTCGCTGGAATATCAAAGCACCATACCTCTTTGTCATTGATATAGGTAGGCATCTAATCTATAGTAAGCTCTTTTACATAATTGCTTTTCACATTCTTTAAACTTTCTCTGCACTACATTGTCAGGTATTTTGTTGTAGTATCGTACACACAGACCAACGAAAGATGTATAGAGACTTTTGCTGATCTATAGTACATGGTTGATCAAGTTTGTACTTATTTCTATTATTAAAACTATGCCTGTCATAATTTTTAGGTAATTGGATCAGATATGAAACCCAGGTGCACGTTTTCTTATTGGTTCTTAAAACATTCACAATATGTATATATATAATGATATGATATTATATTGTGCTCATGATGCTGGCGACTCGCAAAGCGTAACGTGACCGCGTAGATAACAACCAATTGATAATCAAATTGCTTCCTATAGAGGTGCGTCTTTACGCGTGCGCACACACATAGTTAACAGCATCCATAGTTTAGTGCTGTAAAGAGTGCTCGGCTCTCGATCCGGAGGTTCTAGGCTCGATTCCCGGTGCAGACAATGTCAAACAAAAGCTCTTCGTGCGACCTCCCCAGTACACAGTGGACAACGCAGGATTAATAACCCGATTCTCCGAAAAGTTAGGTGATTCCGTGCTTCGGAAGGCACATTAGCCGTTGGTCCGTACTACGTACTATTACCTATTCTGTGGTACTACTATCTACGGATGAAGTCGTTAATGAGCCATGTCAGAGGCCTTTGGCGGCTCAACAACTCTGACACCAGTGATTGTGAGGTCGGTCATCGACCTTGCAAGTTGCTACCCACACGACATGAATGATGACGCGTGAGAATTACAGTTGTGTAATACAGTACAGGCTTAGGAAACCTAAAAAAACTAGGTATTCCTACAAACATAATTATAATTACCTCGCAAATATCACCTACGTTCGTCAACAGAAGAGCTGGCGTATGTAGATTCTTGTGTGGACAGTTTATGTGGATCAATAAGCATGATCAAAATTTTCACAATCTAAATAAAACTTTTAAGTAAAATAAGTTTGCTAACTAAAGTCAGGATGATCCATCTAATTGTAATCACCCTCCCTAAATCTAATCTCCCTTCTCCCTTCTAACCTCGGGAATCCAGACGCACCGCAGGATATCACCCATACTTGGTTGATATTCCGCACATTCGCACAAAGCGGTTTGAAACATCTTTTTTAATGCGCACGGCTAAAGAATGGAATTCTCTGCCTGCGTCTGTGTTCCCGAGTTCATATAACTCGAATCTATTCAAGTCGCGAGTGAAGGCTTCTTCTGGGCAAGCTCGTTCCATCGTCGACCTCATCTCTGTCTTCAAGACTAGATCGAGGTCAAGAGTAAGCCCATTGACGATAAAAAAAATGTTGCCGAATCAAAATAAAGGGACTTAAACATCGGTATATACAGGGTGTAAGGCACGGTGTACCGAAAACTGAACGGGCGTGCTCAGTCAACGAAACTGAACAACTTTCCCAAAGAAACATTTGTGGTAAATGAAAACAAATCTTGACCTTTCCATAAAAATTGCTCACTCTGATCTAACAATTTGTATAGAAAGGTCAAATGTTTCTTTGTAAGTTTGACAGTTGTTCAGTTTTCGGTACACTGTCTCTTAGACCTTGTATATGAGGTGATATAATTAATTAAAAATGTGGTATGGAGTGACGCTCTTGACGACCAGTCTGATCAAACACAGTTGCTTCGAATACAATTCGGCCTCCTTTGTCACCAAACTTCGAAGCCAAACTTACTTTTACATGCTCGGCTTAAAATTTTATAAAATCTACACATTTCAAAAAATAAGTTATTCTAATTGTTTTATGAAATAATTCCGTTTCATTCACATGTCTTGGTAACATTTTGGAACAAAATGGGAATCCAAGTTTAATTTTAATTCTTGATTTGTCTACACGGCCGCACGTCGGTGGTAACATTTTGACCTTAAGCGGGTCTCTAGCGGGGTCTTTGGTTTCGGGTTGTTTCTATTTGCTTGAATTTAAATTAATAATTATTCTGAGCTGTCCCAGAGACCTTAGAACTTTCTTTAAAAAAAAGTTTACTATTACCTACTTTCGTACAAAATCGTATAAAAAAAGCTAATGGTACCCAAGTTTAATAATAATAATAAAATTAATAATTTATTAAATTAAAAACCATCACAGAATAAATTATAGTTCCTAGCGGTATGTATCTCACAAGTCAATTTATGGCGACTAAAAATCATGTGACTCTACCTCTACCAAAGAATTCGTTGTTCCGCTCGGAATACAAGGAATACTAATTTTATTTTACTATGGGATGATATCTGCCATTGTGTCCCAAGTTGAAATGTCAAATCTTCAAACGTGTTTTGACATCCTCATACAAAATTACTCTACTATGCCGTATTTACAAGGACCGAATGAATGTCAGAATACTCGTACCTTGTGTGTGACACATGATCTTCTTTCTATTACCCTTATATTTCTATGACCTCTACACACGACTTTCTTAAAAGCAAGTCTTATTACTGACATTTTTAATTATAACTTTCTATTTACATCGAAATTGGATTACTTTGAGAAAAAAACATCTAGAGCAAAAAATACACAGGCCTTTCTTTCCGTATGCACTTCAGACATATATGTACGACTTATTTTTTATAACTTTTATGCTGTTCATTTTAATTCTGTGCCAAAGGTTAGAGTTTATAAATATGTCATTGTTATCGTAGTACCTACATGACAGACTACTTTGATTTTATTGTAACAATAATACAAGATTTAATCTGCGAATTTGCTAACCCAAACTATAATAACCATGTGTAAAGTAATAATTTATATATTTTTTTTAATCATGGTCGTATCATACTGAATGTAGCGCTAACAAGACCTTCTCTTTTGATCTAGAAAGTTGGATATTTTTTGCGTATCTGGGCATGCGAAAGATTAATCGCCGGAGAAAGTTTAAGACGACATACATTTGTTTATTTTTGTTTTTCAAGTTCTTTATCGATATTAGATATACCTACGTTTGGTAAACAATTTACTCTCTATTGACGTAAAAATTTAGAAAAATCTATGTTTTAGAGGAACTCTACTTTGTTTTGTGCAAGCGTTTATGTATTACCCACAGTGTTACCTAATAATTTTATATAATTTCGATCCTGTTTTTGTGTGTGTACTGTGCTTGTTTAAATTGAATAAATGTGTGTCTATATCTAATAACATAGTTAGTCAGACCCTGCGTCAGAATATATTATTTTGTCCTATTTTAAAGTTTTAGGATAAGACAGAAAATGGATGACGACGAAGGTATTTCTTGCAGAGTTTAGTGAGCAGCAGTGGATTAAGAGTTTCTTTATTATATTCTTTATTGCACAATTAACATACAGAAAATTACAAGAGGACATTTACAAAGGCGGGCTTATCTCTACAGGAGATTTCTTCGAGCCAACCTAAGGTCGTGAGAGAAGATGTTCTTTGCGAGTTACACGCTAGTATAAAGTTGGACACCGTTGCCCGTGTGGTACCGGCAAAAAATAGTACCAACCCACTTTACTCGTTAGTGTCGTAAAAGGCGACTAAGGGATTATGGAACCGAGGATGAGCAGCAGCGTCATTCGGTGTATCGTACCATCTTACATACTGAGGTCTGCAACAACTTTACACCGCAGTCAAAGGTGCCAGCCGCAAACGCTAATAACCATCAAAATTGTACTATATGCGAGTTTTTACTGGAATTCTTCAGAGAGACCTCCCTGTCCTCCAGTGCACGTGTCATTGGATGATATGATGAACTTTAGTCAATTGTCGTACCAGCGCCTATTAAACGAGTTTTCAAAACCCCTATTGTGTGAGTTTGTTGTCGGGTCAGTAGCAAAATGTGTTTAACTGAGCCCAAAATGTTATTACCTAGGTACATCTCTGCAGTGGCTCAAAAAATAAAATAAATTCGACAGGTAGTTCACAAGACTGAGGGCCCGTCTCACCGCTCCTGCTGATAAGTTCCAGATAGCCTAAGTTTCTGCTAGTTAGTTCTGTCAGATAGTGTAAATGTTCTGTTTCACAAGCGCCTGATTTGCTCAAACTGACAGATAAACACAGGTAAAAACCAGATATATTTAGCTGACAGGTATTTTATCTGTCAGCTTACTATACGGAACTTAAGCAGCGAGCGGTAAGACGGGCCCTTCATAGATTGCAAAGTTAAGAAAGTATTAAAAGTTTAGATACTGACTTGAAGGGGTGTCCTTCATTGGTCTTCTGCACAGCTTGGAGCACGTTCTTGTAGACGCGGAAGGCGACGGCGGCCGACAGCGCCAGCAGTGAGGAGTATGCCAGCACGGAGACCACGGAGCAGCACGCCAGCGCCACCAGCAGCGCCAGACCCGCGCCCAGCGCCGCGCCTGACCGGCCTGCGTTCCGCCAGTAGATCAGAGACTCCACTGGAACACACCACGATACCCTGTTATAGGTACTTCCACTATAAGTCCTCAAGTTTTAGCTGGTGTAACTGCTTTCCACACAACACATGCTTACTTGCTGTATAGGCTATAAAGTCCGTGCGAACTTCCATTTCGAAAAATAAATAAAACAAAGCAGCTGCGCGGTATTCGTACTAATTAAAGTTTCGTAAACGTGTAAGTGTGGAAAAAGCCTTAAGAGTGACTCTACAGTTCGGAAATTTTTGTAGTGTCGCTCTTATTAATGTAATAAAAGCCTACAACAAGGAAAAGATAACACAAAGATAAGAAAAATTAAGATTGCTCAAAAACGAGTTTTCAAATTCAACAAACAGCATCGGAAATGTCTCTACCGTACCGATTTATGGCACGATTTGAGCAGTTAACTAAACCAACGAAGAAAATAACGGGAAAATTGAATGAAGATACCTAAACACACTCCAAACAGAGGGCTCCAAGTAGGTAATAGAACAAAGCAAGTTGCAAACGAACAATAAAAGTTCCTCCACAAGTTCAAGTCAAGAGTCACAACACTGGAGCACACCTAACCGTTCGATTATTTCCGTTCAACATTTTCCCGGTTGATAAGGCTGCGATTGTTCAGCCAAGAGCATAATTTCACAAAATTGTTGAAAGATTGATAAAAAAATCTCGTGTTAAGTCATCAACAAACAATATGGTGCGTGTCCACGTTAGCAGATCGTGGTTCCACGTCCTCAGGCCCCGTTCGAGGGGGGAGGGGAGGGGCGCGGGGCGTGGGAGCGGGTCCTGCGGGAACCGGCCGGGATTCCACACAGACTCTTGAACTTTGCGAGTGTTTGTCTTGTACCTGGTCCGCGGGGCGGGAGGTCTTCGTACTGAGCGGCGTGTCGCGACTGCTTGGGGCGCGCCATGGCGACGGAGTGAGCGAGTGGAGCGCGAGCGCACATGGCCCGTTCACCGGCGCCCGCGCACCTCCGCCGCCACGCCGACCACCGCACTCACACGTCACCACCACCGCCCCGGGGACCATCACGTCGCGCGCAATGCGGACAAGTTCAATACCGCGCCGCATTCATTATATGCCGACCGCTACCGATAACGATATCAAAATTACAAAACTGACCGATTATAAACACACTTATCGCGCGTTCAAAGTCACCGTCACCGTAGCTGAACTTGAAATACCTCAAATCTCCAAATGCATTATCTCCCGTTTAATTGGCTACGGTTTCAGAAATAAATTACATTAGCCTATATCTCTGTGCGCGTGCCAGATGGCGGTTCGATCCATCTCTTGAAAGGCCATCATTTTAAATTCGTCCCGATATTGGATGAGTCACGGATGAAAACGACTTTGAATTTAAGAAAATTATAATTTTTTGTCCTAACGAAATTAGCAAGAAATGGTCACCTTGTAAGGCTCACCTCACATGGATGGAAAAGAAGGTTCTATTGACTCTACTATTATGGTCTATGTATGAGTCAACCGACCGCCCACGTCTGGGTGCAATCAAGAGCAGTACTTATTTCAATAGACCTATGGGCTAGAGTTGCTCCGCAAATGTCAAGCTTGACCTGTCGTCGACTGTATTTATAATACTGCGACGCGACGACATAACGCTCTGCCATCTTCATAAAATTCAACAGTTACCACGCTACTGCCAATGAAATGACATCATGATTTATTATTAATTTACCAATTATACAGCGCGCGTGTAACAGAAAGGAGTGATAATACTGAAGGGTGTGAATCTACACATTAAACTGAACAACTTTTCCCAAGGAACATAGGTACGTCGACATACGAAAAATCAAATTCGACCCCCCCATACAAAATGCGCTATCAGCTGATACAGTTTCTATGGGAGGTCAAACATTAATTTTGTTCTATGACCTGTGTTCCTTGGGAAAAGTTGTTCAGTTCCATGGGTAGTCACACCCTTCAGTATTATCACACATTTCTGTACTAGTAGACTAGGATGAAATTCAGAATTTGGCTCTCCTTCTTAGGGTCAGAACTTAAAGTGGACCAGATCTGACAATAAAGTTTTTCAGGGGGTTTGAACACCGCAGAATTCAAATAGGTATCAATGTTGTAAAGCCGAAATATCCTACTAGTTCAAAAAAGACAAAAATAACCTAGCCTAAATTACTGCGAGAGGTTTTTTTTTAAAGTGTTCCTTAGGTTCCTTGAACATATCTAGAAAATTCTCCGTTGATCCCATGTACGCTTCCCCCTCCCCACCTTCAAACAGGTGCCTTATTTTAGTTTTTTTTCATTTATCTCAGAAACGGTTAAAGGTAAATCAAATTTCTTAACGTAAATATAATCGTTATAAAATTACCAACCAGTTGACACTGTTTGTATTTCAATGTGACCTATATAGTATCTGAAATATTATAGGGTTAAGTTTGCACTTACAACTGCTGGTAATATTTGTCTAAATGAGTAGGATTTCGAACATTTTGGTTTTGAACATCACAGAATTCAAAAATCTATGCTGTCAATTCAAAATCTTACTTATTTGGAATACTATTACCAGCAGCTTGCTAATAGGTAATCAGTAGTAAGTGCAAACTCTATATTTCAGATAATAGAGTAGGTCACAATAGGTTATAATGCGCACAGCTAAAGTTCAAGTTCAAGTTCATTTATTTCATAACAAAGTACATTTTGTGTTGAAATTCTTACATTTATATATTACAATTAAATTAAAAGTCAAATTAAATTATGCAAAATTCTAAAAAAATAATTGATTAAAATTATTTGGCATTATAAACAATAAGAGTATATGTTCAAATTAAAGAATGGAATTCTCTGCCTGCGTCTGTGTTCCCGAGTTCATATAACCCGAATCTATTCAATTCGAGTGTGAATAGGCTTCTTCTGGGCAAGCTCGTTCCATCGTCGACCTCATCTCTGTCTTCAAGACTAGATCGAGGTCAAGAGTAAGCCCATTGACGATAAATTTTTTTTTTAAATAAAGCAGGTGTCATCTGGTTGGTAATTTTATAGCGATTAAAGTAAAGTTAACGATTTTTATCTATCTTTAACTATTTCTGAGAAAAACGAAAAAAACTAAATTTAGGGGCCCGTTTCAGGGTTGGGAGGGGGGAACGTACATGGGATCAACGGAGAATTTTCTAGATATGTGTAGGGGGACATAAGGAACACTTTTAAAACAAGAAACCTCACGCCGTAATTTAGCCCAGGTTTTTTTTGGGGTTCCGATGGCAAAATGGTAAAAAAGGACGACTGCGACTATGTCTGTCTGTCACACCTGTAAGTTTATCTCAGCAACCACTCATGCTGTCGCGACTTGCAATTTGGAATAGTTTTAGAATATGGTTGCGCAACTTAATAGCACATGAAAAAAAAATTATGATTTTGTCGTTACTAGGTCGAGATCACCTTGGACACCTTGTTAAAATGTACATTCTAAAATATTTTTTTGTATTTTTTTACAACTTAGTTTTCAAGTTATGATGAAAAATTTCAAAAAAATACCATTCCCCCCTCTTACCTCCGAAGTTTTTGAAAGGAAAAATCTGAATTAATTACAGTCGATATATATAGAAGTATATGTAAATATTACAGCAAAAATACAACGATCTTTCTAAGTTGCACATTTTTTAGAAACCTGTAAAAAACTTTTACACACAAATTTAGTTTTGCGGTTCTAAAAATGGATTTTATTACTTCCAAAAATACTATAGGTACCCGGAATCGGAACCCTCGGCGCGCGTGTCCAACTCGCACTTGACCGGTTTTTTTGAACTACTAGGATTTCGGCTTGACAACATTGATTTCTGGATTCTACGAGTATGATGTCCGAAACCCCATAAAACCTTTGTTGTAAAAAATGGTCCCGTTTTAGTTCTGAGAAAATTTTATTATCACCTTATCTCCTACTTTAAAGTTAAAGGAGTAGGAAAATCAGTAAAATCGTAGATTTTTTGTACAGACACCTACGTACATTCAGTTGCTCAGCGGTCATTTCTATAATGTTTCGTCCATAAATAAATAACTATTAGTAGGTAAGTACCTAATAATAAACTCGTTATGAAAATGTTATCGTTATATTTAATTTACTATTATTTAATCTGTGGTTATATTTAATAAGGTAGCAAGACAGTCAGTAGGTTCCTAAATAAACAGCCGTCACTGTAATCATTTCATAACCTTGAGAAACTTTGAATACGAAGAAAGTGTAAGTAAAAGTTGAAGGAACACTATAGAACTTTCACTCCACTGACCGAATTCAAGTTCGACAATGAAATCGAAAGTGAGCTTCCCACCCCCAGGGTATATTAGGGCCTCTTCAGACGTCACTGATTCGACCCAAGTAGCAGAACGAAATTGGCCTTTAGACAGAGATAGGATCATTAAATTATTATAAAAAATATCAAACATTATCGGACACATAACGCAGTAGACATTTTATTTTTTTAATTTCGTATATATCGTTTCCCGTAAGGCCGATTGGAACTTACGAAAAAAAAACTGCGTTACAAATAACGCGTTTTTCAATTTTCTTTCTGAGTTTTTTTTTTAATTTTTTCAAACACAAATGTTTAAAAAAGTTTGACTTTAAGGATCAGTAACCAGTTTTTAAAAAGCTTGAGTTCACTTATTGTTTCCACCCTATATATGTAAATCGTTAACTTTAAGTCAATAGGTAGGCAATTTTCCACGACGTTTGTCGTAAGTGTCGTTTGGTGGCACTTGGGTGGCACGCTCATCATTGTTGATATTTTCTTGTTTTTACAGCTTGGTAAAATACAAAACATCTTTTTAGAACAAAATATATTACAGATATTTGACACTAACATTCAAGCTGACTTGACTAATTTCTGTAAGACTTTGCAGCACTGAGCTAGATAGCGGGCTGATTAAGCAACGTCTAAAGTGGCATACATTCATACGATAACTTAATATAACAATAGGTAAGTGAGTTCGATAAGATTCGGTCCATAAAGAGCATTTAAATTTCGAAATAGCAATCAGTCGCGCTGCAACAGTTGCCAAAATAAACAGGCAGGCGTTTGAAGGCGAGCCGATCGTGGTTTGGCAGCGCTCGCGCATAGAGGGGAGAGGGACGGGCTGAGGGGGGTAATGCTCTGCGTGCGGTCAATGCCACTTCTTATCGACCACTCGAACCTTGGATAAAAGGTTTAGCTAGTTTTCCAAAAAGGGATTCAGTTTATTCAAAACTTATTGATACTTAGTTACGTTTATATCCTTAGCCATATAAAGGCGAAAAAAAAAATGTTATCTGGTATTGAATATTTTTTGACGCATTGCGTTCGTATAGTAAACACGAGTTCAACGACTGCTCGAAATGCCGAGATTTGCAAGCCATTCAAATGTTTTCATCTTTTAATAGTAGGACTCGAATCCTGTTTGTTACCTTCTGTGCGCGTGTTTAGGTACTTAGGTACTATTTGTTATTCCAATCACTAATGCAGCAGCCAGTAGTCGTCAACAAGTTAATTTGTTGATCACCGCAGAATGAACTCTCCCTGGGTTATCTCGCGAGCCGGACTCGTCTTGCACATACAATCAAGGGCACCCAAGCTTGAAACATTTCTCTTATTTCTATAGCGGTAGGTGCTAAAGTCGCGCTGCGAATGTTAGCTGCGTACCTGCACTTGACTGTTCATATATTTTTTTTAATGTCAGACACAAAATTGAGATAAAGTTGTTTGTTTCAATATTTGAATTTAATGTTGGAAATATATGATAACTTACCAAACTGACTTGTTTGTGCTTCAGAACACTAAAGCCATCATAAATGAATGTGACTACCAACCACATAATCGGTACTTTCACTTTAGTTAGACGTCGTTGATGAATGAATGATTAAATGAACGGAACTCGCCTTTATCGCCTTGTCGTTCTCGACATATAAATCTCTACCGATTGCCAAAATATTGCTAGTCATCATAACATCCCATGAAACGTCCACTACAGGACAGGGAGCTCCCTCCAGAATTCTAGCTTTTGCTGGAAATATGTGGAGGTGAAGTACCATAGTCACCTCGCTTGTTAGCGTTACGGCTGGCACCATCGACCGCGGTTGTAGGTGACCGCAGTTAGTAAGATGTAAGATACAGAGGAGGATGCTGCTGCCTATCCTCCAGTTAACCCTTAGTCGCCTCTTACGACACCCACGGGTATGTATGGGTTGGTACTATTGTTTGCCGGCACCACACGGGACAATATTGCTAGTGCATCGGACTTATTGTAATTAAGACTGTGCTAAGTCTGAGAGCAGTTCAATTATTTCGGACTCCTTGCTCCGCTCGGAATAGAAGGAATATTAATTCATTTTACTATGGAATGATATCTGCCATTGTGTCCCAAATTGAAATGTCAAATCATCAAGCGTGGTTTAATATCCTCTTACAAAATTTACAAAGGCTGTATTAACGTGCCACCAAATTTGAGTAAATTTTTACCAAATAATATCTACCAAATTTTGTCTAACAAAATGGACCACACATTGTGGTCGCAAGATAACCTAACGAACCTAACTGAACCGGTTACCCAAATTTGGTGTGTGTTCAGCCAATTTGGTTTACATTCATCCATTTTGTCTGAAGTGTATAGGGGTATAAAAAAATATTTTTTGGAATCATTTAATTTGTTGCCATTTACAAAACGACGCATATTTACAATGACTGAATTAATGTCAGAATACCTTGTGACACATATTTTCATTAACCTTCCTTCTATTACCCTTATATTTGTATGAGGTAGTTAATACCATGCCCACCCACCATCGTATTTGCCCTCTGTTTTACAATCGTTCAAGTACATTTTGCCTATTGTTATCCTGTTCTAAAAGTAATTATTATAGTTTGTAAAGTTGTGTTAACTTACAGTAGTAACAATCTTGCACACTTTATTATTGTAACTACTGCGCGGACAATAGCCGCATGCGCGTGGGTCAGAATTGTAAAACATAACTGATGTTTTGGTTGTGGCATGGTGGGGGGCAGGGTCGCAAAGTGACGACTGTCAAGGACCCGCATGAGCCTGAACCCATTGACAAGATTAACCAATTGATTATGCTTCTAGTATCACGAAGCTAGAAGTTTTACTCATCGTTAACCATCAAACCGCAAGTGCAGCTGTGGTGGTAGATAGTACAAGATACATGTCGCCACACCACAACGCACGCAGTCCACGTGCCTCGCTTCAACGCCTGCGCATCGAGCGAGTGAATTTCGCTATAAACAATACTCGCCATGCTCTCATTCTCCCTGCATGTTCATCTGCAAGGCAAGGGTACAATAAAATTGTTCTAATTACTTGCCCCCTTTCACTACAAAACCTACATAAAGAACTGTCGGAATAAAAAGTGCCAGTACTGTCTTTTCTTTTTATTAGTGCCGTATAATTTTAGCAGTCTAACTTTAAGTAAATTCAAATCTCGAAGTAGAGTAGGTACACTTTTACATACAACAATCGTCTTAATTATTCTAGTAGCCTTGGACACTTTAATAAATCTATTGTCCAAGCAATATCTAATGAAGGGACAGTGAGTAATTTGTGTGACCACTAATGGTATGACGTTTCGATCGTATTTGAAGTGTTCGTGCCATATTAATGATGAACAACAAACATATCAGAACAGATTAACTACCTGAATAAATTCAATTCAGTTTCACTTGATGACTTTCTACAGGCCATAGCTGCATCTAGCTGTAAATAATTAAAACATTGTAATGAGTTTAATCTGTGTAAAAACGATGCACGCTTTGGTTCCGAGCGAGAAAGTTATCGTTACGAGGTGAACCAACTGTTCTGTGACGTGGAGTGTCAAAGGAATGTTATGTGTGGATACTTGTGGAAGAATTCGAAATACATAGTAAGATTAGAAAATACAATAGGAGAGGAGTGAGCGAGACGAGCAGCCGGCAATGTTACGGTACCTACGCGACGCCGGCGCCGGTAAAAATAACGCGCTTCCGCGTGTCACCAACAGGGATCGCCTCTCGCACCGTAAGCCGGCTAACATTCGCATCAACTGGACGAAAGGGGAAACTCAACATCTGAACCGACAAATGACTCCAAATGGAAATTAAATTAGCGTCTATTGAGAATCGTGAGCATTTTGAGCTACTGGCTCAAAAGTCAATAACGTTTATTTACGACACTGATAACGGTACAATGACCACCAATAATTCAACTGATAACAGTCGTTAGGTAAATATTTGAGGGAAGCGTTTGGATGGACACGTTATCAGGACGGATGACCACCATGTAACAAAGGGAGTGATAAGTGCAAATAATGTGGGTGGATTTAGAGGGCCAGGAAGACCAAAGAAAATATCAATGGACATTGTCGGCGATAAAATGCGAAAGAAAGAAGTGAATAAAATTACAACCGTTAAGGATACATATAGATCTTATAGGCATTCAATGAATTGTGCCGCCCGCCCTGAACAAATAAGTCAACCCCAAATAAACTGACAAGATAGCGACTGATGATAAACAAGGTAGTTGTTATTAAGACAAAGTTTTATTTGCTTTAACTTAAGTCAAAACAGTGACATGAATATTGTGATCATCATAGCAATTAGCATCCCATGAAACGGCCATTGCAGGACAGGAAAAATCCCCCAGAACTCCAGCAAAAAAAGCGTTCTAATTTGGAGGGGATCTACCATAGTCACCACGCTTGAAAACGTTGCGGCTGACGACCGCTGCATGTAAGGTGGTACGATACACAGAAAGATGCTGCTGCCCAACCTCCGGTTTATAAGCCCTTACACCACACGGACGATATTTTGATAAGGTCGCTTAAATAGGCTAAGCATTGGGCGGTCACAAGCTAACGTAATGGTGGCCAAGGCAGAGAAAAGACCACGAGGTCTACACGTCACCCGATGGATAGAAGACATAGAAAGGTTCACAGGTTAAACGGCGGTGGAGACCTCTAGCATAGAACCGTAAGGATTGGCACAAGAGAAAGGAGGCTTATGCCCTTCAGTGGGCGCCTAGAAGCCGATGGATGATGATTTGAATAAGTTAGAATAAATTGACAAGAGTACTCGTACTAAATACAACAATATCTGAGTTAATACAATGATTTACAATTTCATGCTGATTTATCTTTTTCGTGATAGAAGCTTTTAATCTCGTAAGTAGGTAGGTAATAAACAGCACATAAAAGGCAGATAAACGTATCCATCCGTTACGCAAAGAATTGAAATGCGTAGATATAGATTAGGTGCTTACATTTCCTCACGTGACTGAAATTGGGACGAATGTCCACAGATGAAAAGTTGACGAAATAGATTCAAGAGACTTATTTTATCAACGTGCGAGTAGTTCCTCGAGTGATGTTTATCAAAGTCGCCTCGTCAAGTGGCGGGAAGCGGGGCCGGGCGTCTAGTCTGACAAGTACAGTTCTATCATAGGGAGCTGATTCTATAATAGTTGAGCACGGTATGTAGGTATATGGACAGTGAAACGACCGAACACGACCTATTCAAGTCAAGAGAATAGCTAGTAATTGATGTCCGTTCCTTAACAAGATAACAAACACCACCTAGCGACTATGGATAGTCTACCTACAGTCAAACATTACGAAATGCCACAATTTTGGGCGTCAAGCTTTCATCATCATCGTGAATGAAACTGACAAAGCAGACTCACAAAAACGACATGTCATGTCGTCCAGTAGAGGTCCAATTACAGTGTTATCAAAAGAAACAATACCCTTATTGTTTTGTACATGCACGAGTCACCCGTATCATATAGAATATCTAAGTAAATAACGAGACTTTCGAGTCAAAAGAATAAACTAGCTTACTTTAAATACGGTAATAATAAATACGATACAAAGGATTCTCCTGTGCGACCTCTATAGCCAGCTCAGGTTTCTCCAGCTAGCGATAATATTACGCTTCCAATCCAAATCCAGCCTTAATGCGGAGCACACAACTCATTCTTTCACTTGCTCATGTACGTCTCAGCTCAAATTGAACCCACATCCGAGGTGAGAAATTGTCTCTAATTTAATTAGAATCGTTATAGGTGCTAGACAAAATCTTGCAAATTGATGACTGGCTACGTCTTTTCAAAATCATGGGTAAACAGGTCAATAAAATAAAGCCAGAAAAGTGTAGAGTTTGAACATGAGACAATTCTGGCAGAGCCAGTCGTAGTGAACGAACTGGAGATATTTTGCTAAATAGGTCAATCAGAAAGTCTGCCAACTAACTGCCCGAATGTAGCAAAAAATTCGCAACCACAGGCCATAATGAGAAAAAGACTGTTAGAATAATTAATGAGAATGCTCGGACCTCTATGTCAGTTGAACTATTCTAATTTGATCTTGGCAGAGCGGCTAGCGGGGCTAGCAACTAGCGGGTGAAGAGAAGCGTCTGCCGCAGCAGTGCGCATGCGTGCACCCTCGCCACGACCACACCAAACCAACAAACACTACAATAAGGCTTTTTCAAATTTACACAAGTTTGATGCTATTGTGTATTGAAGCATGTTAGAAACTTGTATAAGGTGACAATTTAACCGTTGATAAAACGTACGAAATCTTTAGGGCTAGCTTGTATACTGGGAATACAGGGCCAACTGTCTATAGCTTCAGATCGACTACCAGCCTACCGGAATCCGGATGTAAAATTATGGAAATATTCCAACTTGGTTAATGTTAGTGACAGTAATGACTCTACACTCATTTCAATGAGAAATGGGAGATATTTATTTATAGTTAGAAATGTTGTGCTAAAAGCTAGTCATAGCCATAAAGTACAGCCAATAAATATCTCGCGAATTTTAATCGAACGTAAGTTAAATCACGACCAATGAATGACAATGACGCGTGCTAGTGACACAATTAGAACGATCATGTCGGACCTTGACTTGACATGTGGAGTTATTATTGTTCTGTCTCCGGCGAATCGCGCGATCGTAATGTGCTAGCTCGCGGTCAGGTGCGGTGCGGTAGACCGCGGGCGACGAGCCAGCCATCAACCAAGCAACACTCATCACCAGACGCCAACGCCATCAGGGCCGGCCCTGGCTGTGGTCGCACTGGCTCTCGGGGTCAACACTGAGCTCATAACACTGTACAGAGCGCGCCACCCGGCGGCGGCGGCGAGGGCCGGCGCTCGGCCACTCGACACGACCTGCCACAAGTGTGTACTCGCTGCCGGCACCACTCACCTTCGGGATGTAGCCTCTGCGGGTCGAACCAAGCATCTGCAAGAGAAGGCGGCGCGTTAGCGGGTTAGTGGCGATAGGGAGAGACAAGCTGCGAAGCTAAGCCGGGGACGACACTCACTGGGGTTGAGGACGCTGCACAGGGAGGGCCCGGAGTCCGCCATGGTGACACTTTACGTAACGTGAGGACACAGCGCGGCCACCACGGACGCGCGACGCGCCCGACTCTCGTGTCGATACTGGCGCGCAGCCGCCCCGAGCCCCCCGCTTCGCCCCGTCCCTCACCCGTCCTAAGCCCGCGCATGCGCACCACACTGCACATCTTCAAGCAAGCACCCTCGCTGCATCCATAACCACGACCACCATACACCATTGTCCTCTCGACCACTATCACTCAGGTGCAGTTTTATGCATGCACATGCTGGGTTAGGTATCCTCAAAAAGGGTTTTGTATTAAGAAAGCATGCTTTTAGACTTTAGTTTAATAAGGGAATGTTAATAGATATATAAATATGATACACAGTTGATGTCAGGCATTTTCTTTATACACACAATAAACTATAGTTAGATAAAAATATGTACATATGTACTAAAAATGCAGCAGGAGCAACGACACACAGAAGCAATAATTCCCACATCAAAGTACCGGCAGGCGGTCATAGGTCACATCACAGTGGCTGCGTGTGCGGCTGCCCTACATCTACTTGCATTTGAATACTTTGTCGTGTAATGTGACGCATCAGTGTGGAAATGCACTGACCTATTTCGCACTCTCGAAACGTACATTTTGGTCGACAAATAAAATGCTATCTTGGAAATTGCGCTTCAATCATCGTCAAGGCCAGCCTCGGCGAACAGGCGGCGGCGATCATGACGCCTGGACCTGCTCAGTGCCGTATCTTATCTATTGATGTCTATTGCGAAGCAATTACGCTATGAGTCACAAACAGTGACGCTACTTTACTTAGCATGCCTTTACAAACTTAAATCACGGATACTAATCAAGACAAAACAGTCAAATCTAGAATGTGTCGAATGTCGATCATTCAAATGCGAGTTTACGATCTTCGAATTCTAATGCTAAACCGCAGTCTTGTCTAATTAAAGTTTGTCATACAGATAACAGGACAGATGGTGAAAACGAAGTAACGCTAGCGAAATAGGTATGTGAAGTAAATAATGTAAGTAATGTAATGTTAATTTAAATTAACATTAACATTATTGTTTATTTAATTGGCAAATTATGGCAATAGCTTTAATAAACATACATGTCCTTTTAGAAATTGAGCCAGTTATTTTATTCATACCAAGTCTTTTAGTATTGTCATGTTATTTATTACTTCCAAATTATCTTTTGCAATAAAAAAAAATCACATTGACAGATTTCAAGATGACTAGAATTTCAAAACAACCATGCCATGAAAGTAATTAAGAAAATCTAATTGGTACAAACTCAAAAATCTAGACCAACGTGTTTGCGACCGCATGCGAACAGGCGACCTAGCCTGTACTTGGCTATATAATGTTGCTGGTAAAAAGGCGAACACGAAAAGGCTCTGTTACAGTTGCCAGTAAGTGCAAATTGGCCACGCACTCGCAAAGCCTAGCCGTAGCAAGGGTGTGGTATGACTCATACAATAAAGCGCTATAGTCACTCCAACACGCAAGAATCAAAATCGTTAACTAATGTTACTGTATGTAGTACTAATGCACTACATACAGTTTAATATAAAAGAACTAGAGGTAGGAACGGAAACGGTTCAAGTCGATCAAAATTCTTCCAAAGCAATAGATGCGCGCTCACGGTAAGGGAAGATTTTTTAATTGGGCGCATCACAAGACAATTATCTATGCAAAGCGAGTGACGTGACGACGCCATAGCATCGCGACGCGCGCTAAAAATAGCCCGAGACGCCGTGACGTCACACGCACCTGCATTGTCGTTGCTCGCCCGGCAGATCACTGCCATAAAGATACTATCAACGCGAAGCTACAAAAACCTAAAGGTAAATCTTGTAAACCTCGCATGGATACCAACTCTCATTTCCAATCAATGGTAAAGATACTGAGCTTGATAGATAAATAATGTCTGCCTTGTTTACCAAACTGTTTGTTACCAGTGTCTTAATTCGCATGGATTGCTATTACATATTTGTCAGGCGTTATGAAAGCATTATGTTCGCTTAAAGTAGAGCCAACGTAAGAAGTCCGTTTTGACGTTTCCTTAACACCAACACACAGGGTTCATTCTTCTTTGCAGGTCATAACTTTTCATACGTTTGACAGCTGTCAAAAAGAACCTACTACGATGGCCTTCCTTTAGAAATCATCAACTCAAGTTGATTTTTCGCAAATCCCAGTCCATATTTTGCCTTTCTTCTATACTTCATTACAATCTGTTTAGCCTACAACCGTTAGGATTTATTTATTATCTGGACGAGAAAAAGTGACAAACATTTAAACTTCTGGTTTCAATAAAGTGCAACAACAAATTTATATAAGCAAAAAAATTCGGGCGTTAAATGTACATACATACATACATAACATCACGCCTCTTTCCCGCTGGGGTAGGCAGAGACCACAGTCCTCCACCTGCTACGATCTTGATATACTTTCCTTGCTTCCTGTACTTTCATCAATCCTTTCATCAATCCTTTAAATGTACACATAAGAAATTATCATTTACAAGAAATACAACATATAACTTGAAAAAAAAAAACCGGTCAAGTGCGAGTCGGACTCGCGCGCCGAGGGTTCCGATATACCTATAGTATTTTTGGAAGCAATAAAGTCCATTTTCAGGACCGCAAAACTAAATTTGTTTGTAAAGGTTTTTTGCAGATTTCTGAAAAACTGTGCAACTTAGAAAGATCGTTTTATTTTTGCTGTAAAGTTTACATAAACCTCTGTCAACTGTAATTAATTCAGATTTTCCCTTACTCAAACTTCGGAGATAAGGGGGGGGGGAATGGTATTTTTTTTGACATTTTTCATCATAACTTGAAAACTAAGAAACTTAAAAAAATACAAAAATATATTTTAAAATGTACAAGTAAAGCCCTTTGATATGATACCCCACTCGACCTAGTAGCGACAATTTGAAATTTGGCCCCCCGTATTTTGGCCCCCTTTACATTAATAATCATACTTTTTTCAAAAAATTTTCATGTGCAATTAAGTTGGGCAACTATATTCTAAAACTATTCCAAATTTCAGCTCGATAGCGTAAGTGGTTGCTGAGATATAGAGGTGTGACAGACAGACGGACAGACAGACAGACAGAGCGGCACCATAAGGGTTCCTTTTTTTTACCATTTTGGTATCGGAACCCTAAAAAGAAGAAAAAAACGAAGAAGTAATCCACCGGAGTATATTTGTAGAGTTAAGTGGTTATTTAACACAAGTCGCGTTATTCGTGAGCCCTAAGCACCCTTGCAGAAAACGGGTTTTATACACGCAGGCCTATCGTCAATGATAATAAAAAAGTGTGTCAGAAGTAGAGTTAATTTAACTTTAGCGATAAGTCTACCAGTAAAAAGTTTTCGGCCAATCTTATCAGCGACTCTTCGATACACATCACATCATAAATCAGCAAGTTGGATGAAGTTTTACCTTTCGCACAAGAATCGAAAGATACGTCTAGTTGAATAAAATAAGTGCAGACTTTTGTCTGTTAGCGTGCGCGGTATTGATCCAGGCGGTCTCCCCCGCCTCCAACGGCAGGCCTACCTTACCTACCCCTATTACAGGCACGACTGGGTTTTCCGGATAATCTGCAGAAAGGGCATCATGCATATAGGTGACCAAACGCATGAAGCAATTAAAGAAGTCGTATGGACGATATTAATTACAGACATATGCTTCAGAAACCACAATGAATTTTAAAGTTAGGTGATTAAATAAAGAGATATTTTGGAAACAAAGAATAATGAATAAAGATCAAAGTAGCCCTTCGTTGATACGTCATCGGGGGCGTTAAGTACTGAGAGGATAAACAAAGGGCGGCGCGGCGACGTGAAATGACGTCTCACTCAAGCGAACTACAAAACACAAAGGGTCCTCCTCGCTTCCGTACGTTTTGCAAGCTCTCGAAATTGGGTCAATGGTTCAGCAACGACATTGAGGGGAGGCTCACCCGCAACAAGTAACTTCTATGGGATTATGGTACTCTTCGAGGAGCTTGAGGACTTCAGACGAGTAGGTGTGTTTTCTTTTTCTACGCGGTTGATGTTTGAAATTTGATTTTACTGATTTTAAATGATTTGTTTGAATATTTCAAATAGTTCAAAGACATGCTTATAGCAAACGCAATTGGTCAGAAAGTTCCAATTGATGGCTAAGAGGAAGTGCATTTTGTTGGCAAACAAATTATACGCGCGTATGAAGCCATCTGGTAAGGTCGATTAGGTCAAATAGATCGTTTATGAGCAGAAATGAAGACTGGAACAGTAAATTATGGAGAAGAATAGGATACATTACAATGGCTTTAACTTTATCTGAAGGATTGTAGACATTGTACACAATAAATCAAAATGAGTAAATATTTATAATACCCGTAATAGGTCAAAATATATAAGACGACTTAATGAAGACTTACGTAAACGCAACAGACGCACATATCAAAATCGTGAAGACCTAACTAACTATAACGGATCTTTCATGAAACTGACATAAACCTTCACACAAACAATATACTAGAGACGAGTAGGAAGAATGAAAGTTCTTACTTTGGCTTTGATTATCAACAAAGATATCACTGCGTAATTTTACTAGCCTGGAGACCCAAGTCCCGAACCAAACAAATCCAACGTCCCCAAATATCACAACGAAAATTTCCAGCTTATACTCACGCGTGATGGCGTCATCGCTTCCGGAACCCATGTTGACTGACGACACTTTTGTATAATCCACACTCAAATCAAACGTACACAAATGGTAATAGTCCTTGGAATTGTGAGTCACGGACGGCGTGAGGGCACTACATGAGTAACTTAGATGCACAGAGCAGCGGCTCGACGTGAGCTCGGCGCCACGGGTTCTTCGTTTGTGAGCGCTGGCCGCTTCTTCACTGCTGCTAAAATTAGCGATGGTGCGTTGCCGGCCGGCGAAGCTACTCGCGCGCCGCTCCCGAACGCTTTCAGTGCTAGTCTACTCAACCCTCTACCACTTTAAAAGCGCGCGCTTTAAAAAAATTCCCGACAGAATTCTCTCTTCTTGATACACTTCAAACAAGTTAAGGTTTGTAGGATGTTTTATTTCACGATGTATTCTATTCCTAACCGTTATCTCTTTCTACATAATCATGCCAGTCGCTAGCAGCGTAAGCACACTAATAATATGTCAGAAGTGATAAGATAGGAAATGCAGCTAACTAATGTTGTGTGTTTTTTGAGAATGATGTAAGTTTCGCTGCCACGGTTTTTGTAAATCACTTATTATTAGCGATGATGGTGATTCATAGGGCCGGTGGGTAAGTACGCAAATACTACAATGGAAATGTATGCATTGCATCGATTGCCGACTGCCGCCTGGCTGCGTGATTAATTGATATCCCTAGACGACGACGCAACGCTGGCCTTTGCGACAGGGTAGTCAGGCTCTACGAGTATCATAGAGCACACTAATACTTTTTTATATTTTGCTGTTTTCAGACCAGGAAAACGAGATGAGGAAAATCAAATAAGTTTCCGGTAGCTATTACAAAAGTGAATAATGAACTAATAACAAAGACATCGTCACATCAGTAGGGAAAGCCTGGATGAGGGAGGCGAGAGACCGGACTGAGTGGCGTGAAAAGGAAGAGGCTTATATCCATTACCCAGCAGTGGGTCGATACGGGCTGAAATTATGATGAATAACAAAGACAATTTGTGTGGGTTAGTATGTACCTACGCCATTTCTTGCAGTTGGCGACGGGGGCTTCAGCGGGTACCGTTATCTAGCTGCAGGGCATCGCCCCGCGACAAATTCCGTTCGTCTGCATGCGCCCACCTATTGTTGATTAGTTATTCAGCAACGAACTTCCTGCGCTCTATCAATGGTTAGGTTAAGAAATGTACTCAATGGCTGATAGGCTGTCGTTTATCTAAGGCATGATTCACTAGCTGGTTGCAGACAAGTGATTTTCACGGTCGATGGTTTTCTTAGTTCGCCTTGAAACGCGGCGCCATTAACCTCATATCGGTGTACTGCACAAAAACAGCGCGCAGCCGACCACGAGCCACCGACTCAAATTAAATGATGAAATCATATTTTCGGGCGTACAAATAGAGCTTACCAGATTTCCGAGAGAGAACACGATCGATGTGCGCATGCAGAACTCTCGCGACTTAGCAATTTTTCACATTTGAAGTATTAGAAAGTCGTGTTCAGCATCGCATGTCGGAAATGTAGAGGATTAATATACTGAAGTGATGTATGTTGATGTGAAGTGGAATTGCGACCAGTATGATAGAAAATTTGCTTACCTAATCCCATCTGGCAGAAAATTACTTCTGCTTCGATGACATGTGCGACCGGCTTTGGCGGCTCCTTCTTCGGCGGTTCCTGCTTCGGCTGCTCCTTCTTCGGCGGAGGTGTAGGTTCTCTAGGTTGCGGTCGAGGCTCCGCTTTAGGTTGCGGAGGGGGTTCAGCTTTAGGTTGGGGCACCGGCTCCAGGGCGGGCTTCGGTGCAGCCTCCTTCGGGGCTGCGGGAGCGGGTGTAGGCTGCAGCACGGGTTCTGGTACTAGAGGCGCACTCGGGGCGGCGGCTGGCTGCAGTGGGGGCGTCGGGTCGAGCGGCTCGGGGCGCGCGCGGTGCAGCGGCGACTGGTCCGCGTCAGACTCACTGTCGGTGAACTTGTCGGCGAGCGCGTGGTCAGAAAGCTGCCCGCCGCGCTCCATGTCCAGCAGGCTCTGCGTGGCGCGGTGCGGAGACTCGCCCGCCTCTTGCCGCTCGCCCGCCAGGTGCTCGAAGTCGTCCGTGGAGTCGTGTTCGCGCTTCATACCTCCCGGGGCTGCCGGCGGCGCCTGCTCCGACCCCAAACCCTTATCTCCGCCGGCCAAGCCGCCGAGTAGAACGTCCGCGCTATCCATTTGTTACCAAAAATTTGTTCAGTGATCGATAGACAGGGTGCGGTGAAGTAGACGTGAGACGAGACGAGAGTGCGAGTGCGGGGCGGATCGAGCCGAGCGTCGAGCGTCCTCGCGGCGAGGGAGGGAGGGACCGACTGTACTGTGCGGTGTGCGGTGCACCACGTGACGTCACTCAGCACGACGAGCGGTATTACTCATCGTCGACCCCACCGTGCAGGCAGCGGGGGCGGCCCCGTTCACCGGCTTTTGAATCAGAACAAAACTTACGACTGGAATGGTAACTGAGTTCCGATTTAAAAACAGATCTTTCTAGGTAGATATTCTTTATTAGGCTGTTAATAAAGATAAACTTAAACGTGTGACCTGGAAAAGCCCACTAGACAAATTGGACAAAACCCTATGACAAAACCAGACAAAACTCGGGAAAGAAAATGCAAAAATTATTGACTACAGTTGGAATACTGTTTTATCGACCCGACGAACGTTGTCAAAAGGTGTGACCAGCTCTGCGTTCAAAATTGTGCAAATAGTCTGCTTTAAATAAAAATAACTTAGTAAAGTTAATGCGCAGAAGTCAAAAAATGAGTTGCGGGGGTGAGCGCGGCTCACCCCAGGGGGTGAGCGAATCGTTCATTGGCTCTCCGCCTGTCACCCATGCCCGGAAAATAATCGTCATGGACAAATTTGTAGCAGCAGCGTTCCAATCTCAGAGTAAAAATAACTATAGAGTCCATCATATACATATTCTGTATGAACTAGTGAAGTGTAAAGCGTCTCCCTTGCGCCTATACTAGTCGGTCAAAAAACTCAGTTAAGTTTTACAAAAATCAAGAAATCTTTAAAATCTTATGTTTTAGTATAAACTTTGTTGGCGAAATAAAAATAAATCTTTTTTACTGGTGAATTGATCATTAATACTAAGAACGGAAGCGTAAATAATCCGTAAAAGCTATTATTTTATGCGTGATTTTTAACACCGTTTTTTTCCTGAATGGTAAGTGTTTTCACCAGAAAAACTGTGGTAGGAGCATTTATTAGTCCCATGTCACATATTTCTCAGAGAAAATGATAAAAATTTCACGTCTTTAGGATTTGATAAACATCCATACATTTTAGTATGGAGGTCCCTCGCAAGAAAGTGATACGCTTATGGCTCCCTCCTTAGTAGGAAGAGCTGCTACTTAAAGGGCCCCATACAAAGCCCTGCCTGCAGGGCCCTGCTTGCAGTGCCACTGCCAATCGTACTTTGTGTGGGCATGCAGGGCCGACAAAATCGCCGTTACATCGGCCCTGCAAGACCACACAAGGTACGATTGGCAGTGCGCACCTCCTTGGTTCCAATAGTTCTGTCCATTTTTATTTAGTTCCTTAAATTTTTAAATAGTAACATTATGTTGACGTCGGTAAAACAGTTTCGTTTGACGATTCGTGTAACGACTACGTAATTTCTATGGTTGTGCAGTTAAATTCGCTGTACATAACACTGTTATTAAACGATGCAGGTTTATATGTTTAAATAAAACAGCAATGTAAATTTCATATTTTTATGGTTTCACGTCACGTTCCGTCATTGTCATTTTGACATAGATCCGTCTGTCCTGTTCTGTCAGTCAGTCCGTCAGTTTGAAGGATGGCGGCGGCAGTAGCGAACGGTTTTACGGATTTTAGCAGAATTTCTTCTAATGAACATGAGGAATGTGAAACTAATAAGGAAAACTTACTAAATGGAAAAATCAGCCACTATGGCAATGGTTTCGTGAAATCTCCAGTACTGCTGAATGGAGTAACTGTAAGTTTTAGATACTTGCCTTTTATAACCTCATAGAAAGTTAAATTGTGTTGCTGGTGTGTGGTAAATCCCGTGAGTCGCCTTTCCATGATCAGCCTCAGTGTGACGGGACTACGCCTTGACTAGGGGCCTCTTAGCCGGCTTGGGGCCTGTTTCTGGCCTTCACTAACTAAAACAGTAATCAAAACATGAGCGCCCCTACCAGGGCTGTACAAATATCGCATTTACACGGAGACAATTAATTTTGCCGAATTTCACCTACCTCCCTATATTCCTACTTTTTTCTTACCCCCAGTTTTTATGCTTAAAATATTAGCAAGTAAGAAATTAAGTTGTTTTGTGTCTGTGAGTGTTAAGATATTCTGTGTACTTACTTCTATTTTATTAAAAACTGGTTTCTGATAATTCAAATCAGGTAGACAAAATTATTAGTTTCTTATCTCTCATATAGGTTTGGGTTGGCAAAAAAGATTAAATCTTACTCAGAAAGACTTAAACATTTTAAGATGAACTCCCTCTCCGATCGTAGACGCTACCTGGATATCATGTTCTTCTATAAATTGGTTAGGGGTATTCTGGATTGTCCTGAGCTGCTCTCTCTTATTAATATTAAGGCGCCAGCTAATGTACCACATTCTAATAAGTATAGACCCTTTGCTTTAAGACCAGCCAGAACAAATCTTGGGCACCACTCACCTTTAAACAGAATGGCCCGTGAATGTAACATTACCTTCACTCAGAGTGACATTTTAGCGGATAATTATTGTACATTCAAAAATTTTATCCACAAACTAATTCTTACCTGATAAAATTCTTTTTACTCATAGCGCTTATTTATTATTGTTATTTATTTTTATGTAGGTACTTGACTTAAATTTTCAATTAATTTCAATGTTCTTGTAAATTTTATTTATATTTAGTTTAATGTTCAATATTATTTATTTGCCGTCATTTTAAGAAAGCTGTAATCACCTCTAATTGGTTTACCGTTTAGCTATAAACCTAGTGTAACTTCTATCTCTTTGTTTAATGTGTAATCTGTTGGTGATCATAAATAAATAAATAAAATAAATGGTTTGTCATTAGGCCAGTCGCTTGCCTAAATCATAATTTACATAGTTTCATTAAAAAACAAAGTATTGCTGATAGACATAATCCATACTAGACTTGCTCACTGAGGGTTCTGTACCACTAAGGTAAAAATATTGTCTTAGTCAGGGATGCACCATTGTGCAGAAGTGTATTAAATGTACAAGAATGTGACTCTCCCTTTGTTTTTATTCTTATGCACTATGAACATACCAGTTTTCACACTTGTAAGTGTTCAGATTCAGATTCTATAGATCATCATAACATCCCATGAAACATCCACTACAGGACAGAGGGCTCCCTCCATAATTCTAGCTTTTGCTGGAAAAACGTGGAGGGGAAGTACCATAGTCACCTCGCTTGTTAGCGTTACGGCTGGCACCATGGACCGCGGTTGAAGGTGACCGCAGTAAGTAAGATGTAAGATACAAAGGAGGATGCTGCTGCCTATCCTCCAGTAACCCTTAGTCGCCTCTTACGACACCCACGGGTATGAATGGGTTGGTACTATTCTTTGCCGGCACCACACGGGATTCTATAGATATTCTGTAGATATTATAGCAGCAACAGAAATGCTGTGAAAATATCAACTGTCTACCTATTACAGTTCATGAGATACAGCCTGCTGGCAGACATGGGGGGCATTCTAAGTTAAGTGTGTGGTTTCCGCACTTAGTCCTATATGGACCATTTTGGCATTTTATAGAGTCTTGTTTTCAATCTCTGGGTATGAAAACATAAAAAAGGTCATGTAAAGTCCATGTAGTTTTAATTCCTGTGACAAATACATTTTTAATAATTTTATTCGGATGGGTGGGCTAGAGCAGCTAAGGTCTTGTAAAGTCCATTTACTTCAAACTTCATTTCATTTATTCATTGCATTACATGTAGTTACATACATACATATTGTCTTAATGGCTGAGACCCAGGAAGATCTCGGCACGATGCTCAATAACCTCAGTAGAGTTTCACAACAAGTGGGTCTTAAAATGAACATGTATAAGACGAAAATTATGTTTAACGCCCTTGTTGTGCCCACTCCACTCAAAGTTGGAGACTCTACGCTCGAAGTTGTTGATGAGTACGTATACCTGGGACAAACAGTCCAGCTGGGTAAATCCAACTTAGAGAAAGAGGTTACTCGTCGAATCCGACTTGGATGGGCAGCGTTCGCAATATCTTCACGTCCAAAATACCGCAGTGTCTCAAGACGAAAGTCTTTGACCAGTGTGAGTAGCCAGTGATGACATATGGCACCGAGACGTGGCCGCTCACGATGGGCCTTATCAGAAAGCTCAAAGTCACCCAAAGGGCTATGGAAAGGGCTATGCTCGGAGTCTCTCTGCGCGATCGAATCAGAAATGAGGAGATCCGCAGAAGAACTAAAGTAATTGACAGCCCTGAGAATCGCTAAACTGAAGTGGCAGTGGGCAGGGCACATCGCAAGAATAACCGATGGCCGATGGGGCGTGAGGGTTCTAGAGTGGCGACCACGTACCGGAAGACGAAGCGTTGGCAGGCCCCCCACAAGGTGGACCGACGATCTGGTCAAGGTCGCGGGAAGCCGCTGGATGCGAGCAGCGCAGGACCGGTCGTCATGGAGTTCTTTAGGGGAGGCCTATGTCCAGCAGTGGACGTCTTTCGGCTGATATGATGATGATGACATACATACATACATAACATCACGCCTTGTTCCCGTCGGGGTAGGCAGAGACCACAGTTCAACTTCAATTTTAAATAAGATGGCAATCGGCCGTTTCAAGATACAGCCATTACTGCCAATGTCTAGTTGACAAGAGCACAAACATTAGATTGATCAGTTTTATGTTTTATGAAATAAACTAAAACATCAATTTATCCACTTGCTACGATCTTGACATACTTCCCTTGCTTCCTGAACCTTCATCAATCCTTTCATACATGCTCGTCGGTTTAGGGTACTTTTAACCTGGCCTTTATTCAGAACGTCCTGAATTTAGTCCTGGTATGTTTGCCGAGGCCTTCCCCTTCCAACGTTTCCATTCACTCTCGCCTTGTAGATCTCTTTCGTCAATCTCCCTTCATTCATCTTCTCTACATGACCAAACCATCTCAGCATCCCTTTCTCAATTTTAGTCACTACGTCTTCTTTTACGCAACAACGTTCTCTTATCACACTATTTCTAATCCTGTCACTCAATTTCACACCAATCATACTCCTCAACGCTCTCATTTCTACTGCATTAATTCTGCTTTCATGCTTTTTCTGCCATACCCAGCTTTCACTGCCGTACATCAGTGTTGGTACCAAAACGCCTCTATGAACAGCCAGACGAGCCTTGTGAGACACCTTCTGACTCCTCATAAAAGCATGCAGAGCACCATTCACCATGTTTCCAGCATTCACTCTTCTTTCGATATCACTTTCACACTTTCCATCTCTCGTAAACTTAGAACCCAGATACACAAACTCCTTCACTTGTTCGACTTGTTCACCACCTATTAATATAGTACACTCTGTCATACACTCTTCTCTTTCAAGTACCATTACTTTCGTCTTTCTTGCATTAACTTTCATTCCTTTCCTATCAAAAGCCACATTCATCATTGTTACCGTCTCCTGTAACTCGTCAGCAGATGACGCAAGTACTCGTATAACTTGGTCATCAGCGTAGAGAAGACATTTGATGAGTAACTCATTCATTCTCAGTCCACCCATACTCTCTTTCAGATCAGTCAAACAATTATCCATGAATAGGTTAAACAGCCAAGGTGACGCTACACATCCCTGCCTAACACCTTTTTCGATGCTAAACCATTCAGTGTACGCCCCGTTTATTCTGACGCAAGCACTGGCATCCTCATAGAGAGATTTCAGTGCTTGAATCAGATGACCGTTCACCCCATACATAGACAATGCCGACCACAATTCATTCCTCACCACTCGGTCATAGGCCTTTTCCAAATCCACGAACGCGCAGTAGACTTATTGGTTTTTGGCCAAAAACTTTTCAGCTATGCACTGCAAGGAAAAGACCTGATCTGTACATCCCATTCCCTTTCTAAATCCCGCTTGTACATCCCATATTTTTTCGTCAGTATCTTTCATCACTCTTTCAATCAAAACCTTTGCATACAGTTTGCCGACGACACTGAGAAGACTTATCCCGCGGTAATTTTGCAGTCCTGTTGTTACCCTTTTCCCTTGTACAGCGGCACAATCACAGCCTTGCACCGTTTTACAAGTTACATAGGTCTTATAAGTAATAGAAAGGATCAGTACATGCACCCTGTTAGGTCCAAGCCAGACAGAACGGGCGCGGCGCGCTTCGGGTGCGCCCGAGGCGCGCTTCGAGCGCCCCCGTGGTACACTTTTCTTTTCGCTCCGCGTCACTCGCAGCGGACTGTGCTGTGCGGCGGCGTGCCTGCGGTCACGCCGGCGGTGCGCCGATGGTGCGCCGGTGGTGCACCGACAGTGCGCCTTAGGCATGCCGTCTCGTCGCCTGTTCAAATCACATGCATACAAAATGTAAGAGAACGACGCGGTGCAAGCCAGACAGAAGAGGTGCGCTGAAGGCGTGCCGTGCGGCGCACCTCTTCTGTCTAGCCTGCGCCTTAGGGCATAGCAATGTCAAGGCCACGCTTATACATACATAACATCACGCCTTGTTCCCGTCGGGGTAGGCAGAGACCACAGTTCTCCACCTGCTACGATCTTGACATACTTCCCTTGCTTCCTGATCCTTCATCAATCCTTTCATACATGCTCGTCGGTTTAGGGTACTCTTATAAATTAGATTAAATTCAACTCCCATGTCAAATACATTATTTATAAATTTGATTGAATGGGTGGACTAGAGTAGCTACATAATGGGTCCCAGAGAATGGTCACCACAGCCGAGGCCGGCCGTGGAGACGATTTAACAACATTTTAGAGAACTGGCCAACCAAGGGTCAGAAATGAGACAAATCACGAAATGGAGGGGACGCCCGGCAACGACACTCTAAAGGTTTCTTAAAAATAATAATTAATGCATAGTTTTTCAAAATCTTATTAATAGACCCGTTTTCCCCCCGAAGGGCAGAAAACGGATATTTAGGTTTCAGCCGAAGCTTGACCCACTTGTGAGATTACCCCCCTGAATTTTGCGCGGTTGCAGTGTGTTTCTACCCTCAAAACGCGTAATATTTTCTTGAGTGACGCATACAGCCGTCGTCGCTGCCATCGCTGGTTAGCGTGTTCATCAGTACTCTCACAAGCCGGCTAGAATTGGAAAATTTTAGTGGGTCAAGCTTCGGCTGAAACCTAAATATCCGTTTTCTGCCCTTCGGGGGGAAAACGGGTCTATTTAGGTGTTCGAGCCTTCGCTTGACCCACTTGTGAGAAGTGTTTATATTCTGCCGGCGATGGCAAGACGTACTGTGTCGAGTTATGTAAGCATATATATATATATATATATATATATATGTTGAAAAAACAGGTATGTGACCGAAAAGTAAGTATTTATTGTCTGCGTACATAAACTTCTTGTACACGATAACAATCAACATTAAATTATAAGTAAAAAGAAAAACAGATCCACGACTCTAACGGAGAAAAAGATGCACTCAAGTTTCTTTGATTGGTTTGAGTCACTTTCTGAGGAATCCACTTAAAATAATGTTTCAGAAACGTGTCCTTGCTCTTTCAATTACCTCTACTGAGAACCTCATCCAAGTTTAGGTTCCTGTTGATCCAGTTGTCAGTGTTTACTGCTGCTCTACAGCTACCAGGGGAGGCTGAGATGTTTGTGATTTTAAATAAATTACGAATCCAGCCTGAGATAACCGTTCGTGATGCTTCTTTGACACAACTTCTCGTGGTAATAAACAAGCGGGTGGTTTTGTTGGACCGTCTTGACCTTCCTAAAGTGATCAGAGTCTTTACCCAAAATACAACATTTAATTTTGAGGAGTCATTTTTGTTTAATCTCCATCCTGATTGTCGGAATGTTGGGCGATCGGTTTTTGATCCAAACTGCGGCCAGAAGATTAAATGGTCTTCGTAGGCTTCGAAAAACTGTGGGCCTATGTCCAATAAAGTCAGGTCGTGAATTCTTCTTCCCGACATAAGTAGCAAAAATGCGGCCGTGTCGAGACACTTGAAATAGGCTGCTGTGATCAAAATCGTAGTGATTCCAAAAATCAATCAACTGGCTCACTTCCCAAGTCAGCAGTTTGGACGGAGGTGGGTGGTTCACAAAAACTGCTTTTAGAGTTTGTTTGATTTAAGGATGACTACTCAGACGTTTGCTGTTTTCAGGATTAGAAAACTTAGTGACCACTGATTTGTGAAGAGCGATAGTTCTCGCAGCTAGTTTAACATTTTTATGAAGAAAGCACATGAATTTGGCAATTTCTTCGGGTTTTGGATCATCCACCGTAACATTGTTAAGGATAGCCCATGATCTCCATCTTGACCAGGCTGGAATATAAGTCTTTAAAGTTGATTTTCGCCAAGACATTTCCAATAATTTGCGATCCTCGTCTGGCCAAGATCTTATGAATCTCCACCAGCCCGAACCTTCCAAACCTGCAAACGTATGTTCTTTATCGCTGGTGGAGGCCTCCCCGTTTTCAAGTCTGTCAGATGTTTGTGTATGTCGGGAATTGTGAACGGTTCGCACACTGCTAGCTGCGTCAGATCGGCTTTCCAAAACGTTCTTTCCCAATTCGGTACTACGAGGAAGTATGTTCCCGAGCAGCAGGCAAGATGTCTCAGGACACGCGGTATGAGCGCTGGGGGAGGGAATAACCATCCCACTTTGAAGTTCCAATGCTGGCTGAACGCATCGACGAATAGACAATTCTTGTCTCGTGCGTCCTCGCTCACGTAAACGGGTACCACAGCCGACCGAGCACTCGCAAACAGATCTACTTCTGGCTTTCCCCACATTCTGAATATTTGTTGACACATATCCGGGCTCAGTGAGCACTCTGGTAGTTCCTTCGATCTGGACAAACTGTCCGCCCATAGGTTGTACTTGCCAGGAAGGTAACGAGCCACTAGATGTATTCTGAGTTTGCTTGAGAGATCTAATATTTTCTGTGTGATTCGAAGAAGGCGAAGAGATTTGGTGCCTCCTTGCTTGGTAATATAAGCCACTACTGACCGGTTGTCTGATTGTATCATGACTGATTGGCCCTGTAAGAGATGCCCCATTCGCTTCAAAACTTCGAGTACTGCCCATAGCTCCTTCTGGTTGCTGTGCCATCTCATCTGTTTTTTGTTCCAGTGGCCACTTAAATTGGTGTTTCCTACTGTCACCCCCCACCCTTTTTTCGCAACATCGGTTGTAATAAACGTCGTAGCTCCTTTCTGGTGAATCGGGGGCGACTGGTCTATGTTCTTTAACCACCACTTCATTTCTTCTGCGACTTGATTTGGTAAGGTGAATTTCTTGTGTTTCTGACCTATGGGTAGTTTGTTTGCTGCAATTTGGATAAGGCGACAGTGAAGCCTTCCTAGTGGGACTATGATCGACGCGAAGTTCAGATTTCCTAATAATACCTTCGCGAGCCACCAGGTCCAGTAACGACTGTTCAGCAAAGAATTGATTATGGTTGCGCATGTTTGAATTTTTTCCTCGGGTAAGGTCTTGATATTCTGTTCTGTGTTCCATAGGATGCCTAGATACTCGACGATTCTGGACGGAGACAGGATAGATTTCTGGTAATTTATGCACCAACCCATTTTTAAAAGGTGTGTTTGCACAAATTGACTTTGTTGTGTCAGAATAATTGGGTTCTGGTGGAAAATGAGGAAATTGTCCAGGTACACAACGGTTCTTATGCCTCGTTCTCTGAAAAAAAATTGCAACCCAGTTAGTTACTTTAGCAAATATATAAGGTGCTGTGGCTAGGCCGAAGGGTAGGCAAGTCATTTCATAAATGGTATTTTCGAAGTTAAAGGCCAGGAAGTGTCTGTGGTGCTTAACAATTGGCAGGTGAAAATAGGCCTGCGACAAATCAGTTTTAACCATAAAGTCGTTCAAACATAAAGCTATTTTATGATGATTAATGAGACGAAATTTTGGAGGATCCAAATATTGGTTAAGATTTTTAAGGTTAAATATGGGCCTATTTGATCCATCGGGCTTTCTCCTCAAAAACAGAGGTGATAGGTACCCTGACTCACTTGTACAACGGCCTATGGCCCCACACCTGAGCATTTTCTCGATTTCGGCAGACATTTCTTGCGAGTTCTTAACCCTAAGTTTTTCGCAATTGACACTGTTAAATTTTTGAGAGGTGGAGGGCAGACGAAGGGTATTTTGTACCCTGAGAGGATTGAAAGTAAGGCGCTAGGGGCTCCAAAAGATTCCCACTCTTTCAGATGATCGCTTACCTGGCCGGCTTTAAAGTTTGTATAAGTTTTAGGATCTAGGTTTTGCCTCGAATCTGGGTTTCTTAGGCTTCCCAGCTGTCGTAGAGGACGGGTAGGTGCGTTTTCTTGACTGATCCGTCGCTCGGAAGTTGGGCCTTTTTTCATTCGGTCTCGTTTTGTCTCTCCTTTCTTGGTTGGAGCCTTTGTACTGAGGTTTCGTTTTATAGGTATTATTAGATTGCAGTTGTTTGCGGACAGGAAAAAACTTATTGATTCCACCTTGTTCCTTAACGAGGTCTGACAACTGAGGTTCCGAGAAAAGGTGTGTGCTGGAGGGTGGGATAGTCTGGAGTAACTCATTTAGGGTCTTGTTTACTGGTTTATAGACCGCTCTTCGATGTTGGATGATGTCAGCTCTCTTACCGCACGTATATTGTAACAGTGCATCTGATGTCCGGCGGAAGGGGGAGTCGGGAGCAAGGAAGTTTTTGCTTATGTGGGATTTTATTTCCAAAGACGATTTACTGTAGATTTCTTGAAATTGTCTTCTCTGTTGCAAGAGACCGTGTGTGATAGCACCTAAGCATGCATCCATTTTCTCTAGTAATGTTACTGTTTGCCAGTTTGGGGTGGCCGTGGCTAGGTTGCTATTTGTTTTTAGACTAGTGAAGACAGGTGTTGCTTGGAACTGTTTCTGTACATCGGCGTAGCGAATGTTTTGCCATGCTGGATCTCCGAGTCTTTGACAATGTGTCCCTTGTTTAACCAAGGCTTCTTCAGCCTTTCCAATTTTGGCTTCAGATTCCTTTGTGTCGGGGGCGAAATCAAGAAGGTTTTCCTCTTCATGTTCCGAGGTCACACCGTCGTCTTGAGGCTCGGGAGAACTTGGGGTTACAATTTCAGGTGGCACCCAGTCGTCAGATCCCTCTTCGTTTGTCTCCATTTGCTCTGCGGGGCCTGGCCCTTCCGTGTCCTTGGGAGCACCGACTGCTGCTTTGATAGCATTAAATAGGTCATTCATCATTTTCTTTTGAGTGTTCATAAAATCCTCGAGACGCTCAGAGCTGTGCGATCTTTTTCTTGAGGCTGTGGGCGTTTGGGTTGCAGAAATTTCAGATGGGGATGATATAACATCGGTGGTTCGGTTCTGGTCTTTAATTATTTCTGCCGCTTGGTGTCGAGCAATTAATAAGCGTTTTAGAATTTGAAGATGATTTGCAAAGTCCGTTGGGTGGATCATCCTCATAGTTGCGAATGGTGAATAAATGAGGGCCCTTCCTAGTGGCCACTTAAGTAGCGTTCTTTTAATCAGCTTGTATTTTTTCTCACTTAAAGAGCTGCAACCGTATGCTAAGGCTAAGTGAACCGTAGGTAAGGCGAATCGCAGTCGGTTTTCGTCATCAGAGGAAATGTTCTTCCCGAAGAGGTCTTCATAGGAGACGTCGTTTACCTCCCATGATCTCCAGTTTTCGGGATAGACCGTGTCGATAAGATCAATGATCTTTTTGAAGAACTCGGACTCATCAGGAGGTGGATCCCAGGCTGCCAGCGCCCCTAATGTTGTTCGGTTCATGATCTGAAACGATCACAATAAGGATTACTATCGCCGAATAGGCAATACTAACAATTCCAGGCGAATAGTAGTCGCCTTCTGTGATGACGACTGCTCAGCTGACAACACGCCCGCAATGACGGCTGCGCAGCCGACTAGACGTTTATAGTCTTAGATGCCCTCAGCTAGTCGACAAGAAGTCCGTAATGACGGCTGTGCAGCCGACAATACGCTGCTTTCAGCTACCCGATAATATCGGTGGGCATGGTCGTACGCTGATCACCACAGACGATGCACATGCATTTGGTGGAAATATTTCCAAGTTGCTTTCATAGCGAGTCTGCCGTCCGGAGAGCGGGCATTCGCCGTCAGCAAAGTAAGTAACTAGGTATAAAACAAAATCGGGAATTGGTAATTCCAGTTCTTACCTTAATATTTATCACGATTTGTGAAAAATTTTTAGTAATTCACACGTTTTGTAGGGAAATATTACTATTTCCTTTATTTTAACTTTTTTATTCTATTTTATTTTTTCAAATTTTTTGCACACTGCGCACGCGACAAAATTCAAAGACGTACTGATGAACACGCTAACCAGCGATGGCAGCGACGACGGCTGTATGCGTCACTCAAGAAAATATTACGCGTTTTGAGGGTAGAAACACACTGCAACCGCGCAAAATTCAGGGGGGTAATCTCACAAGTGGGTCAAGCGAAGGCTCGAACACCTAAATATTAGGATACCTACTTAATATAATTTTATTATGTTGGCTAAATAACTCCCCTTGCCATCCCGTGCTTGAGTTGTTCAATTTATTTTGGAAGGAAATGAGTAATTTTTTCATAGTTGAGTGATTTTTTCACTTATGCGAAGTCCAAACATACAGTGAACACTAAGTATGAGAGTAACCGAAGTGGTAATTATGCTAAGGAGTTGTAATGAAAGCATTCAGCTTTAACAATAATACATACCATGTGCAACATAGGTTTTTAATACTTTTGGGCTGTACCTATGTGGTGCATGTGTAGACAAATTTTTACAAGTACCTGCCTGTGAATTTGCCCACTTGAATAGATAATAAGCAAGCAGTCATGTTCTCCCCAAGAATTGAAACTCTTCTTCTAAACTATTCTGATAGAGTTCTTTTATTAGTTTTGTGAAAGTTTCTACTTTACGTTCCCATGCGGATAGCACTGTTGCTTTTTACAAAATCATCTAATGAACAGGCTTAATATATGGGCACAAATGACAATTAGTGGTCAAACTGGCATTTTGTCAATAAAACCCCACCTGGGCGCTCAGGTCATTCTTACATCTGCTGACGAGGGTGTGAAGCCTCACTAGTGGCCTCCAAGTCAGTCATGATAGCTTGTGATCAGGCGGCAGATCTTAGACTGAGTTACTTTCGCATAAGGTAGGTTTATTTGACACACGCTGATATATGGGCACATAAACCGAAGGCTGCTTGGCGTTCATCTATCATGTATAGGTATAGGTTAGCTATCGTTGCAATATTTGCAATACAGTGTTGAAAATATTGTTGATAATTATAGGTACAGTCAAGAGCACCTCAAGCTTTATAGCTTGGACTTTGTACCTCACTTATCTCCATCAGCGTAGAGATGGAAATCACACTGCAAGTGTCAACCTTGAGCTGCACTTGTCTGTACGTTGATTTATGGCCAAATTTTACTACATAGTTTCGTATATGGCAGCAATTTTCATCTCAGTAATACATCTATTTTTATGAGCCTTTTTAAAAATTAGATGCAATAAAGTTTTGTGTGTTGTGTGGTGTGGTGGAATATAACCACTTAGGTCTTTTCTTAGGTTATTTTTTTAGTATCTTTTTAGATATTTAATATAGTGCCTGGATATTTAATGTAATTGAGTGAAGTTAGGAATCAAAATAAATAACTGGCAGTCCTTTTTTACAATAGACTTTAGTTTAAAAAAAAAAAAAAAAAATTAAAATTCTTTATTGCCAATAAATACACATGCAATACATAAGATAGATACATACAATACCTCTGATTTATTTCATAATTAAGCCACCAAATTCACAATATAAGACAGATTGGTTAAAAGTAAATAACTGGCAGTGCTTTTTTACAATAGACTTAAGTTTAAGCCACCAAATTCACAATATAAGACTGATTGGTTGGAAGATGTTTGGGGAAACACATAAAACAAAAAGGGTAAGCAGGTAAAAGTTTTAATAGTTAATATTTCTCTTACAATAATATCAAACGCTGGTTTCGATTTTCCTTAGAATCAAAATGGACATTTTCATATATTTTTTTGGAGATTGTCATAATTATTTTTTGCTCAAGTTGCAGATATCTAACATATTATAATAAAACAGTATAAACCGTGTGTCTGTACTTTTGGTAAATACATCAATAAATGATTCGTTGGTGTAGGTGATAAAAATGGGGTAAATTTTTAAAATACCCGTAAACATATTCAAACATTTAAAAGCACAGTAAGCCCCGACAGATCGTTAAAATTCTTAAAATCCCCTATAAGGTGAACTCAACCTGTATTTAATATTTACCATGAAGCGGTCAGCAAATACTGCTACTTTTACTAAAATGTATTTCAACAAAATTGCCGGATTCAATTATTAACATATTCAAATAGCCTATATTACTATTTAAAATTAATTTCTATAAATGTGCATCTAATGCAACCTCATATCGTAGATTGACATGACAAGCGTTAAGCGCGCATTACCTTGCAAGGTTGAGTGTTAAAATGTGAACGCTTCAAGTTGTAAATCTCGTCATCTGAACAAGTTCCTAAGTTGGGTTAGGCTACAGTGAGCTTGCCCAATAATTTTGCAGATTTTTCAATATATGTATAAAAGTACCGAGTAACCATCACTTGTGTCCATATTCATAAACTTTAAAGAGTTCGACTAAACTATAGGCCGATCACAAAGCAGTATGCGACCTTACTTAGCTTAGCGTAGCCATGAGTGCTTCATTTATGTTTCTGGTAAAAGAGCTCCTAATGGCTGTTTGACCTGTATAGATCTATTGTAGCCAACCCTTTATGATTTAAATTGTGTGTTTAAGTTTCAGTTCGAATATGCTTCTCAAAATACATAATGACGTAATAAAATTCAGAATATATCTGATTAAAGCGAGTCTGCAAATGCTTCGGAGTCATAAATAAACGGCGCAAAAACCATTGCAGCACGGCTTTTTACAGCCCGCGTGATCAAGGCTCGTAGAAAATGGGGGTGTGTACTAAAGTCGGCGGGTTTGGGCTAAGCTTTATACCCGTTACAGTTTCGCCTAACAATCTTAAATCAATACGAACTGTTAGATATAGGACTGAGCCGGCTGCACGTCGGTGGAAACACTTTGACCTTGAGCAGGCCTCTGGTTTTGGGCGTTTGAAGCGTAGCGCTGGTTCAGATTATACTGGTTTTATTTCTATGTGCTTTTTTTTATGTTAGAAGTGGACAAACGAGCAGGTGGGCCACCTGATGGTAAGTGGTCTCCACCGCCCTTAAAATCCACTGCCTTATTAGTGACATACTTTGACGCTAATAAGAAAGCAAAGCGCGTTGCCCACCCTGAGAACCAAGATGTTATGTCTCATGTGCCAGTAATTTCACTGGCTCCCTTACCCTTCAAACCGAAACACAGCAGTGCACTGCTGCTTTACGGCAGCAATAGGTAAGGGGGTGGTACCTCCCCAGACGGACTTTGCACAAAAGCCCTACCACCTCCTGCTTGCTGCCGTGCGTACAACTTGCGTCGTTATGTGTTCCAGAAGCCGCTCGCGATAGAGGAGGAAGTATGGGACGGCACGGGCGAGGTGCCACGCATGGACTGGTCGCGTTACGACTTGTGGGGCGGGTCCTTCGAGCGCTGCTCTCTGCTGACGGCCGCGCTCACGCATCTCGGACTTTACTTCCTCATGCTGCTCGGGTTCCTCAACCAGCTCGTCTTCAAGCCCAAAGGAGCCGTCGAAAAGAACCGAGAGGTAACACACTTAAGCCACGATCACACCTAGCTGAATTAAAGACTAATTCGGCATACATTGCAGGGAGGCTTGATTATGTTAATTGCAATATCCTTACTTCAACGAGCAATGTATGCCGAATTAGTCTTTGAATTCAGCTAGGTGTGATCGTGGCTTTAGCTTATCATTTCCACAACTTTATTATATTGAATGTGCATGCCAGCATGAGCCTCATCAGGAATGTGATGCCCTTTCCATTTCAAGACATACCTTACTGAAGTTGCCCATCATTGCAGATATAACATAGAAGGCAGGTGTGATTTGGTTTTCGGCTAACAAAAGAAACAAATGCGTGTGAAATAAAGGATTTTTTATAGAAATCCTACAGTTTTAAATGATAATTTAAGTTTCGGTTAAAAACATGTACCTATCTAATAAAGAAAAACGTCAGCATTTTTGATTATCTCCCCAGAGAGAGGTTAAATAGAGGATGAAAGTTTATAATGGAATTACAATAAGTAACCTAACATGAACCGCTTCACCACCAGCCAGGTCATCCGGTCGTAGAAACTTGTGCTTTCCTTGCGAAGCCGGGGCTGGCCGCTATTAGTTAGAGTCTTAGAGATACTTATGATTCTTGTTGCATCCAGGCCGTCAGTTGTGAATGGTGCGAGGAAATATGGATTGATACCATTATAATACCAAAAATAAATAAATAAACATAGATATTTACTTGAACATTATTGCTAAAACTAAATATCTTTCCCTTGAAGCTTTATGAGTGTAGGAAAGTACTTGCAGAATGGTTAAAAAAGCTAAATTACAATGAAACTGAATTACTCCTGCATTTCGTAAGTTAATTTAATATATATATTTGCAATTTTAAAATAACGGCAACTCTCCCCTTCTCCTTACGCATACACAATATAATAACATATTTAAATACAGTAATACATATAAACACACTCGTGCACGCTCATACACACACTCTCACACACATTCACACACACATACACACACATCCACACACACACACACACATTCACATACACACACATTCACACTCACATCAAAACTGCTTAGTTTAATTTCATTCTATTATGTTATTATATAATATAATTAAGTTTTTCTCTGAGGTCATAAACTATTCTTGTATAAATTGATAGATATGGAAGAGCGGGTTCTTCTGGCACAGGTATATTCTACTTAAAAGAAGATCCCAACAATCTGTAATTATGATTAGTTTCTGACTGAATAAAGACATTTTAATTTAATTTTTAATTTAATGTAATGAAGCAGTTTTGCTGCGATCGAGTTAAATCGATTCGAGTTCCAGGTTTATTTTAGGAAATCGGTGTTTTGGAGTCAAAGGGAATTCCTTCATACATAGGCGCAGTTATTCCGAGTTAATTATAAACTACTATGTATTAAGGAATTCCTTTTGGCACCACAAAATTGATTCGGTATCGTCACAAGTATTGTTGAATGCTATTTAGTTCTAATAAATTCTTGATAACGGTTCGGTAATGTCATATATCATAAACTGTTAACAATCGGGGTATTGTTTTCGTCTGACGTCAAACTTGATGCTGATAAAAAGTAATAGAGCAAAATAATCCTTTGAGTTATACAAGGTTTAACTGAAAGGGCATATCAACCCTGAAGGATGTGAATCTGCTCATGAATCTGAACAACTTTCCCCTAGGAACCCATAGTCAAATCTCAAAAAAAAATATGGCTCTCCTACACTAACTCGATCAGCTGATCAACCAACTTAGTATGGGAAGTCCATTTTTTTTTGTTTAGATTGGAATATGGGTTCCTTGGAGAAACTTGTTCAGTTTCATGGGTAGAAACACCCCTTGCAGTAGTGGCATATGTTTTAGAAGGGCTGTGTATTAACGTGCCACCAAATTTGAGTAAATTTTTACCAAATAAATGTTCACCAAATTTTGTTTACCAAAATGATTGAATGATCACCAAATTTGCTTCTGGCACTTCGCCGTCCGCTGCCGCGGCACGCTCGCTCGGCTCGTGCGTTGTGGTCGCAAGATAACCTAACACAACCTAACCGATCCCTTTCCTTTCCCTTTCGGGATCGGTTAGGTTGTGTTCTAACGAACTTAGCCGAACCGGCTAATTTTGACCAGCATAAATTTGGTAACCAATTACCCAAATTTGGTGTACATTCATCCATTTTTGGTGTACTTTATCCATTTTGTCTGAAGTGTATTGGGGTAAAAAAAAATAATTTTGGAAATCATTAAATTTATAAGTAACAACGTTAAATTTATTCCCTTTTAGAAGCACCCTATATATCTTTGACTTTGTTTTTTTTTTAGTAATATTACTGCTCTACTGCAATAGGTTACCCTGTAATGGTATTTGCATGTATGAAATAAATGAATAAAAATAAAATAAAAAAGTTGATTCCCCGTCCAAGGTAGAAGATCATGGAATAAGCAACAACAGATCCAGCTTGACAATGCAGCGCGCTCACACCTATAAGAACTGTACAAGCTACCAGGCCCATGCAAAATGGTCCTTACAGGACTAAGTGCGGAAACCACACACTTAACTTAGAACTGTACAAGTTATTCAGTACAATGCCTCAAACTTGATAAATCTCATTAGTTAGTCCTTAAAATAAAAATTGAATAAGAAGAATTGAATAAGAAGATTGACCTTAAAAAAAAAAATTACTCGTAAAACTATTGACGTGTAGCTTGTTACTTTCGGGGTCGATTTCATTGAACGTCCTAATTGTGTTTAAACATCGCTCGGGTCAATTATCGAAACGCTGCTGAGGCGGCGGCGGGTTGCGCAATACCATCTGATCTTAATAGTACAGTCAACGACAGGTCAAGGTTGACACTCACAGTGCGACTCTAGCCCTTACGTCTATTGAAATAAGATCGGTACAAAGTCCGATGTGCTCTTGACTGTACCACCAGTAGAGAATCGAGAGAATCGTGAGAGTTAGGTCTCTGTAATAATGACAAGACAGCGGTTAAACTAGATGGTCGATATCATCATAACATCCCATGAAACGTCCACTACAGGACAGGGAGCTCTCTCCAGAATTCGAGCTTTTGCTGGAAATATGTGGAGGGGAAGTACCATAGTCACCTCGCTTGTTAGCGTTACGGCTGGCACTATGGACCGCGGTTGTAGGTGACCGCAGTTAGTAAGATGTAAGATACAGAGGAGGATGCTGCTGCCCATCCTCCAGTTAACCCTTAGTCGCCTCTTACGACACCTACGGGTATGTATGGGTTGGTACTATTCTTTGCCGGCACCACACGGGACGTCGGGATGGTCGATATACATAACTAAAAAAAAGCCGGCCAAGTGCGAGTCGGACTCGCGCAATGAGGGTTCCGTACCACCATCATCATCATCATAACATCCCATGAAACGTCCACTACAGGACAGGGAGCTCCCTCCAGAATTCTATCTTTTTCTGGAAAAATGTGGCGGGGAAGTACGGTCAACCGCTTGTCGGTAGAAACTTTTTCAACTCTATTACCACGCCATAAGGTCCAAAAGTGTTTCTACTGATGTGCTGTCGAGTGTACCTACCGTAGTCACCTCGCTTGTTAGCGTTACGGCTGGCACCATGGACCGCGGTTTTATGTGACCGCATTAAGTAAGATGTAAGATACAAAGGAGGATGCTGCTGCCCATCCTCCAGTTAACCCTTAGTCGCCTCTTACGACACCCACGGGTATGTATGGGTTCCACCACATCACCGTACCACCACATAAACATAATTGTATTAGTTGAAATTTCAGTAAGTTAATGTGCTAGATTTTTTGAGTCCGACACGCGCTTGACCAAATTTTGTTATTTGTTGTTATTTTATAGCTTATGCACTATAAACATACCAATTTTCAAGTTTTTAAGTGATCTCGTTTTTAAATAGAACTAAAACAAAAATCGCCTCAGCGACCATCCAACTTGACCCCTCTCTTATATGAATGTTCTTGAAACGGGAGCTCACCACGATTGGTTACCATTAGTTGTGAGAAAAGTTGTAATATTTAATGATTTCAGACTTTTCCCATTATTTGTACTGTAAGACCTAGCTTCTTGCCAAATTTCATAATTTTAGGTCAACGGGAACTACCCTAGGTTTTGCATTTTTGAATAAATGTATGGAGATGAGGACATAAAATGCCATATCTTTTTATTGCGTCGTTGTAAAAAATTGAAATTTTCAGACCTTGTGTGGTCCATGGATCCTAATATATGGTATTAATTTCAACTTGATACCTTTACCCGTTCGTGAGATAAAGGGTCTTGACAGACAGACAGACAGACAGACAGACAGACGGACAACAAAGTGATCCTATAAGGGTTCCGTTTTTTTCTTTTGAGGTACGGAACCCTAAAAAAAACGGAAATAATAAAAGATGCAACACAAATCAGGACCTCGCTCAGCATTAGCAAAAAAGTTTGTGTTATAAACGTTATGAAATACTTAATCAAAACCTGCTTGCGATAAAAAATCGAGAAAAAAAATACGGAACCACATACTGCGGAACCATATATATATCGGCGCAGGAGGCCATAATATCATTATCACAAGATTCACAAGGATATAGTGGGTTCAGGTATAATTAACCAGGATCTAATTATTGTCACGTCACGTTTCGTGCTCCGGGCTTATGATGAGGCACCCGGACCCTTCTGTTCCAGTCTGACCCTGGGTAGCTATTACAGTTGACTCCATGTTTGCACATCCTGTGCTGTGATACCACTAATCATTAGTTCAGGAGTTGTTATGATTCGTTTTGGGTCCAGGACGATCGCAACCCTCCACCCAGATGGTTTGTTGTGACGTCCTTTTACCTTGACGCTTCATAAGATCGACAGCTAACTAAATACTCAGCTGCCAGTCTATTCCTGAAGCAAGGAGGCCTCACTCGGTGTCGCTAAGAAGGTGCTGCTAGTATGTGCCTACATATATATTTATTTATTTGTATATATATATATATATACTTATGTATATATTGTATTGTAATAGTATATAAATATTATATATTGGCACACTACTGCAGTTTTCTATCATACTTTCCTACATGCAAAGGTTGTCTGGAAGAGATCGCTCCCAGCGATAAGACCGCCTTTGTCACCCTAGATTTAAGACTCTCCTTTGTAATTGTTAATGTGTTCTGTGTGTGACAATAAAGTGTTTATCTATCTATCTATCTGCGCGTGGCCCGACACGGACTTGGCCGGTTTTTATCAATTTTCTCACTCAGATTAGTTGACCTAAAAAAATACTGAAGTTAAAACTCCAAGTTTCTTATCTGTGATTATCAGCACAAGCTATTCAATTGTTATACTGCAAGCTTTTCTGATAATCGACCACGTGATTAGATGACTAACACTTCATTGTATTGTATTTCTTCGTTTCTTGCCCACCTTGTTATTATTGCTGTATGTATGTCGTTCATAGAGGATGGGCTGGACAGCAGCTTCCTTCTGCTTATCACACCATCTTACATACTGAGGTCACCAACAATCGCGTTCCATGCCAGGCGCAATGCTAACAAATGTCGTGACTATGGTACTTTTCCTCCAAAATATACTACTTCTGCGTTAGGCCCCATCTTACATACTGCGGTCACCAACAACCGCGGTCTATGCCAGACGCAACGCTAACAAATGCGGCGACAATAGTACTTTCCCTCCAAAATGCACTAAGCATTTTTGCTGCAAGATTATGGAGGGTGCTCTATGGATTTTCAATGGGATGTCCAAATGCTCAAAAGAGCTGGAGCTTCATTGAAGGCCTGTACAGGATATCACAGCTGGCTGAAGCAAGAAATGGTTTGAAACGTGAGCATTAATGTCTGACTCAAGTGTATTCGGAAACTCAATAGGCTCATAATACATCGAGTGTAGAGTCCTTAACTTTATGAGTCGAGTCTTAGAAAATGTAGACTCCAGGACTCGAGATTTTTACAACATTAAGAAATAATGTGTGTGTTTGTATGTGTGTATTCAGGGGTACGCGCCGCTGTACAACCCGTTCGAGCAGTTCTTCTCGCGCTACGTGTACCGGCGCGTGCGCCACTGCTTCAACCGGCCCATCAGCTCCGCGCCCGGCGCCACCGTCGTGCTCAAGGAGCGCCGCACCACCGACTACAACTGGACCTTCAGGTGACTGTTCCTCTAGAGCAGCTGTCTTCTGTGCGCCACTGCTTCAACCGGCCCAACAGCTGTCTACAACCGGCCCATCAGCTGACTACAACCGGCCCATCAGCTGACTACAACCCGCCCATCAGCTGTCTACAACCGGCCCATCAGCTGACTACAACCGGCCCATCAGCTGACTACAACCGGCCCATCAGCTGTCTACAACCGGCCCATCAGCTGACTACAACCGGCCCATCAGCTGACTGCAACCGGCCCATCAGCTGACTACAACTGGACCTTCAGATGACTGTTCCTCTATAGCAGCTGTCCTCTGTGCGTCACTGCTTCAACCGGCCCATCAACTGACTACAACCGGCTCATCAGCTGTCTACAACCGGCCCATCAGCTTACTACAACCGGCCCATCAGCTGACTACAACTGGACCTTCAGGTGACTGTTCCTCTATAGCAGCTGTCCTCTGTGCGTCACTGCTTCAACCGGCCCATCAGCTGTCTACAACCGGCCCATCAGCTGTCTACAACCGGCCCATCAGGTGTCTACAACCGGCCCATCAGGTGACTACAACCGGCCCATCAGCTGACTACAACCGGCCCATCAGCTGACTACAACCGGCCCATCAGCTGACTACTACAACCGGCCCATCAGGTGACTACAACTGGACCTTCAGGTGACTACAACTGGACCTTCAGGTGACTGTTCCTCTATAGCAGCTGTCCTCTGTGCGTCACTGCTTCAACCGGCCCATCAGCTGTCTACAACCGGCCCATCAGCTGTCTACGACCGGCCCATCAGCTGAATACAACCGGCCCATCAGCTGACTACAACCGGCCCATCAGGTGACTACAACTGGACCTTCAGGTGACTGTTCCTCTAGAGCAGATGTCCTGTTTACAATTATCAAGACTTTGTTCAAGTATAACAACTGTAGAGGCGTTATAAAATGGCTTTTTATCGAAATATCTGTTTATTACGACTATAATTTTTAACTGCTTTTAAAATTATTAATTTAAATTTGCTGTATAATAATATTGTATGTCTTATTAGCTAAGACATAAAAGTTATTTTTCGATATGACGCAACAAAGGGTCCGTAGCGTTCTATCAAGCTATGTTCTTTCGACTGTTAAGTGGTCCTTGAAAAAGAAAAATCTTGCCACAATTAGGAATTTTTTTCTGCCTATTTCATCATAATTACCTGAGAGAAAGTTTAAAGAATGTGTAAAGCAAACATTATGTAAAAATGCTTACTATAGATTAGATGACTATATCAATGACAAGGAGGTATGGTGCTCTGATATTCCAGCGAAACACAAGAAACACATTGTAAAAAGCCGACTCTTAAAGTAGGCTGTGCTGCAGTGGTTTCTTGCCGTTTCTTTTACGCTGCCATAGCACGATCCGAAACGGCGTAGACTCGCTCTATTTGCATTGTATTCTGCATGACATTCAATAAGTATTCTGTAAAGAATCTGAATCTGAATCATAACATACCATGAAACGTCCACTGCAGGACAGGGAGCTCCCTCCAGAACTCCAGCTAAAACGCGTGGTACTCTGGACGGGATTTACCATAGTCACCACGCTTGTAAGTGTTGCGGCTGGCGACCGCTGTTGTTGGTGACCGCAGTATGTAAGATGGTACGATACACAGAAAGATGCTGCCCATCCTCCGATTCATAAACCCTTAGTCGTCTCTTACGACACCCACGGTTAGAAATGGGTTGGTACTATTCTTTGCCGGCACCACACGGGACTTGTTTATTTTACCTTTATTTTTGTTCACACCATTTTTTTTGTTGTGAAGCAATGGCCCTACCAAGGAGGGTACAGTCCAGCCCGAAGACATGCCGCACGTTAGAGATATTTGCGAAATGTGCCAGATAGCGCTAAGGTTTTATCATTGTTAATATTTATTTTTCTCTAGTGTAGGTAGACAACTTTTAGACAATACATCATTTAATTGTAGATATCTTCAATCCTCCGTCTAAGTATAAAAAATTAGTTATAAGTAATAGTTATTCATAAGTGTTAGTAGTATTTTGTTTTTGTATTATGTTAGATTTCGTTTCGTTTTTTTAATAATTTGTTTGAAACTCGTATTTAATAGATGATCAAACGAACTCCAGGAGTGAAGTTCGATCGTTATTATATGAGTCGCTTCATTCGAAGATATAATTTGTTTACAAGTAGTAGTCCTTAATTCGCCAGGCAGACGATGCACGCATTTAAGAGTAATTCATTTGATTCTCTTATTTAAAACGATTTCCGTCCGTGTTCACTTCACCACTGTAGCTGACATTCGCTTCATTTTTTAGAGTCTGTACCTATGAACCTTTAAACAAAACTTTGCATTTGGGTGGAAACCACAACTTGTGTCACAGTGTTTGGTTTTTTGGGAGGGAGGGTTGTTATATTATTATATCTTCGAATGAAGCGACTCATATAATAACGATCGAACTTCACTCCTGGAGTTCGTTTGATCATCTATTATATTTCGTCGCTTCATTCTTCAGATATAATTTGTTTACAAGTAGATGTTTAGAGAACAAAGTTTTGTTTGGTTACTGTGAAACAACTGTATATACAAGATGTTCTAGTTTAACTATCTAAGCCAACGAATTACAAATAGTAATTCGTTGAAAAAATCTGTAATTTGCTGATCCATGCAGATAATAAATAACCTTTGATTTATACCAAAAGCAAGTATGCAACAAAAATCAACTTATATAATAAGTTACTCATTCGATACAACTGATATTATAAAATCATCTACCTACTGGTCTAATATATCAAACTAATAAAAGTGCTAGACGTGCTGGTCCAGCCAGCTGTTTTCACGAGTCGAGGCTGAGAGAGTTGCAATTTTGCAAAGCGGGGAAGATGCATGTGTCGACAAGTCTTCTCTCAGATAGTGTTTCTGGTAAATCAACCAGCTTATAAATCACAGCTGCTTAAGCTGATTAACGTGGATGTTAATTGATATTTACAATTTTCCTACATTGGCAGCTCTTGATTTTATTTTTTGAACAAAAATATGGACAGAACACGAGTGCATAATATATTCAGTTAAATAATATTAGAACAATATCGGCTAATCTTAGCCCGCAGTGGAAGTTTGATTAAATACGTTATGGCTATCTCAACTCCATTATTTGCAAAATAATATAAGTATTCACTTTTTATTATTGAAAATTTTTGTGCCCCATGAGCATATAGTGAAATCGCTGATCTGTTCATTTTATTTTATATCATTAACTCTAAATTAAGGGACTATTTAGATACACACTTATTTACTTATTAGTTGTGTGTCCCAAGTAACTATTACGAGTACTAGGCCGATTAGGCTTGTGATTGTAAGTAGAAGAAGGTTTTAAACCAATTATTGGTTCCAATTCTATCACCTAATAAGTAAGTAGCAAAGATTACGGCAAACGATGATTGTCAAGAGAGCCGTTGTACAGCTGTTCATACGAACCAAACATCTCGTCACGTTGTTTTGTTAAAAATAACAGTAGTTGTTGGTTGTAGGACTATCAAACACGTTTGCGTTTTTTCTGGGGACAAGCTGTTACCCAAAGCGTATTTTGACATATATTGTTAAATAGGAGCCTCAGACAGCGAAGCTCAAGAGAACATCAGTGCAAGCGAGAGGATCAAGTGGTGCGTGAATGCTACCCGCAGGACCTGTAAGATTAGTTAAAAAGGAACAGTATACTCTGATATGGATTATAAAAGTTTCAAGTGTTGAAGGACACTTATTTTGTATGATATAAATAATTAAGATGGGCTAAAAGGCAGAGAAGGCCTTGTGAAAACACAAAATACTGGTGCCTTCGTCATCAGTAATTTTTCCCAAATATAAAAGGAACCGGAACCGCGTAAAATGTCCAGGTCAAAGGATAAAGTATCCATAGCTACAGCGTCTGGATCTAGTTTTCATAAAAAAAAAAACATAAATCGCTAAGGATTGTCGCTAAGAGCAAAACTAAGAGTAGCGAACTTTAAAGCTGTGTCTTAAAAGTTTGTACACAGAGCCCGGGAGTGACTTTCATTGACTCAGCTGGCACCTGCGGCAATTTGTGTTTCGTAAAATTTAAATAAATAAATATTGTGCCAATCGTACCATTGCCAATTTTGACAAGTTATTTGTACAATATGGTATGGTACCTACATACTCTTTTTTTTTTTTTTTTGTTACCTTAAAACAAATATTTTACTTCTTCGGCCTTCTTCGTAGCCTTTGGTTTTATTTACTGCTCCACACTAGGTACTAGTTAGGGAGTTGTCTGTATTTAATTTCTTTCTGTAAGACAAGTATCTTGTGATGGCCAGGAATTTGTAGAAACATTACCATACCATCAGATAAGATCTTCTAAAATATCATAATATTCATAAGGCACGGTTGTAAAATCGTAAAGAATTATATAGCGTGACTTCTTTCATATATTATGTTGAAAATTTAAATGTAGAAATTTTCGGTCATCTTAAAAACATAAATTAAGAGATGGGCTTTTCGTAGCAAGGAAGCCGTTTTTCAAAACATAATTTTTGAGGCGGTTGAATGACACGTTGCAATAGGTACATTTATTTCTTGGATTTAGAATAAATCGGTTACAGCTATTGCGTTTTGGTACTTTAAAATTAGGTACCCAATATAAATTCCAATGGAATGTAACTCGTAACGGTTGTAACGCTGGAAATAGGAACTTATTTTCCAGTTAAAATCAATATAAACTTTGTATATTGGCTTTTCTTGAGGGTAAATTTTAAACGTGGATTTCACGTTACATTAGCACTACACGGAATATTATTTCCTCGTTTTTCCCAGGTAACACTAGGATACTGTGGTGTTTAGGGTTCATGCTTATGCATGTATTATAACAACATTGTGGTTATGAAATATTGCGATTTTCTACTTCGTAGAATTATCCGGACACAGGAAGTGTTGAAAAAAAAACATTGTATTATACCAGCATGTACTTGTGTTACGGTTCTGTGCTGGAGCATGAGTTTTGGATGGATTGTAACTTTTAGTCGATGCTGCTTGAGCTTGGGGATAAGGCCAGAGCCTGCCTGTAACCTCGCTCCCCCCCCCCCATTTGACGGGTAATGAGGACCCGACCAAGGCTTCTTCTTCTGGGTTAAATGAGCTCCCGACGTTTGAAAAGATGCATCTTTATCTCTCAATAGTTTTATTTGCTTTAACTTTTTTATAAAAACAAGTTTTGTCTTTGACAGATACTTGTACATGCAAGCGGAGATATTTTTATCTAAGCCTGGAATTCAATTAGCAATTTAGTATCGGTGTTTGTAATAATGTACAATAAACCGGTATTAGGTGATATTTGAGAAGTATGTGCTTGTCTATATATGTCTAAAGCTAGTGAGATACATGCACATATACACATACACTCACAAACACAATACACTCACGACTCACATACACACATACCTTCACAAACACACACACCCACAAGCACACATACACCCACACCTTCAAAATTACACTCGCATCGCATAGTCTACATACATTCTTCATCACATCACATCACTACATTCATAATCATACACTTTTAAAGACACTGAAAGTAGTTTTAACCTAATTTTCTCTTTTTTTCTTTTATTAAGTAAGCATTTCAGTTTCAATTAAAAAAAAAAAAAAAAAATATAACTACGTCCACTCTGGGTTGAACTTTACTGTAACAAGTACTGTTGTTGTAATCAATCAGCTTGAACGCTGCTTCCTGAGATACAGGTTTCCTAGTTCAGGAAGTAGGGTTGTTTTTCTTAATCAACTAGTATTACCTAATTTATGTGAAACTACCCTATAATGTACGTTTGTAAACTTGGTAAATAAAGATTTTTATTATTATTATTATTATTATTATTATAGGCATGCCTTTTTTCAATATACTTAGGCGTACAAAAGTTCGACAGTGTGTCGTGAATATGATAGAGAACAAGTTTGGCGTATCAAACGTAGACGCCTAAGGTGTCTCGAAGACTCCTCATGTGTCCAGACCTTAGGTGTCGGTTGGTCCAGGGCTGGCATGATCTTTTGCCTCGTGGACGGTTTTGTTCTCTTTACTATTACTGGCACCCAAAAATAAAATTTTAGTAAGTGGGTATTTTACAATAAAAATATTCTGGTTATGGTTAACAAACAAAAAGGCTTGTTGTGAAAACTAAAGACAATGTATCGCAGACGACACACATAGATGAACTTGATATTATTGTTTTCATTTACGATAAATTTTGACGTTAAGTCACAGTTACCGCCGTCGCAATTGACTCTCGGTCAATGCCGACCTTAACAATAAAAAGTTGACTCTCAGTCAATAGCAATTTTAATATCGCATATTGTAATAATTATTTGGCGTTTACTTGTAGTTAACGCCGTTACGATTAACTCACAGTCGAGTCCGACGTGAAAATAGATAACTTGTATTTTTATGCATGATTTATGTTGATATAGTTTGACATAACTCGCAGTTATGCCGTCGTTATTGACTCGCAGTCAATCCCAACAACTAACAGATAGTTTGGCGTTAACTCGCAGTTAACACCGTCGTTATTGGCTCGCAGCCAATCCCGACAGACAATAGATAGTTGAATCGCAGTTAAAATATATTCAGATGTCGATTTTTGTCTATATTATTTGGCCATAACTCGCAGTTAAGGCCGTCGCAATTGACTCGCAGTCAATCCCGACATAATAATAGATAGGCAACATTATGCATCACGTATTTTCAATACTATGTGGCGTTAACTCGCAGTTAACACCGTCGCAATTGACTCGCAGTCAATCGCGACAAGCAATAGATACTTGGTAACCCACAGTTCATATCTATGTAGATATCGCGTATTGTCAATATTATTTGGCCTTAACTCGCAGTTAACGCCGTCGCAATTGACTCGCAGTCAATCCCGACATAATAATAGATAGACAATCGCATTCCATCATATCCATTCACGTAACACATCGTAAATAATATTAGGCGGTAACTCGAAGTTACTGCCGTCGCAATTGACTCGCAGTCCATTCCGACGTAAGTTGTTCTATGATTCACTTGGTAATAAATGTTTAAAACACAAAAAAAAAGAAAATATATTTCATTTTTTACTTACCCTCGTAACTTTCGCCATTAGACGAAAAAACATCTAACACACATCATACACACGTATACTTAATACGTCGGTAACGTTTAATTTTGTTACTTTCCTTTATTTTTACTTTGTTTGTCGGAAGGTAAGAAAAGATAAAATTGTATGACGTAAACGAAGGCTAAAATTTTTAAGCCTGTGTAGGTGGTAATGAAATTTTGTAGTAATTAACTACAAAAAAAATATATATATTGAAAAGGTTTCAAAATCTCTCGATTAGACAATGTTCTAACATTTGTCGGAATTATCATAAACAAAATGGCATTATATGGTTTACGTCTATCTTATTAAATTTTCCATCATTTTCGTAAAAGTTCTGGGTGCGACCGATAGGTCATAATCATGGTTGTTACGTTGTCATGTTACGTTTTTGTATACAAAACAAGTAACTGGAGGTATCGGGCCGCAAGATACTCGTAGGCTTCTGTTTAGCAAATTTAAGAATAGAACATGTGGGTAATCTTGAAAATTTTTCTCTCTTAGAAAGAATTAATAATCAAAACAACACTTACTGAAAAGTTTTGAATCCAGTACAATTACACTAGCACACGGAGCAAAAACTTATTTTATTGAAAATAATTTTAAATATTTGTAATTTAACTTCAATATTACAACTTCAGGTATAATCTATCTACTTCTTATTGAACATTGCGCTTCGGCATGGGACGCGTGCGTTCACTGCCCCGCACGAAAAAGGAATGAAGCGAATGTCAGCTACAGTGGTGAAGTGAACACGGACGGAAATCGTTTTAAATAAGAGAATCAAATGAATTACTCTTAAATGCGTGCATCGTCTGCCTGGCGAATTAAGGACTACTACTTGTAAACAAATTATATCTGAAGAATGAAGCGACGAAATATAATCCGTAGTCAAGTACGCCTGTAGTTTCAAAATATCGTATCAACTATATCGGATGTAAACATACATTGAAACAGAAAATTTAAACTGGATTTTATACTATGGAACATAAGATCTCAAGATTGAAAATTTGAAATACGAAATAACAACAACTATAAATCTAGATTGTTTTGTATGTATAGGAATTATTAAATATTCTGGTAATTGATGTTAAATAGATACATACACGCATACGACGCGCGCTGATCGCGATATAAAACGTCGTATACGCGCGTAAGTAAAACGTACATAAAAGCGTAAACGTACATAGGTACGAGTACATGAAAGCGTTTAGAAAAACGAAAGAAAAAAATCTCCATGCAAGTGTCTTGCGGTAATATCCATTGATTTGTGAAAATCCATATAAAGGGTGTTCCAGTATTAGGTACTATCAAAATATTAACATCTGATTTACTCGAAATCGTTAACGGTTAGTTGGTTTTAATGTTTCACAATTTTAATTATGAACTGATCTGCATATTTCATTAGAACATTTTTTGGAAAATTCCTAAATTTATTATGTATGGCATTACAAATTTCAGTTGATACCTTGTACTTGAATATCGCGAGAAAGTAAGTGCAGTGCTGCTCCTGTACCATTTATTTTATAAATATCTTAAATGCACAGTAATCCAATTTACAATTTTATTACAGTAGAAAAGAGATTGGTTCATAGTAAGGCCTGGATCAGTGCGACGACGTGTATGTCCACGAAGGACCGAAAAATTTATGAAGCCTTTGCAATTCGTTCAGGCGAATGTGGAGCTATCCGCTCTGCAACGCACTGTATAGGCTTCATACATTTCACGGTCCTAATAATTTATTAATCAGACTTCTAAGAGATGATAGTACGTAATTTCTAAATAGAATTTGGTCCGTTTAACCAGTGTCCACATGAACGGGTTATCAAATCGGGCAGCTATTATGGCCGGGATGTTGATCGCCGCAATCGCAATACTACCCTGAACGCATTATTACACAAGAAACGTATTGTAAAAAGCGGAGCAGTATTTTCTTGCCGTTTCTTTTACTCTGCCATAGCACGATCCGAAACGGTGTAGACTTGCTCTATTTGCATTGTATTCTGCATGACATCAAATGAGTATTCTGTAAAGAATCTATACATATTGGACCCATAGAATACATGAAACAGAGTTAGAAAGGCGAAGTAGGCGGGCCCCGCGTGCCACGGATAGGTCCGTAGGACAAATAAACGTCAAAACTTCAAAATGACCCCTTCAGTCATTTGCCCGACTCAATGGCGTAAAGAGCAGCGACGTATTTTTTAAGAAAATGCCGTTTTGTGCGATATTATCACGTCGAGCTTACAGCAAAGATAAAAATGAGCAAAATGGAGGCCTATTGTACCACCGATAACCATTTAGAATACCTTTTTATCCACTATATTTGTTAAAACAAAAATATTTTTTAGCCGGACGAAACCAGAGCAAAAGTACTTCCAAAAATACATCGATATCGATAAATTTCTGTATACTTGCATTATTCCTGTAATGTTGAATACTTACTTGTATATATTTTTTAGCTTTGAAGTTAACCAATAACTTTTAATAATTAAAAAATTAAAAATTGTTTGCACTCATACTAAATCCCAACTTTAGAAAGAGATTTTTGGCAGCTACCCAGGTGATCCAAAAGAAAAGCAAAGATGGATCGATGCCACAGGGCGAAAAGATTGGTTAGCCACCAAAACAAGTTCTACTTGCTCCAAACATTTTCTGGAGAGTGACAGCATCTTTTCGGCTCAAAGAAGACATTTAAAGCCTCTTGCTATACGCTATACCTGTTAGAAACCGAAATCACTTCCCGGAGGGACACCAACTTTACCACACACGTCTTTACTGGTATATTAATTAATTTGTTGGTTCTTCTTATTGCTGACTAGCAGTTGCCCACGACTTCATTTGCGTGGGATTCTAAAAAAGGGTAGATATTATGCTTTTCTAGGTCTAAGTCCATATTCCTGCCAAATTTAATCAAATTCTGTTTAGTGGCTGGGTCGTGAAAGAGTAACAAACATCCAAACATATAAAAATTCAAACTAAAATAAATTATCTTTATAATATTAGTGAGGTATAAATAAGAAAAATGTAAATATCATGTAAATAATAAAACAAAACAATGCTTCATGATCTATTTTATTTTTGAAGAATATTTACACGCAGGGATCTTCTAATAAAAAACCGGCCAAGTGCGAGTCGGACTCGCGCACCGAGGGATCCGTACCACCACATAATCACGATTGTATTAGAAATTTCAGTATGTTTCTGTGCTAGATTTTTTGAGTCCGACACGAGTTTGACTAGATTTTATTATTTTTTGTTATTTTATAGCTTATGGACTATAAACATTGCAATTTTCTTGTGTTCAAGTGTTCCCGTTTTTAAGATAGAGCATAAACAAAAATCGCCTATCGGAGCCACACTTAATTTATATATTTTTTTTATTTTTAGTATTTTTTGTTATATTGGCAACACGTCGGAGGCATATCAATAGGTCCCGTTTTTCACCCTTTCGGTACGAAACCCTAATAAAGAATGAGTATAAAACTAAAACCCGTATACAAGGTGTAAGTAAATACTTGGCTTCTCAAACAATAGTACATTAAGATGCACGTGCGCTATTTTGGATATTACGGCCGAGGCTCAGAAATTGCAGCCCGAGCCGCAGGCGAGGGCGTAATGGAGCCGAGGGTGTAATCACCAAAGCGCACAAGCTTCTTACGACGTTTTTCAACACATTTGCGAATAAAAACGAATCAAATTCGCTTACCTGCAATTCCTGAGTCTCCATTTTTGTCCTTACAATAATAACAACATGGAATAAATACACCACAAAGAGCTAGGTTTATACTTATTCGCCAGCTCATTGAAATAAGCCAAAAAGACATTCTCTGAAAACGAATTGGAATTTTTGCTGTTCTTCCATTCAATAAACTTTTCGTAGGCAAGAATGTACCTATTTTTCCTTTGATTTTGCTGGAAGCAGAAGACTCTCATTTGCATTTTGTGCCCCAGTAATTATTTCCCGTGGGGTTAAATTAAGTGATTCTTCATTGCTTGAAACCGACGAACGACATTGTTAGTTAGTCACAAAAATTTGCCCAATGAAACATACATCCCTAGCATTTGCACAATAATGATACCAGTATAACACAACAATTTAATATTTCAAAATCGCTAACTTTCTATTTTCAGTAAAGAAAAATCTAAATTATTTTTTTAAGTATTATGCATAATGTTGCACACATTTATAAATATATTGTTAGGGAAATATTTAAAAGGAAAGTTAAAACAAAGAAATGTCCAATGGATACTTTTTGAACCGTTTTGTGCAAACTTTATTAGTATGGCCACATTTTATCTCTGTCTCTTTCTCACCCAAAAACGTCAGATTTTGACGTTTTTGAAAATAATGTTATAACGTAATGTAATACGGTAAGTTTTTGATTGCTTGGATTTGGCTCTTTTGACTTTTTCGATTCACCAGTAGACGACAAATAGCTAGCGGTTTTTTTATGTAGTGAAAATATAATTCATCGTGTAAATGTGTGCAAACTGGCGACACCGGTTCTCGTACAAAATTGTCAGCATTGCCTTTCTAACTCTGTTTCATGTATTCTATGATTGGACCCGTAGAGCATTGTAAGACTTTTGGGTATATCCGAACCACAGGGCTCCCGAGTAGATTGATGTACAATATGCTTTAAAAAGCGTAATTTTTTCTGATTCTGTGCATTGAGAGAAAATATGGACCAGCATATTTTCCCGCACTGACAATGCTCTACGTTCCCTCTCCATGTCACTACCATCTATAAAATTATCTGTTACCAAGTTGCATGGTTGTGACTTCCAGCTGGGCGGGCACGGAGCGCGAGTGCATCAACCTGGGCTCATACAACTACCTGGGGTTCGCGGAAGGTAGCGGCGAGCGTGCGGAGGCGAACACCGCGGCTGCCGCGGCCACGAGGCAGTACGGCCTCGCGCTGTGCTCGCCGCGAGCCGAGCTCGGCTCCACGCCGCTGCACGCCGAGCTCGAGCGGACCACGGCACAGTTCCTCGGGGTCGAGGCAAGTCGAGACAAACATTTAAGATTTAATACAGTAGTGCAGGCAACGAAGCAGTTGACCCCTACATAATTCTCTCAGGCAGATTTTATTTGACAGGATGATAAAGTATCATGAATTAAATGTAAAATAAAAATAAAAATTAACAAAAAAAAATTTTCTAAAATTTTTTGTAATTTTTGAATGGAAAAATTAAAAGTACCGATTTTTTATTATTATATAATATAATTATTTTATCTCATATAATGTAATACCCCAGCAAAGTTTCATCGACTGATTTAATGCGGGAGTCTTTATGCAACGATCTGCTTCGTTGCCTAGACTACAGGGTGTAAAGCACAACTTACAGTGAATAATAAAAAAGAATCGGCCTTCATACTAAATTGCAAACTTGATTGCGACAGTTCGTAAGGCTGATTTTTTTTTTCATTTCCTGTAAATTTTATCCACTGATAGCTGTTCAATTAAATTTACTGTTCTTGCCCATTCAGTTTTAGCCAATTTGTCCCTTGCACTCTGAATACAAGATTATTTTTGGAGCTGTATCCGTTTGTCCACTTGTTGGTGAGTTTAAAACCAACAAGCTACTACTTTTGGAACAACGTACAAAAAAAATTCCAATCCGAAGTGTGCTGATCACGTACGTACGTATGAGAAGTCTATCTTTTTGGGAAGAATTATTTTTGTGCATTGTTGCAACAGTTGTTGAATAAGTTTTCATTGATTGAAACATGGTAAAATGAAGATGTACATAGAGTTTTAAAGTGAAATTATTGTTACTTTCTTTTAACATTTTTACCAGCTAAACTGAATGGTGGGCGAGCGACGAATAACTTCTTGTCGCTGTATACGTCGTACAAAATAACTCTGGGTGTGACCGTTAATGCGCAGAGTCGTGGGGGTGAGCGCGGCAGGTGGGCAGAAAATAACAGTCAAAGCCAAACTTATCCTGAACGCGCTATACGTCACTGGAAGTGGCAAATATGCTGATTTAACCAAACTTGACTTATTGTATCCCAAGTGGGCAAACGGATGTCAGGTTCAAAAATAACCTTATACAGCTATAGACATAACATTTATTCACAGTAAACATACACAAATACAATGATAATATAACACAAAAATACAGAACACATACAAAGAGACATACCTAAAATAAAAATATAGCAAATTTAATACAAAATACAAGGCGGCAAAAATATGACACCTAAACATAGGTGACATTAAAAGTTTCACTATATTTGTGCATGGTTACTGGAATAGGCTAACCATTTAACAAGGTAAAAGTGATAATTTCATCAAACATCGATTTAGTGTTTAGATTTCACTTCAGCGGCTAAAAAACGGCTCGCCAAATTTCGCCACACTGCCAACGTCCAGCGGCCATCTTTAAAACTAGATCGAATTTGACAAGCAGGGCGAACATACGCGCACTATCTTGCAATGCAATGTCCCTTCAAAAACTGCAAAAAAGACATGCGATATCGGAGCATTCTGTGTCGGTCCTATTTTACGTGTGTTGCCGAACGTTATTCGTATAACGTCGCATAAACCCGCGTAATAGATTGATGTGTTCATCATCATCAGCTGAAAGACGTCCACTGCTGGACATAGGGCTCCCATAAAGATCTCCACCTTGTGGGGGGTCTGCTTGCGCTACGTCTTCCGGTAAGTGGTCGCCACTCTAGAATCTTTACGCCCCATCGGCCATCGCCTTGTCTTACGATGTGCCCTTATTGATGTGCTGCTCATATATACCTATTAACTAGCCTCCAGTGACCAGGGGTGGACTTACAATCAGCCTGTTGCTGTGCCCATGCCTATTTTCGATAGTGGTTTTATTTTTATTGTTAGGTATAACTATGCGATGTAATTTTTGTTCTTGTTTGTATTTATGTAAATAATTAAATTTTAAATCGAAAATAAATGAATTTGTATTTATTTCCATATTGCCAAATACCCATTTTGAATCTAATTTAGATTTATTTCTGTGCCTATGATTGTTGTAGGTCCAGTAATGACCTAATGACGTGTGTTTGTGTTTAGGCGGCGATAGTGTTCGGTATGGGTTTCGCGACCAACTCCCTCGTGCTGCCGGCGCTCATGGGGCCGGGAGCGCTGGTCCTCTCCGACGAGAACAACCACGCCTCGCTCATCCTCGGCCTGAGGCTGGCTCGGGTCACCGTGCGCGTCTTCAAGCACAATAATCTTAAGGATCTGGAGCGGCTCGCCAGGCACGCCATTCAGGAGAACAAGTGGACCAAGATCGTTATTGTGAGTATATCAACAAACATGCTTGTTAAATTTAGTGTTTTCTTTTTTTGTCGTGTTTAGGGTTTCGAACCAAAGTGGTAAGAACGGAACCCTTATGTTGCGACTTCGTTTGTCTGTCTGTCTGTCTGTCACACCTCTTCATCTCAGCAACTACTCACGCTATCGACTTGAAATTTGAAATAGACTAGGTCGAGTGGGGTATCATGTAAAAGGGCTTCACTTGAAATCGATTTTCGTATTATTTTTCAGGCTATGATAAAAATACCATTCCCTCCTTACCTCTGTAAAAATCTTAATTAAAAAAACGCTCTCTTTTAGAATTAAAAATACCTTTATAAACAAACTTAGACGTGCGGTCCAAAAATACTATAGGTATACCGGAAACTTCGGCGCGCGAGTTCGACTCGCAATTGATCGGTTTTTTTCCTCTTAGGTGAAGTAAAAGGCACTATGTAACACTCCAAAGAAAGTACGACTTTATCTTCTCTATTAACACTATTCCAGACGGTTTAGCACAAATCTGGTATGATCCATTTCTTTCGTTTACTGTCAAAAGCAATCGACTAAAGGTGTCAGAAAATAGTTATTTGTTATGCAAGGCAGCAAAAGGTTTATTTGGCGCGAGTGCCTCGTATTGAAACCTGAGCAAGCGAAGGATTCTAGGATTGAACCACGAGCGAAGCGAGTGGTTCAAAAGAAGAATCCTGAGCGTGGCGAAGGTTTCAAGGCACGAGACGCAAAATAACTTTGCTGCCGAGCGAAACACGAAATTTTTCACCTCATTAAAGCGAGGAAATGTTAACATAATGCAAGAAAAGCAATTCAAATATAAGAAATATTAAAAAGGAAATCACTATAATTAAATATTTATTATTTTTATGACTGTTGTGCTCATGTTCGTGACTCTACCTATAAACTACTTAATAAATTTGCAGAACAAGGTTCATTTTCATTGGATTTCAATGAGGAGACAGAGGATAGGCAGTGGCAGGCAAATCTATTTTGTATTGCGTTGATTTGAAGTCAAAGGGCGAGTCTATTAATCTGGGCAAGAGAACAAAAAAAAGGCGATCGAATTTTAAATTTACTTTTCATGATCAGCCAGTACCTTACCCACCAGGCATTCACTATTCATAATACTATTTGTTTCTTTCTTATAGCTGCATCCCTCTTTCTCATGTTGAAAAGGATAGTGCGTGGCTGTTTTTACAAGCGGCCAGTACTGCAGCATACTACAAAATAATAAGTACATCGCGTTCGAATTTCAGAAACTTTTTGCCCGCTATGGGCCAAAAATCGCTTTTGGCCGCAGAATATAACCGACAAAACAAATGTTTCCGAGCTTTGGAGGTGAAAAACAAGTTTGTAAAACAATGTTATTCTTTCCGTCATAAAATAATCTGGTTTGGCTGCAAAATGTTTTGGCAAGCTTTGGAATAAACGTTTAAAATAGAGATCGAAGCAGTGTTGTGTTTTGGTTGCACACTGTTGTTTCGTTTGTTATTTATTTATTTATGAATAATTTATGTGTTATTTATATATTATCAAATTTTTCAAATTTTTGGATAACACACTTCATAATCGTCACTGACATGCACACAACCACACATACACACACACGCAAACTTTATTCACATTTGGCGCCACATTGTTTGTGAAGCGATGTAGTTAAGCTGACGTTATTAAGAGATTTTAATATCCATCAATGAATAAACGATTTTGATTTTGATTTTGACTTTGACTTTTTTTCATTCATATTCGGTACACGTCACTTAAAATTATAGCTGATAAACGCGTTTTCATCTCGCCTATTCGAAAATCGCTGAACGGTTCGTCAATAAAGGCGAACAAAATTGCTGTTTTCTCCAAGAGACTTTCGTAGCGGGTAAAAATGGGATTTAAAATTTGAATTTGAATTTAGATCCACCATAGCGGTATTTTAGGTCAACCATAGAGGTCGAACCAAAATATTGTATGAAAAATGATACTAGTACGGCCGATTGGCTGTTTTACGTAGACACGCCTTATACGTGGGACACTCAGAAATATTTGCGACACTAAAAAAAATTGTTCTACAGGTACATATATTTTTATTAAATCTTTTCAAAGTACTCTCCACCAGCCTCTATACAAAGATTCATGCGTCTGAACCAGTTTTCAAAACACTTTTTCCAGTCCGCCGTAGACACCTCGTTTACAGCCTGCTCGAACGCAGCCAGCGCATCTTCCGGCGACGAAAATTGTATCCCCTTGAGCTGATTTTTTATTTTTGGAAATAAAAAGAAGTCACACGGTGCTAGATCAGGGCTGTAAGGAGGGTGACCCAGGAGTTTGACTGGTGTGCTGTCCAGGAAGTCCCTCGTTTTGAGCGCGGTGTGTGCAGGCGCATTGTCGTGGTGGAGCAGTAGTCCGCGGAGCCCTGTGTTTGGTCGCTTGTTGCTCACAACAGAAAAAACTTCTGGTAAACATTTGGTAGTATACCATTCGGCGTTGATGCTTCTTTGATCTCGTAAGGGAATTGAGGCCAAGTGGCCAGTCAAATTAAAAAAGCTGGCGATCAAAATCTTCCCCCCGCTTCGAGATCGCTTCACTTTGGTAGGCGTTGGTTCATTTTGAAACACCCAAACTGTCGACTGGCGCTTGGTTTCTGGATCGTATTGATAAATCCAGGACTCATCACCTGTTACGATGTCGTAAACACGCCGAGACGAGCCTGCTTCAAATTTGTTCAGCATATCACGGCACCATTCCACCCGGGCCTGCTTCTGAGCGTCGGTGAGGTAGTGCGGCACCCAGCGCGATACTATCCTCCTCACGCGAAGATGCCCGTGTAGAATCTCGTGAACGCTTCCCGATCCAATCTTTAATATGTGCTGAATCTCCTGATATGTAATTCGCCTATTATCTTGGATTAAATTTTTCACTGCTAGCACGTTTTCTTCCGTAATAGCCGTCAAAGGGCGACCGCTTCTTTCTTCATCCCCCAAGGTTGGTCGACCGCGCCTAAATTCGTTATACCAACGATACACGGTTGCCTTGGAGGGGCCTTCATCCATAAATGCCATTTGAAGTCTATCGAACGATTCATCCGGTTTCAGGCGACACTTGAAATCGTAAAAAATCATAGCTCTAAAATGTTCCCGGCGCAGATCCATTTTTCAGTAAGACACGATACTTTGAATTGGCTCGCAAAAAATGTGGAGGGAAATTTTGAAAATGGAACACACATATTTTTACTTACAAGTAATCATATTTTCGAAAAAGATTCTGACCGGCCAGTCTCCCATATATAAAAACTATTTTTCGCAATACTTTCTGAGTGGCCTGGTAATTTCACCAAATTTTTTTCATCCCATCTATTCGAAAATAGCTGAACGGTTCGTCAATAAAGGCGAACAAAATAGCTGTTTTCTCCAAGAGACTTTCGTAGCGGGTAAAAATGGGATTTAAAATTAGAATTTGAATTTAGGTCCACCATAGGGATATTTTAGGTCAACCATAGAACTCGAACCAAAATATTGTATGAAAAATGATACTGGCCGGTTGCACTATTAAAATTATTATGAATATAAAAAAAGAAATATGCTTGAAATGTAAACAAGACTACCAACCAAAGAGGTTCTGTTCCTAGTTGATACAAAAATGTCAATAACATTTTCAGTTGTTACAAATAATACTTAATATGATTTTTAGTATTGTTTCATCAAGTGATAATATTGTAATGGTATTTAATATTTAAAATTAATGACGAGTGTGTCTCAATGAGCCTCTTATTCTTTTCTCATAGAGGGAGATGAAAAGTAGAGTGTATTACGCGGCTGCAAAAATATTTTTACCTTGGGCGACCTATTGCATCCCTCGCTACAGGCTCGTTCAGGATTCTACTTTAGAATCCCTCGCCATGCTCGGGATTCTACTCAAGAATCCTTCACTTCGCTCTGGATTCAAAATAGCGCCCTCGCCTTAAAAATATTATTTTACAGCCTTGTGATACAATCTACTGTTCCAGGTACTAGTTAGGTACGGTACATAGCTTTATTTATTTGATAGGGGCCAAAGGAAAAAGCCGCCATCTTGCAATTTATAGCTGGCATTTTAAGAATTTGTTCTTTTATCCTTATCTCGGCTTCTAAGTCACATAAAACCACAAATTTGGTACCTAAATATACATAATTAGGGTCAAGAAATACAACTACACCATTTTTAAAGGTATCAAACCATATTTATTCATAAAATAGCAATTTTACGCGAGTCCGTCCGCGGGGACTTCAGGTTATCACTAATTAAAGACTTTTATAATATATTATACTAGCTGTTGCCCGCGACTTCGTCCGCGAGGGATTCTATCTGACATCCGTAAAATAATACACTGTTCTCTGATTGGTCGATGGCATTGGTGGCAAGCATGTGGCACGTGTTTATTCATAGGGCTAGCGACCAACATTTAACCAATCAGCGTACCTAGTACCTACACCTCGCTTCCGTCGGATCATTTTATCGCTAGACTTCGTAAATTGATCAATTACCTGAAATCTATACGTAAAATAATGCATTTCAACTGCCATTTATGATTTAATTTGGTTAAAAATAAATATAGTTGTATATTTTATGAATACTGCTCTAATAGTTTCAATTAAATTTTGTATACTGGTGTTTTCGGGGGCGAAAAACGATCTAACTGCGTTTTACGTTTGGGAAAATTTAATTTTCTGTAGGTATTTCAAGTATTTATTAAAAATTCACGTTCCAGAAACCCGTCATCGTCATCTGTTTCTGGAGATTGATTTAGATTATAAAAAGCGAAGCTAGCTCATCCATGTACAGATTTCATAATATGATTTATTGTAATTTAATATTTAAACTTTTCAATTTAATGTGATATAGTACTTTCATACGATTTTTTGATTTGTCAAACAGGTAGTTGGTGACTATTTCTGAAGATGTAGACGTATTCATTCATCATAAACATGTATATTTAGACACCAAATTTGTGGTCTTATGTGATTTACTGCCGCACTCAGAGACGTCACTTAAAGTTAATCGTTAATAAAGTCTCGTGTTGTCACTTTCTTATTCAATGAAATTGAAAAGGCCAGCATGAGACGTAACGAATGATTAACTTTAAATGACGTCTCTGAGTATGGCAGTTAGAACTAGAAATATGGATAAGAGACCAAAATTTCTAAATGTCCTCTAGAAATTCCAAGATGGCTGATAATGGAGAAAGGAGGCTCCTATAAAAATTGGAAAGTGAAAAAAACTCGAGCTCCTCAAAAAAATATCGCTTGGTTAAGGCAGCTTGGATGGAATTTTTTTTTTTTTTTACAAGTTTTTTAGACAAAGTTGTCAGATGAGTATGGGTATAAGCTAATACCTGGAAGAAATTTGGTAGAATGCACAAAAGGACAAAACGTACTTATTTGTGATTAGTGCAAATATTCCTGATACCTTTAAAAATGGTGTAGATGTATTCTTTGACCCTAATTATGTGCATTTAGATACCAAATTTGAGGTTTTATATGATTTAGAAGCAAAGATATGGCTAAAAGAACAAAATTTTAAAATGGCTACTATAAAATCCAAGATGGCTGATTTTTGCGGAGGCTCCTATCAAATAATGAAAGCTATGTACTTAATTAATACCTGGAAGAAACTTGGTGCTATGCAGAAAAGCACAAAACGTACTTATGTAAGACTAGTTTAGTTAGTATTTGGTGCAAATGTTCCTGAATAAATATGGTTTGATAACTTTAAAAATGGTGTAGTTGTATTCCTTGACCCAAATTATGTGCATTTAGATACCAAATTTGAGGTTTTATGTGGCTTAGAAGCCGAGATATGGATAAAAGATCAACATTTTTAAAATGGCCGCTATACAATCCAAGATGGTGGCTTTTTCCTTTGGCCCCTATCAAATAATTAAAGCAGTGTAACTAACTAGTACCTGAAAAAAAATTGGTGCATTTATAAGGCGTGTCCACGTAAAGGCGATTTAAGACGTTAAGCGACTGGACTATACTGATTGGTTGTACTATTAAAATTATTATCAATATAAAAAAAGAAATCTGCTTGAAATGTAAACAAGACTACCAACCAAAGAGGTTCTGTTCTTAATTGATACAAAAATGTCAATAACATTTTCAGTTGTTACAAATCAGAAAATGTCAATAACATTTTCAGTTGTTACAAATAATACATAATGCGATTTTTAGTATTGTTTCATCAAGTAATAATATTGTAATGGTATTTTATATTTAAAATTATGACGAGTGTGTCTCAATGAGCCTTTTATTCTTTTATCATAGAGGGAGATGAAAAGTAGAGTGTATTACGCGGCTGCAAAAATATTTTTACCTTGGGCGACCTATTTAATCCCTCGCTACGTTCAGGATTCTACTCTAGAATCCCTCGCCATGCTCGGGATTCTACTCAAGAATCCTTCAGTTCGCTCTGGATTCAAAATAGCGCCCTCGCCTTAAAAATATTATTTTACAGCCTTGTGATACAATCTACTATTCTCCTACTGAGGCGACGGCTGAAAATCAGCATTTTTGTTCCCTAAGCAAATATCTATGCTGAGCCTTGGCCTTTTTGGACCACGGCACTTACATGTACTTACTTTCTTTTTAAGTGATAGAAACTGTTTTCTATTACACATTGTAAATGTAATTTCCGTGATGATCAAATAAACGTTAATTCATTCATTCATTCACTGCAGGTGGTGGAAGGCGTGTACAGCATGGAAGGATCGATAGTCCCGCTGCGAGGGATGGTGGCGCTGAAGAAGCGGCTGGGGCTGCAACTGTACCTGGACGAGGCGCACAGCATCGGGGCGCTGGGGGCGGCGGGCCGGGGCGTCACGGACCACGCGCGTGTGCCGCCCACGGACGTGGACGTGCTCATGGGGACCTTCACCAAGAGCTTCGGGGCGGCTGGCGGGTGAGTGGGGGACTGGGGGGCGGCTGGTGGGGGACTGGGGGCGACGGGCCGGGGCGTCACGGACCACGCGCGCGTGCCGCCCACGGACGTGGACGTGCTCATGGGGACCTTCACCAAGAGCTTCGGGGCGGCTGGCGGGTGAGTGGGGGACTGGGGGGCGGCTGGTGGGGGACTGGGGGCGACGGGCCGGGGCGTCACGGACCACGCGCGCGTGCCGCCCACGGACGTGGACGTGCTCATGGGGACCTTCACCAAGAGCTTCGGGGCGGCTGGCGGGTGAGTGGGGGACTGGGGGGCGGCTGGTGGGGGACTGGGGGCGACGGGCCGGGGCGTCACGGACCACGCGCGCGTGCCGCCCACGGACGTGGACGTGCTCATGGGGACCTTCACCAAGAGCTTCGGGGCGGCTGGCGGGTGAGTGGGGGACTGGGGGGCGGCTGGTGGGGGACTGGGGGCGACGGGCCGGGGCGTCACGGACCACGCGCGCGTGCCGCCCACGGACGTGGACGTGCTCATGGGGACCTTCACCAAGAGCTTCGGGGCGGCTGGCGGGTGAGTGGGGGACTGGGGGGCGGCTGGTGGGGGACTGGGGGCGACGGGCCGGGGCGTCACGGACCACGCGCGCGTGCCGCCCACGGACGTGGACGTGCTCATGGGGACCTTCACCAAGAGCTTCGGGGCGGCTGGCGGGTGAGTGGGGGACTGGGGGGCGGCTGGTGGGGGACTGGGGGCGGCGGGGCGGGGCGTCACGGACCACGCGCGCGTGCCGCCCACGGACGTGGACGTGCTCATGGGGACCTTCACCAAGAGCTTCGGGGCGGCTGGCGGGTGAGTGGGGAATCATCGCAACATCCCATAAAACGTCCAATACAGGACAGGTAGCTCCCTCCAAAACTCCAACAAAAACGCGTTGTAGTTACTTAGGAGGGGATTTAACACAGTCACCACGCTTGAAAGCGTTGCGGCTGGCGACTGCTGTTGTTGGTGAGCGCATTATGAAAAATGGCACAATACGCTAAAGAATGCTGCTTGCCCTCCTCCGGTTCAAATCCCATAGTAGCCTTTTACGACATCCAACGGATAGCTCAATTAAGCACCAACATATAAAACCATTCCGCACGAAACCTCTTGAAATTAGCCGCACATTCTATGCGTTTCAAATGAGAATAGTACTGCTTGCTCTCTAATTTCACAGTGGTTACCAGAGGTTGTGTAAAACTAAATCGAAACTGCGAGTGAATTTGGTTTGATAGCTGTTTCTGCGGTTGTTAATCTGGGTCCAATTTTATTCTCATTTGAAACTGTTTTTTGAGCAACTCTATCCACAGCATATTCTATGACTAATATGACTATAATCATATTTCAAATGACTCCGAATAAATAGATAATATACAATTTTTGTCTCTGATGATGGTAAAATTAGCATATGTTCTCATTAGAAATCTCGTGGCCTTAGACGACTTTGATACGTGGATATAGATGTATCCACGTCAATAATTCAAAAATCATTGTTTCTATGTTTCTTGTAAACAATGGCTGTAAGTTTTCTGAACATTGAAACAAATTTAAAAGAGCGCGGGGGTTTTTATTATCGCTTCTTTTCTTTCCCACCACTGCGCCAACTTGTTTGTGAAGCGATGTAGTTTAGCTGACGTCATTAAGAGATTTTAATATCCAACAACGAAAAAAAAGAACAAATAATAATAATTAAAAAAAAGATGTTGATACCGTATTTCACTCCCGTTGCCCACTCTCCAATGATGGAGCAAGTGTTACGCATGTGCTGACGATGACCTCTGCGTGCCTGCGGCAGGTACATCGCGGGGTCGCGCGCGCTGGTGCGCTGGGTGCGCGCGCACGGACACGCGCACAGCTACGCGCACGCCATGGCGCCGCCCGTGTGCGCGCAGGTGCTGGCCGCCATGCGCGCCATCGCGGGGCCCGGCGGCGCCAGCAGGGTGCGTCGCCTGCGCGACAACACGCACTACTTCCGGGAGAGGTAATTTTTTCAAGTTCTCAATGGCCACTATTAAATTGTATCCCAATAGGACATTACTGCAATGTTCCCAACAGTACATGACTGCAATGTTCCCAATAGTACATTACTACAATGTTCCCAATAGTACATTACTGCAATGTCCCCAATAGTACATTACTGCAATGTTCCCAACAGTACATTACTACAATGTCCTCAACAGTACATTACTGCAATGTTCCCAACAGTACATTACAATACAAGCCTTTATCGCGGGTTGTCGTTCCTGACAATTTTCTTTTTTTAGTTTCCTTAAAGATCAGTACTAAGTCAGATCAGTAAAAATAACCTTTTAAAATAAGGAAACTAAAACCTTTCTACGAATCTCATACTAAATGTAAGGAAGTGTTTAATGTAACATTTTTGGATATTTCTCATTTTATTTTATTGTTTATTGTTTATTTGTTTATTGCACTCATGTACATAGTTAAGGATCTTATAGTTAATGTACAGTTGGTACATGGACCCTGCAAGGGTGTCGCAAAATTTAAATTGAATTTACTATTTAAAAAAAAAAATTAATCAAATCTAAACATGCAAATTAGGTAACATTACAATATTCGACAGTATTAAATTAATTTATACATTAAATCTAGAATATAGCACATGTCAAATTACATTAAAATTAAAACATAGAAATTTTATAATTTAGTTTACATCACATGTCATATAAAATTCAATAAAATAAAAGAAAAAAAATAATAATAATATTAGTTGTTCCAGTTATTGTCAGATTGTTGTCTTATTGTTGTGCAGTGCGTTCTCTACCGACTCAGAGTTTTATCATTTATAAATTCGTTTATTAAAAAAGTTTAAAAAAGTTATTGTTGTCATTTTACTCATAAGGTAAAGTAGGTACTTTCGATATCAGTTAAAAGTTTTTGATATCTGTAATAGTTACGGAATAATCGCCTGGACACACCTGACGATTACACCCGGTATAGGTAGTCTAACCGCGGGGGGTGTTGTTTCGCAGACTGCGTGCGATGCGCGTGGTGGTGCTCGGGCACCGGGACTCGCCCGTCGTGCCGCTGCTCGTGTACAACTTCAGCAAGATGGCGGCCACTGTGGAGCGCCTCACCGCGCGCCGCGTGGCCACCGTCGGCGTCGGCTTCCCCGCCACGCCGCTCAACAAGGCGCGGATACGGTCAGTGCCTCCCCTCCACACACACACACACACACACACACAGTCGGCTTCCCCGCCACGCCGCTCAACAAGGCGCGGATACGGTCAGTGCCTCCCCTCCACACACACACACACACACACACAGTCGGCTTCCCCGCCACGCCGCTCAACAAGGCGCGGATACGGTCAGTGCCTCCCCTCCACACACACACACACACACACACAGTCGGCTTCCCCGCCACGCCGCTCAACAAGGCGCGGATACGGTCAGTGCCTCCCCTCCACACACACACACACACACACACAGTCGGCTTCCCCGCCACGCCGCTCAACAAGGCGCGGATACGGTCAGTGCCTCCCCTCCACACACACACACACACAGTCGGCTTCCCCGCCACGCCGCTCAACAAGGCGCGGATACGGTCAGTGCCTCCCCTCCACACACACACACACACACACACACAGTCGGCTTCCCCGCCACGCCGCTCAACAAGGCGCGGATACGGTCAGTGCCTCCCCTCCACACACACACACACACACACAGTCGGCTTCCCCGCCACGCCGCTCAACAAGGCGCGGATACGGTCAGTGCCTCCCCTCCACACACACACACACTGTTGCATGTTATTTTCTACAATGTTCAATGTTGTAAAGAATCACCTGGGAAGGCGTGTACTTTGCTGGTGATTCGTAGGACTGTTCGCAGGAACTGCGCTGGAGTACGTCCCACTCAGTGAAGCCAAGACGCTCCAGCAGAGTACACGGTTTCACCGGTAGGTCTATTGCCTTTGGCAAGGTTGATCTATTGTGTAGGACTTACGTGGAATAGGTTTGCGGCATTCTAGGTGGACTAGGGACAGAATAGCAGAGCTCCACTTGCGTCTCGTCACATAGAATCTGTAGTATACCGGCAGAAAACCAGTGATACAAAACAACCTGTTGTTTTGTCAACGTTCGCCGTCGTCTTATTCGCCTCTTTGTGTTTTCACTACCTCATTTCACTTCACAGTGCCGGAGTGATGTCGTCACATCGTCCCCTATAGTTTTAAATACGTTTTTCTTAACATTAATGTGTTTTTCGGTGTATTTTTGTTAGGATAAACAGACACTGTTTACGTTCGTCGACTGACAGTTACCATAGACAAGTGCCACAGAATGTGGAGACGAGTGCGTTTTCCACGCCATCATTCCGATACCGGTCTTTCTCTTAAATAATATTTCCAAATTAGAAAAGCAGAAGTAAATAGAAATTATTAGATAAACCCCTTCGTAGAAATTATTCCAACTGGATTGTAAAGTTCTTATTGAATTTGGTGCTTTGTTATTTTTTTTTATCCGGTCCTCGCATTTTGTCGATTGACAAAGAGAACTAACTAACCTGTCATTCATTTTCCGTGTAACTGAGCACACACATCTCGGACCCATTCCAAGAAAATCGACAAATATCCAGGGTAATCCTGTGGATCACCCATTAGTACAATGTCAGATTGACAAACAGAACCAGGAGGCGACAGGTCGGTGGTTTATTTTTGTATTCCCGTTAGGTAGAATTCGTAAAATGTGGATGACATTCTGTTGACGTAATTCCTTTGTTACAGGATGTCGCCTTCTTCTTTTATCTGGTAGCTTAGGCTTCTTTCACATATCGTGAGTCTCGTCATAAGCCCACGCGTGATGCCGCGGCGCTGACTCGCATTTTTTATAATAAAAGAGAGAATCTTTTTTATAACAAAAGAGAGAATCGTCATGTCATCGGTACATCGTCATGGGAGGTAACGCAATGCGCAGACCAAGTGAGTCATCACACGTTTTATTCTGAACCTCGACACAACCATTCTGTGAAGATCTGTACGGGAACTTCTCTCCGTTGTTTGCAATGCCAGGTCACCCGTTGTGAGTGAACGCTACCCCCACACCGGTGTGCCGTATTCGGGTTGGTGTATTACTTGTTTGGCTTCGAACCAACTCGTACCCCAACATGTATTAGAATTAAGGATATATGTTCTCGTCACGTCACTCATTTACATGGAGAGGCCTATCCATGTAAATGTCGTTGTATGTAAAATAGTAAGTAAGTTTATCGTCATAAGTTTCACATCCCTTTAGGGACTATCTTTAGAAAGAAATATTTTTAAGAAAGAATTGTTTTTTAAGAATAACTCCTAGAAGAAGTAGTTTGTTCGAGAATTGCTTTTGAGGATAAGCCTATTGTTCCTCGTCAATTGTAACACTAATGTATTTGAAAGGTACGAAATAAGATGCTCTCTCATTTATTATAATTAAGTTGTTTAATTTAACACCTTTATTTGTAACACATTTCCAGTTTTGTGACTGGTGGCGCCCTGAAAGTAAGTGATGTATAGACACCGCTTCCAACCTTCATTCACCGACGAGTAAGATACCTATCGGACTACGGTCTTAGCACCACAGGAACCCACGCGCTCTCCACTAGCCGGTAAACCAGCACAGTTGTTGGTTTAATGCAACAAAATGGCGCTCACAACGTGTGGCGAGGTATCGTTGGAACAAGTTGGAGGTTAGTGTCTTGTCATTGTTTATGATAGAATTGTTTTAAGAATAGAAGTACTCGGTAGTCTTTCACCATGTCTGGTCCAAAGATTTACTTTAGAGATTTGTTGGGTGATGAACTCAAATATGAACTCCGTATTCGTGGACATTCTGATGTCAAGACTGTAGCCGAGATGAGAAGAAGAATTTCGATTTTGATATCGACCTCACAGATGGATGTCACTATTGATCCACTACTGTTAGACTTAGAATTAGAATTAGACATCTGTGGAGACAAACTAAACGAGATAGGCTCTAAAATAGCTGCTGGAGATTATACCCCATCACAGACTAAAAGACTCATATCTAGGCTCTTACATATTCAATTCAGACTTGGTCGTTTACCCTCAGATGAAGAAGATTCGAAGAAGAAGTTGGAGTTACTTAAGAGGAAGTGCGCTCTGTGCCTACAGGCCTTAGATGTGACCGCGGTAAGCGAGGAAGGAGTAGAGTACGAAGATGAGGATCGAGACCGCGGAGAGACTCAAGACGCCTCAGTTGGCACAGGTGAGCTTCGAGTAACTATTGACCCTATGCGTTCGGTTTCTAGATGGGGAATCAAATATTCGGGACGCGACAGCAGACTTAGTCTACATGCTTTTATAGAACGGATAGAAGAATTACGTATTTCTAAAAACGTTAGCAATTCAGAATTGTTGAGAGGTGTAGCTGACCTTTTCGAAGGAGAAGCTCTAGAGTGGTATCGCTTTTACGGTAAACAACAAGTGACTTGGCAAGACTTCGTAGAAGCTTTAAAAAGCGAATTCTTGCCAACGTCCTATAACAGAAAAACTCTTAAAGAAATTTACAATAGGACCCAACACCCATCAGAAAGCGTGACCAGCTACATCTACTTGATGAAAACTTACTTTAGAAGGCTAGATACACCGATTCCTGAGAAGGAACAGGTAGAAATCATTAAGGATAATTTAGCCCCCTTTTACAAATCAAAAGTGTTTGGTGAAGCATATTCGAGTGTAGACGATTTGCGAAACAAGTGTAAACAGATAGAGGAAATGAAAGCTGAATGCTCGTCATATGTTTATCCTTCAACATCCACGCAAAACTCTTTACACTCGGATCTGTGTTACAAAACACGAAATTTTCGCCAGTCAAACCCAGAAAAGAAGGAAAAGAACGTAGGAGCGGTCGGTGGACCGAGAATTTATCGTATTACTTGCAGTAAATGTAAGAAAGAAGGACACATCGCCAACGACTGTAAATTCAATGGCACGTTGCATTGCTACGGCTGCGGGAAGGAGGGAGTTATCCGACCCAAGTGTCCAAAATGTAACCCTCAAAAGAATTTAAACGGAGGGAAGGCCTCGGACGCAGAAAAAGGATAGAGTCCCCTGGCCGCACCCGTAATAATCAGCAAAAACCATCTGCCGGCGATATGTCAAAAATTCAAGAAGTTAAGTTTTGCCCTAAACCTGAAGAAACCAGACCATTTTTAAAAGTTCTGATTTTAGGTAAAGAATGCAAAGGTCTCTTAGACTCGGGGGCCGTGTGCAGTGTGATCAGTGGCTCTGCTTTCCGTTACTTGAACCAGTGTGGTGCAACCCTAGAAAAAACAACATCCACTGTTAAGATCATAACTGCTAATGGATCGGAAAGTACAGCTGCTGGTAATACTCGCCTGCCTGTAGAATATAAAAACATGACCCATATGGTTACATTTTTAGTCGTAGAAGAAATAAGCACACCAATTATTTTTGGAATCGATTTTTGGCAAATGTTTAACATCGGTTCAGAAGTATTACAGTTAATAGAAACGAATAGTTTGACGTTAGAAAATTTCATAGAAGCTGGTGTACTTAAAACTTCGACGGATTTAACTCCAGAACAAATCAAGCAATTAAATTTGAGAATAGAAAAGTTTAAGAATTTAACTTCTAAGAATACTTTAAATAAAACTGACTTAGTTCAACATACGATCGATACTGGTGATCATCCACCCGTGCGACAAAAGTGTCATCAATATTCGCCCGCCCTGCTGGAACTCATTCACAAGGAAGTCGATCATATGTTGCAACTAGGAGTGATAGAACCATCTAACTCACCGTGGAACAGTCCGTTGGTGGTAGTTAAGAAACAAGATGGGAAACCACGCGTATGCTTGGATTGTAGAAAACTTAATTCCGTAACAAAATTTGATAGTTACCCACTACCAAACATAGACTTTATCCTCAATAGTCTACGAGGAGCGACATACATGACTTCCATTGATCTCAAGTCTGCTTACTGGCAAGTAGAACTGAGCGCAGATAGCAGGGAGAAAACGGCTTTTAGCGTCCCCGGTCGAGGATTATTTCAATTTAGAAGGATGTGTTTCGGTCTGAGTACTGCAGCACAAACCCTCCAAAGATTGATGGACCGCGTTATAACGGCGGAATTTCAGAACCCAGACTTAACCCTATCTGTTTTTACGTACCTAGACGATATCATAGTGGTCTCTCGTGGCGATTTCAATAACCATCTAATTCTGTTAGACCGTGTTTATCAGAAGTTAGAAAGCGCAAGGCTTACTATTAATATAGAGAAGTCACACTTTTGCCGAGAGGAACTGGATTATCTAGGATACAAAGTTGATAGGGAAGGCCTGAGAACTAATCCAGAAAAAACGAGGGTAATTGTTAAACTAGCAGAACCTAAAACTCCGAAAGAAGTGAAAAGTTTTCTGGGAATGGTGGGTTGGTACCGCCGCTTCATTCCAAATTTTTCAACGGTGGCAGCACCATTAAATCGGCTGACCAGTAAGAAATTGAAAAGGTTTGAATGGAGCGACGATGCTCAAAGGTCCTTTGATAAACTCAAAGAACACTTAATAACCTCACCAGTCTTGGCTTGTCCAGACTTTTCAAAAGAATTCTTCATACAATGTGACGCTAGTGATAAGGGTATAGGGAGCGTACTCACTCAGAATATAGAAGGAGAAGAGAAGGTCATAGCGTACGCTTCGCGTAGCCTTACCGCAGCGGAGAGGAATTACTCGGTGACAGAGAAAGAATGCCTAGCAGCCCTGTATAGTGTTGAAAAGTTTAGATGCTATGTCGAAGGACATCCATTCACAGTCATTACTGATCACGCATCACTCCAGTGGCTGCTAAACATAAAGTCACCAAGTGGTAGATTGGCGAGATGGGCGATGCGACTCATGCAATTCCAGTTTGATGTCAAACACAGGAAAGGCCATCTGCATGTAGTGCCGGACGCGCTCAGCAGGCTAGAAGTCAATGTAGAAAGGATTACATTCCCGTCGAATGACCCATGGTACGATAAGCTGTATGAGAACTGTGAGAAGCACCCTCACCGCTACCCTAAATTCAATATTATCGACAAGAAGCTATATAAATTAATAAAATGCAAATACGCCTTAGAAAATGACACCGCTTGGAAATTAGTAGTACCCATTCAGGAAAGAAAGCAGATTTTATCTGAGAACCACGACAAGCCAACAGCGGGACACTTTGGCATTAATAAAACGTTAAAGAGAATCGCTTTACGTTATTATTGGCCCAAATTATTAAAAGATGTCAAGAGCTATGTCAAGAAATGTGAAGTCTGTCTTGCTAATAAATCTAGTAACCAAGCTAGACCAGGATTAATGGGACAGCCTAAGAAGGTGCACAGGCCATTTGAAACTATATCAATTGATTTACATGGTCCTCTGCCCAAGTCCAAGAAAGGCAATACCTTTATTTTGGTAGTCGCCGACTACTTCACAAAGTATGTGTTTCTTTTTCCTATACGAAGAGCTGTGACTTCTGTTATTAACCAGAAGTTAGAAGAGAATGTATTCCTAGTGCACGGAGTACCTAGAACTTTAATTTGCGACAATGGTAGTGTCTTCACCTCTAAAGACTTTAGGGAATTTGTAGAAAAATACAAAATCCCTAATCTCTTCTACACCGCGGTGTATACGCCACAGGTAAATCCTGTGGAGCGAGTTAATAGGGTAGTCGGAGATACCATTTCAGCATTTCTTAAGAAAGACCAAAGAGAATGGGACGTCCATATTCCACATATTCAATCAGCCATGAATAATAGTGAGCATGATGCCACTGGGTTCACACCATTTTTTCTAGTTCATGGGAGAGAGATTATCTTGGAAACAGAACATTACAATCCCAATTCTCAAGAACAAGGTGAACTGACCTTCTCTGGGAGAAATGAATACGCTGAATCCTTGAAAGAACTTCGGACGATTTATTCAAAAGTTAGAGAAAAGCTGGCCGCAGCATATGAAAGAGGAAAGCGAATCTATGATAGGAGAAAGAGAGACGTCAATTTGAGAGTAGGTCAAATAGTCTGGAAGAAAGACTATATACAGTCGAAAGCTAGCGAGAACTTCGCAAGTAAACTAGCACCCCGTAATATAAAGTGTGTAGTAGAAGAAAGGATTAGCCCGTTAGTGTATCGCTTACGCGCACTAAACGGAAAGAAAGTGGGACTTACCCATATTAAAGATATTATACATGTAGAAGAGTAGAATTATCCTTAGCGAGTAAATATTTTTGCATGAGTAGGTCAACAAATCGTTAACATTTAAGTGTAGTTTAGGTATCCAAAGGGGATCCCCAACCAAATATTTTAGTATAGTCGCGCGCGCATTAGGATAAGGAATTAACATATAATCGTAACAGAGTAGTAATTTACTTAAGAGTAGGGTAAAATAGTATACAATAGTAACAATAGCCGTAAAGTTAAATATTTGCAAATCCTGAGTTGGTTAAGACTTAAGTATTAGTTAGTATAGGACTATTTACAAAGACTTAATCTTAAGCTAAAGGATTCGTATGTTTTCCTAGGTGTTATAAACTTACAAATAGAACAGGATTTATAAAAAGAATAGAACGCGTTCGGTTACTTAACCAAAAGTAGCTTAGAAGAAATGGTGCGTTGTAAAAGCAAGGGTCAGTGGTTCTTCGTTGCTTACACGTAACTTGTTTATAAGAAATATTTACCTTTAGTTTCTCCGTGTATCGCGAAAATTCTACCTCGCGGTACTCGAAACTATTTTCGCTCTTAGGAGGGGAGTGTTGTTGCATGTTATTTTCTACAATGTTCAATGTTGTAAAGAATCACCTGGGAAGGCGTGTACTTTGCTGGTGATTCGTAGGACTGTTCGCAGGAACTGCGCTGGAGTACGTCCCACTCAGTGAAGCCAAGACGCTCCAGCAGAGTACACGGTTTCACCGGTAGGTCTATTGCCTTTGGCAAGGTTGATCTATTGTGTAGGACTTACGTGGAATAGGTTTGCGGCATTCTAGGTGGACTAGGGACAGAATAGCAGAGCTCCACTTGCGTCTCGTCACATAGAATCTGTAGTATACCGGCAGAAAACCAGTGATACAAAACAACCTGTTGTTTTGTCAACGTTCGCCGTCGTCTTATTCGCCTCTTTGTGTTTTCACTACCTCATTTCACTTCACAGTGCCGGAGTGATGTCGTCACATCGTCCCCTATAGTTTTAAATACGTTTTTCTTAACATTAATGTGTTTTTCGGTGTATTTTTGTTAGGATAAACAGACACTGTTTACGTTCGTCGACTGACAGTTACCATAGACAAGTGCCACAGAATGTGGAGACGAGTGCGTTTTCCACGCCATCATTCCGATACCGGTCTTTCTCTTAAATAATATTTCCAAATTAGAAAAGCAGAAGTAAATAGAAATTATTAGATAAACCCCTTCGTAGAAATTATTCCAACTGGATTGTAAAGTTCTTATTGAATTTGGTGCTTTGTTATTTTTTTTTATCCGGTCCTCGCATTTTGTCGATTGACAAAGAGAACTAACTAACCTGTCATTCATTTTCCGTGTAACTGAGCACACACATCTCGGACCCATTCCAAGAAAATCGACAAATATCCAGGGTAATCCTGTGGATCACCCATTAGTACAATGTCAGATTGACAAACAGAACCAGGAGGCGACAGGTCGGTGGTTTATTTTTGTATTCCCGTTAGGTAGAATTCGTAAAATGTGGATGACATTCTGTTGACGTAATTCCTTTGTTACAGGATGTCGCCTTCTTCTTTTATCTGGTAGCTTAGGCTTCTTTCACATATCGTGAGTCTCGTCATAAGCCCACGCGTGATGCCGCGGCGCTGACTCGCATTTTTTATAATAAAAGAGAGAATCTTTTTTATAACAAAAGAGAGAATCGTCATGTCATCGGTACATCGTCATGGGAGGTAACGCAATGCGCAGACCAAGTGAGTCATCACACGTTTTATTCTGAACCTCGACACAACCATTCTGTGAAGATCTGTACGGGAACTTCTCTCCGTTGTTTGCAATGCCAGGTCACCCGTTGTGAGTGAACGCTACCCCCACACCGGTGTGCCGTATTCGGGTTGGTGTATTACTTGTTTGGCTTCGAACCAACTCGTACCCCAACATGTATTAGAATTAAGGATATATGTTCTCGTCACGTCACTCATTTACATGGAGAGGCCTATCCATGTAAATGTCGTTGTATGTAAAATAGTAAGTAAGTTTATCGTCATAAGTTTCACATCCCTTTAGGGACTATCTTTAGAAAGAAATATTTTTAAGAAAGAATTGTTTTTTAAGAATAACTCCTAGAAGAAGTAGTTTGTTCGAGAATTGCTTTTGAGGATAAGCCTATTGTTCCTCGTCAATTGTAACACTAATGTATTTGAAAGGTACGAAATAAGATGCTCTCTCATTTATTATAATTAAGTTGTTTAATTTAACACCTTTATTTGTAACACATTTCCAGTTTTGTGACTGGTGGCGCCCTGAAAGTAAGTGATGTATAGACACCGCTTCCAACCTTCATTCACCGACGAGTAAGATACCTATCGGACTACGGTCTTAGCACCACAGGAACCCACGCGCTCTCCACTAGCCGGTAAACCAGCACAGTTGTTGGTTTAATGCAACAACACACACACACACAGTCGGCTTCCCCGCCACGCCGCTCAACAAGGCGCGGATACGGTCAGTGCCTCCCCTCCACACACACACACACACACACACACACAGTCGGCTTCCCCGCCACGCCGCTCAACAAGGCGCGGATACGGTCAGTGCCTCCCTTCCACACACACACACACACACACACACAGTCGGCTTCCCCGCCACGCCGCTCAACAAGGCGCGGATACGGTCAGTGCCTCCCCTCCACACACACACACACACACACACAGTCGGCTTCCCCGCCACGCCGCTCAACAAGGCGCGGATACGGTCAGTGCCTCCCCTCCACACACACACACACACACACAGTCGGCTTCCCCGCCACGCCGCTCAACAAGGCGCGGATACGGTCAGTGCCTCCCCTCCACACACACACACACACACACACAGTCGGCTTCCCCGCCACGCCGCTCAACAAGGCGCGGATACGGTCAGTGCCTCCCCTCCACACACACACACACACACACACACAGTCGGCTTCCCCGCCACGCCGCTCAACAAGGCGCGGATACGGTCAGTGCCTCCCCTCCACACACACACACACACAGTCAGTCGGCTTCCCCGCCACGCCGCTCAACAAGGCGCGGATACGGTCAGTGCCTCCCCTCCACACACACACACACACACACACACAGTCGGCTTCCCCGCCACGCCGCTCAACAAGGCGCGGATACGGTCAGTGCCTCCCCTCCACACACACACACACACACACACACACAGTCGGCTTCCCCGCCACGCCGCTCAACAAGGCGCGGATACGGTCAGTGCCTCCCCTCCACACACACACAGTCAGTCGGCTTCCCCGCCACGCCGCTCAACAAGGCGCGGATACGGTCAGTGCCTCCCCTCCACACACACACACACACACACAGTCGGCTTCCCCGCCACGCCGCTCAACAAGGCGCGGATACGGTCAGTGCCTCCCCTCCACACACACACACACACACACACACACAGTCGGCTTCCCCGCCACGCCGCTCAACAAGGCGCGGATACGGTCAGTGCCTCCCCTCCACACACACACACACACACAGTCGGCTTCCCCGCCACGCCGCTCAACAAGGCGCGGATACGGTCAGTGCCTCCCCTCCACACACACACACACACACACAGTCGGCTTTCCCGCCACGCCGCTCAACAAGGTGCGGATACGGTCAGTGCCTCCCCTCCACACACACACACACACACAGTCGGCTTCCCCGCCACGCCGCTCAACAAGGCGCGGATACGGTCAGTGCCTCCCCTCCACACACACACACACACACAGTCGGCTTCCCCGCCACGCCGCTCAACAAGGCGCGGATACGGTCAGTGCCTCCCCTCCACACACACACACACACACAGTCAGTCGGCTTCCCCGCCACGCCGCTCAACAAGGCGCGGATACGGTCAGTGCCTCCCCTCCACACACACACACACACACACACAGTCGGCTTCCCCGCCACGCCGCTCAACAAGGCGCGGATACGGTCAGTGCCTCCCCTCCACACACACACACACACACACACACACAGTCGGCTTCCCCGCCACGCCGCTCAACAAGGCGCGGATACGGTCAGTGCCTCCCCTCCACACACACACAGTCAGTCGGCTTCCCCGCCACGCCGCTCAACAAGGCGCGGATACGGTCAGTGCCTCCCCTCCACACACACACACACACACACAGTCGGCTTCCCCGCCACGCTGCTCAACAAGGCGCGGATACGGTCAGTGCCTCCCCTCCACACACACACACACACACACAGTCGGCTTCCCCGCCACGCCGCTCAACAAGGCGCGGATACGGTCAGTGCCTCCCCTCCACACACACACACACACACAGTCGGCTTCCCCGCCACGCCGCTCAACAAGGCGCGGATACGGTCAGTGCCTCCCCTCCACACACACACACACACACACACACAGTCGGCTTCCCCGCCACGCCGCTCAACAAGGCGCGGATACGGTCAGTGCCTCCCCTCCACACACACACACACACACAGTCGGCTTCCCCGCCACGCCGCTCAACAAGGCGCGGATACGGTCAGTGCCTCCCCTCCACACACACACACACACACAGTCGGCTTCCCCGCCACGCCGCTCAACAAGGCGCGGATACGGTCAGTGCCTCCCCTCCACACACACACACACACACAGTCGGCTTCCCCGCCACGCCGCTCAACAAGGCGCGGATACGGTCAGTGCCTCCCCTCCACACACACACACACACACAGTCGGCTTCCCCGCCACGCCGCTCAACAAGGCGCGGATACGGTCAGTGCCTCCCCTCCACACACACACAGTCGGCTTCCCCGCCACGCCGCTCAACAAGGCGTGGATACGGTCAGTGCCTCCCCTCCACACACACACACACACACACACACACACAGTCGGCTTCCCCGCCACGCTGCTCAACAAGGCGCGGATACGGTCAGTGCCTCCCCTCCACACACACACACACACACACACAGTCGGCTTCCCCGCCACGCCGCTCAACAAGGCGCGGATACGGTCAGTGCCTCCCCTCCACACACACACACACACACACACACACACACACACACACACAGTCGGCTTCCCTGCCACGCCGCTCAACAAGGCGCGGATACGGTCAGTGCCTCCCCTCCACACACACACACACACACACACACACACACAGTCGGCTTCCCCGCCACGCCGCTCAACAAGGCGCGGATACGGTCAGTGCCTCCCCTCCACACACACACACACACAGTCAGTCGGCTTCCCCGCCACGCCGCTCAACAAGGCGCGGATACGGTCAGTGCCTCCCCTCCACACACACACACACACAGTCGGCTTCCCCGCCACGCCGCTCAACAAGGCGCGGATACGGTCAGTGCCTCCTCTCCACACACACACACACACACACACACACAGTCGGCTTCCCCGCCACGCCGCTCAACAAGGCGCGGATACGGTCAGTGCCTCCCCTCCACACACACACACACACACACACACAGTCGGCTTCCCCGCCACGCCGCTCAACAAGGCGCGGATACGGTCAGTGCCTCCCCTCCACACACACACACACACACACACACACACACAGTCGGCTTCCCCGCCGCGCCGCTCAACAAGGCGCGGATACGGTCAGTGCAGAGTCCCTATTATTAATTTCACCACTTTCACCTGCAGGTTCTGCCTGTCGGCCGCGCACACGCGCGAGCAGCTGGACACGTGTCTGGTCGCGATCCAGCGCGTGGTCACCGAGCTCGGCCTCGACTACGCGCGCGCGGGCCGGGACCCGCCCCCGCCCCCGCCCCCGCTGGCGTAACCACCCGCACATTCCGACGCACGCACGTAAACACACCTCGTTCTAGAGACAAGTGGCTTTCTAATATCGTATCATCATGACATCCCATGAAACGTCCACTACAGGACAGGGAACTCCCTCCAAAATTCCGGCTTTTGCTGAAACAATACGGGAGGGAAGTACCATACATAGTCACCACACTTGCTAGCGTTACGGCTGGCACCATGGACCAAGGTTGTTGGTTACCGCAGAATATAATATGATACTATACACAGAAGGATGCTGCCCATGCCTCATCCTCTGGTTCATTAACCCTTAGTCGCCTCTTACGACACCTACGGGTAGAGATGGGTCGGTACTATTCTTTGCCGGCAGCGCACGGAGCAAAAATGTCGTATACGGCGTGCAAAATAACTCAGTCTGTGACCGTTAATGCGCAGAAGTCAAAAAATGAGTCGCGGGGGTGAACGCGACATGTGGGGGGAGGCGAGCGAATCGTTCATTGGCTCTCCGCCTGTCACCCACAAGCAGAAAATAACCGTCATAGGCAGACTTGTCCTGAACGCGCTGCAAAACGTTAATAGAATAGAAAAAGCTATTGCCGGCGACTTGGCCGCATGTTAATAAAATAAAGCAGTGTTTAAATCAAACTACTAGCTATCAAACATTACACATTTCGTTAAAAGCGGTTTCGTAATTTTTGCGTGATGCGAACAAATAAACAAACAATCCAAAAATCTGTGACTAAGATTCAGGGTGGGTTGCACCATCTAACTTAACCATAACCGAGTATACGCCTCTTGTTCTCTATAGGCTGGAGAGAGCAAGACGCGTATATTCGGTTACGATTAAGTTAGATGGTGCAACCCACCCTAAAAGTCATTAAAATAGCATAACATGATATAATTTTCAATTAAATAAAAATAAAAAAAACCACTACATATGACATTGACGTAAGCTAATGAAATGTTGCATGATAGCTTATGTCAATCGTATACATTTTCATTCTATTCTACTAGAGTTTACAATTATAGAAAGCCACTTGTCTAGGTACCCTTATGTATAATAAAGTAAGCCCCTGTCGACTGGTTGTCCACAACTAAACCCAAGCTCCGGAAACACAAAAAAAATGAAAAAATGCAGGTACACACGTACGCACGTCAGTGGTAAAACTTTAACCTTGAGCGGGTCTCTGGTGTTAGACGTTTTAAGCATAGAACTGCTGAGCCAGCCTGATGAAAGAATGGCCCATAGGAAATAGTGGTGCCAATTTACTTGTTTTAATGTATAAAACTATCTCTGTCTAAAAGTTATAAGTCACCGAGAAGAGAAAGGGACTGATTCCCAATAAGGATGTCGTTTGAGGCCTGAGGCGCAGCCGAGAACCTCAATACACCCGAGGTGGGAATAGTACTTTGTTTCGAGTGATGCATAGTGCTTTATACTTCACCTTTAAGAAAAAAACGTCACAAAATATAAATACAAAATTGGAGATTCGGAACTCTCTTGCCGAACCAAGATAAGAGCTCCACGAGCTTATTCCATTAGTCAGCATCTCTCATCGCATCGTGAGTCCAGACGTATAGGCCGCGCAAACTTACTCTACCTCTGACCGTTCGCGAGGGTGAGCGTGGCAGGTGGGGGGAGACGTGCGAATCGTTCATTGGCTCTCCGCCTGTCACCCATGCGCAGAAAATAACCGTCAGGGCTAGAGTTACTTTGTACTTAGTATAGCCACAAGTGAAGGATATTCTATCATACAGAGAGGACATTCTCTTCTAAAGCTTTGAGCAAATGGCAGTGATAATAAAAACATCTACACCGCAAAGCAGACTGTTGTTTTGTGTCACAAAACAACAGTCTGCTTTGCGGTCTAGATGTTTCACAAAATTTGTGAGTCGGCTGTTTAGCACCAACGGCAGCAAGCACGTAGAAACAAAACCAGTATAAGTTGAACCAGCGCTATGCTTCAAACACGCGAAACCAGAGACCCGCTCAAGTCCAAAGTGTTACCATCGACGTGCGGCCGTGTGTACCTACGTCCGCGGAAGAACGCGATGTTTTGTAAACAAACTTTTTGCATTTAAGATGAGATTGAGGCACACTTATGTAACCACTTATGTTTTTAACACTTTTTTACATTTAATATATTATTTAGTTTACAAAACCTTGCGTTCGTTGGTGGAATGGATTATAAAATTTTGTCTGACAGTTGGTCAGTAAAGCAGACCATTCCTATATGTACCTTTAAATAATGTTATCAACCCCTTTCAGAAAGCACGGGTTTTAGTTAAACGCTACATTCCGTTAAGTGTAATTAGAAATAAAGCCACAGAACTTCTATGCATTTAACCAGGCTTCACATTTATTATTTTTGTAAATGCAGTGTTATTTAAGTCAACATAAGTATATTTCAACCACGCTGACACTCCGCGGTCTGGTCAAAGGCTTTGATCGTACATTTTGGTAGATGCGAAGTCAGTCAAGCATTCAAGTCAAGACTCTATTTTTGACAAAAAAGGTTTTATGGTGTTCCGGACATCTCAGAATCCAGAAATCAATGTTGTCAAGCCGAAATCCTACTAGTACAAAAAAGACGAAAAATAACCTAGGCTAAATAACGGTAGGAGGTTTCTTGTTTTAAAAGTGTTCCTTAGGTCCCCTTAAACATATCTAGAAAATTCTCCGTTGATCCCATGTACGCTCCCCCTCACCGCCCTCAAACGGATCCCTGATTTTAGTATTTTTCATTTATCTCAGAAACGGTTAAAGATAGATGAAAATCGTTAACGTTACTTTAATCGTTATAAAATTACCAACACGTTGACACCTGTTTTATTTCGATGTGACCTATAGTATCTGTAATATAGCGTTAAGTTTGCACTTACTTTTGATTACCTATTAGCAAGCTGCTGGTGACAGTAGTCAAAATGAGTAAGATTTTGAATTGACAGCATAGATTTTTGAATTCTGTGATGTTCATAACTAAAATGTTCGAAATCCCACTCATTTAGACAACAATTACCAGCAGCTAGATAAGAGGTACTTACTCAGTTGTAAGTGCAAACCTAACCCTATATTTCAGATACTATAGGTCACATTGAAATAAAACTGGTGTCTACCAGTTGATAACGATTATATGTATGGTAACAAATTTTATTTTCAACTTTAACCGTTTCTGAGATAAATGAAAAAAAAAAACTAAAATCAGGGACCTGTTTGAGGTGGGGAGGGGGGAGCGGACATGGGATGATCGGGAAATTTTCTGGATATGTTCAGGGAGACCTAAGGAACACTTTTAAAGCAAAAAACCTCTTGCCATAATTTAGCCTAGGTTATTTTCTGACTTTTTTGAACTAGTAGGATTTCGGCTTGACAATATTGATTTTTGGATTCTGTGGTATTAAAAAAAACTTTGTTGTCAGATCTGGTCCAGTTTAAGTTATGACCCTAAGAAGGAAAGCCAAATTCTGAATATCATCCTATATAGTCAGTTTTACTACGGTGCCATTTTTGAGCAGCAGTCGTGCATCTACCTAAATGCATGATCGAAGGTTGTAGGGGTCCAACAACATTTAAACCATAACGCGCGACCCTCCTGCTAGGTAGTGAAACCTGGATAGCGCTAGTTAGGCGTATAGTTTTTGTTAAAAAATAGCCACCACGGTTGAGGAGGGGTTGTCATCGAATAAAATAATTACCTCATTGTTATTTATCTTTATTTTATTGCTAAGTTATAATAGTTATGTTATTACTATAATACGAGCTACACCTAATAAATTATTTTCTCACGCTACTTCGCTGTTTTTATTTTCAATGCTTCTTGAAGTATAGACAGCAACACTTAATTGTCAAGGAATACGATAAAATCGGGGCTAAATTTTATAAAATTCCTGTTTTTATAATAACGTAAACCTGCGGTATATATCTACATTCCTAATGTTGATAATTTCTAAAGGAGAGAGTAGTGATGGGCCGACTATGGGTTTTGAAATTGCCGGATTTTATGTCCGACTAGTCGACAGTGCCGATCATTCTTGCTTCGCTGAATTTGGATCGCTTGGCTCGCTCTGCCCCGGCAGGTGCGACCGACATGACATGATGTTTTGTTTGTTGCGAGTTTTTTTAATTTTTTTTTATTAATTTGTACTGAATCGGCTTATGAAACACTAATAAATAGAGGAAACAATACAGACATAATTAACTCCTTTTTTATTTGTTTTTCTAACATACTTTTATTGCCGAATAATCAGCATTCTTTTTGCCGACTAGTCGCAGACTATGAAATATGCATACCTACTAGTCGGTGTATAGTCGGCCCATCTAGTAAAGAGCTTTGTATTTCTTCAAAGTTTAGCTTTGTTTTTTTCCAAACTTTTAAATAAATGGTTTATTTTTTACCTTGAAGTAACGTAAGCGATATTTTGTATGGGAAGTTGAATTTTTTTATTGCGTTGTTGCAAAAGTCGTAGAACAAAAGTTGTCGCTTTTTACCTCACTAATAAGTGGGAAACGGATGTCAGGTTAAAAAATAATTGTGTAAGTTTTTCACGATTAAGTACACGACTAACCGATAATAGATTCCCCGAAATCAATGCGCCCACCTCATTGAATCACCGGTATCAAGTCACAGCTTATCAGTAGATACGGGACCGATATCCGCCAGTCGGTCAGTATTATACATACATTCATCCTTAGTGGACAATTTTACCATACTAGTCACATACAGTGCCCTAAATAATGAGTTACAAGTGAATTCGTACTTAAACACGTCCCTTTCCTGTGTTGGTAGGCAGAGCCCACACCTTTCCAGATTCCACCCGCTACGATCTTAACTTCCTAACCCCCTTCCTTTTGTAAATACAAACAGATAATAGTGATAATAAAGCAGTTTTATGTAAAGTGAATATTAGTGTTGTTGTGTACTGGCCGGCTGCAATATGCGAGCACGTGGTTCGATTGTTGGCCGTGCGTGGGCGTTGCTTCTAGTGGCCGGGGCTACTGCCGTTACTGTGTTGCGGCTACCGTAAGTACTATAGCGAACACGAGGACCGGGGTTAATTTAAACGCAGTGGGTTCGCATTTATGTTTTATATTCTTTTTTTATATAGAAAGCTAATAGCAACGTCCGTACCCAGCCGTGGGCAGGAGTTGACTGGCGACTGTTTTCAGAACGTGACGTCATTATTCGAAATCAAATTCAATTTTAGAAATACTCGCCAGCCAGCTCTGCTAAAAGAAGGCTTTCGAGGAGGATCACTACATTATCCTCCCCCCGGGCAAAGAAATTTCCGAGTGAAGCTTGGAAATTTCTTGTACAAAAAATTCCCTAATCTACCTACCTATGGTGGAAAATATTACAAATGCAAGCATAACATAACCCTGCAAAATATTGCTAATATCTAGCTCATGTGACAAAACATTGTTGCTTTCAGTTTCGGTAATCTCATGAACTACGGTGCACAAAACCACCGAAAATTACACCACAACAGGTGTTACGCTTTACTACTTGCTAAACCAAAAAATACAATGGTAAAAATTTTGAAAAAAGAACTATCTTAGATCAAATCTAAAATTATTTTACTAGTTACGTCTCTAACAAAATAAGTGATACTATGCTCTTTGACAAATAAAGTTTGACATCCAATAATATACAACATTCTCTTTCGTAATTCATGGAACCTTTACATAAATTAAAAAAGAAAACTTCCTACTCTATGCTCATCCTAAAAAAAATAAAATGTTCCCATGACATAGAAAAAACGCTCTGAGTTTGTCTAGCAGCCTGCGGCTGATGAAAGTCAATTTGACATAAGGAAAACGCTTGAAAAACGCTACGCGTTAAATTACGCAGCCTGCGGCTGGATAATGTCAGTGACATTACTGATATACCTTTCTCTTTCAAACAAAATAAAGGCGTTGCTAAATTGAGACAAAAGCTACCCTAAGATGCTCCCAAGATACTGTGACCCAACAAAAGCCACCCACTAACCCTATGGGCATAAAAGTGGTTGTACAAGATAACAACTAGAGGCAACAATTTATCCCATCAAGCCAACCTATATTTTTAATCCCAAAAACTAATATTTAACCCCAAAAAGTGATGTCTTTCCAAAAGCATCATAATTTGAAATCTAGATAACATCATATGGCCTGCGGCCGATGTAAAGCGGAAGCAAAGCTAGAAAAATACACGTAGTCATATCAGCTACAAACACGATACTTGAGCCTGATCCAGACCCACTATCTAAATACATATGATTTAATAATAGTTGTACCTATGTTCTTCCCCGATAATGAAAACTGTGACATTTATCCTAACTGAACCCACTCTTTATTGAAATTATTAGAAAAATCTTTAGAAAGTTATGTCTGTAGTATAGACTTTAGAGAAAATACCAATACTTACTTGTTTACCGTCATCAGAACACGTTACCTGTACCTTCAATTACCAAACAATATTACCGTCCATAGGACATACCATACCATTATTAGAACATTACCTTCTGAAAAGAATACCTTTAAAAAAATCTTTTACCAGATTTTTTTTGTTACCAGGTAGTAGAATAAAATAAACAAACCAAGGAATGATTGTAATTAAATCATAATTACAAACATCCAAAAAACACCCCGTTTTTCTTTCCCAGATGATCAATAAAGTTGCAATCGTTCGCAATTACAACCCTAATGAACAAACCCAAAAAATAAATTTATTAATACATGGATAGTAAAATTAAAACAATCTTCTTTTTTGAGATGGCTGAAGAGCTGCTTGCAGCCTTCCATATAGCTCTGCTGGCGATGCGATGGTCGGAAGTAGCACGTCCGCCATCAGTCGTCAGTCAGGATAGCCATCTTAGTGGTGTCGCTCATGGTTAGCGATCACCGATGTGGACACGCTGAAGCGCATCCAAGGATATCGACACTCGATATCACAACTCATTGAGCATAGTATAACATGAAAAAGAGAATTAGTGTTAAGTACAAAATAAAGTTAGGCCACCATGAATACATGTTTTTGGACGTCTTTCATCTATACATACATCGTCAAGTAAAACATTTATATTTCACGCTTTTAACAATATGAGAGGTTCTTTGACGAGAAAAGTGAAAAATATAGTGAAAACCTGCTAACAAAGATTTTAGTACAAAATCATACATATATCTTTTTTACATTTACAATATTGCGTACAATGCATTTATAATCATAATGAGCTTATAAATATTTTTTTATAGGACAATATTTCGTGATTATAGGAATAATATTGTACACGTAATATTATCTACGCAATATGAACAAATACTATAAACAAACAAAATATGACATGACATCTTTGTCAGATTGTCATCCAAAAGACATGCGCAGTTACTCTGTCGCCATCCGTCGCCTTGGAGACTTGCAATCACAAATGAATACGAAATTGGTACGTTTGTAACCAATTCAAGCATGACGAACAATATGAAAAAACTTTGATGAGGGTGATTCTCTGCTTTAGACAATATAAAATTAGCTTACAGTTGTACGGCACGTGTTATGCGTGCCGTGTCCATAAAAATTGGCACTCATAAAGTATGACGCGTCGTGGTCATCATATGGCATCATCTTCTTCACATACAGGGCATCATCTTCTTCATTATGATCCTCTTCCCTTACTTAGGACTGGTTTGTCGAGTCGCGAAACTGTAACACTTTACATAAAATGGCATAAGGGGCACGACGGCGCCTCCACCATTATAGCGAACACGAGGACCGGGGTTAATTTAAACGCAGTGGGTTCGCATTTATGTTTTATATTCTTTTTTTATATAGAAAGCTAATAGCAACGTCCGTACCCAGCCGTGGGCAGGAGTTGACTGGCGACTGTTTTCAGAACGTGACGTCATTATTCGAAATCAAATTCAATTTTAGAAATACTCGCCAGCCAGCTCTGCTAAAAGAAGGCTTTCGAGGAGGATCACTACAGTACCTATTACTATATCTGTTAAAGCCACGATCACACCTAGCTGAATTCAGAATAATTCGGCATACATTGCTCGTTGAAGTAAGGATATTGCAATTAACATAACCAAGCCTCCCAGCAATGTATGCCGCATTAGTCTTTGAATTCATCTAGGTGTGATCGTGGCTTAAGACCTGACTTGACGGTCGAACATAACTGAAGAGAGAGATGAGGATGGATCTTCTGTCTCAGCTCTGCGTGATTCGCCAAGATTCTGGTCTAGTTCGCCATAATACGGCGATCCTGAAGAAAGCCAATCTGCCCCCGAAGCTAATATATTTTTTAAAACAAAAAGCCTTTTGAGGAGATTGAAGGCTGGTCAAATGAAGGGCAAAATTACTACAGTTTGTATTGTTATGTTTCATGACTCTGTTTCGTGTATTCTATGGTGCAACCTGTGAACTGAATGGCAGGCGTAAGACGATTAGAGTATGGTCTTATTCATTTATAACGCTGTATACTAGCTTAGAATAAATGCTGTGTGAATATGTGTCGCTCACTTCAGGGCAGTTAAAATTTGAAAAACGTTTGACCTCTCCATACTACGCGGTATCAGTTTATGTAGATTTTTGTACGTTGGTTTATGCATTATGGAAAAAGTTGTCAGATTGATGGGCAAGTTCACGTCCTTCAGTATTTTCATAGTTACATACTCCTTTTGTCATACATTCATAGATGATAAACTATACATACATTGTTGTTTAATGTTTACAGGGTAGACTTTGAGAACGAACACACAGTAACGATAGACAACACCATCGAATATATTCTTCAGTTCACGCCGGTAAGAAACAGTTTTGATTTTTTGAATTCTAATTCAACACGTTTTGTTTTTCACCTCTCTGCGACAAAGGCCACTGTGCCCGACTGTGAATGCAGTCAAAGTGTCATCATCATAACATCTCATGAAACGTCCACTACAGGACAGGGAGCTCCCTCCAGAATTCTAGCTTTTGCTGGAAAAAATGTAGAGGGGAAGTACCATAGTCACCTCGCTTGTTAGCGTTACGGCTGGCACCATGGACCGCGGTTGTAGGTGACCGTAGTAAGTAAGATAGTATGATACACAGGAGGATGCTGCTGCCCACTCTCCAGTTTATAACCCTTAGTCGCCTCTTACTACACCCACGGGTACGTATGGGTTGGTACTATTCTTTGCCGGCACCGCACAGGTGTCAAAGTGTATTGCAAGGAATTTTTTTATTTTATTTTATTTATTAGGCCAGCCAACATAGTAGGTACATATATACTCGTAATTTTATAAAATACGTGTTTACAACTTCTTTATCAATATACCACACTTATAGGCTACGAGTAACACAACATGCTTGTGGTATCTAGAAAATTAAAACTAGGTTGAAGTATTAATTTAATTTAAAATAAACAAAAGAAGAATTAAAAAACATTAACAAAATTTTGGGTTACTAATAAATAAATAAATAAATCATCATAACATCCCATAAAACGTCCACTACAGGACAGGGAGCTCCCTCCAGAATTCTAGCTTTAGCTGGAAAAATGTGGAGGGGAAGTACCATAGTCACCTCGCTTGTTAGCGTTACGGCTGGCACCATGGACCGCGGTAAGATGTAAGATACAAAGGACGCTGCTGCCCATCCTCCAGTTAACCCTTAGTCGCCTCTTACGACACCCACGGGTATGTATGGGTTGGTACTATTCTTTGCCGGCACCACACGGGACAATAAATATAATATAATAAATAAATAAGTAAATAAATAAATACAGTTCTTATAAATATTAAGTAATATCCAGATAATATTTTCTTAATTTTATGTTTAAACACTGCCAACGAATCATTAAATATGTCCAGATCTGTCTTATCAGCAATTTCGTTGTAGGTTTTCATCATTATATTTAGAGGTGCTGTTATACCTACGTTTGTTCTAGCTGGCAGCGTCTTAAAGTGACCAAAGTTTTTACGCCTGTTATGAAGCTTAGGTACAATATAATATTTATTGATTGTAATACCACTCACGTGCCGCTGGGTACCGGTGGTACCCAAGTTTTTTTTCAGTAGATTGCCCTCGTTTTTCGCAAAAATACGCATTAATTGACTCCCAAACCAACCCCAGTAAGATCCCGGATGCCGGACCCCGGATGCCCGAATTCAAGGTTGTTTTGGGCTTTCATTCCGAGAAATAAAACTTGGAGTTCGGTTTCGTGCAGCCGTCGGGGATATTTCAATGGTTTGCTCGATAGGTATCTTACCTGTCACTGGGTACCACCGGTACCCAAGGGCAATCTACTGAACTTTTTTTTTTTGCGCGGGCACGTGAGTGGTAGGAGAGTCCACTTGACAATTAACGATACTCGTACCTACTATGTAAGAAACACATGTCGAGCATACATCTCCGATCAGATAAAGATAGAAGTTTGTATTTCTTTAATTGTTGGATGTAAGACGGATGGGATCTTAGTGATCTGTTAAAAATTACATGACGTAGAATTTTTTTTTGAACTCGTTCAATGCGATTACAGTGAACTTTCTAGTATGGGTTCCACACTATCGAGCCATGTTCTAGTATACTTCGCGAAAGAGAGTTGAAGAGAGTTAGTCTAGTTGCCGGGGTCTTGAAGTCCTTCGTCATTCGTATAATAAGCCCAGAAATTCTGAAAGCTTGTTTTATAATTTTGTCAGTGTGTGGTATAAAACTCAATTTGTTATCCACAATTACACCTAAGTCTCGGATGTCAGTAACGGATTTAAGCTTCGTACAATTTATTTCATAATTAAATATTATTGGGCTACTTCTTTTAGTAATTGAGATTTGAAAGCATTTTTCACTATTCATCATAACATCCCATGAAACGTCCACTACAGGACAGGGAGCTGCCTCTAGAATAGACGTGTGGACGCAACTTCTCGAAAATTAAAAAAAAATGGAAAAATGCCCAATTGCGCAATCTTTCAATGCCAAAATAAAAGCTGGACTAATAACCGACAGCAAGGCGACATTTCATATCATATATGAGTCTTTATTCTGTTTTATTTGATCAATTTGTTTACAATTTATTTATTTAAACAATATAATGGCTCAACTACAAACAAATTTCCACCCTATCACGACGCAATAAAGTCGATATTAGAACTCGTGCTGACTCGTACGGCACTAGTTCCTTTCTGGATTGTTCCGCTTTTGTTGGAAAAATGTAGAGGGGAAGTACCATAGTCACCTCGCTTGTTAGCGTTACGGCTGGCACGATGGACCGTGGTTGTAGGTGACTGCAGTAAGTAAGATGTTAGATACAAAGGAGGATGCTGCTGCCCATCCTCCAGTTTATAATCCTTAGTCGCCTCTTACGACACCCACGGGTATGTAAGGGTTGGTACTATTCTTTGCCGGCACTACACGGGGCAATTTTTTACCCACTTCACCAATCTATTTAGATCATTCTGCAACAGCTTACAGTCTTCAGTGCTTCTGATTTCTTTATAAATTTTAAGGTCATCAGCATACATAAGATGTTGCATTTTTTGACATCATTTATAAAGATGTTGAACAGAAGATGACCTAATAATTTTCCTTGCGGGACACCAGTTCCTGCTGTGAATTCCTTAGATTCTGCACCACCTATTACAACTCTCAACTTTCTGTCACTTTAGGTATGAGTTTAGCCATTTAAGGTACTTTCCACCAAAACCATATGATTCCAGCTTGGCTATGAGCACTGTTTGATCCACTCTGTCAAATTCCTTAGCAAAATCTGTGTAAATACTGTCTATCTGAATGTTTTTGTCGATACTTATAGACAGGTTATTGACATACAAAGCTAGGTTAGACGTTGTGGACCTCTTCTCTTTCTCAAGAAACCATGTTGAGTCTCGGTGAAAAGAGGCTTCATATGCCAGTTAATAATTGGTCAAACCAGAGACTCGAATATCTTTGGGAACACAGAAAGTATGTTAATGGGCCTATACTTAGTGATATCGGATTTGTCGCCATCCTTAAAAACCGGTACAACCCGAGCTAATTTCCATATTTTGGGAATATGTCCATTACTAAGAGACATGTTGAACAATAAACCCAACGGTTTCGCCAGAGTAGGAATATAAGTACTCCCTAGGGTGCAGTACGAGTATGTAACATGGGTTTCGAGCTACCACACATACTTTTAGAGTGTATGGGACGGTGTACCGAAAACTGAAAGGGCGTGCTCAGTCAACGAAACTGAACAACTTTCCCAAACAAACATTTCTAGGAAATGCAAAAAAAAATTTACCTCTCCATACAAACAGTTCGAGCAGAGTGTGTCATTTGTATGGAGAGTTAAAAAATTTTTTACATTTCCCAAAAATGATTCTTTGGGAAAGTTGTTCAGTTTCGTTGGCTGAACATGTCCTTTCAGTTTTCTGTACACCGTCCCTTACACCCTTTAGCTTCTTTACAGAATTCCGAACGTCATAACATGCAGAATATAATGCAAATAGAATGATTAGATTAGATTAGATTCATTTATTTCACTATAACATACAGATATTAAATGTCATTATAATGTCAATATAAAATTACATGCTAAAGTGATCGTCATACAAAATATAAAATTTACATATTTGTAAACTCAAACGATGAAAGAAGTATAATAAATGTCAAAATAATAAAACAGTAAAACTAAAATGTCAAATTAATAAATTCGTTTACAGAGTATAATTCTTTATCCAACAAAAGATTTTTAAGTCGACGACAAAACGTATCGTCATTTGGTTCATTTTTTAACTCTTCGGGTAGATACTCATAGTATGTTGGGCCGATTACACGCGGGTTCTTTGTAGCTAATGTGGTCCGCCGTTGCATTACATTGAGCCTACCGGTGTTTCGCAATTCGCGTCCGTCATATGTTCGACGTTCAAAACTGGATATGTTGCGTCGGACGTACATTAAGACTTCATACATGTATAACGAATACAGGGTCATTATTCTGTGCTTTCGGAATGAGTTCCTACATGTTTGTCTGGGCTTTAAGCCTTCAATTGTTCGAACAGCTCGTTTCTGTAAGATAAATACACGGTCAGAATCTGTGGAGTTACCCCAGAGGATTACACCGTACGATATCAAACTATGGAAATATGCGTAGTATGATTGTTTTAATACAGCTGTTGAAACGAGAGGTTTTAGCTTCCTCAGTGCGTAAGTAGCACTACTTAATTTGTCGCAAAGAGACTGCACGTGAAATTTCCAGCTTAATGTAGCATCAAGAGTGAATCCTAAGAATTTACAATGCTCGCACACTGGAATAGGGCTGTTTATTGATATTGGCCGAGGTACTGTTCTTCCAGAAAAAAGAACAACATTTGATTTTGTTAGATTTAATATCAATCCGTTACAAGTAAACCAGTCTTTAAGCTTTTCGCATACCTGCACAATTTTTCTATTTAGAGTCTACTATTATTTCGAATCGTGCTATGGCAGCGTAATACTCGTAGAAATGGCGAGAAACCACTGCACAGCACGGCCTACTTTAAAAGTTGGCTTTGTAGGTACAATGTGTGTCTTGTGTTTCGCTGAAATATCAGAGAACCATATCGCTGTGTCATTGATGAAGTCTAGTTAGTTAATAGGTGTAGCATCTATAAGTCTATCGTGTGGTGGTACGGAACCTTCGAGTTCTTGGTGACCAGTTGTTGTGCGATTGTCAACTAGACGAGCGAGCAGGCGACGTGGCCGGCGCGCATCTGGATGTCTGCCAACGCTACGAACACCACCCATCCCGTGCTGCTCACCGCCCGGCAAACCACCGGTAACTACACACACACCTTCAAGCCTTCTCTACACGATGGCCCATGACGCTGGCTCACTACCATGTATCAATGCAGTGGTGTTGGCATAGCTAAAGGCGCGCGATGGTCTAGGGAATTGTGTCGGGTTTTCGCCGCACATCAATGGAAACTGATGGAAACGTGCCAACGATGGCAGTAGCACAGCAGAGCGTTAAGGGGCTTCCTCCGGTCCACTAGCGCCCCCATCAGTTAAAAAAATATTACTCACTAAATAAGAAACTTATCAAAAATCCGGAAAGACAGATTGAAGAAAACGTACATTTTTTTATTTAGAAAGTATTTACTCTGTAATATAAAGTTCACTGTTGTTACAGATACAAAAACTGCTAAAAGTGGCCGTTTTTCGCACTTTTTGTATCTGTAACTACAGTGTATAATATTTTTCAGAATTGATAGGTTCTGAATAAACTAGGATAACTTTACTTCAATCTGTTATTCCAGATTTTCGATAAGTTTTGTATTTAGTGAGCAATATTTTTTTAACTGATGGGGGCGCTAGTGGACGGGAGGTAGCCTCTTAAATTAAAGTTTTAATTACTTACCTACTAATAACTTGATAATAATAATAAGTAATAAATATTTCTAATATTTTTATTTTTTTTTATTTTTTTATATTTCTTCTATGATATTTATTTAATTAGCCGTTTGTATTTCTTTCTAAACGTAAACAGTTTTCCTACCTCTACGACCTTCTTTGACGCCATTTCATTATTTTATGGGCACACTATCTTAATATTTATATGACCATGATGACATTACCGTGTAGATACGTTACAACCATCGCATGAGCCACTTGATGGACCATCATGCAGAGTTAGCTTAAAAAGTTTAATTACATATAACACGTACGAATTTACTCGAGACCTGGGCCGGTGACGTCTTTTTCATCAACATCACTGTACATTGAAAAATACGTCATCGGCCCAGAGGCGTTACCGCCGAACTCTTCTTCTTCTTGACCGCGTTCAACGTCGAGCGATCCGAATCATTGGCGACGATGTCCTTACCGGCCGTCTTGACCATCTAGCACTGCGGAGAGATGTTGCATCTCTATGCATCCTTTATCGCGTGTATCATGGGCAGTGCTCTGAAGAATTGTTCGAGCTAATACCTGCTGCAGAATTTCACCACCGCACCACTCGCCAGAAGTTAACATTTCATCCTTACCACTTAGATAACTGGCAATCTTCCACCGTACGTTTTACAAGAAACTTCTTACCACGTACGACCGCACTGTGGAATCAGCTTCCTGCGCAGGTATTTCCGGACGGGTACAACAAGGCAGCCTTCAAGAAACGAGCCTACAAATTTCTTAAAGGCCGGCAGCGCACCTGTGATCCCCCTGGTGTTGCAGGTGTCTATGGGCGTCGGTGATCACTTACCATCAGGTGACCCGCCTGCTCGTCTGCCTCCCTCTTCTATAAAAAAAAAAACTCAATCGTTATCGAATCTCTCTTTTCTTCTTGTATAAAAAAAAGAGCAAATTAATTAGTACGGGTTATATTTGTAGTGTCTTTGCGTGTCAAACAAAGTAGCAGTCAATCGCTCTACCATAGGCTCTACTCATTCTCTATCCTTTTTCATTTTGTATTAATTTGTGTAACTTGACTGTCCCCACAAAAAATCTGCTAAATATCACTTACCAAAACTGGCATCTTGCTGTATAAATTGCGATGCGATCCCTTTTGAGCACGCCTTTTCAGTTTTTGGTACACCGCCCCTTGCACCCTGTATAATAATAATTGTTATTTAATTTTAAATTTAAATTAAGTACAATGATTAAATTGTTATTTAATAATTGTAAGTATTTAATTTAATTATTATTATTTATATAAAATTGTTATTTGGCGCGAGTGTCTTGTATTGAAACTTGAGCTAGCGAAGGATTCTAGGATTAAAGCGTAGCGAGGGTTACAAGGCACTAGACGCGAAAATCTTAACTGCCAAGCGAAATACACAATTTTTCAGCTCACTACAGCGAGGAAAATGCTCACGTATTTGCCAGGTTAGTGGCCAATCTGGCTGCCAGTGTTTTCAAGACGCCAAAATACCTCTGACATGGCCTAATGACTACTATAATTCACAGAGTCTGGACCAAAGGTTAAACATGCTTTCCGAAGCACGTAACCGCTCAAAAAGTTGTGCCACTACACTACCAGTCACAAATTTGATATCGTGATCAGAAAGAAGGAGCAATTGTATTGAATGGTCAACAATGTTGTATGGGCATGCAGGTGCTCAGACGTGGCAGCTTCCGTACCAGCAGTCGGAGGAAGAAGAACCGCTCTACGACATGCAACGGATGCTGTGCTTCCGAGTCGCGGGTGAGTTCTATATTCTTCGTATAATTGACGAGTTTTAAAGCATAGAACCAGACAAACCACGACGAACCAGAGTAGGTATATTTGTCGGTACAAATAACATTGTTTTACAAACTTGTTTTTTCTGACAGCTTTAGCTGGTTACATGATCATGGAGCACAATAGCCTTGATATAAAATGTGTTGGTAAGCTTTGGCATGGACGAATAATAACTTTGGCATTCACTCGTGAAACGGGTTGTACAAAGAAACTCTGGCTATGACTGTTAATGCACAGAACTTAAGAAAATAATCGCGGGGGTGAGCGCGGCAGGTAGGGGGCGGCGATCGAATTGTTCATTGGCTCTCCGCATGGCACCCATATGCAGAAAATAACCGTCACAGCCAAACTTATCCTGGGCACGCAATACTATACGTTTATTCTGTATGGTTACCCAAATAGCATTTTACTCCATTTAAGAGTACACATTTAGTTCCCAGGTGTACTTGAAGCATTATTACAGTTCACTCGTGATGTATAAGCTGCATTATTGCGATTAATAACACTTATACCTATCTAAGGGACTTATAGGAGTGTAGAGTTATACTTTTATACGATTGTTGGTGTTATAATACTCTAACAACTATCTTTTAGTCAGCCGTCTGACTAAGAGCATTATAGGAGGGTAGACATACGGCAACCGCTGTTTAAAGGCCTACTTGTACGATGTTATAGAGCTAGCATTTTAATAGAACACACGTGGTCATTTATAAAGCCAAAGGCTGTTATGTTTACCTGTTTTAGACTGTTATACAGCTAGTAGCTGTAGTAGGACTTGTTTGTGATCATTAAAATTACCTTTTTTACTATCTGTACAGAAGTGTTTAAATGGTTCACATGTGCACTGTAGGCTGTTAAAAGGACTATATGTGTTGTCCATTAACATCAATAGCAGTTTATTTGTCCACAAGTACTACTCTTATTTGCTGTAAGCTGAATATAAATGTGAATGTGATATTCTATTTCACATATCCCACAAGCTGTGTGTTTATTAGGTAGCGTGCAAAAATATGTGACAATGAATAAAAAAATTCTGGAAAAAAGAGCGAGAACCGGTGGAATAAGAAGAAAAATTGCAAATGATTTAACGGACAATAATTATTATGTATTATTGCGGATCTCTAAAATTTCAGTATATTGAAAGAATTAAACGATGATACACAATTGACCTGAACTACATCTTAAAGCTGTACATAAGTTCACATTAGAATAAATTTATAGACATTGGCTCTGTAGAGGTACAAATGTGGGACATCATATAGATAACAGCATTCTAACAGAACACATGTGAACCTATATGCGTCTCACCGCATTAAATTGGAGTTATAATAGTTCACATAGCCGTATTTCATTTCCACCATTTTGTTCTACGTAACCTAAAATATTTACCAAATAAATCTTTTAAATTATCATGCTGATTTAGCACAAAATACGCAGATAGAGCGATTGAGTTTTGGTTTCATGTTATAATTAATTACCGTAGTATAATTATAATGCCAATATAATATCAAAAACCGAAAATTGTTGATTTCCTCTCAGCCAGTTTTAAATATTTTAAAATGAATATCGCGTTTTTACAGAGGCGCGTGAATATTTTAGCTGTAAATATGTATACATTTCACGATAAAGTTGCATTCCCATGGCACTAACATTATTAAGTATTTAAAACAGGTACTACCGCGTGTTATCATAAATATTTATCCAATTGATATACGCCGGAGTTAATGTGTTTCTCATGGCACACACAAAACCAAATTAATGAGGAATAAATAATAAAATAAAGAAGTAATTTAGGACACGCGTGAATTTCAGGTAGCACTGGAGTACTTTTGACGGACTTTATAACTGTGAAGGCTGTGTATTTAGCCACTAGTTACTCTTTATTACACTCATGTACGTTGTATGGTTCACACTGCGTCCCTTATAGTGCCGTAAGTCAGCCTTAAGTCCGATGTTACTACTTAAACTGCTATTATAATGCTATTATACTGCTAATGTACAGCCATAGTGAACTTAAGGCTGTCTAATTTGTGCCCAAACTGGTTCTATAAGAGCATTATAGCAAGCTATACAGCTCTTATACAGCTGACTTACACAGCTTGTGGAGTACATGTGAACGATTAGACATCTTATATAGAACCCCGAATGCCACTTGGGTATGCCTTGGAGGGAAAGAAACAGTGCGCTGGATATCTTTCTTTTCACTCGCAACAGAAAGAAAGAGAAATTGCTGATTTTCTTGTGAAAAAGAGAGCCATAGCACAGATTAGATAATAGTAAACTGACAGCCAAAGCATATGAATTTTTGTCCTTTTCTACTTAACCCTTTTATCTATGAAGGTACGATATTCAGAAGAATGCTGTTGCCCCAATATATAAGTTACTCTATGTGCTGCCCTTTCTCCGGTTTAAAATCCCGTAGTTAGTTGCTTTTTACGACACCCACGGGAAGGGATGTGATGTGATTCTAAGCCGGCACCACACGGGACAACATTTGGACAGCTTTTAGACACCCTCGCTCTAGTCTGCCGCAACCGCTGCACCGCTGTATAGGTATCCTCACGGCGAGATGGGGGTAGGGGGCATCGCTCGTCATCGCTCACGGCGGCAACTAGTTCTTGCTCTTTCCTTCCTACTCCCCCACCTCCCCGCCACTTAGGCGCGGTACAGCGGTTTCGGTCAGACTATAACCCACTATTTTTAGCTGGCACCACCCAGACATTACCAACAACTATGGGCACATAAATTTGATGCTGACGGTTATTTGCTGCGCATGGGTACCGATTCGAACTCCCCACGGACGTTTCACGGGATGTAATGATGATGATGACTTGTACTGTCAAGAGTACGTCAAGCTTGACACATTCGACGTTGTACAGCGCTTATCTTAGTCAGTTTAGAGACTGAAATTGCACTGCGAGTGACTTGACCTGCTCTTGACTGTATGTACTTATTACTATTTATGCCCCCACCTCTTCCTAAGTTTCCCGCATCTGCCAACGCCCCATCGCAGCCAATTTAGAGACTTCCATACAGACAGACCAGGGAAGATCGTGTCCTGGTGGCAGCTCTTCGGCAATATGGGATGTATAGGCTATTAGGAGGGTACACACTCACATTCAATGTACCCCCCCAACGAAAACCTGCCTCCTGGCTATAAGGAACCAACCTGGAGAAGTCTAAATAGGCTGAGGACCCAGATTGGCCGTAGCAAGGATAACCTGTGCCGGTGGGCGTTCCTAAGTAGGGCAGACGCCAGCTGTGAATGTGGAGAACTCCTGCAAACCAGGGCACACCTCACTAATTGTCCCGCGTGCCCAACCACCTGCTCGCGTGAGGACTTACTTGACGGTAACCAGAGGGCTACCACGATAGCAGTTTTCTGGGCAAGTAAGATTTAGCCCGTGTTCTTGCCGATACGAAAGACGAAGGAAGGTATTTTTTTGAGCACAGCTCTATCCTAGCCTTGGATGAGTCTGAATCGAGAGGCTTGGTGTGTTTTATAAAGCTGTGACGGTTTTTAAGGCGTGAGGGTGGTGGATTATGTCCGTATAGTATGTATGTCCGTAAGTATCTACTGTCCGATTTTTGTTTGATTGAGTGTGATTGGCAGAGATGTTCGGCGTGATGACGGACACATTCTCGGTGCACGTGTCGTCGGCGACCAACGAGAGCGTGCGAGTGAGCGTGCGAGTCGACCCCGCGAGGGACTGGCGCCTGCACTTCGAGACAGAACAACACGTGTACGTTAAACAGGTACTTATTTCACTAGCACTTATAAATAAATGTTTACCGCGACTTCGTCCACGTGAATTGTCGTACATTACTAAATAAGGGGATGTGTGACAAATTTCAGCCCAATTCATTCAGTGGTTTGAGCTATGCGTTGACAGATCAGTCTGATAGACGAGAACGGCTGTGACCCGTCTGGTGAAAAAAGGTAAAAGCAGTGTCTGTTTGTTCGTCAGACGGCGGCGCGAGTCTACTACTACGAGTTTCCGGAGGAGCAGCAGAGCGTGAGGCTGGTGGTGGCCTCCGAAGACGACACCTGCTCGATCGTCGCCATTCAGAACTATACGGTGAGTTCACAGTTCAATGTTACAAATGAAAAGACCTTGCGGTAAATTCCACTCTAGTATGTCAGAATTCTGCAGATGTGTCGGTTTACTTAAGTATATTTTGATCATAAAGTGTCGAATTCCCAGGACATCCACAATTCCACACTAGTTACGATTTTGTCTACCTGCCAACTGATTTTTTTGCTCTACTTATTGCTGGGAGGCTAGGTTATGTTAATTGCAATATCCTTACTTCAACGAGCAATGTATGCCGAATTAGTCTTTGAATTCAGCTAGGTGTGATCGTGGCTTTATTGGTGACCGCAAAATGTAAGATCATACAATACCTACTCGTACACAGAAGGATGCTGCTGCCCATCCTCTGGTTCATTTACCCTTATTCGTCTCTTACGACACCCAGTGATGGGTTGGTATTATTCTTTGACGGCACCACACGGGCATAATATGAATCCTTTATAATATGGCTAAATAATACTTTTGAAGAAGAATGAATGTTTGTTCGTTTGTCGGCAGTGCCCGGTAGCGGAGACGGCGGACGCGGGGGCTCGCGTGGGCGCGCGCGCGGGGGGGTTCCAGATGACGGTGCAGCGATCCGGCGGCACGCACATCGCGGTACAGCGCGTTCGGGATAACTTTGGCTCTGGCGGTTATTTTCTGCGCATGGGTGACAGGCGGAGAGCCAATGAACGATTCGCTCGCCTCCCCCATCTGCCGCACTCACCCTCGCGACTCATTATTTGACTTCAGCGCATTAACGGTCACAGCCAGAGTTAGTTTGTACGCCATATAACACACTTCTAATTCTTCTTATCAACCATTCCTGTCCCACTGCTGGGCAAAGGCCTTCGTACATTCCTTCCACTGGTCTCTACTCTGAGTCTCTTGTTGCCAGTCTTTAAAAAAAGCGTAGAGTTCATTGCGCCTTAACAACTTATAGAGTGCGGAGTTGTGTAAACAAACAATTGGCAGGACATGAAGACCTAGTCAAATCAAATCAACTACTCTTTATTGGTAGTCAAAACGAAAATTTGCTGTCTAGATTAAAATTAAAGAACTAAGTAATTTAGTGTCGCGCTATATTTCTTAGAAAAAACATGTTCGGTTCCACGTTCTGTTCTCTAGAACAGAACGTGAACGTGATTTATCACCTCTTAAGAGGACCATTGCACTTTCTTTTGAGAGGTCTTAGTTCAACAGAAGCTCCGAGTAGAGGCTGACGAGATGATGATGAGTTTCTCGTGTGGATTGTTCAGCGCAGTCAGTTCCCGCGTGGTTTCTACGTGGTGGCGGTGCTGCTGCCGACGGATGAGCCTTGTACGGGCGAGCGCCCCCCCGACTCCAGCTGGCTGTACGAGATGGTGGTGGACGGGGAGGAACCCTCCACCACGCCCCCGCCTGCCAGCCGGGACCGCGACAAGACGTTCACCATCACTGTGCGGGTACGTACGGGCCAAGTAATGTTCATCATCATCAATATCATAACATCCTATGAAACGTCCAACTACAGGACAGAGAGCTCCCTCCAGAATTCCAGCTTTTGCTGTAAAAATGTAGAGGGGAAGTACCATAGTCACCTCGCTTGTCAGCGTTACGGATGGCACCATGGACCGCGGTTGTAGGTGATCTCAGTAAGTAAGATGTAAGATACAAAGGAGGATGCTGCTGCCTATTCTCCAGTTAACCCTTAGTCGCCTCTTACGACACCCACGGGTATGCATGGGTTGGTACTATTCTTTGCCGGCACCACACGGGACTAATAATGTAACTTGATCAGAATGCCAACAGAACAGAGCTATGCGTGAGAGCAAGACGGAGTGATATACGTATCTCGGTCGCTGCAATATCTTACGCTCTATCATGTTGTCATTTTAATCGAGCTATATTATTTCGGTTGAAGTGCAGTCATTTCGTATGGGTTCTGCTTGCAACTTTAGGATAAGATGCTGATTAAAAAACATATCAAAAGGACAAGCAGACCAACCTGATTGTGTTTTATCAAGCTACAGAACTTCAATCAGGATATATTTATAACTATATCTGTTGATACTAGTGACATCTAATTTCTACTATTTCTAGCCTTTCTATACGTGTGGAACCGTCGACAAAATCCTTTTTTTTCAACCTTTTTATTATGAAACTAGATGGCGCTAAACCTTACTATACAACGTGTTAAGCGAAACCGTCATACATCCCAACTGATTTTTATTAAGATAAATACATTCCCGTAATCTAGATATTGTTATTTTAAAGTTTCATCATTGTTCTAGTTTCATCCTTGTTCTAGTCTGCGCACGCCACGCCCACTTTCCCTCCCCTCCTCACCGCTCATGAACCGCCGCCAGCGCGCGTATCCACAGAAATATTTAGAATAGAAGCGGCAAAATTTTAAATAATAAAAAAAAAGAATTACCCCTATCAAAAACCCGTGAAATTGATTCTACTCTCGATTCTGAACAAACTACTTTCCCCAGTTTCGCTTATTCCGTTAACACATTGTATAGGCACTACAACAGTGGGCCAATTCTTGTAAGTCACCGGGCTATTTTCGAGATTTTATAATGAAAATAAGCTCTGTTAAACTCCTCAAAAGTAAGGATCAATATTTGTTAATTATAAAATAATGTTTAGTTTTAAAATTACCATCATAACAATTTGACTTTTATGAGTTTATTGTGGCTTTTTTTTATTTTAATTATCTCAAAAATCACGCGGTGACTTTCAAGAATTGGCCCCCGGAGCCTCTTTCTCTTTTCTCACAACGGCACCTGAGCTAATCATACTATCTGTATCTAAAGGTTTCGCAACGCAATATACATTGTACTAGCTGTTCCAGTCTTTTAATTATTTCCTTCAAGAATAGACAATATCATTTAATTTGTAACTGACGTTACCTGATATCAGTATATCACCCAGCAGGAAGATGGTAGCACGAACTTGTCAATCGGACTTGTAGTTCTAAATACGCAAAACCTCTGGGGGGTAGTTCTACCTTTGTAATAGAACAATTTTTGTTCTATAACTTTTGGAAATTAAAATAAAAAAGAAATTATTCTCCATAAAAAAATAAAATCTGGTGCGGTCAATTTGTATTTAGAATAAACATTTTTTTAGAACCAGGTACCCTCCCAGAGGTATTGTCAAATCGTTGGGACTCCCCACTGTTCATTCACTGGATGCGCACGCCCGGCGCAAGTTTAAATTAGTTACATACTTACTCGTACAAACCCTAGGTTAAGTTTTCTTTTTCTAACACTATGGATTTATCTGAAATAAATTATTGAATTTGAATTGCGTATTTAGAATTACTCGTTGTACAGGGTTTAAAAGGGTCAGGGTCTTACTGAAACTGCGAATTCAGACTGTGAAACTTTTCACAACGCCGCGCCGACTTCTTTGAAACGTCGAGAATTCTTTACATCAAGATGTACAGTTTTATCGTCTCAATTCACAGTTCCAGTGGTCGGGAGATTTCTTTTCACACCTTGTATATGTCACCGGAAAATAATACAGAATCGTAAATTGATCAATTTCCTAGTAAGTTGATCAACTTTAGAAAAATAATGAACTGTACCGAATTCGCTTCTGGCTTCTTTTGGTCGAAAGAGATTCAATTCTAACGAACCCATAGATCTACGAATTTCCTACTAGTTTATGAATTTTCTAAAGTTGATTAACTTACTGGGAAATTGATCAACTTCCGATTCTTTTAATTTTCCGGTTACATATATAATTCACTGATAAAATAGTTGATGTATCGCAGGCGGCGCTGTCCCGGTGGCAATACGCGGTGGCGTGCGTGGTGACTCTAGTCTTGTTCCTCGGGTTCTACGTAACCTTCTTCGCCCTCGTCATGGCGCAGAGACTGGAGCCGGTTCGGAGACTGGTGGGACCCAAGGCGGTGCTGTGTGACCCTCACGGTACGTCTACTGCACGTGGCTCCCTCCTCGTCACACGGAGACTGGTGGGACCCAAGGCGGTGCTGTGTGATCCTCACGGTACGTCTACTGCACGTGGCTCCCTCCTCGTCACACGGAGACTGGAGACTGGTAGGACCCAAGGCGGTGCTGTGCGACCCTCACGGTACATCTACTGCACGTGGCTCCCTCCTCGTCACACGGAGACTGGAGACTGGTGGGACCCAAGGCGGTGCTGTGTGACCCTCACTGTACGTCCACTCCACGTGGCTCCCTCCTCGTCACACGGATACTGGTGGGACCCAAGGCGGTGCTGTGTGACCCTCACGGTACGTCTGCTGCCCCTGGCTCCCTCCTCATCACACGGAGACTGGAGACTGGTGGGACCCAAGGCGGTGCTGTGTGACCCTCACGGTACGTCTGCTGCCCGTGGCTTCCTCCTCGTCACACGGAGACTGGAGACTGGTGGGACCCAAGGCGGTGCTGTATGACCCTCACTGTTTGTCTACTGCACGTGGCTCCCTCCTCCTCACACGGAGATTGGAGACTGATGGGACCCAAGGCGGTGCTATGTGACCCTCACGGTACGTCTACTGCACGTGGCTCCCTCCTCGTCACATGGAGACTGGTGGGACCCAAGGTGGTGCAGTGTGACCCTCACGGTACGTCTACTGCACGTGGCTCCCTCCTTGTCACACAGAGACTGAACACTGGTGGGACCCAAGGCGGTGCTGTATGACCCTTACGGTACGTCTACTGCACGTGGCTCCCTCCTCGTCACACGGAGACTGGTGGGACCCAAGGCGGTGCTGTGCGACCTATGGTACGTCTACTGTCGCGTCTACATCGCGATCCAGATTGTCCCTAAGTCAATGGTGTTCGTTTACAGTGTAAGTTTTACTCCGAGCATATTGGCTATATTTAACATTGGTAAAAATTGATTTATTGTCGACAGATTTGAACGAGACGACAGAAGAAAGTATTTCACCTGAAAGACGGCGGCGACGTAACTCTGGTGAGTTGAGTTCTTAATCTAAAACAGGTAATACCTACCCATCTAAGCGTAGAAGGTGCTTGGTGTGGGACGCTACATGCGTCAACACGTTCGTCCAAAGCCGCCTTAGGCCGAGTTGGACATAAGGCGTCGTATAAGAGAGAGGGATCCTCGCTCAGGAGCATTCCCGTTGCAAAGGTTGTCCATCGCTGTTCTGCTTGGTAACGCCGCTAGCGTGATGATGGGCACCTTTGCAGAGCCTCTAGAGGGGAACTATTTTATTTTGATTGACGAAGCCTTGAGCCGAATATAAAATTTTGTTATGTTATGAATAAACTTGATTTTATCTAAATAAGTGCTGAAATATCGAAAATTCTGGATCTAAACATACTTACGGATCTTTAGTAAATGTCTGTAAACTACTCAAGTGTTAGCTCTACCCATGAAACTCAACTTAAGGTTCCTATGTTAACCTATGTTCTTAAGGAACATTGATCGAAATACGAAAAAAATTTTTTTGTAGTACTTTCTATGGGACGATGAAAATATTTTTTTCTTAATTAGACTGGTTCAGTTTCATGAGTAGAGCAACCATTCGAGAGGTTTGCAGACATATACCAAACAACCTATATTTCTACTATTATAACTTACTGTCTATTTTGTAAAAAAATATCACGTTACGCTATTTTTGACGCCTCGGAAATCACAGAATTTTGGATTTTTTGTCTGTTTGTTTGTTTATTTATTCGAGCGTCACAAAAAAAACTACTGAACCGATTTGAATAAAAAAAATTTGTTTGATAGCTAATAGTTTGACTTAAACACTGGTATATGTTTTATCTAACAAGCGGACAAAGTTGCGGGCAATAGCTAGTCATCATACAATCCCATGAAACGTGCACTGCAGGACAGGGAGCTCCCCCTCCAGAATTCCAGCTTTTGCTGCAACAATGTGGAAGGGAAGTACCATAGTCACCACGCTTGTTAGCGCTACATCTGGCACCATGGGCCGCGGTTGTTTGTTGGTGACTGCAGAATATAAGATGTAACAATACACAGAAGGATGCTGCTGCCCATCCTCCGGTTCATAAACCCTTAGTCGCATCTTACGACACCCACGGGCAGAGATGTGTCGGTACTATTCTTTGGCGGTACCACACGGCTTGTAATAGCTAGTACTTGATATTGCAGGCGCGACCTTAGACAGCATGGACGACAACAGCGAGTCGGACTCCGAGCCCCCCGACCCCGCCCCCGTCCTTGCCCCCGCCCCCACCAGCGCGCCGGCCAACGGACTCCACTCCGCGCCTTATGTCATACCCCTCACCGTCACACCCACAGATGAACAACCTCACACTGCTCAGGTAACATTTCTTTTAAATAAATAAAGATTACCTCAGACCTACCCTGAATGCACTCCAAAAACGGATTGGCAATAAGCGCACAGAACTGGGAAGAATGCAGAACTCCCGTTTCGGAGGCCAAGGTCCTTTTGGGGTCGCTGAGCCAACATAGTAAGTAATTAAGTAGTTAAAGACACAACAGGTGTCACTGTTAATACTTTACATAGGAAAATTTGACGCGAGCTGAGCTTGAACCTGCGACTTCCGGCATACCGTGCCGATGCTCTACCAACTGAACTACCGCGAAATTTTAAAAAAGCCGCATGAAGACGCATCCCACATAGCTCAGTTGGAAAAGCGTCGGCACAGTATGCCGGAGGTCGCAGGCTCACTTTTCTTCCACTTTTTACTTTCGAGCGGAGCGAGAAAGGTATTGTATTCGTAAAAAAAAGTTTTTCTAATTTTCTCAAAAATGTGTTCTATCATAAAAAACAAGTCTCCCAAAAATGTCTGTCCGTCGGTCGGTCGGTCTGTCCGTCACGCTTTGGCCTAGCGGTTAAACGAATGGTCCGATTGACACCATATTTTGAATTTAGAAGTTTTATGCAAATCCATCGAAGGGTTCTAAGTGGTTTATTGCTGGCTCGAATTTCGAGGGTAGCTGTCATACAACGAAAATGAAAACTTGAGATTTTCAAAGAATCTTGATGAAACTTTGCATGACCAAGCATATCCATGTAAGATATCTTGCGCCAGTATCAATTAATCTGTGTAATTTCATATAAGGGGTGTTCCTGTACCACCAAATCGTAAATATGTGATTTACCCAAAATTGGTTCCATTGAGTTTATTAAAATTTTCTATAACATTAATCCTGGATTGGTTGTCTACCTGATAGTACACAATGTGTACCAAAAACTGAAAGGGCTTGCTCACTAGACTAAACTGAACAATTATCCATAAGGAACATGTGTTTTAAAATTAAAAAAATCTCCATGCAAGTATCCTACGGTAGTATCCATTGATCTCTGAAAATTCATATAAAGGGTGTTCACTAAAATTAAACATGTGATTTACTCGAAATCGTTTGAGGTTTGTTTGTTTTACAATGTTTGACAATTTGAATTCTGAATTTATTTGTATATTTCATTCGAACATTTTTTAGAAAAACGTATATAAAAGTTTGTATTTCCATACTATGTGTATGGCATTACAAATTTAAGTTTGCGGTTGATATTTTTTCCTTGAGTATTGCGAGAAAGTAAGTGCAGTGCTGCTGTACCATTTATTCTATTTAAAATAGTCATTAAAAAAGCATTTCTTTATTTTACTGAACAGGTAAATGAATATGATAAAGGGCTCTGAAATATAAATGAGATATTTTTTTACACAAATAAATATAATAAAATTCGGACATACATTTGTCTATTTTTTAGGGTTAGGGCATATTTTTAGGGTTCCGATCCAAAATGGTAAAAACGAAACCCTAATGCTGTGACTTTGTCTGTCTGTCACACCTGTTTATCTCAGCAACTACTCAGTGCCTGCTCTGGCAGCCGTTCCTATTACCGGCTCTGGCAGCGGAGGTACAGCTCTAGGCAGCCGTCTCCAGTGCCGGCTCCGGCAGCCGTTCTCATTACTGGCTCCGGCAGCGCAGTCACAGCCTATTTACTCATCTCCGCAGGTCAGGGCCGAGCCGGGTGTGGGTGCGGGTGCGGGGGCGGGTGCACACGGGGGCGGGGGTGTGGGCGGCGCGCCGTTCGGTCTGCCGAGCCGGCTGCACGTGGGCGCGCTGTCCCGCCGCCCCGAGCGCACCTTGCGCGCGCGCTCCGACCGTTACCTCACCACGCTCTACACCGTCTCCGTGTTCTACGCCCTGCCCGTGCTGCAGTTCGTGGCCGCCTTCCAGATCGTCAGTACCACTGTACCACACGCCACATCTCACCTCACCTCACACACCACACCCCACACACTACACTTCACATCTACCATCATTTAAATGTATGTGTAAGGTCCGGCGCAAGCCGAGGCGCAGGTCGCAGGATGCAGATATTGCAGGGTAGGGCAAGTGACGCAGACGTAGCGTAGGTTACCAACGCAAGCTGCGACGCAGGTACTAAACACATGCGCTCACAGAATACTATTACTAAGCGTGGTGACAATATTACTTCTCCTCCACATTTGAGCAAAACCACTGATGTATAAAAAAAAGCATCAAATTTTATTTCATCTGTGGCATACCGCATACTTAACTTTTTGTTGGTTATAGTTGCGTGAGTCTGCCTACACACGCAATAGTGTATTACGTATTCTGTGATACGCAGAAACAATTGCCGGCACAAACAAGACGCAGAGCAGAACAGACATATGTCTGCGTCTCAGCTTACGCTGCTCTATGAACGTTCATACATTATAAAAATCTGCTCTGCTCTGCCCTGCCCTGCCCTGCGCCATCTGCGTGGCAGCATACGCTAGTTCAATTCAATTCAAATAATTTATTTCAGATATAGATCCAAAAGCCAATAAGCGTATGTCCCCCGTTTGTAGATCCTGAACGTGTCCGGCTCGCTGGACCTGTGCTACTACAACTTCCTGTGCGCGCACCCCGCCGGCGCGCTGTCCGACTTCAACCACGTGTACTCCAACCTGGGCTACCTGCTGCTCGGCGCGCTGTTCCTGCTGCAGGTGCGCCGGCGCCGCAAGCTCCGAGCGCACCAACCTCGCCACCAGGTGATATCATTATACCATTCCACGGCGTGTCCATTATAGGGAGCTCCTAGAACCAGAAAACCAGCAAAAAACGCGTGTTGTTTATATAAGAAGTACGAAAGTTACCAAACTTGTTAACATCGCGGCTGAAACGATGGACCACGGTTGGCGGTGACCGCAGTATGTAAGTTGGTACGATACAAAGGAGGACGCTGCTGCCCATCCTCCGGTTCATAATCCTACCCACACCCACAGATAGAGATGGGTTGGTACTAATCTTTGCTGGCAGCACAAGGACAGTAAAGATCAGTGATGTGAATGTGTTGTGCGCAGGATTACGGCATCCCGGCGCACTACGGGCTGCTGTCGTCGCTGGGCGCCGGCATGATGATCGTGGCGCTGCTCTCGGCCAGCTACCACGTGTGCCCCAACCAGCTCAACTTCCAGTTCGGTCAGTACCACCACCACGTCACCGTAGAAGCAATAGTACCTAAGTACCGCGCGGACACTCTACCTCCACCTCCCATCTTGGTCGATACGTGCTAAGGGAAGGGACGCGCCATCTAAAGCACACTATAAATTAGCTGCTTATTTAATTAAGAGGCAACCCTAGCATCCCTCAGGCTGGGACTGTCAGGGACACTAAACATAGACTCTAGAATTGACCACACAAAAATAAAAGATAATGCTCTATCTATCTCTCTCCTAGCCGATTTCGGCTACGGCGACTGCTTCTAGTCCGCTATTAAGGCGCGATGGTCAGCCCTTTCATGTGCTCGAAGATGGCTGCAGTAGCCTATCTTATGCGTGAAAGTGCGGAAACAATCCCGACACGTGAGCACACACGTGACAGGATACCCAAACAAAACACCTTTAACAAAACATACAACATAAACTTACAAGAGGAAACACATGACTACTCAGGTATAAATGAACTGCGCATATACACTGATGGGTCGAAAACTAAGGCAGCTATACGACCTCAGGACTTATACTACAATGCCATGAAGAACTACTAAAGTCATCACAAACGAACAACATAACTTTACAATGGATAAAAGGACACAGTGGCTCCATGGGAAATTATGCGGTAGACCAACTGGCAAGGGAAGGGTTCAACAAGACCTATGAAGGACCAGAACCAATGCTGCCACTACCCTTCAACCAGTTTCGGACATGGATACGAGAAAAAACACGAAAAGAAGCAGACAAACAATGGAATGACATTGCAACATGCAAACAGTCCAAAAAAGTAATAACATCAACTAACAGTCGTCTGACAAGACGTTTACTACAGATGAACAAGACAAAGCTCCGTAATGCAGTAGGCACAATAACAGAACACATGGCTCTCAAAAAACACTATTACACTTTAGGCATAGAAGACAGCCCTCTATGCAGGGCCTGTATGGAAAGGGACGAAACCATCGAACACGTCATTCTGGAGTGCGAAGTAATCAACACTATCAGAGAAAACACACTTGGAGCAGATATAACCTTAGATCAACTACGAAACAAACTGGACAGACTAACTGAGTTCTGGCAACAGTTAGGGTGGCTAAATTGATGGCCAGATAGGCCCACGTACAATGGTCCTTACAGGACTAAGTGCGGAAACCACACACTGAACTTAGAACTTAGCTGCTTATGCTAACATCCTCATCTTGGGGTGCAGCCCCACATGTTCTCCGCGCGACCGGTCTTTCACTCTCCTTTTCGGCGGGAGAATATGCGTGCCCAGTCTGGCACCGATCAACCCATGCCAAAGAGGTGGACGTTGCACTAAACGAGACATGTCAGATAATAACAGGCTGCCTAAAACCTACCCCGCTACACCTTATGCACCCTCTGGCCGGCATAGCTCCACCTGAAGTTCGACGAGACATATAGCTTGTACAGTGGAGAAACAAAAACAAGAAGCGGATCCCCGACACCCATTACACAATGCCCATAGTCCGCCTTAAAAGCCGTAAAAGCTTTTTAAGGTCAACTTTTCCCACAACTAACAATAACCCAAGCTCGGCAAGAGAGCAAGTGTGGGCCGAAAAATTTCCAGTCCCATCGGGATACGTCCCACCTGCAGAAACTCTGCCACCTGGACACAATCTGCAGTGGTCAACCTGGAAGTCGCTAAACCGTCTGCGAACTCAGGTTGGCCGCTGCAGAGAAAACATGGCGAGGGGTGGCTTCGCAGACCAGTTGCTAAAGCACTGTGACTGTGGAGCTTCATCTCAGAACATGGCGCACTTGCTCTCTTGTCCACTGTGCCCCTCCACCTGCACTGGCGAGGACCTGCATGAGGCGTCAGATAAAGCCGTAGAAATGGCAAGGTTTTGGGAGGAAAGTATTTGATCCAACGTGATGGTATTTGTACATTGACAAGAAGAAAAAGAAGAAGCTGCTTATTTAACAGATGGTCAACTGTGTTGTCAACAATATTTTGGGAATAGTCTTCCTCTGAGTATTTTGTTCATTTGTCCAGTATGTGAAGGCTACGTTACGTCCTTGCTATTTGGAAGACCGCATATGGCTCCCCCATACATAAGAAAGCTTCATAAAGTGCCGTGACAAACTATAGACCTACCTCAAAATTATGTAAATTATTATAAAGTTCTATACTCAAACATATGCAGCCTTAAAATCTATATTTTTGCCTGAACAACACGGTTTCATAATTGTAATCTATTGATACCGATTTTAGCAAGGCGTTAGACTGAATAGACCATGTTATACTTAAGAAGAAGCTCCAATCGGCTGGTATCCATGGCAACTTTTTCAGATGGTTTTCCTCGCATATATAAAATTAGTCCCAAGGTGTTGTATTAAGTGGCTATACCTCAGCGTGGTCTGAAATACCTTCTGGAGTTCCTCAGGGGATCCTTACTAGGCCCACTCTTATTTATTATGTTTATTAATGATATTTCATCTTGTATTGACCACTCAATTTTTTTCCCATTTGCTGATGACATGAAGATACTTAAACCAATAACTACCTCGGATGATACTGTAAAACTACAGGAGATAGATTTCAGCTTTATTGCCAAAAAATAACTTGAACTGAACGTAGACAAATTTTATGTCAATTTGAAGAGAAGAAGAAGAATTTGTGGTGCTTCTTCGTGTCAACTTTATAATACAACACCAACTAAATGTTCACCTCCTAAAATTTCACTACTGCTATGGCCTCACACAGATCCTCGTACATACAGGTGAAGGGGCACAGTGGACAAGAGATCGAATGCGCCATGTTTTGAGACGAAACCCCTACAATCACAGTGCTTTATCAACTGGTCTGTAAAGTCCACAGAGCTCTGAAGTCCATGCGTCTTGTTCTGCATCTAGCGACGAATTCTTTATTTTATTCAATACAAATCAGTGTCACCTGTAATTAAAACTAACACATTTTCCGCACCCACACTACTAGCGTCATTTGAGTGCGATAAACATTACCATTATTGCGAGAGTGTAAGATGCAAAAAACCAGTGAGCTTACATAAATTGTATAGTATACCTAGTCAATGAGGAACCAAAAGTATATCCTTACTTCGCTTCTATGGGGGGGTGCGCGCGCAGGCGGAGTGGCTCTATCGTTGTTCTGTGGTAAAGAGATGGGGATCTCACCATATTTTCTCTGAAGAAAGAATCCGTTGTACTGTGTACACAATAGTGTGTGTTTGTCCGTGTTGCATTGCAGACACGGCGTTCATGTACGTGCTGGCGGTGCTGAGCATGGTGAAGATCTACCAGTCGCGGCACCCCGACATCAACGCGCGCGCGCACGTCACCTTCGGCGTGCTCGCAGTGCTCATCGCTTTCGGTATGCGAGCCTTCTTTTATTCTTTATTGTTCACATAATTATACAATGCATATCCGTTCACCCAGCAGGACCCCGTGTCTGATTAATTTAAGACCTATTGCAGTAGTTACGAAAAATTATATAATGGCGAGAATAACTAAAAAATTGAGTTATCTACCAGCTAACCGTTCTCCAAAAGATTTACATAATAGGCAGAAGTGTACTATCAAAATTATTTAAATAGTATTATACGATTTCGATTAAATTTACCATACGGGGGTTTTCGGGTGTAAAAAATCGATCTAGCTAGGTCTCATGTCTGGAAAAATTTGTTTATATTTTTTTTTTCTAAGTATCGCGTTTTAGACAGAAACCTACAGCGCCATCTGTTGGCGGGTAGCATAGCTTGCTCACCCGATGATATTTTAATGTTAAATTTGGCTGCCTTGCATAGCCAGTAACTATTGTGTGTGTAAACTTTTTGTAAAAGTGGAGAAAATGAATACTTATTTAAATTGTTAATGCTTGTAGTGGTGTGGGGAGTGCTGGGAGGCGACGCGCTGTTCTGGGGTCTCTTCACCGTGCTACACGTGTTCACCTTCCTACTTCTCTCGCTGAGGATCTACTACGTGGGCCAGTTCCGGCTCGGTGAGTGCACACCCTTATTTCATCTTTCCACAATAGCTGTGCTACAGTCTGTGTAGCTTGATGAGGACGGAGTGATGCGCTGCATATTCGAGCGACAGAGACGCGTATCGATCGGACCTACTCTCAATCTCTCATGCATAGTTTTCTTTCATTCTAATAAGGTACCTATATTATTAGGTCTTTCACTATGAAATTGCCGTTTTTTATGGCGAATTTTAGGTGAACTCAATTTTCAGTACTAAATTTTTTGATTTTTTTTAGGAATTGAAAATCCGAATTTTTAATATGTTTATCTACTCTCATATCGTTAATCCTCAATAATGCGTTCAAAAATTGTAGGTTAACATCTTCATCAAACATCGTAGGGAAACACTCTTAGCAGCAATTTTTTATCTGTGAGAGTGTATAATGTTTTTTTTTTTGTTTCATTCTTCCTTTCGGAAAGGCAAAGAGTACAAAGCCATTCATATTCGTTAAATATTTTTTTATCAAAATATCCCTAATGCTACCTATACTTGGGTCTTGCAATTGAACCGACAAAATTGACCCAGCCCTGTGTGCGATATCGTAAGTAAACTCTTGAGTCTGCAACACCCATCTGCTGATTCGAGGAATAATGTCTCGTTTATTTAGTGCATGACGAACTGCGTTGTAATCCATGATTATTTTGAATTTACACCCTAATAAATAATGTAAGCCAGTTACGATAGCTAATAATTCAAGCTCAAAAGAGTGGTAATTTTTTTCCTCCTTGGTAGTTTGTCTACTATAGAAATGGACTGGCTTTTCACCATCCTTCGTTGTTAAGGTTAGAATGCATGCTATACCATCGCGACTCGCGTCAGAATACAAGTTGATAGGTAGTCTAGGATCAAATATATTCAAAACAGCGTTTTCAATTAAGGCCTTTTTTATATCTGAGACCGCCTGATCTTTCCTTAAACCCCACTGCCACGCAACTCCCTTTTTTAGTAAATTTGTCAGTGGTTTACACATTAGCGCGCAATTACGAATGAACTTCCTAAAGTAGTTAATTAGGCCTAGTAACTGCCGTAACTGATGGATATTGTTAGGGGTAGGAAATTATTCGATTGCTTTAAGCTTACGAGAACTTGGGCGAATTCCAGCTTCAGAAATTTCATATCCCAGAAATGGCACATATTTTTTTTGAAAAACGAACATTTACCAAGATCAACAGTCAAACCATTTTTTTCGAAAATTTCTAGAACCATTTCTAAGACACGAACGTTCTCTTCAAATGTTTTGAGTTGCGATCAATAAATCGTCCATGTAGCAAATAACGCGACCAAATCGTAAATTCCCTAAAACAGTATCCATCAGTCTTTGGAATACTGCAGGTCCATTGCATAATCCGAAGGGCATTCTGACGAATTCAAAATGTCCGTCAGGAGTGATAAACGCAGTCTTAGGAATAGACTCTTCTTTAATAGGTATATGGTAATACTCACTTTTAAGATCGAGTGATGTAAAATATTTACAACCCCGTAACCGATCAAGCAGATCTTCAATTAACGGCATAGGGTATGTTTCCTTCACTTCCAATTTATTTAACAATCGGTAATCCATACAGAGTCGTTTTTCGTCAGACTGTGCTTTGTCTACCAATAAAGCGGGGCTCGCATATGGGGAGTTGCTATGACGAATAATTCAATTTTCTAATAACTCGTCTATTAGTTTACGCGTAATTTCTCTCTCCGATTCGGACTTTCGGTATGGTCGCTGACAGACTGGCTTGTTAGACGTTAGCTCAATATCCAGCTCCACACATGTGGTTTTGCCTAAACTAGATAAATCTGAAGCTACACATTGAGGGTATTTACAAAAACAATTCTGTAACAATGATTGGTGCTCACGAGAAGATTCTTTTAGCGATTCCAAGTTAATGTTGAACACATTCAACGAATCAGCAGGTTGTTGAAATGTCAAGACTTCACCTACCCGCATGTACAAAATGCTTCTGTCCTCCGTGAAATTCCTGCCTATCAAAATGTCGCACCCGGTTAACACGTTGATGACGAACATTGTTGTGATTAGTTCTACACCGTCAACTTTAATTTTTACAGCTACTGCCTCAGATACCTGTGTGGCAGTGCCAGTTGTAAAGCCTGTCAGATTTATCGGTTTATTTAGACGAATAATTTGCAAATTGTATACGTTCACTAAGCGTCTGGCTATCAAGGAACAGTCACTGCCCATGTCGAAAAATGCTTTACACTCAATTTCATTAAGGTTAATTTTTTTATAAAACTTTTGTTTTGAATCGGACTTAGATATCATTTTTACTTCCGCATCCCTCTCAACCTTAGGTTTAACACGTTTTGATCTGCATGCCGCTTCTAGATGACCCAGCTTATTACAGGAGCCACAGCGCACTGTATCTTTTACTGGACAAAAATTACGTCTGTGACCCGTCTCACCGCAACGATAGCAAGTGTCACTAGAAGTGGTTGCGTTCAACCTCGGGACTGTGTTTGTAACAGGTTCTTTCATAGAATTATCGAGCCTGGAGTCAGCGGTCGATTGCGCTGTGGTTGAGAAGGCCGTGCGTTATGTGGCTTGAAATTAACCTTTGGTGTGGAGGATCTTTCGGGAACAATATAGATTTTTCCGTGCAAAAACGAGGCTAATTCTTCACAATATCTGAAGTTACCCGCTTCGGCTGCCGTATTAATGTTTGGATCCCCGATCGATCCTACAATAATTGAGATCAAATCTTGTTCGCGGAAATCTAGGCCTAACCTATAAATTTTTCCCTTTTGCTCGAAGTAAAATTCGTATAAAGATTGATTGGGCAATGGTTTTGCGTCTACGATCTGTTTAAGTAAAGTAAACATATTACGTTTTGCTTGAAAAGTGTCAGATATATTTTCGCGCCATTGTTTCCACTTCCACGTGCTCCACGTGGTTTTATTTTTTTGCAGTGACTCGAGCCATATTTTCGCGGTGGTACGCAATTTTTGTAAGGCTTGATGTTTAGTTACAATATCAGACCAACCAAACGCGCGAGAATTAGCATCGATTACATTTAACCACATGTCTACATTATCTACAAGTGGGTCGAATTCCGGAATCACTGATGATAATATCACATTCTGACTCACGGTTTGCCCTTCCTGGCGACGTCGCCGTTTACTCCGCTTGTGTCGGTCCTGGGCACTGCTGCTCGTGCTGGATGAGCTGGAAGAGCTGCTAGCCGAACTTGAACTTGATGCGGACCGCTTTCTGGACCGCCGTCCACAAGATTTGCGCTTCTTACTGCGTCCCATGGCGTTAAACGGTACCGTTTCTCACTTCTGATAAAAGTAAACACAGTTAAAATCTATACACAATTTAATATTATACAAGTTGCAAATACATAGCACAGTTATAATTTTTACACATTAAACATACACACCTTTTACTTATTTAGGTAGCTATACTTTACCACTAACAGTTAGCGAGGCTAGTTATTAGTTTTGTCTCGAAGGCTGCTCGTAAAAACGTGGCAGAGCTCCTCATAATTTTTTTAACAACGATTCCTCAGGGACGAGGGGGGAAAATAACTTAACAGTTCAACCGGAATTCAACCAATGAACGTCGATAGCTCGTCGATAGCCAATAAGAATCGTTCCCTCCGAGAGATGAAAGCTCCGCAGTGATGCCTTTTTCAAAATCTTCGCCGAAAAATGGGTGGCGATAACAATTCACTCAGTAAAACAAAAACCGGTCAAGTGCGAGTCGGACTCGCGCGCCGAGGGTTCCGATATACCTATAGTATTTTTGGAAGCAATAAAGTCCATTTTCAGGACCGCAAAACTAAATTTGTTTGTAAAGGTTTTTTGCAGATTTCTGAAAAACTGTGCAACTTAGAAAGATCGTTTTATTTTTGCTGTAAAGTTTACATAAACCTCTGTCAACTGTAATTAATTCAGATTTTCCCTTACTCAAACTTCGGAGATAAGGGGGGGGGAATGGTATTTTTTTTTACATTTTTCATCATAACTTGAAAACTAAGAAACTTAAAAAAATACAAAAATATATTTTAAAATGTACAAGTAAAGCCCTTTCATATGATATCCCACTCGACCTAGTAGCGACAATTTGAAATTTGGCCCCCCCTATTTTGGCCCCCTTTACATTAATAATCATACTTTTTTTCCAAAAACTTTCATGTGCAATTAAATTGGGCAACTATATTCTAAAACTATTACAAATTTCAGCTCGATAGCGTAAGTGGTTGCTGAGATATAGAGGTGTGACAGACAGACGGACAGACAGACAGACAGACAGACAGAGCGGCACCATAAGGGTTCCTTTTTTTTACCATTTTGGTATCGGAACCCTAAAAAGCGTTTTATTCACTGTTTTTGAAGAATCGCGGGCCCTTTGTCGAGTGTCAATGGTAAAAAAACTTAATTTAATGTATAAATTGGTAACCTAGAAGTCAACTTTCAAATCATCACTACATATTATAAAAGAAAGTCCCCCGAAACGTTTTTCTGTCGTGCATGCATCATGTCTGTCTGTGATCGCTAAACTCAGGAACTACTGTATGGATTTTGATCCGGTTTTCACTAATAGATAGATTAATTCAATAGAAAGGTTTGCGGTTATAATTTATGTTATAACGATATGTTTGTCGATCGAGTTGGAAAAAAACGTGCCTCTTGAGAGCTTTCTGGGCGTGCGCTGCGTAAATAGTTTCATTTATATGAAAGAATTGTTGCTCTCTGAGAGCTCTAAAGAAAAGTCCGCGATAGTATTTATCTATCTTTTAAGGATTATCCATAGTAACCAATTTTTTATAGCAAAAAAGTAGATTTTCAAAATAAGGTATTTTTGAACGTATTTTTGTCCTTAAGGTACGGATCGCAATGAACATAGATCAAAATTGTCCTTTACACCATGTTATTTAAATGAATATCTTAGAAGATATCGCAATATTAAAATCACTCTAATTAAAGTCCTAGAATGAGCTTCACACTCGATGCGCATTTCCGTTGATAGCCGACCCGACGGGGCACCGGGGGCACACACGGAGGGCTCACGTCGTTCTGACTGGTCGTCCGAAGCCTGATTTTTAAAATTTTAGATATGTTCAACCATTCTCGAATTTTACAGATAGTTCAAAATGAGTGTCGTTTGAATCCAGAGAAAAAAAAATGTATACGATTCGATAATGTCATCAGTCAACAATAACATAGGGAAAATAATTTTCTTAGATGCTCCTATCTTTCACACGGGCAATTGTATGTGGCCCTGTCACATGTAACATCAAAACTCAATATGTTCATTTTTGCACCTAATCCCGAAGAAGCACCACTCTACCCGTAGATTAGTACCCGTGCGAAGCCGGGGCGGGCCGCTAGTATAAGATAAATAGGAAAGAGAAAAACATCCGACTCGAATACAGATATTGTCAGTGGTACTGAAACAAAATTTATTTTAGTCATTACTTGGAATTTCTCACTGCCTAAACTATCGCAAGTGGCGAACAATTCACTTTTTGACTAATAAGGGTGTAATTCAAAACTTCTTCCCTTGGCAATAGAGTAGAATATTGGTTGGATGCTAACTACTGGCAGTTTGAAAATTCATCCAACCAATATTCTACTGTATCGTCAAGGGACGAAGTTTTGAATTTGCATGTTTCGAATAGTATCGTTTCGATACATCGGACTTTGAGAGTAGACACCAAGGTTCAGACTTGCGATCGTATCCGCCACTAAGCTACGCTAGGGCTACGCCATTATGCTACGCACTTGCTACGCTGCTGTGCTACGAAATGGCTACGCCGGTATGCTGCGCTACAGCTACGCCCTTATACTACGCAGCTCAGTAGCCCGAGGAACTTAGGTAGAGGTGTATGTAGCTTCTCTGATAAGGACAAGTGAGAGTACGGCGGCGTTTTACAATCCATGCCACACTTGTTGTCGTGCCCTACTTCTCCAGTTTCCTGCATTCGGAGGCAACCAATCTTTTTGAAGGCTACCAAAAGGCTATTAATGTGGCCAAGTTTTGGACTAAGGTTTTGTAGTTATTTTTTGCCGTTGACTCGAAAAGAAGTTGCCTAGCGGTCGAAGGATCTAGCATGCTAAGGGAGGCGAAGTAGCCGCTGAGGGGATTGTTCGAATTTATTAGTGCCTATTAATTTCCAGAAGTCCAATTTTAAGCCCCCTAGTTTGAACCGTTCCCGAAATAATGTCAAAAATTATTTTAACTTATTTTCTCCGAAACTATATTACCTAAATAAATAATAAATAAATTTGTTTATTAAAGACAGCATTTGCCCATTTGTTAGTAATACAGACAATCAAATGAAACAAATGGGTATATAGATTGAATTAAAGTTTATTTCTGAATTCTTATTTTTTCTTGGTTCAAAACATGTTGAAAAAGATAATTATTTTGTAATTTTTTTTGAACTACTTAGAATTTGCAAAAGTTCCACTTTAAAAAATATTCCATTATGGAAATAAACTTGTCGGTCCTATACCGTCAATATATACCTGTGATTGTCTCGCTTAAGTTCAGCCAGGTGGACCACGGAAAATAAAAATCTCCCGTGGAACACCTAGGTGAACCCCGCGGAACACCTAGGTGAACCTCGCGGAACACCTAGGTGAATCCCGCGGAACATCTAGGTGTACCCCGCGGAACACCTGGGTGAACCCCGCGGGTGTACCACGGGCAATACCCGCTTTTATCTACATGTATAATTTTATGGAAATAAAGTCCATTTTACAATGTTATCAAAAACTGCTATGCTCTGCTCTCCGTTTGGTGTGCGCGGACCCTTAGACTTATCGCTCCGTCCAGCAGCGCCGGCACGAGCCCCTAGGCACAGAATAAAGTAATATAGTACTATCATACAGAACCGGATACCCTCCGCTCCTTTTGCAATCTACCCCGATTATCGGGGTCCTTCTCAGGCTCTTTTGTACTGAATATGCGGGCCTATGCGATCTTCCAATTTAAAACTTCAAATTCGCGCTCGATGTATGTAGTGTCCGGGATTATCGTCCTTGGTCCGGGGTGTGCCCGGCCGGACTGACCGGTGTGTGTTGTGTGTTGCAGACGGCGCGAGTCTGGGCGTGGCGGCGCGCGGCCTGCGGGAACTCCCCGGCTCGCGCCCGCTCTACGCCTCGCGACTCGTAGCGCTGTGGCTCGCCAACGTCATCAACTGGGCCTTCGCTATATATGGGTAAGATATTTTTTTTTATTTATTCGTTAGATCAAGAGCAGCAGTTCGGAAGACCAACAGCTACAAAAATTAAGAAGCTTAATTAAAGTAAGGCCATCGTAATAGGTCCATTTTGACAGCTGTCAAACGTATGAAAAATTGCGACCTGCAAAGAAAAATGTACTATGTATGTTGGTGATAAGGAATCGTCAAAACGGACTTCTTACGTTGGCCCTACTTTAGTTTAAAATAAAGCCAACCTCAGGTCTTCAGAATTAAAATCACAATTACAATTTATAGTTGATGGGCTTACTCTTGACCTCGATCTAGCCTTGAGGGCAGAGATGAGGTCGATGGAACAAGCTTGCCCAGAAGTAGCCTATTCACTCGCGACCTGTAGTCGGGAATATAGAAGCAGGCAAAGAATCCCACTCCTTAACTGTACATCAATGTAAGCAAGTACATTAAAATCATCTCAAAAATACTGTAGAATCACTTAAAATCTTGGTCTTTACCTGACGTTTAAGTCCAAAGTTCACGCAAACCTTATTATCATAATGAAAAAAATATTATATCTAATATTTTATTTATTTTATTAGAGAATAACATTCCGAATTTGTTATTTTTACAGTCAAGGGAACGGCAAGTTTTACATAAGTTAGTGTTCTTTTGGATGCGGGCCAAACGAAAATTTTATATTCCTGAAAAGAATATAGCATAAATAAAAATGCATTATTATATATGCATATAGCATATATAATAATATTTAAAATCGAAAATAAATGAATTTGAATTTGAATTTTGAATTTGAATTTTGAAATATTCATTTCAAATTCGTTGTTCTGCAGGTTTATCGAGTATTCGGTTACATTTCCGATTGTTTGAATTATTCTTGGGCTGTAATGTAAATGACATGCGTTATTTTTTAGGTACTTTACTGTACCGCTCTATTTTACCTAGATAAATAGGGTTGTCAGTGGCTGTCGCACATGTTGAGTTCTTTTTACCTTTAAATCTGCTTAAGTATTAATGATAAGTATTAACTTAAGATTTCTATATTTTAAAACCAAAATATGCAACCTTATTTTTTTTTACGTAGCCTAGTTCTTCCATTTTCTTAATTTTCGTGATACCATTATCTGAAGTTCTGTCTGTCCAACGTATTTTAATCCCTCCCCTGTATAGCTACTTCTCAAATGATTCTATTAAGTTTTTCATGGCGGCGTAGCATTTCAAAAGTCATCTTAGTTTTTAATTAGTACCTACATAAAATATCTTTGTTAATGTAACGACATGTTTTTATGTTTATAAAGACTTTGCTTCTAAGAATATTATAGATGTATCGGAGCCCACGGCGGCGCGCAAGTGCGACTCGCACCTGACCGTTTTTTTTCTATTTAAATTCTAAGCAGAAATTGAAATTTTTCGAAATTGCCAACCAAGGTCACGGCGAGTTCAGCATATCTTTTAAAATACAAAAAAATACAAATTTATTATTTTCAATCTTTTATTTAGTTGAGGTATTTTTAATTAATATTCTTTCCCATTCCAACACCACTAAAGGCTTCGGATAATATATATATATAATATACTTAATAGGCTTAGCGATAATATACCTCCTTGTCGAACACCTTCGAATACTTTTACGTCTTAGCTTGCTTTCGGACCCTTTCTGATTTGAGCAGTCTGGGTCCAATACGAGTTACTTAATATTTTTGCATCCTGGCCGTCTGTATCTGTTCAGTAGGTACATTATTTGCATTGGTACTGCTAATTAACCGTGTCGAACCCCTTTTCAAAATCTTTTAAGGACATGTAAAGCTCTCTTTGAAATTAATAATATATTTGTGCCAATACATACATCTCCTTCTGCTGAAGCCAAATATACCTAGATGCAGCAGTCAGGATATTTTTGTTGTTCAATTTACATTTAATTTGGAGTACTTTCAATAAGACTTCATGACGCTTATAAGTCGATGTTTATTGCGTTACTCTTTTTAAAGATTGACATAAGGAACAATTTTGTGCCAAATGTTCGGCCCACCCATCTCTAGTTCTTAATTTAAACGCCGTAGGTGTTATAGTCGTGTTGCAAGTGTCGAGCTTGACGTGCTCATGAATAAATTTGGATAGGTACATATAATAAAGTTATTGTAAGTGATTTGTTGAGCCGATAATATCCCTCGCCCCATTCGACAGGCTCCTGGCAATGTCGGCGGACTTCGCTTCGCACGTGCTATTTGTGATGCTGGGCAACACGCTGCTGTACATAGTGTTCTACCTGTGCATGAAGCTGGCTCACGGCGAGCGGCTGCGCTGGTACGCGTGGTGCTACCTGGCGGGAGCTGCTGCCTCGTGGGCGCCCGCCATGTACTTCTTCGTGTCCGGCAGCTCAAGCTGGTCGGCCACGCCCGCCGCCTCGCGCCACCTCAACCACGAGTGCCGCGTGCTCCAGTTCTACGACTCACACGACCTGTGGCACCTGCTGTCTGCCGTCTCGCTCTATCTCACCTTCAACGCGATGCTCACCTGGGACGACGGTCTCTCCGCCGTCAAACGATCTCAAATTCCTGTCTTTTGATACCTTCACTATAATCAAGTGCTGTCTCCTATCGTATTATCGTAGTTTTTTATTTATTAAACATTTTTTGATAACTCTACTCTCTGTCACTTTTAACTCACTTTCCTTTACCTCATTATCCACGAAAACCCTTCATATTCATATCATATGGCCTGTTGTTACGGGGCTATGCTGCGGATGCAAACAGTATTTTTATACTACAAAAGCGAGCTGTTCGTGCAATTTACAAAATGAAGCCTGAGAAATAAATTTTAAAAAATAAATATTTTGACTTTTGTGTCGCAATACATTTATGAGAAATAAGTCAAACGGAATAATACATATTTCAATATAAAGTGTACTCTACTATCTCAATCACAATCAGTTGTGGCAATTTGCAGATTACCATCATATTGCAACGTAAGTAGGCAGATTGGGACTCACTTCCAATCAACTTTCATTCCCAATTTGCCTACTTACGTTACAATGGCAATCTTCAGGTTGCCACAACTAATTGTGATTGAGATTGAAGCGTGAGTAGACACTTTTCGAAACAATAATCAATTTGCTTGTCATGTTAGCCGTGTTCACAAAATAATTAAGTCTTAAACGTCAATGTAAAGGTCAATGTAGATATACGCTTATAGAGTAAGGTACCACTGTGTTGAAAGTTTACCGTTACATCAATTCAAGACTTTTATCAAGCAAAAATTATATTGGAAAGGTTATTATAAAATATCAGATTACCTAAAAGGAAAAATATTTTTTTTTATTGTCAATGGGCTTACTCTTGACCTCGATCTACTCTTGAGGACAGAGATGAGGTCGACGATGGGACGAGCTTGCCCAGAGAGGGATTAGATTTCGGTTCTAACAGACTAATTCAAATTGACTTTGCGTAACTGGATATCCATTAAAAACTATCTTCTTTCAATCGCGTTGCAAGTGTCAAGCTTGACGTGCTCTTGACTGTAATATCTTCTCCAAGAGAGTGGTATATGTAATAAATGTACTTGCTTAACTGATACAATACGAGCTTGCTCGTTCCATCGTCGACCTGATCTCTGTCTTCAAGACTGGATCGAGGTCAAGAGTAAGCCCATAGACAATAAAAAAAATACGATCCATGCCTAACCCGGCAGGCTGCAGAATTCTCGGGCGGACTTCGCGAGCTACATGCTGTTCGTGACTCTGGGCAACACGCTGCTGTATATGGTCTTCTACCTGTGCATGAAGCTGGTTCACGGCGAGCGGCTGCGCTGGTACGCGTGGTGCTTCGTGGCAGGCGCGGTTGTCTTCTGGGCGCCCGCCTTATACTTCTTCCTCTCGGGTAGCTCGAGCCGGTTCTCCACTCCAGCCGTGTCACGCCACCTCAACGAAGAATGCCGCGTGCTGCAATTCTACGACGCGCATGATCTGTGGCATCTGCTATCGGCCGCCGCGCTCTATCTCACCTTCAACGTGATGCTCACCTGGGACGACGGTCTCTCCGCCGTCAAGCGAACTCAAATCGCAGTCTTTTGATACCTTCGTCGTCTTCGAGTTCTGTCTCTTGTTGTTGTTGGTTGGCGATCAGTCAACCTAATCGTAGTCTAACTTTAATTTATAAGATTGTTTTTATACTTTTAATGTTATTTTTGACTCATTGTCCTTTCCAAAAAGAATGGGAAGTCGGGAACACAGGTGCTGGTAGAAAATTCCATTCCTTGGATGTGTGCATTAATAAAAAAGATTTGGGCGAACTGCTTCGTGCGTTTTTGTAAAACATCAACGAAACACAAGGCGAAAACTTATAATTGGCCTTATCTTAATAATGCCTATGCAATATAGTTATAGGCTGTAAGTTTTCCATGCAATAAATAAAAAAAAATTATGATGGCACACTCAATCTACGAGGTACACCCACTAGCACCCAATAGCACGTCACAAGAAATACTTTGGACTTTTTGTGTAAGTATATCCAATTTGTGAAAATTTTAAATTTCTACTTATTACGGTTCATGAGATACAGCCCGCTGACAGACAGACATCGGATGCATCTCAATAGGCTCCCGTTTTTCACCCTTTGGGTACGGAACCCTCTGAAATATTGTTAGATGACTGAATGAAACACTCACGTGTACCTACTCGGCTTAATCTCCCTTTATTGCTATCTTACATGCTCTTATATACTAACTTAACTGCTTTTTAAAGTTATTCTGTTAAGGAAGGGAACCTACGTGTGACAATATATGATTACCATATCGCACCTCAAAAGGTTCAGCAGAAACCCAAATCTAAACGCTGTGATCGTAACACAGTACAAGGGGTGATCGAGGTAATTTTAACGATATTACCAAAATAAAAACGTTTGCCTAAAACGGTTAGTTAAAGCTTGACGTAACGTTTAAGGCAAACGTTTTTGTTCTGTTAATATCGTTCAAATTTTCACGATCGCCCCAAAAATAAATCGTATTTCGACCTAGGTACGTTCAATAGGGAAAAGTTGTGCAGTTTCATGTGCTAAATCACATCATTCAGTATTGTCATACTTTCTGTTACACCCTGTGTATTGTGCGGCGTTAATATGGCGTCGTCAAAGGAAAGAAAACATACAATAACGAAGGACGTCATCGCTAAGAATTTTACGCAAGGATGTCTTTCTGCTAAGGATGGAGCCATAAGCGTATCCATTTCTTGCGAGGGACCTCCATACTAAAATGCATGGATTTTTATCAAATCCTAAAAAATTTTTTCTGAAAAATATGTGACTTATGACTAACAAATGTTATTACCACAGTTTTTCTGGTGAAAATACTTACCATTCACGAAAAAAACGGTGTTAAAAATCACGCACAAAATGGCTTTAACGGATCATTACACTTCCGTTCTTAGTATTAATGATCAATTCACAAGTAAAAAATATATATTTTTACTTTCGCTTAGTTTACTATTACTTAATCTGTGCTTTCGCAAACAAAGTTTAGCTAAAACATTAGATTTTTAAAGATTCATTTTTGTAAAATTTAACTGAGTGTAGTCGACTAGGATACGCTTTACACTTCACTAGCTCAAACAGAATATGTACATGGCGGATTCTGTGATTTTACGTAATGAAATTATCAAGTAACTTCAACGTTGGAAATTCAAATACACACATACGCGATTTCAAGCTGGAGATATAAAAACGAATCACTTACTTACCTGGTAATTTTCAAAAGCAATGACAGAGCATCAAGCAGAGCGGAGCATTTGTAATGTAATTTAATTTTTAAGTTAAGTCAAAAGAAATTTGCATGCCGAAATATAGGTTAGATATATGGCATTCTACATTTTGTACCTATCATCTACATGTTACTATATCTATCGCAAATAAAACCATTTCATTTCAAGGAGGTTTTAGACCGCAGAGCATATTAAAATCACTATGTTTTCGAAGAACTGTCAAGTTAACCTCCAATCAATCCTATTCTCATTTGAAACGTATTACCTACGAATTATTTTCATAAAAAAAATTATGCGAGATTTTTATTGTTTTGGTGAGCTTCCAAACAACCCCCTTATTTTGAGGTTTCGCAATTGATGGCCGCCCCCATGGCAAAATTTTTGGGTAGCAACTTATAAACAAACCGGCCAACGCCAAGTGCGTGTCAGACCACGCGCAGGTTCCGTAGTTTCTTTAGGAATTATTTTTTCACCTTACTAGCGCGGAAAGCTTTGCTTTGTCGTTCGAAATCTGCGTGCTTAAGTAATTTATTTAACGTAGAAAAGGTTTTTGAAATTAGAACGTGATGGATGATGAACTATGATATAAGGCGTAAAGGTGATATTCGTTAGCATTTTCCTCACTGTAGTGAGCGTATACAACGTGTAACGGACAGATGTGATAATACTGAAGGGTGTGATTCGGCTCATGAAACCGAACATAGGTCGAAATACGAAAAACGAAATTTGACCTCCCATACAAAATGTGCTATCAGCTGATGCACATTCTATGGGAGGTTTTTTCTATGACCTATGTTTCATGAGCAGATTCACACCCTTTAGTATTATCACACCTTCCCGTTACGCTGTATAGTGAGGTGAAAAAGTGTGTGTTTCGCTCGACAGTAAAGTTATTTTGCGTCTAGTGCTTTGAAACCCTCGCCACGCTCAGGATTCTTCTTTTCAACCTCTTGCTTCGCTCCTTGCTCAATCCTAGAATCTTTCGCTTGCTCCAGGTTTAATACAAGACACTCGCGCCAAATAACAATTTTGATGCCTTGAACTATTGTACAATCACAATTTTTTTATAAAGACAAACCATTGGTTCGACGGAAAAACATTTTTGATCCCCTATTTACTTGAAAGGGAGATACTCTGAAACATTTTTGTTTTTCAAGTTTTTATGTACGTTTTTTACGGTGTGACTAATGTATTTACCCATACCAAATTACAGCTTTCTAATAGGATTATTACCTTTTCACTAGTTGAGCGGTGCGAGAGCGAGGTACGAGTAGCTAACGCGTGCGCTGGAAAAAATCCAACATTTCCAACAAACAGGATTTCTCAATTTTTCTAGCTTATAGCTGCGCACATGAAAATACTCCTGTTTGACTGTGGAACCCTAAAAATCCAAGTTTTGGACTTTGAAGGGCTGCTCGCTTCGCCTTCCTGCGTAGCCTGTCACGTTGTCGCACGCTGGTGGAGCGAGTTGCAAAAAAATCTCGACACTTTTAACCCTGCGTCCGTTGTATTCACACGTCCTTGGTTGAAGATTCTGGTAAGTCATTTACTGTTTATATCTGTAGTTAGGCTATTTATTGTCGGTGTAATATCAACGTTACAAAAAATGCACTGCTGGACAAGGAGCTCCCCCCAGGATCTCACAGCCAAATTGTGTGGGATTTATGCACCACAGTCACCACGTTTTTGAAATTGCAAGAGGTAAGGGGCGGAGAGTTTGGTAGTGGGTGACTAGGCGTCATAAAAGACAACTAAAATCTCTTAAGCCGTAGGATGAGCACGGGCAGCAGCTGCTATCTGCGGTCAACATGTGCCAACCGCAACGCTAACAAGCGTGATGCTACGTACGATTGGTTGTCTGCCTTAAAAATACCAGACTTGCTGTGAAACTCCAGGGGGAGGTTCTTGTTCATTAAAGATCGTCCTTCCCGGAGTTCTTCAAAAATCAGTTCTGTCCGCGACCACAGAATAATAGTAAACGCTAGTTTACAGAAGTCTAACTCTTTTGATCTTGGAAAAAAGCCACCTTTTTATAGAGATATTATAATATGGCCATCAAAATTAACGATTGTACACCAAAATTCTGACTGTGCATCAAAAATAATGATAGTGCATCAAAAAATTTAGGTTCGTTAGCTAAGAGAAAACCCAACCTAACCGATCCTGAGTAGGGATCGGTTAGGTTGTCTTGCGACCACCACAACGCACGAGGCGAGCTAGCGAAACCAGCGTGACGCGGCAGCGCTCGGCGAGTTTATGAAAGAAATTAGTGGCTAAGATAGTATTTTAGTAGTTGCACATTGTTAGTAATTTAGATGGCAATAATGCTATTAAAAAGAAGTTAAACATAGTAGTCTAGGCAACGAAGCGGATCGTTGTATGAAGACCCCCGCATTAAATCCTCAGTCGATGAAACGTTGCTGATAACACTACATGAGACAAACCTTCTTTAAAAAAATCCAAAAAAAAATCGGTACTTTAAATTTTTCCATACTAAAATTACAAAAAATGTATTAAAAAAAAAATTGTAAAAATTTTTTTGATGTTTTGAATTTACATTTAATTCATCATTCTTTATCATCCTGTCAAATAAAATCTGCCTGAGAAATTTATGTTGGGGTCAACTGCTTCGTTGCCTACACTCGCGCGAAAGCTAAATTGAACCTTAACTCTTAAGGTGGATCTCACCTGTTTGTAAGTGACGATTGGGTCGAAGGTAGCATGCTTACTTGTGTAATGCCTGTTCGCTGTGGCCTTTAAAAAGGTCCAATAAGCAACGAAGCAGTTGACCCCAACATAATTCTCTCAGGCAGATTTTATTTAATAGTATGATAAAGTATCATGAATTAAATGTAAATTCAAAATATCAAAAAAAAAATCATACATTTTTGGTAATTTTTTATGGAAAAATTATAAGTACCGATTTTGTTTTGGATTTTTTTTATAGAAGGTTTGTCTCATGTTGTGTAATACCCCAGCAAAGTTTCATCGACTGAGGATTTATTGCGGGGGTCTTCATACAACGATCCGCTTCGTTGCCTAGACTACGAGTAATTGTTCAGGAATCAGATCGGCTGGATTTCCATCCAGTGTTTCCAAAGTAAGAGCTTCCGCACACGACCGAGAATAGGTGGGCGATTATCGGCCAGGACAAGGACGGAAGATTCAGGTGATAACACGTCAGAGCGGGATGCCGACAAAAAATCTGTCACCGATTCTCGGTCGTGTCCGGGAAGCCTAAAGCATGGTAAAGCGGTTTGTGCGTATTGTCAAAGAATACAATACATTGTGAACCCCTGCCTGCTTGTAGTCCTATACGAAGAGAGAAGGGGGATGGTGGAATCAGGCTATTCCTTCTGTATTGATGTTTTACCGCATCATGATAAAAAAAAAACGGTCAAGTGCGAGTCGGACTCGCGCGCCGAGGGTTCCGATATACTTTTTGTATTTTTGGAAGCAATAAAGTCCATTTTTAGGACCGCAAAACTAAATTTGTTTGTAAAGGTTATTTGCAGATTTTTGAAAAACTGTGCAATTTAGAAAAATCGTTTTATTTTTGCTGTAATGTTTACATAAACTTCTGTCAACTGTAATTAATTCAGATTTTTCCTTTTACAAACTTCGGAGATAAGAGGGGGGGGAATGGTGTTTTTTTCGACATTTTTCATCATAACTTGAAAACTAAGAGACGTAAAAAAATACAAAAATATATTTTAGAATAAAGCCCTTTCATATGATACCCCACTCAACCTAGTAACGATAATTTGAAATTTGGCCCCCCCTATTTTGGCCCCCTTTACATTAATAATCATATTTTTTTCAAAATTCTTTCATGTGCAATTAAATTGGACAACTATATTCTAAAACTATTCCAAATTTCAGGTCGATAGCATGAGTGGTTGCTGAGATATAGAGGTGTGACAGACAGACAGACAGGCAGACAGACAGACAGAGCGGCACCATAAGGGTTCCTTTTTTTTACCATTTTGGTATCGGAACCCTAAAAATGAGGTGAGGTGAGGCGAGCAGTGCGTGGGCAGTAACTGTGGCAGTGGGCGTTAGCTGTAAGAGAGGCGAAGAACGCCAAAAGTATGTCCAGTGAGTACACGTGATGAATCGCGGGGCTTCCAAAGTTTTCTGCTCGTTGGAAAGGTTTCTTTTGGCAGACATTGTTTTTTCAAACGTGAAAATTTCGCAATGTACGGCAACGTCGCCGTATCCTGTTAATTTTAGTGTATAATTCGTCATTTTAAAGATTAGGTAGGTGGTTTGTGATAGCAATGTTGTAAAAAATATATTTGGTACTTATATTAAATCGTATTACCTAGGTACTCTGATCCAATTTTTGTATGAAAATGTATGGCAGAAAATAATGTTATTATTTACAAAAGGCAACGACTGCAATACAAGGACAACTAGTAGTTGTTGATTTAATATAAGTAATATATTTTTTAACAAAATTGTTATCACAGTTTTTCAGTTTTTCTTTAACGATCTCACTGTTTAGTTGCTGTTTTCGGGTACACCTGGGTTCTCATGGGTCTACTTGGCCGCTAGTGTTCTTTTAGGACCATTTGGCTGTCCTGGGTCTCTTTGGGTCTTTCCAGATGTTCTTGAATCTATTTAGATCCTCTTAGGATTTTTTAAAATTCCCTTAAGTCCTTTTCTTTAGTTTTCCTTAGGACCCCTTTAAGGTCCTTTTCCCGATGGAATCATGTAGTAAAATCTCTCGGAGGGGGCAGGAGTTCTACCAATGTAACTGAACAACTTTTGGAAAAAAAAAGTGAAAATACAAATTGACCGGATCAGATTTTCAATTTGTATTAGATTTTTAAAATTTTAATTGCCAATATTTATAAAACAAAAGTTGTTCAGTAACATGGGTGGCTTCGGTTCACATTTTCACGGTCGTTTTCAAAAAACGGATGTACCGACCGCTGCAGTAATCCTATTAGAACTGTAATATGTACAGATTGTAACCTAATTAACAGGTCTCTTAATTGTTAAGAGCTTTCCCCCAGCCAACTAGCGCCCCCATCAGTTAAAAAAATATTACTCGCTAAATACAAAACTTATCGAAAACCTACTTGTATCTTCCCAGATTGAAGTAAAGGTACCCTAGTTTATTTAGAACCTATCAATCCTGAAAAATATAGTTCACTGTATATATATATGTTGATACAAAAAGTGCGAATAATAGTGTAGGCAACGAAGCAGTTGACCCCAACATAAATTTCTCAGGTAGATTTTATTTGACAGGATGATAAAGAATCATGAATTAAATGTAAATTCAAAATATCAAAAAAAAAAATACAAAAAAAAATTCATACATTTTTTGTAATTTTTGTGAGGAAAAATTAAAAGTGTTATAAGTAAGATTTTTTTATAGAAGGTTTGTCTCATGTAGTGTAATAACCCAGCAAAGTTATACGACTGAAGATTTTATGCGGGGGTCTTCATACGATCCGCTACGTTGCCTAGACTAAAAAGGCCACTTTTAGCAGTTTTTATATCTGTAACTACAATCCATCCATACTTAATATTATAAATGCGAAAGTAACTCTGTCTGTCTGTCTGTCTGTCTGTTTGTTTATTTGTTGCTCTTTCACGCCTAAACGGCTGAACGGATTTTGATGAAATTTGGTGTGGTGATAGATGGTAACTTGGAGACGGACATAGGCTACTTTTTACCCCGGGAAAATATCTCATTCCCGTGGGAATCTACACATACAATAATACTCTAGCGGGGTTGTATCTGCTACAGCACACCGAAACTACTTAACCGATTTTGATGGGACTTTTTTTATTCAACTAAGTATCGCTGATTACGAAAACTACTACAATTTTGAAATCCAACGTGGTAGACGTAAACTACCATTATCCCCTGGGGATAAGGTTGAGGTGCGATAGGGTTGAAATGTCTAAAAATCAATATGGGTGTCGTTTGTAAGGTTTATCGAGCCGCTGATTACAAAAACTACAACAATTTTGAAATCCAACATGGTGGACGTGAAATGCTATCATCCCTTGGGGATGAGGTTGGGGTGCGATAGAGTTGATATGTCTAAAAATCAATATGGGTGTCGTTCGTATGGTTTATCGGGTCGCTGATTACGAAAACTACAATGATTTTGAAATCCAACGTGGTGGACGTGAAATACCACCACCCCTGGGATGGGGTTGGGATTCGATAGGTTTGAAATGTCTAAAAATCAATATGAGTGTCAGTTGTATGTTTATATAAGGATAGGGATAGCGGTTAAGATGGCGTTAGGGGTAGAAGCAGGGATAGGGGTACGGTCAGGGATAGGGAGAGGGAGAGGGGGAGGGATAGGGAGAGAGTGTAAGGGAGGGGAAAATGAGGGGAGAGAAAGGGGGAGGGAGGGGTAGAGGGCGTGGGAGGGGGTAGAGGGAGGGGGGGGTAGAGGGAGGGAGAGGGGGAAGGGGAGGATGAGTAAGGGGAAGGGGGAAAGGGAGGGGAATGGGAGGAGGGCGAGGGGGGAAAGGGAGGGTGATGGGGAGAGGGGAAGGGGGGAAATGGAGGGGGAAGGAAGGTTGAGGGGGGGAAGAGGGAGGGGCGAGGGAGAGGAAGAGAGAGTGGGAGAGGGTGAGGGGGGGGGGGGAGTGGGAATGTAGGGGGGGGATACAAAAGGATAGATAGGGAGGAATAGGGACCTTTTTTACTTTTATGAATACCTCCTCGCTACCCATTCACTTCACTCCCTTTATTGCCTTCTTTTTTAAGTTCGCCTGTAACGGTTGACAATGAAAATTCCGCACTACCTACCAGTTAAATAAAATCAAAAGATAATTAAGTTTGTAGTAAGATGCATTTATTCAACTTGGATAAGTACAAATGCATCTTTTACGTAGGGATCAAGAAGGATAAGCGCTCCGTAAAATATGTTTCAATTAAGTTCGAGTTCTGTTTTTTTATAAAATCTACGCGGACGAAGTCGCGGGTAACAGCTAGTTAACTATATTTTTCAGGACCCAAAAACCCAACAAGTCTCAAGAGAACCTAAGTTATGTAAATAATATTAATATAATAATATATCTTTATTTAAAGGCAATAAACCCAATAAAATTTTACATTAAAATTATAAAATTAAATACAAATTAAGTTGTAACAGTTGAACCAAACAGTATCAAGTTATCTTGATATTCTTGCTTTTTTTGGAGTGATTCCCGCTTACTATGTACCTACCAGAGGAGACAGCTGTTTAGACCATGTTTGTTTAAAAACAAATTTACCTTCGCTAACTTTTATTTTAAATACAGTTACAACTGATCATAGCCCAGTTCTGTTCTGCCTTAAAACTAAAATAAAAAAATATTACACAATACATAAATACTACAAAAAAATTAACTTTGAACACTTATATGAAGACTGTAAAAATATAAATTTTACCCCCATTTATCAAGCTAAAAATTCTGAAGATTCACTTAATTTATTTTTAGGTTACATCCAAAGTATAATAATAAAAAATACATTGACTATTAGAACACCCCGAAATAAAGTAACTATAAAGCCATGGATTACCACCGGTTTATTAAAATGTATCAGAAATAGAGATCGTATGCACTACAAACTCAGACAAAATCCTGAAAATGAAATTCTTAAAATTACATACAAGCGTTATAGAAATTTTTGCAACGATATATTAAAAAAATGTAAGAGACAGTATGAAAAGAATAAATTGAATGAGGCAGGTAAAAATAATAAAAAAATCTGGAAAACTATAAAAGATATTAATAATTTAAATAAGCCTAAAGAATTTGCAACAGATCTTTTAAAGGTGAATATTACACCTGAAGAATCGCTAAACTCAGTAAATAGATTCTTTTCAACAATTGGTTCAGAATTAGCGAGTAAAATTTCTACAAGTGTACATTCTATCCCGGCTAACCAAATTAACACCGCGGTAGTGAGAGATTCATTTGTCTTGTTAGATACGAGTGTAGAAGAGGTAGAAAAACTTATCTGTAGTCTTAAGTCGGATTGTGGACCTGGTTGGGACGGTATCTCACCGAAAGTTCTCAAACACTTGAAAAATCTTATAGTCCCTCCATTAACTCATATCATAAACATGTGTTTAAATGAAGGCATCTTTCCGACTGCCCTTAAAAAATCAATAATAGTCCCTATTTTTAAAAGTGGTAAAAGAGATGAGGTAACAAATTACCGACCCATATCTTTACTTCCGTCAATCTCAAAACTTTTAGAAAGATTAGTTAATATTAGATTAAATAATTACCTTGAGTCAAAAAAGTTAATTTCAGAGCATCAATATGGTTTTAGAAAGGGCAAATCTACCTCTGAAGCTGTTCATTCATTTACGGAGTTTATTGTTAAAAAATTGGATAGTAAAATGAAATGTGTAACCATATTTATTGACCTGCAGAAGGCTTTTGATACGGTTTCCTTTGCTACGCTTATTACCAAACTAGAGAACCTGGGAATTAGAAACACACAGCTGAAACTCTTACAAGACTACCTTCGGAATCGTTCCCAAAGAGTTCGTATTGGTGATAAGTTTAGTGATGAGAATCTGATCAACTATGGCGTTCCACAAGGAAGCATATTAGGCCCTACATTATTCATATGCTACATAAATGAGTTATGCCAGTTAAATCTACAAAATTGCAATATTATTGCCTACGCTGATGATGCCACGCTTACATTTTATGGTAACTCCTGGGATGAAGTTTTTGACCTGGCACAAAATGGTTTCAATACTGTGTGTCAATGGCTGTCTTTAAACTCTCTGACACTTAACACTTGCAAAACAAAGTATATTTGTTTTTCGATCACAAACGTATCTTACGACTTCAGCAGACATAATATTAAAGCTCATTCGTGTTCATATCCAATCTCTTGCACTGCCTGTGATTGCCCCGTGTTAGAAAACAGTCGCACGGTAAAGTACTTGGGATTACTGATTGATAATAACTTAACTTTTAGAGATCATATTATGAGTTTATCTAAACGATTGCGAAAATTAACATATATTTTTAAAAATATTAGACATATTTCTAATTGGTCACTGATCAAAACGATTTATGAAGCTCTGTGTCAATCTGTAATCTCATACTGTATCACTACATGGGGTGGTGCAGGTAAGACGCTTATGCTTGAAGTGGAACGGTCTCAACGAATGATCTTAAAGCTGTCTCTTTTTAAACCGCGTTTGTTTCCTACTACGGATTTATACATGGAAGCTAAAGTGTTAACTGTCCGCAAATTGTACATTTTAAACACTATCTTACTAAAACATTCCTCTATTCAATTTGCTTTAGAGAAAGAGACAGTCGCAAGAAGAAAGCCTAGAGTATGTGAAACTTCTTCTGTTAAAACTAGTTTTGGGGGGAGATTCTTTAGTTTCAGGGGAAGTATACTTTATAACAGAGCAAATGAATTACATTCAATATATAGCCTATCCAAAATAGAATGTAAAAGAAAAATCGCGGACTGGCTACAAAGTCTTGATTATGAAGAAACGGAGCGTTTACTATCTATTGTGTCATAAGTTACCTACTTTTCCCGTTTATGCAAGTACTCAAAAGCTTTTTTTCATACACCACACACACACACACACACACACATACATACACACATACCTACACGCGCGTTGCCTTTTTATTTATTTTTACTGTTAATCTGAAGTTTTCAAAATTTTGTTAAATTTTGTTAAAATTATTTTATTTTCCTTTTTATTTTTAATACGTCGCTGAAATTTTAGTTAATAAATTTAATGTTCAGTTATCAACTTAATACTAGATCGCACAATTATTATATTTTTGTAGTTTGGTTCATTTTCCGAGTGAGGGAGCCAGGAGTCTCTTAGCACAGGGTTTTCCTAGTTTGAGCTCCTGTCTCCCACATAATACAAGTTCTTTACAGTAGTGTAAGTTTAATGTCTAAGTTGATCTTAATATATTTGTAGAAACTTTTTGTGGGAGAAAATAAACAAATTTATTATTATTATTTCCAAAGATATTTTGAAACTCGACCAGAGGTCGGTTGTTTTCAATCAGGTACGGGCTTATGCCAAGTACACTGATTGGGGTGTGTTGTGTGTGTGTGATGTATGTCCCTGTGTATTGTGTTGTGTGTCTGTATTAATATTAACTGTAGGTGTAGCTTGAAGTGTTAGAGAGGTTGGGTTTAAGAAACGGCGGACTATGGAACAGGTGTCGATAACTATTGATTTTTGTAGTGGTATGTAAGTGTTTTTGTGGAGTTCTAGATATTTTAAAGCTGTAAATAGGGTTTTGGGTACGACACCAGTCGACGAGATTATAATTGGGATGATCCTGACGGTTTGCTGGTGCCACATTTGTTTTATTTCGTCTGCTAGGGGGATGTATTTCTGAATCTTTTCTGTGTGTTTTTGTTTCAGGTTATGCGTGTTAGGTACTGCAACGTCTAAAAGGAGTGTGGTTTTGGGGGCTTTCAAGGTAAGCGTAATGTCGGGTCTATTGCTAGGTATTGTTTGGTCGGTGATGATGTCTCGGTTCCAGTAGAGTTTAGCGGAGTTGTTTTCTAGGACAGCCTTCGGTTTGTATTTATAATACGGGGTGTGGGAGTCTAAAAGCTTATATTTGAGTGCTAGTTGTTGGTGTATGTGCTTGGCTACGTTGTCATGCCGGTGGGTGTACTCCTTGTTTGCTAGTATGCTGCATCCTCCTGTGATATGGTCAATAGTTTCAGTGGTTTGGTGGCATAGTCTACATTTATCAGTTTCAATATTTTCTTTGAGGATATATTTGGAGTAGTTACGGGTTTTGATGATCTGGTCCTGTATTGCTATGAGGAAGCCTTCTGTTTCACCAAATATATTTCCTTTTGCAAGCCATGAGCAAGATGCAGTTTTGTCTACATGTTCTTGATCCAATTGATGTGGGTATTTCCCGTGTAGTGCTTTGGTTTTCCAGATCTCTATTTTTTGTTCATCTTTAAGAATTTTGTGTTTTGGGTTGAATTGTTTATTGTTTAGTTGTAGAGGTGTTGCACGGTGCGAAAGGCTTGCTATGGCTTTATGTAGGTTACTATCTTTGGCTTTTGTAATGAAGTATGTTCTTAGGTTATCTATTTGTGTATAGTGTAGGTTTTTGATATCTATGAAACCGCGGCCTCCTAGCTTTCTCTTGAGCGTAAACCTTTGCATTGCTGAGTGGATGTGATGTATATTGTGTCTATTGCAAGCTGTCCTAGTTGCGGTGTTGAGGGCTTCTAACTCTGTGTCTGACCATTTGATGACCCCAAAGGAGTAAGTTAATACAGGTATAGCGTATGTGTTTATGGCTTTGGTTTTATTTCTGGCAGAAAGTTGGGTATTTAGTATTTTGTTGAGCCTTTGTATGTATTTAGTTTTTAGTGATTTTTTAATTTCGGAGTGATTTAGGGATATAGTTTGATGGTATCCTAGGTATTTATATGTCTCTTTTAGTTCCATGCTGTCTATTGTGCCCCCTTGCAGTTCTAGATTGAATTGTTCGGTTTCTTTGTGTTTGCCTTTAATAATGCTGTTGATTTTACATTTATTGGTTCCAAATGTCATTTTTATATCTGAACTAAATTTTTCTGTTAATTTTAGAAGGTGATCTAATTGTTGTCTGTTGGAACTGTAAAGTTTGATGTCGTCCATATAGAGTAGGTGTGTGAGTTTTATGTCATTATCTCGGTCGATTGTATATCCGTAGCCTGTTTTATTGAGAATTTTGGATAAAGGATTTAAGGCCAAACAGAACCACAACGGGCTGAGGGAGTCGCCTTGAAAAATGCCACGAGCAATTTTTATCGGTGGTGTAGTCAAAGTGTTGTTACTAGTTCGTAGGTTTAGTTTGGTGGTCCAGTGTTTCATTGCGTGCTGTAAAAACTCTATTAGTTTATTGTCAACTTTATAGATTTGAAGAACATGTATGAGCCATGAATGTGGTACGCTGTCATATGCTTTTTGGTAGTCAATGTATGAATAGAATAAGTTTCTGTGCTTTTGTTTGACTTGGTTGTGGATTTCTGTATCTATGACTAGTTGCTCCTTACACCCCCTAGAGCCCTTACAGCAGCCCTTCTGCTCTTCTGCTATGATTTTATTTTCTGTGATATGCAAATTAAGTTTGTGGGAGATGATGGATGTTAGTAGTTTGTAAATGGTGGGAAGGCAGGTAATGGGTCGGTATTTTGAGGGATTACTTGTGTCGTTATCTTTAGGTTTTAGATAAGTGGTACCTTGTGTCAGAAAATCGGGCATGTCTTCTGGGTTCTGTATGAGATGGTTTAATGTGTTCGCAAGGTAGTTGTGTGTCGCGGTAAAATATTTGATCCAGTAGTTTTGAATTTTATCAGGTCCAGGGGCTTTCCAATTTAGTGTTTTCTTAATTGCGTATTTTATGTCGTCTTTGTTTATTGTTAGTTCTGGCATATTGACTATGTTTTCGGTGTCTGTTTCTTGTGGTTGGGTCCAAGATGATTGAGTATTATGTTGAACAGGTTTTGACCATAGTGATTCCCAATACTTTTGGACTTCGGCTATTTCAGGTGGTTGTGTTATTGTAATTTGTTCTGAATTTAGTTTCTGGTAAAATTGTTTTTGATTGGCGCCAAACAGACTATTGTCTTTTTTTCGTTGGTTACTTTTTTTAAATCTACGCAATCGTTTAGAGTATGCTTGTAGTTTTTGTTTTTTGTTGTCAAGTTGATTTAGTAATTCCTCTCTGTTACAATTGCTGGGGTTAACCTTACGTTGTTTTTTCTGTGATAAGTTTCCGTTCAGGTATTGGCTTAGCTGTCCTATTTCTTTACGAAGTGTTGAAATTTTATTCTCTATCCGTATTTCCCATTGTGGTTTCCTTTGGCCTATTGTTATGTTAGTTGTATTGGTCGTAGCTTTGGTCACTTGTCCTCCTTTTTTCTCGTGTAATGTTGAAACGGTTAATGCTGCACAATAAATTACTTCGTGAATTTCTGCTAAAGTAAATGTGTCCTTAGTCTGTAAGTGGTGTTCTATTATAGAGTTTACAGCATCTACGGTCTTAATAACACGGCGAGTTGTTTGTTGTTTTGGGATGCTGGGTCTGAGGGTTGGCTCTGTACCGGTATATTTAATGAGCATTTCTTTAAAAGTGTTTTCTATTTTCTCTATGCTTATAGGGTCAATTGTTCTAAACGCTGCTTCATTGTTTTGTGTTTGACTATGTTCAATTGCGTCCAAGGGTTGGGATGTATATGACGTAGTGTTAGTCCGTTGAGTGAGAGTTGAATGGTCATTGTGCTGTGTGGATGTTGATGGCTGTCGTAAGGTTAGTGTTTCCGTTGGTTCTATGGTTGTATCTGTAAGAGGTTGTTGAGTGTTGTTTGTGAGAGTGTCTGAGATGGTTTGATCGTCGTTGTTGCTCGGGAAAATAGAATTGTTTGTGTTAGTATTCAAGAGTGAAACCGATTGTTTGATATGTTCTCTTTCATGTGCTGGGATTCTATTATTCTTAGTTATGACTCTGATCTGATCCGCTAGTCGTTGTTCAGTGATGTGTTTTAATTCTGGGAACGTTTCTAGAAACTTTTTGTGAAGGAGAGGTCTCCATGCCGTGAGGTTTGTTTCGCAGTGTGTTATTGTGTAGTAACAACGAAGGAGTTCTCTGTTAATGGGATCTGTCCACTTCATCCGTTGCCTAGTTTTTCCAGCGAGGGTGGTTGCAGGAAGCATATCCTGTAAAACACTTCGCGCTGGTGTGTTAGTGATGGGTGTGTGTAAGTGTGAGTTGTGGTCTACGTTATCGAGTACATTATTTTGTGATATATACGTAGAGTTAGTGATGTCAGGAATGGGCGCAGGGGAATTAGCAAAAGCTTGCTGCGCAACATCGTCTGACATAAGTGATACTGTGGTAGATCGTGATGATGATGATGTTTGTTCGAATTGGAATGAATGCGGTGATGAACTAGGTGATTGAAACAGGCTTATGGATGATGAAGGTGATGATGTTAGTATGTGATCGTGTGTAGTTGTTGATGACGGTTCCGCAACAGTGTTACACTGGGCAGAGTTTTGCGACGCGGTGCCCCCCCCAGATACGGTGGGGCTGCCCGGGCTTGTGGGCCCGGGGCGGGATTCCCTCTCTCGAGGACCCGCCTGGGGAATTTGCCTACTTCGAAGACGCATCGCATGTTTGTTCACTAGTGCACCGTTGGTCATTGGTAAGTAAATAGCGTGATGCTGCCAATGTCCGCCCCCTACGTAGCAACAGATGTTCGTGCCGGACGAGGTGTTAGATTTTATATTATTATTATTATTATTAGTTTTATAATAATAAAATAAAAGTAAAGTAAAAGTTATATAGGTACGCTTAGGTACATCCATGGTACATCTACGAAAATGTGTATGTAATGTGACTATAGCAATAACCCCAGTAACCCCATAAATAAAGTAGATAATTCATGAACCTTCAAGGAGGCTTCGCTCAGTCTAATTATTTAATGCAAGCTTAGTATACAATGTAAAGACTGCCAATGTTTTTCTAATGTAATATGACCGTTACTGGACCGTTACGGTCAGCATAAAGAGTAGATAATCAAATCCAGATTTCTAAAATCTGAATTTTGTCATCGAATTTTTATTATTATTAGTTTTATAATAATAAAATAAAAGTAAAGTAAAAGTTATATAGGTACGCTTAGGTACATCCATGGTACATCTACGAAAATGTGTATGTAATGTGACTATAGCAATAACCCCAGTAACCCCATAAATAAAGTAGATAATTCATGAACCTTCAAGGAGGCTTCGCTCAGTCTAATTATTTAATGCAAGCTTAGTATACAATGTAAAGACTGCCAATGTTTTTCTAATGTAATATGACCGTTACTGGACCGTTACGGTCAGCATAAAGAGTAGATAATCAAATCCAGATTTCTAAAATCTGAATTTTGTCATCGAATTTTGATGCTGATTGTCCATCGGATACAAATATGGAATTATTTGCAATTACCCTAAACCCCAAACGAGGTCTTGTCTTACCATTTAACTATTATAGACAAGTAGTTTACCTAATTAATTGCAGATATTCTACAAGATGGATTGGGTCCTTCGCAGTCCCGCGATACACTCCTTATTTGGAAATCTCGGATTCGCACATAACGATGGATATCGTGTCAACAAGAATTGCAATGGTAAGATAAAATAAAATACATGCTGTAACTCTCATCCACACACTTTCTTTTATTGAAGTTAATTGAATTCCCTAGATATGTCTAAATAAATGGTACAGCCGCACTGCACTTACTTTCTCGCAATACTCAAGGAAAAACTATCAACCGCAAACTTAAATTTGTAATGCCCTACACATAGTATGGAAATACAAACTTTTATTTACGTTTTACCAAAAAAATGTTCGAATGAAATATACAGATCAATTCAGAATTCAATTTGTGAAACATTAATACAAACAAACCTCAAACGATTTCGAGTAAATCACATGTTTAACTTTTGGTAGTACTGGAACACCCTTTATATGAATTTTCACAGATCAATGGATACTACCGTAGGATACTTGCATGGAGATTTTTTAATTTCCCAAAACATGTTATGGATAATTGTTCAGTTTAGTCTGCTGAGCCAGCCCTTTCAGTTTTTGGTACACCCTGTGTACAAAATATTATTCAAAAAAATCATAAAGAATATCCAGTCAGGTAGACAACCAATCCAGGATTAATATTATAGAAAATTTTAATAAAATCAATGGATCCAATTTTGGGTAAATCACATATTTACGATTTGGTGGTACAGGAACAGCCCTTATATGAAATTACACAGATCAATTGATAATGGCGCAAGATATCTTACATGGAGATGCTTGGTCATGCAAAGTTTCATCAAGATTCTATGAGCTGTTTTTGAGAAAATTTCGATGTTTCATTTTCGTTGTATGACAGCTACCCTCAAAATGAGAGCCAGCAAGAAACCACTTAGAACCCTTCGATGGATTTGCATAAAACTCCTAAATTCAAAATATGGTGTCAATCGGACCAGTCGTTTAGCCGCTAGGCCAAAGCGTGACGGACAGACCGACCGACCGACGGACGGACATTTTTGGGAGACTTGTTTTTTATGATGTATAAGTGATATATATAGAACACATTTTTGAGAAAATTAGAAAACTTTTTTTTTTCACGAATACAATACCTTTCTCGCTCCGCTCGAAAGTAAAAAGAATCGTATTTCTAGTTTTTGTACGTTGTCGTCGCGCGCTGCTTCAATGTTACCAGATGCAGAATATGAAAATGCGGCAGTAATTTTTCAAAAAAGCGTGCTTTTAACAACAAAGAACCGATAACCTGTAATAAATGCTACAAACATTTTAGGAGTTCTGTTGGTGTAAATATTTTAAAATCTGTTTAATTTTGTATTTGTATTTCACAACATAATATTCCAACTTAAAAATTATATAGCCAAATTGGTAGAAATCTACAAAGTAGAAAATCGCAAAATAGAAATCTGCCTCAAATTGTCACAATGTCCGATGCGATGCGCGCGAAACACGAGCTACACCTAAAGTGCCTGATACACGGTCGGCAACATGAGTCCCGACAGATGTGCCCTTGGCTGGCAACCATTTGGCTTCTATAGAGAATTGGTTGTAAACTGCGAACTACACGGTCGGAACGCGAACTACACGGTCAAAGCGGACCAAGGTCGGGACCCATGTTGCCGAACGACCACCTCTTAGGTGTTGACCATAGAGTAACACGATTTTCGCGCGAATAAACCGTTCTGTTATTACGCACCGCGGTTAACCCCATGTTTAATGCCCCGATAAAAGTTACACCTTTATACCTACCTAGTTGTTATAAACATGAAACCTATTTTTATTGATTTTTATTCCTGCTTATTAAATACAGGTTACTACCTAGTTTAGGCACCAGATATCCTACAATACAATGTCTAAAACTTTGCTCTCTTATTATTAGGTACTTACTCAAAATTGTAATTTATAATGGCTTTTTTGTGGGACGATGATTAAATTTTATATTATTATCGTTTTTCCCCCTAGCTGCTTTGGAAACCATCCTGGAGAATATTTTAGCAGAAGATAAATATTTACGTCCATATCGCAGAAGCGTAGGTTTCGGACAGAATATCAGCAGAGATCTCATACCGCTGTTATTAAATGCTAAAGATAACAAAACAATAGAAATGTTGGTGAAAATATTTGTAAATCTAACAGTACCAATCGAATGCTTGCTTTCTGTTGAAGTTATGTCAAAATCGGATTCAGGAAGAAACATACTATTCGAAATCGAGCATTTACTTACATCTGCTAAATCCGCATTTTCTGATCAACGAGTAACTAAGATCGTTATAGAGTTTCTGAAGAGAAATATTGGTATGGAAAACAAAGAGTTAACTGAAGAACAATGTACAAATATCAGCAACGGTCTCTTGCTGCTCAGAAACATTCTACACGTTCCCGAGGAGAGCGCTAACCCTGTTGGTTATAGTCACCATGAAACACAAAACCAAATATTATGGAACCTATTTAGCCAAAGTGTTGAAAAAATTTTGATAAAGCTTATGGTCGTACCTGAAGCGGTAAGTACAAGAATGAATAGCTTTTAATACTAATAGGATAAGAGCTGGCGGTTGGCAGCCCTACCTCTTCGCATACCAAAAAGCGATCTACGATGAAAAGGTGAATCTTAAAAAAGCAGGGTTGCCAGAGCGCAACCTGGCACGTTTTGTACAGTCAACAGAAACTGTTTATTTATTTTACCTAATCGTGTTCCAATTAAGTACATAGTGGATGCAAAAAGTACTAATTAAGAAGTATCAAAACCAATTGGATTGCCTCGCCCAACCCTGGTACTTAGTGAGTTGACATAACCTAAAAATTACATTGCAACTCCCTAAACTACCGGGTTTAGGAAAAGCAACCCTGGTTAATTTATTACTGTTAAGAGCACATCACTCTTGACACATTGGACTTTGTACCGTTCTTATTTCAATAGACGTATGTACGAGCTAGAGTCACGCTGCGAGTGTCTAGCTTGACCTGTCGTTGACTTTACATATTAATTAAGTAGTACCTTTGCATGTACTTTGTTCTTATTGGTACACGAATTACTGAAAAAATCTGTTTTTTTTACTGTACGAAATGTGCCAGGTTGCGCGCAGGCAATCCTGTTTTTATAAACTCACCTTTTCACTATGCACCATCTTAGATAGGTCGCCTTTTGGTATGCGATGAGATAGGGTTATGAAGGTGGTGGGACTTTTGTGCAAAGTCTGTCTGGGGAAGTATCACCCCCTTGCTTTTTTCTGCCGTGAAGCAGCAGTGTTTGCACTGCTGTGTTTCTGTTTGAAGGGCAAGGGAGCCAGGGAAATTACTGGCACATGAGACACACCATCTTAATTCTCAGGGTGGAAAACGCGCTCTGTTGTCTTGTTAGTGTCAATTATGCTACTAATAAGACAGTGGGTACTATGAGCGGTGGTGACCACATACCATCAGGTGGCCCACAAGCTCGCTTGCTCACTTGTTACATAAAAAAAAATGGTTGCCAACTGCCCGCTCTCCGCATATAAGGTCAAGATGTGTGTTTTCTATTATCCCCTTTTCCAGCCTAATTGGGGAGTGTCAATGATACAGCTTATAGCGGTAATGTACAAAGATCAGCATACCGCCACTCTACAAAAACTTATAAACAATTGGCTTGAAACATTGTCAGAGAGCTCTGAGGACAACGAAAGCAATACGTCACCTCCAAACAGGGGTAATTATAGTACATTACTGCAATGGCCGACAAAAAGACATTGAAAGACGAACGAGATAATGTTAGCAGAGGCGAAGCCGAAGTTTACATGCGTACCTAAGTCATTCAATGCCTGATTGCGGCCAAGCCTACTTACTTTTCTCAATAAATGCGCGGAAATTCAAACTAAGTTAAATCCAAACAAAATTTCTACCTACCAATGTATTCCTTTTTTTTATGTTCATATTCTATTGAATCTGTGTTTGTTTATTTTATTTTTAGGGTTCCGTACCTCAAAAGAAAAAAACGGAACCCTTATAGGATCACTTTGTTGTCCGTCTGTCTGTCTGTCTGTCTGTCTGTCTGTCTGTCTGTCTGTCTGTCTGTCTGTCAAGACCCTTTATCTCACGAACGGGTAAAGGTATCAGGTTGAAATTAATAATATATATTAGGATCCATGAACCACACAAGATCTGAAAATTTAAATTTTTTACAACGACGCAATCAAAAGATATGGCATTTTATGTCCTCATCTCCATACATTTATGCAAAAATGCAAAACCTACAGGGTACTTCCCGTTGACCTAAAATTATGAAATTCGGCAAGAAGCTAGGTCTCACAGTACAAATAATGAGAAAAGTCTGAAATCATTAAATATTACAACTTTTCTCACAACTAATGGTAACCAATTGTGGTGAGCTCCCGTTTCAAGAACATTCATATAAGAGAGGGGTCAAGTTGGATGGTCGCTGAGGCGATTTTTGTTTTAGTTCTATTTTAAAAACGGGAACACATGCAAACTTGAAAATTGGTATGTTTATAGTGCATAAGCTATAAAATAACAACAAATAATGAAATATAGTCAAGCGCGTGTCGGACTAAAAAAATCTAGCACATTAACTTACTGAAATTTCAACTAATACAATTATGATTATGTGGTGGTACGGAACCCTTTTTGAGCGAGTCCGACTCGCACTTGGCCGGTTTTTATTTATAGCTTTTGTTTTGCAAGGCAGTTCCAAACATAATCTTTATTATAAATTTATAAGTTAGTTACCTTCTTGGTTGTTATGCTTGGATAAGCTCCTTGGTTGTTTTGCATGTTGGTACATTCCACTTTTGAATAACTAGACAGATATGAGTTTTCATAGTAATTTACTCGGTCGCAAAACTCGATAGAAATGGATTTTCATACTAGCTTTGCCGGCAGCTGCTCGCGAGTGTTTAACCAGTACAGCTATTTTGATTTATCTTGAAGAAGTCTGTCAAAATAATGATCGAATTTCCAACCATGTTTGAGAAAAAGTATATCGTATCTGTACCTATACTTCACTAATCTTATAAGTAATATTTATTATAGGTATGAATAGCGATGATTCTTCACCTATGCTGACTTCGGATCCTACTTCGGACTCATCTGAAACGGGAAAAAGCGGTAAGAGCAACGAAGAACCAACCTCTGAAACCAACGGGTGGACTGAATCTTCAGTGATCAACGCAATGGAAAGTAACCAGCACTTCGAGTTGCCACAGCCAGCTCCCGAACAACAACATCAGAACCAAGACGAGATTAAGAAATCAGACGTAAGACTTTTTTCATAGCCTTTTCCTTAATTGTCATTAATGGTGACCTATTTTCTTTTTTTTTTTTGTTCAGGTCGATGATAAATCAAGTGAGAACAATGACATACAAACGGAAGATACACCGCCAAATGGAAAAAACGAAAATACACAAACCGCGATTATATCCATTGACGAAATGAATCGACAAGGATCGGTATCAACTTCGAGCAATGAAGACTTGAGAGAACTGCCGTCAAAAAAACCCGTCCATCAGAAACCACACAACTTAAAAAGGAAAAAAAGAGCTCACACCGAAGTTAGGACGACGACTCCTACTCTACACGATAACAAACGGAAGAAACTTGTTAAGCGGGCAAAGTCAACCATGTTAGTAATTTACCTCGTATTATCTAGTAGGGACACCAGCTTATACTTATTGTTAGAAACAGACTCACAAAGACAATTTTGAATATTGCAGAACGAACGTCCAAGGGCTGTCACATAAGACTCCTTCTGATAACGATATATCCAACATTTTGAAGGACTTTACCGTGGATTTTCTTTTGAAGGGTTACAATAACCTAGTACAAACACTGTACACGCATCTCATGACTAGTCCACTAGTGGAATTGGATATTTCTCATTTTTTCTGGCTCATATCCTATTTTTCGAAGTTCGTAATTCAAATTGAGTTGGGCTTGAAGCACGTCCGCTCAGTGCTCTCGTATGACGTCATATCTTACGTAACTGCTGAGGGAGTCAACCTGTGCGAACAGCTGGAGCTGGCTGCCAAGCTGGAGGGTTGCGACCTCAGGCCAAGTCTCAGAAGACTGCATTTGGTAACTAATATTTCAAAAACTTTAATGAAATTAGAAAATAGATTTTTTACGTATAGTCAAGAGTTCAAGATCGACACTCACAGCGCGATTTTAGCTAAAGACCAACATGTCAAGCTTGAAGTGCTCTTTAGCTGGGGAAATATTGGGAAGGACCCTGCATCTTTCTCCCAAAAGACACCGCTTAGCACAATTCCTCTTTGGGTAGTTCTGAGTTGATTTAGGGTGACACGCTGAGGTAGACGGGAGGGAGGGGGGAATGCATCTCCTGCCGTACATTCTGCACTCAACTTCTCTCCACATAATATAACTAGTATGCCGAGTTTGGTGTCGTTTTCATATAATTCGATGATATGAAATTGATTTTTGGAATAAACTTTCTACACTTCCACAGAAAAAAACGGTTTAACTCGCAAAACTAAAAATTATAAAAAATAAAATTTGCGAAATATCTTCGCTTAGAATTACCTATGCCATGACCAATAGCGCTAAATAAATATATGGTATTGCAGTCCCTTTATTTTTTAATAAAAAAAATATTACTTGTACAAAATCTTCGACATATAAATGAGTTAATAGTACATTAAGATGCACGTGCGATATTTTGGATATTACGGCCTAGGCTCAAAATTGCAGCCCGAGCCGCAGGCGAGGGCGTAATGGAGCCGCCGAGGGTGTAATCACCAAAGCGCACAAGCTTCTTACGACGTTTTTCAACACATTTGCGAATAAAAACGAACCAAATTCGCTTACCTTTTTGCGGTTCGGGCTGCAATTCCTGTGCCTCCATTTTTCGTTCTCACAATACTTTTCAACATGGAATAAATACACCACAAAGAGCTAGGTTTATACTTATTCGCCAGCTCATTGAAATAACCCAAAAAGACATTCTCTGAAAACTTCTTCCATTCAATGAACTTTTCGTAAGCAAGAGTTTATCCTTTGATTTTGCTGGAAGGAGACTCTCACTTGCATTTTGTGCCCCAGTAATTATTTCCTGTGGGGTTAAATTAAATTCTTTTTCATTGCTTGTTGCGCGCGCATTTCTTTTTTCAAATGAGTAGCTGTGACGAAGCAGTGGCAATGCGTTTCATGTGTTCTATGGGCAATGCTCCCAAACAGCGAAGTCAGTGAAAAAGTACAAAAACTTTAAATTTATTGCTTACAAAATCAATTCATGTTAATTTGTTGTCAAATTTAACTAATCTCATGCAACAACCTGTTTATATATTATATTTTCATCAACATTAGGTATATATTTACGAAAATGTCATAAATATTTTAGACATTAGAACTCCTTGCTCTTTGTTAATATAAAATAAATAAATAACTAGTGTCGTAATATATAATGAGAATAGCACGCGTTTTTAATAAGCTGGATTATGGACCTAAATACAGTGCAAATAGAGCTGTTTTATGAGCAAATGTGTTGAAAAATAATTACGTAGCCCGGCGAAAATTATTTCCTTGCGCGGGTTTCAGAGTGAGTTTAAAATATACACATAAATTATAGCAATTTGGTATTCTTGTTTTATAAAATGATAATTTTTATTTATCGTACAGTCTGCCATATTTCAGTGGTAACATTTAGGTAACCCTGAGCGTTTTTGGCAAAGATTTCGGACCTCCTTGCTTCGCTCGGAATAGATACCTTACTAATTTAATTTACTATGGGATGACATCTGCCAACGTGTCCCAAATTTTTATGTCAAATCATCAGTGATCACTAGGAAATATTCAAAATAACCTGTCAAATCCATAGAACGACGCCTTCACTACCTTGTGACAACTTATTTCTTTAATCCTCCTTCTAGTTACCCTTATTTTTCTATGGATTTTGGTATCGGACGTATGTAGCGTAGTCACTGACCTCTATTGTATATATAGAGGTCAGTGAGTGTAGTACTAGTTCAGCTTGTACTGGTCACAGAAAAATAAGGGTACTTAGAAGGAGGATTAAAGAAATAATTCGTCACAAGGTAGCGAAGGCGTCGTTCTATGGATTTGACGGGTTATTTTGAAAATTTCCTAGTGATCACTGATAGTTTGACATAAAATATTGGGACATGTTGGCAGATGTCATCCCATAGTAAAATAAATTAGCAAGGTATCTATTCCGAGCGAAGCAAGGAGGTCCGAAATCTTTGGTACTGGTGTTGTCACCGCTTACTTGCTTCTGTGTGCACCATAGTCGTTTGAAAAGAGTACCTATTGATTTGTTCTTTATTATTTTAGCGCCATTTTTTCTTGTTGTGCGGGTATTCACAATTTTTCACTTTTTTGATGGCTTGAGCGATTTAGATTTTTTTTTCGTACTTTTGATTTCATCACTTGAATGGTTCTTGGCTATAATTAGACTGTGTATGTGGTACTGTTTTTAATGTTGTTAAGATATAGGCTACCAGTACTAAACAATAGTTTTTACATCCGTATCTTTTTGACTTGCGGCGGGCGGCGTCTGCGCTACGAGCTGTAAATTAATACTCGTACGACAATAAATGAGGTCTTATTTTGTAGGTAAATATATCAAAAATAATTAGTTCTCTGACGAAATTTATCACAGTTATGGCAATTTTTTTATAAATTGAAAGCAAAGGCAAAAACTTTGCATAAAATAAAAAATCACGAAGCTTGAGCAGACATATTTCGTACAACTTATTAGTCGTATCAAAATAACAATGAAACCAATGTTGTAGAAACTTTAATGGGCAATTGGGCAATGGGCAATAATTTTATTTTAGCTCCACCAGATTTTGTGATAACGGGGGGGGCGGGGAATGGGAAGTCACGGGCAGGATCGTCTTCAGGTGGTTCAAATTAGTTTAAAAAAATTCGGTAACATAGTATTTCTCTTGACGCAGCTAGTTTTGACATGAACTTAATACTGCGACAGCTTCTAATTACTATAATTCTTCCATCTTAAGAATGCATGAGTCATCGCTTTCCGCCGCTGGTAGCCAAGCCCCGTAACCAATCAGGTCGCTTAAAATTATAAAGTCAAATGCACAATGACTAACTGAAGGCAAACCTTCGAAAATAGCGGTTTTATCCCTATCATTTTTACATTTGAACTCCATTGTGAATACACCTTTACCCTGCATTTGCATTAATGACTTACAGCATTCTTAACGCGGACGGACTATAGACAGTCAGTACTGTGTGTGTGTGTGTGTCCTTGGCTCTATCTGTGCATACATTGCCCGTTAGATATTTCCAGCTAGTGTCTGCAAAATATGAATAACAATGTGATAAGGTGAGGTAAGTTGATTTCAGGTTTCATTTATTTGTCGTGATTACACATGGGCGATAGTCCTAGATGGCTGTAAAGGCTTACTCTTCGATCACAATCACTCATCATCTTAGCCAACACATCACGTGTCATCTCACTGTAGTCAGACTTGCGTATGTCTCCTTATGGCTCATATCAGACACACAGTTTGATCTAATGTCAAGCACAAGTCAGGACCCAAGTAACTTGCTCGGCTGCCGCATGTAGACTGCTCTAAAAATGGAAGCAGGGTAGGGGCGCGCACTCCCAGTCACACCACTCAGAAGTCACTCGCTATTCAAATAATTGCTCGTCACTACAAGAACCGTACTCATGACCCGGAAGTATACACGACATATTTAAAGTGGATTATTTAAACAATACTTATTTTATTTACATTCATCGATTTCTTCACTCCAATCGGTAAGTTGCTATGGCCAACAGTCTCTTTGATCTTCATTCTTTCAATAGCTGCCTTGTCACAAGCTTGATCACGTTTTTGCCATAAGCTTGCCATCCCGGCCAGGTTCAGCCATGTATCTAGCTGACTGTAGGTGTGTGTGTGTGAGTGTGTGTATCTTTTGTTACTTGGGGGAGCTCGGCCTCGCCATGTTGGTGTACATTACTTGGGGGGAGGAGTTGGGGAGAGGCAAAGTAAGGGAGGGACGCTCCGAGCTTCGCTCTATGTATAGGGCAGACACCCAGGTAAAGAGTTTGGAAATATAACTCTATTTACAATTTTTAGAGGTTGTGAGCACAGAATAGAACCATAAAATGTCAGTAGTGCTGAGTCAGTACATTGTAAAATTAACAATTAAGTCCATTTTACAAACTTTTTAGTAGTCTCATATGCCACCACTGGCCTATAAAGGGTTTGAGGGAGGGATTTCCTGCAGTCAACTAGTGCCCCCATCAGTTAAAAACATATTACTCGCTAAATACAAAACTTATCGGAAATCTGCCTTACCAGATTAAAATAAAGGTAGTCTAGTTTATTTAGAACCTTTCAATCCTGAAAAATATAGTTCACTGTAGTTAAAGATACCAAAAGCGCGAAAAACGGCCACTTTTAGCAGTTTTTGTATCTGTAATTACAGTAAACTATATTTTTCAGGATTGATAGGTTTTAAATAAACTAGGATACCTTTACTTCAATGTGGTAAGACTGATTTTCGATATGTTTTGTATGTAGCGAGTAATATTTTTTTAACTGATGGGGGCGTAAGTTGGCCGCAGGAAAGCCCTATTTGGGCGAAATTTACCTAAGCAATATTTTCAGGTCGTTACTTCCATTCGTGAATTTGTACAATTGATCGAGGTATACAAAAAATGTTCGCCAATGGGAAATGAGGACCAAGAGGCGCTTAATTCTTTGCAAGTCAAAATTTGTGAAACTGAGGAACTGCGATCTCTGTTGTTGCTACTTTTGCACCGCTACAACTCAAAGTATCACACGAAGAAGTACCTTCAGGTAAATATTTACATAGTTACCTTGTAGAGTAGGAAATAAATGATTATTAAATTTTCTCAGAATTAAAACGGGACCATTTTTGTCAACAAAGGTTTTATGTGAGTCCATCTTTTGGTACTGCATATCTGTATGGGGTGGGACCTGTAAAACTTTTATGATAACAGCAGAAAGAGCACAGCGTGCAGTACTAAAGGTAATGCTCCGCAAACCTTACATGTTTCCTACCGAAACACTGTACAAAGACGCTAAGGTTCTGTCAGTCCGAAAGCTTTACGTCTTTAAGTCTGTCCTATCGACCCATACATCCACGCTTTTGTCTGCCTCATATACAGATTCTGTATACCTACTGTTCCGGTTCGTACTAGTTTTGCGAGAAGGTTTAGTAGTTTTTTACATCCATATATTTATAACAAGGTCGTTTAATAATATAGGATATATGTTTTAATTATGTTATAATGTGATACACACAAGTATATAATATAACATTACTATGTATAGACTTACAATATAATAAATAATCAACGTAAACATAGGAATAGATACAGACATATTGCGCATAACATTCTCAAACACATCTAGCTATATAAAATTATAATAAAATAAACACAAACTTTTGCACCTTCTACTACATCACACAAAGAAATACTCGCTCACACACGCTTTCATGATGCCCACGGCACAGGGTAACCTAGTGTGGGTGTCAAAACACATTACTCAGCATAATTTTATACAGTAAGCATATGGTGCCTATAATAAATATGTTTGTAATAACCTTGTTTGTAAACTTTTAATAAATATATTTGATTTGATTTGATGTGGTTTTGGACATCACAGAATCCAGAAATCAATGTTGTCAAGCAGAAATCCTACTAGTTCAAAAAAGTCAAACAATAACCTAGGCTAAATTACGGTAAGAGGTTTCTTGTTTTAAAAGTGTTCTGTAGGTCCCCCTGAACATATTATCTAGAAAATTCTCTGTTGATCCCATGTACGCTCCCCCCTACTCACCCTCAAACGGGTCCCTGATTTTAGTTTTTTCATTTATTTTAGAAATGGTTAAAGATATATGAAAACCGTTAACGTAACTTTAATAAAATTACCAACCAGTTGACACCTGTTTTATTTCAATGTGACCAATAGTATTTTTACCAGCAGTTTGCTAAGAGGTACTCAGTTGTTAGTGCAAACTTAATCCTATATTTCAGATACAATAGGTCACATTGAAATAAAACCAGTATCAGCTGGTTAGTAATTTTATAACAATTATATTTACGTTAACAAATTTGATTTACCTTTAACCGTTAATGAGATAAATAAAAAAAACTAAAATCAGGGACCTGTTTGAGGGTGGGGAGGGGTGAGCTTACATGGGATATCTGGATATGTTCAGGGAGACCTAAAGAACACTTTTAAAACAAGAAATCTCTTACCGTAATTTAGCCTAGGTTATTGTTTGACTTTTTTGAACTAGTAGGATTTCGGCTTGACAACATTTATTTTTGAATTCTGCGGTGTTCAAAACCCCACAAAAACTTGATTGTCAGATCTGATCCCATTTAAGTTCTGACACCGCCAGCGCGCGTATTTACAGAAATATTTAGAATAGAAGCGGCAAAAGTTTAAATAATAAAAAGAAATTACCCCTATCTAAAACCCGTGAAATTGATTCTACTGTCGATTCTGAACAAACTACTTTCTCAGTTTCGCTTATTCCGTAAACACGTTGTATAGGTACATTACATCCACGCCGACATTGTGGTAAAATAAAATATTGAACAAAATAATGTTTTTGAAGGTACCTCCCCTACAGGTAAATTAGGGGTGATTTTTTTGTCGTCTACCCCATCGTGTAAGATAGATCTTTTAAAAATAATACGAGTCTGTGCATAGGTATCATTTTTCGGTTTGGGGATCCGTTTGTGAAATATTTAGCTTGAAAGCGTTTTTTTTTTTGTTGGAGTCGGGTGCGCCCTCCCCCTGTCAGCTAAACGGTAGTTATTGGAATTCTGACAAATGTACAGTAGTAGTATATATGATGAAATTAAAAGGAAAATAAATAAATAAAAATAAATAAATAAAAATACCACAGCTAAGAAGGCTTGACAGTTTAATGAGCTATAGTTGAAAAACTGGAAGTAATAAACAAAAGCAATAGCAATCTGGCGCTAGGCCCTCGCTGAGCATTAGGAAGAAAAAAACCGGCCAAGTGCGAGTCAGACTCGCGCACTGAGGGTTCCGTACCACCACATAAACATAATTGTATTAGTTGAAATTTCAGTAAGTTAATGTGCTAGATTTTTTGAGTCCGACACGCGCTTGACCAAATTTTATTATTTGTTGTTATTTTATAGCTTATGCACTATAAACATACCAATTTTCAAGTTTGTAAGTGTTCCCGTTTTTAAATATTAGGTCTTTACCTATGAAATTGCCGTTTTGTATGGCGAAGTTTAGGTCAACTCAATTTTCAGTACTAACATTTTTGCATTTTTCTTAGGAATTATAAATCCAATATTTATTTTTTTTAAGCATTATTGGGTAGACATTAAGCTAACAGAACCTTAAATTTAATTTTCGAAAAATATTATCTGTAAAAAAATATAACAAATGTAATGATGAAATCGGACGACATGTAAGACGAACAATTTTCAAACCTTTAATTTTATATATCAAACTAAAAATAAAAACTTTATTTTATGCGTAAATTGATAACCTTGAAGTCAACTTTCAAATATAAATCAAATGAAAAAAATAGCATTACAATTATAGGAATTATGATCTAATTAATCTGTAAGAACATTTCGGCAAACCTATTAGAACTAAAACAAAAATCGCCTCAGCGACCACCCAACTTGACCCCTCTCTTATATGAATGTTCTTGAAACGGGAGCTCACCACAATTGGTTACCATTAGTTGTGAGAAAAGTTGTAATATTTAATGATTTCAGACTTTTCCCATTATTTGTACTGTGAGACCTAGCTTCTTGCCAAATTTCATAATTTTAGGTCAACGGGAAGTACCCTGTAGGTTTTGCATTTTTGAATAAATGTATGGAGATGAGGACATAAAATGCCATATATTTTGATTGCGTCGTTGTAAAAAATTGAAATTTTCAGATCTTGTGTGGTTCATGGATCCTAATATATGGTATTAATTTCAACCTGATACCTCTACCCGTTCGTGAGATAAAGGATCTTGACAGACAGACAGACAGACAGACGGACAACAAAGTGATCCTATAAGGGTTCCGTTTTTTTCTTTTGAGGTACGGAACCCTAAAAAACGGTCAAGTGCGAATCGGACTCGCGCGCCGAGGGTTCCGATGTATCTTTAGTATTTTTGGAAGCAATAAAGTCCATTTTTAGGACCGGAAAACTAAATTTGTTTGTAAAGGTTTTTTTGTAGATTTCTAAAATACTGTGCAAGCTAGGAAGATCGTTTTATTTTTACCCGACTGCCCCAAAACAGGAGGGTTATTGCTGTAATGTTTACATAAAATTCTATCGACTGTCATTAATTTAGATTTTTTCCTTTACAAACTTCGGAGATAAACGAATGGTATTTTTTTTGACATTTTTCAACACAACTTGAAAACTAAGAGTAGTAAAAAAAAAAAAAAAATATTTTTTGGAATGTACAAGTAAAGCCCTTTCATATGATACCCCATTCAACCTAGTAACGACAATTTAAAATTTTGCCCCCCCCCCCCTATTTGGGCCCCCTTTACAGTAATAATCATATTTTTTTTAATACTTTTATGTACAATTAAGTTGGAGAACCAAATTCTACAACAATTCCAAATTTCAAGTCGATAGCATGAGTGGTTGCTGAGATATAGAGGTGTGACAGACAGACAGACAGACAAAGCCGCACCATAAGGGTTCCTTTTTTTTTAAATTTTTGTGTCGGAACCCTAAAAACGTTCAAGTGCGAGTTGGACTCACGTGCTGAGGGTTCCGATATATTTATAGGGTATTTTTATTTATTTTGACAACAAAAGGTCAATACAGTTAGGTAGTAACTTAAGTATTTCATCCTAATAGACCTGGAGTGTCAACAAAGAGAAGCTATAAAGTCCATTTTATGTCCGCAAAACTAAATTTGTTTGTAAAAGTTTTTTTGCAGATTTCTAAAAACGCTGCTACTTAAAGAGATCGTTTTATTTTTCCTGTAGTATTTACGTAAATGTCTATCAAATATAATTAATTCAGTATGATAATAAATGAGTCCGTGTGTAAGTAGAAAAATTCTTCTTCCAGGATCTCGTTATTACCAATCACAATCTTCTTATATTTCTGGAAAGCGCCATGAAGTTGCCAGGGTACAATGGTTCTTCTAACATGAACGAGGTTGTCACGCAGTAAGTGGTTTATTTTCCTCATCCACCATACATTTCGTCTGAATGAATAGAGAATAAAAGTGGAGGGTTACCTTACAAACAGTCCGGTAAGTCCGGTAACTCTAAATTTTTGATACGTTGTCTAGGATGGTTAGTAAGTGTTTAAAATGCAAAATGCACAATTCCACTCCTTTCGCGCCAATAAATCTCATTTTGCGGAAATTTCTCAAATTCCCTACAAAGTTTATTGTGATACTTCTAAACTTCTTTGCCTAGAATAGGCCGAATCTGAATCACTAAAGTAATAAGAAATTTCCGGAAAAGAGATTTTTTAAAAGTGTACATCTTCGTAACTATCAGTTTTAGAAATAAATTTAAAAAAATAAATTATAGGAAATTTAGTTCTCTACAATATTGTACAGAACACTTTTCTAGCTAAAATGCACCAAAACGAAGATATAAGCGAAAAATATGACGGCGGGCGCGAAGGGGGGGGAGGAATTGTGCATTTTGCATTTTAAATACTTACTAACCATCGTAGACAACGTATCAAAAATTTAGGGTTACCGGATCGTTTGTAAGGTAACCACCCTCTATTCAGTGGACTATACTTCTAATACCTGGATTAATTTTGAATTTTGAAACGCATTACTCCTAAATTTCTCCATAAGTAAAAACTAATTAGAAGTGATTATGAAAGGAATGCGTCGTCGCTGTAATACACTACATAAGATTAGATTAGTTATGTTGCGGTGTTGACATTTTCAATCAGTTTTTCCATAAATAACTACGAAGATAGGTTACATAAATTCAATATGTGTACTTTGGAGAGTAGACGGAAATGTCATTCACTGTTATACTTGTATAAGATCATACACGGTTTAATGGATTCGCCGAATTTAATATCACAAATTAGTTTTACATCTCTCATATTCGATAAGTAAGTCCTTATTACCACCAAATGGGGCTTGTAGGTGACCAATTAGCGCTCTAGGGTAATAATGTAGCTAGAAAAGCCCTAGGGCGGTAAGTAATTAAATTTTGAAAGAGTAAAGTGTTTTTTTTTTAATTACTTACCGCCCTAGGGCTTTTCTAGCTACATTATTACCCTAGAGCGCTAATTGGTCACCTACAATTTGGTGGTAATAAGGACCTACTTACCTCAAAATCGAGATGTAAAGCAGAGTAGTTAGCTCGGGTGTAAGCATCAATTGCACCCTCGAACTATAGGCGCCCTCGCTGCGCTCGTGCGCCTAAATATCTCGGGATGCCTTACAGCCCTTGGCTACTAATCTACTATTAATACCATTTATCTACTCTCATATCGTTAATCCTCAATAATGCGTTCAAAAATTGTAGGTTAACATCTTCATAATGTCAATCTGTGCTTAGAAACACTCTTAGAAGCATTTTTTTATCTGTGGGAGTGTATTATGAAGTATTGAATTTACTAACAGTCATCGCGGGAGACCTATTAAACAATTTTTTAATTTTTATAGGCACGCCATTGACAGCTTGATGCGTTTGTGGTCTGTGGCAGCAAGGTGGTTTCATTGCAATAACGGAAAACTCAGCAAACAAAAGTTGTATTTACATATTTTTATTAGTTTTGTAATGAAATAAGTGACAAAATCGTTTACGATTTGCCTTCGAGTGTTTTTAAAGCAGCTATAGGAACCTCGCTTAGCAGTTATCACCGGAAAAAGAGAAAATCATTAAGGTTTGTTTTTGAACACATTATTTTAGGATTCACGATATGAGAGTAGATAAAGTTGTGTATGCAACTACACATAATTAGGTATAAAACACTCGTGTCTTCTATTATGGAACTTGGCTCGCTACGCTCGCCTGCGTCCCATAAACCGACACACAAGTTTTATACCCCTTATTATGTACCGTTGCATAAACTACTATTATAGGGTCCGTAATTATAGACTTTTTGCTTTACAGGTGTATATAAACAACACTTCTTTTTATAATCCTCTCGTAAATATGTGTCGTCTTTATAACGAATCTATGGTGGATAACAGAGACATTGACATTTTTGAAACAAAGTATTTTAAGTTACGTAGAATCATAATGTTGTATTCCCCTTAACGATCGTAATACGAGGGCCAAACCGAAAAGATCGGGAATAGAATACTCAGGAATAAATTAGATTAAAACCTTTTTGGTTTATGACATGTAGTATTATTTCAAACAATTCCATTTTTGAATTTTAAAAAAAGAAAAGAGTAGTAGCCATTCTAATTTGACAAGTCAGTGGGGAAAATGGAGCTTACGCGGGAACGTTTCCGTGCCATAATTTTTCACAACTTTCGTCGAGGTTTATCTCAAGAACAATGTCTCGCCGAGCTTGTTTCTGTTTAGGAACTTGAAGCACCCAGTAAAACGACTATATATCGTTGGTATTCTGAGTTTCGTCGTGGACGTTCCTCTCTCACGACAGTTCCTTCTACTGGTCGACCAAAAACAGCGGTAACACAAGATAACATCGATGCTGTGCGCCAATTAATAAAAGAAGATAGACATGTGACATACGAGCAGATTCGGGCTTCTCTCAGCATTGGTATGACAGCGATTCAAACTATTTTACATGATGAACTGGGTGTCAAGAAGTTAGTTTCCCGCTGGGTGCCCCATCGTTTGGACGTGGAGTTAATGGACCATCCACCGTACAGCCCTGACTTGAGCCCCAATGATTATTTTACATTCCCAATGTCACGGAGAATACTTCGAAAAACAATGAAAGTAAATATTGTTGTATTATTTTTGTACCTTTTTCTATTCCCGATCATTTCGGTGTGGCCTCGTACAAATTCTCATTCAAATAAATTTCTACCCACAAACTATAAAGTGATACGTTAGTCGTTTGTTGCTTTGTTGTTTGTCTTTCGTCAGAGTCTGTATTGTTTTGTTTTATTTACTTTAAAGTTTTTTGTAAAAAATATTATATTAATAGCTGATTAATAGTGAAAATATTATTTGACTGTTTGTTACAAAGCACTTGTTAGCACTGCAAACATGCTATGGACACGCGTTTGGAGTGCAGTCGGGCACAAAACAATATTTTCTTACTTTTTATAATGTAATGATGGTACTAGGTATGTTGTGAGTTCTTAATAAATAAAAAAATGTTTCCTTGCTGAAATGCGTGCTCAAGAAAATGTTCTCTTGCAGGTTTGCGACGCCAGAGATCATGTACCGGTACGGGATGGTGCTAGTGGACTACCAAAGCAACGGCGAGTTCGTCAACGACAGTGTGTTCACCATGATGCACCACGTGGCCGGCGACATGGGCTGCCTCGACTACCTCTTTCAGCCAACCATACTCAAGACTTTCAGCTCCATAATGAATTCTGAATTTGAAATCTGTGACGTGAGTATTTAGGTATTTCGGTCATTTTACAAAACATGTTGGGTTATACCGTCATACTTCTATGCATTTTTAATTTACTGCGTCGGTATTGTACTCTTCAAAATTAGAAAACAAAGTTTGAAAAGTTCAGTGCTGTGCACTGCATCTCAATTTTTTTTAGGACTGGAATGATCTTATACAGAGTGCAATAAATACTGTCTTAAAGAAGCAACACACATTGCAAAGACTAGCAGATGGCAAGAAACCACTTCCTCTGAATAAAATACATACCAAACCAGAAGACCGACAGATGGATATTATGGAAATTTCCGGAAATATTAAATCCAAGTACAGTAACACTTTTAATTGCATGTTATCGGTTTATAAACATAATAAGTGTTCTCTTGAATGGAGATCTTATGTTTCTTGCAGTTGGACCACAGACGAGCTCTCCACTTTGAGTTGGACCTTCATGCAGTGCAGCGGGTCACCTGATGTCGTCGGTGAAATCGTCAGACGATTTAACGAAGATGGTATCGTAAAATCACGGGATGCGGTCATTAGCGAGCTCAAAAAACTAAACTTGACGATCAAAAACGACAAAAAAACCGCGCACAAAGGACACAGCAAAAGAAACTCCAAAATCTCCCAAAAAGATTCAATGAAAAAGGAGGACGACGAAATAAATCGTCTTTGCAAGAAATTGAAACTAAACAGGAAATCAAAGTTCTTAAGCTGGGTCCAACAAGTTTTATTAGAGATTTGTTATACAAAAATTTACCTCGAAAAGAAGACAGCAGAGGGCTCCGAAGCTCCACACTACAAGGGAGTAAAACTTTTAACTTTTGAAATGTTCAAGAAGAAAGCTATTGATTTTCCAGCTGTGTCTCCGGTAGCTTACCACTCGTTAGGTGAGTGTTTGTGATTGTATTTATTTGCCATTTGCTGGCGGTATGACTTGATGTTGGTTTTTAGTGAACAAGCGGTCGGTGCCGCTGGTGCCGTGGAGCAGCTGGCAGGCGGCGCTGGTGGCGGACCCCGCGTGTGTGCGGCTGCTGCACGCGCTGCGCTTGCACCTGCCGCGCGACACCCACCACCTGTTCGTCCGGGTGCCGCACTTCTGGACCGCCCACTATCTCTACGAGATCGCCTCCAAACTCGGGCCCATCGATACCGGTACGTTTCTTCTATTGAATTTCAGCTTTTTATTTTTGTACAGCTAGAAAACGTATGCTAGTACAAAACCGTATAAGTACTTAATAAATAAGTTTATCTTACAGCGAAGTTGAAATTCTCCTTGAGCGACATAACATCAAAGAATACATGGGAGTCGAGTCAGGTGGACAGCAGCTACATGACCGATGTTGTCAGTGAGCCGGACCTCAACAAGAGCATGTTTTACCAGATACACAGCCAGAAACAAGTCGCAGTCACCAACTTTACGCCCAAGTAAGTATGGTGGACCATACTTACGAAGTGTTAACCTATCACCTAACATTTTTTTATTGAAGTTATTTGAATTCCTACAACATTATTAAAATGAAAAATCTTTATAGGTGTTCGTGCTTTCCTTAGTATTTTCAGTTTGTAGGCTGTGTGGCACCCTTGAAACTAAACATCTTTTTCTAAGTAACATAAGTTGAAGTACGAAGAAAAATTGAACCTTACCTTTTTTTGTTCAAATTTTTTGTAAGTAAATAGAAACAGGGTTTTCCGTCAAATTTCAGTATCATGGGCATTTCGCATCGTTCAAGGTTGAAACTTAGGTATCTACCTTATGTAACAAACTTCGTATTTATTTTTTAAGGCCCGGCTCTTCCTTACCCACCGGAAGAAAAGAGGTTAATGTGCAAAGCTGGTTAAAATTGGTGCAGATGTCACAAGAGTGTAAAATGTCACAAACTATGAAAAGGTAAAATTTCTTAAAAAGAAAAAAAAATGAATTTTCTTAACTTATGAAGAAGATGGAGGTGGATATCGCTATACTTACTCGGTGGATTGATTTCAGTGTGATAATCAGGATGGACGAAGACAAAGAGATGGGTGCGTCTCTCACGTCTGAAGAACTGGTGTCACCTGCAGCAGCGCCTTCTTCCGTGCTAGACGACCAACCTAAGCCGGAACCCGACTGTGACAACAGGTTACTTTCCTTCCACATTGTAAACAATACCTACATACGCTCAATTCGGTGCACATACTTGGGTCATTCTCATTCTCACGACTAAAATATATAAAAAAAAAAAAAATATATAAAAAAACAAACAAACAAACATTTTGTTTTCAAATAGTCCTAGTAATACCTTGTCACATCCGTGACCTAATTTTTGGGTTTCCGTACCTAAAGGGTGAAAAATATGCCTCCGATGTCCGTCTGTCTGTTAGCAGGCTGTAATCTCATGAACCGTAATAGGTAGACAGTTGAAATTTTCACAGATTACTTACGTATTTCTATTGCCGCTATACCTCTAACGACAAATAACAAAAATAATAAAAAAAAAACCGGCCAAGTGCGAGTCGGACTCGCGCACTGAGGGTTCCGTACCACCACATAAACATAATTGTATTAGTTGAAATTTCAGTAAGTTAATACCATATATTAGGATCCATGAACCACACAAGATCTGAAAATTTAAATTTTTTACGACGCAATCAAAAGATATGGCATTTTATGTCCTCATCTCCATACATTTATTCAAAAATGAAAAACCTACAGGGTACTTCCCGTTGACCTAAAATTATGAAAGGAGATGGATTTTTTCGGTCTTTTAATCAAATTCCGAAAAAATCTAACCACTATGTAGAAAAAAAACATAGATTGTAGACTTAAAACTGAGCCTACATGCCCAGTTGTGGGACTTAAACGCCCACCATTTAGGAGAAATAAATTTTTAAAAATTAGCTAATTAGTCCACTCAGAAAGTCTATAAAACGCATCTGCCACTATCTAACTCTTTCTAACGCCTAGTCATTAGAAAGAGTTACGTTAACTGCTAAGTAGGCGTTAGAAAGAGATAGATAGTGGCAGATGCGTTTTATAGACTTTTTGAGTGGACTAGTTAGCTGATTTTTGAAAATTAATTCATCCTAAATGGTGGGTGCTTAAGTCCCACAACTGGGCATGTAGGCTCAGTTTTAAGTCTAGAATCTATGTTTTTTTTCTACATAGTGGTTAGGTTGCTTTGGAATATTTTTAAATAAAAGACCGAGCTCCATACATTTTCCACCCTGTCCTTTGGCAAGAAGCTAGGTCTCACAGTACAAATAATAGGAAAAGTCTGAAATCATTAAATATTACAAGTTTTCTCACAACTAATGGTAACCAATTGTGGTGAGCTCCCGTTTCAAGAACATTCATATAAGAGAGGGGTCAAGTTGGATGGTTGCTGAGGCGATTTTTGTTTTAGTTCTATTTAAAAACGGGAACACTTACAAACTTGAAAATTGGTATGTTTATAGGGTAGGGCATAGGCTATAAAATAACAACAAATAATAAAATTTGGTCAAACGCGTGTCGGACTCAAAAAATCTAGCACATTAACTTACTGAAATTACAACTAATACAATTATGATTATGTGGTGGTACGGAAACCTCGGTGCGCGAGTCCGCCTCGCACTTGGCCGGTTTTTTTTTAAGATACTCCGGTCTGAGCATCCCTTTGTACCCCCCTCCCGGCCCGGCCTGCTTAGCACGCTCCCCCAGAGAAAATATATTTTGGAGAAATGTCAGTTTAATTGGGGAATTATGTCATCTAATCTATCACCTCCAAGCGCGAAGAAATGTCAGTGGAGGAAAATGTTTAGCAAATCCACAAATTACGTTTTTTATATTTTAGACAGAGATAGCTTTATACACTAATACATATAGCCGTCCTTGTCTTTCAAAATGTGATGCACTGCTCGGATGTCAACAAAACATGACCATACTTAAAGTCTTTAATCTATGGGCCTAGATAAACTGACAACTGCAGCGTGCTAAGTCCGGGGCGTTCCCGTGGGGTACTGATCTTAATCCGGCTTGTTTGACCTCATAAACAACTGAGAGAAGTTTCATAACTTAGACAGCATTTCGAAAGGTGACCTACGACTCCCCTGCTTTGTTCGTGATTCGTGTAATGCTGGGAAATAATAGATAGTACCAATCTATCTCTACCCGTGAGTGTTGTAAGAGGCGTCTAAGTGATTATGAACTTCCGACATAGCACGCTCCAGTTGTCAGTTTATCTAGGCCCATAGATTAAAGACTTTAAGCATGGTCACGTTTTTTTGACAGCCGAGCAGTGCGACACATTTTTAAAGACAAGGATGGCTACATGTATTAGTGTATAAAGCTATCTCTGTCTAAAATATCAAAAATGTAATTTGTAAATTTGCTAAACATTTTCCTCCACTGACATTTCTTCGCGCTTGGAAGTGATAGATTAGATGACATAATTCCCCAATTAAAGTGACCTTTCTCCGAGATATATTTTCTCTCGGGGAGCGTGCTAAGCAGGCTGGAGGATAGGCAGCACCATCCTTCAGTGTATCGTACCATCTTATACAGGGTGTTAGGAAAAGTACCGATTTCCTTTTAACCACATGTTATATAAGTAGAATGAAGAACACTAAACATATTGATAATGAAAAAATAACATAATAAAAAAAAAAAAAAAATACTTCCTATGAAAAAAAAGTTGCCTACCCTATTCTAAGAATCATAACGCGCACCCGGCGCACCAATTGTAAAATAGGTACCTACATGCGCGCCGCGAGTCTGGCTAGGGTTGACACAATAAAATATTAATATAAACTTTTTAATTCTGTTATATTTTTATTCTTTTTTTATTGTTTGAACATGCTTATTCTTCTTTATTCTACTTATAGAACATGTGGTGTAAAGGAAATCGGTATTTTTCCTAACACCCTGTATACTGCGTTCATCAACAACCGCGGTCTGTGGCGCCAGCCGCAACGCTAACAAGCGTGTTGACTATGTATTGTACTTCCCCTCCATTATACCACGCTCAGATAAATAATTAAATCATTGGATGTTATGATAAGCATGATGACAAACATACCTAAAAGTCTGTTATTTTTCAGCTTATGTGAAACAGCTTCGGTGACGTCGGATCGAATGTACGTGTCGGACGAGGACGATAAGAGCGACGTGGACGAGGCGGAGGAGATGCTGCTGCCGAGCGAGCAGGACCAGGCCATGCCGGACCAGGACCAGGCCATGCCGGACCAGAACCAGGCCATACTGGACCAGGACCAAGACTACAACATGTTGCCAGTGTTGCCAGACTGTGATTACATCGCGAAGAAACGCCCTCGACTGCAATAAATAACACCTTGCTTACCTAAAGTCGGCAAACTTTGAGTAATAAGGAGACATGCAAAACAAAAGATTTGCTACACTGGCCAAGAGCACGTCAAGCTTGACACTTTGGACTTTGTACCATTCTTATTAAAACCTACATAGGGGCTAGAGCCGCTCTACAGCCCAAGTCACACAGAGGCGGTATGATTGTGAATGCAGTTCGACGGCGGATCTGCGGGAAGAGAATACTGCGCCGCGACCGGTTTTCAATGTGACAGGGTGCATAAGAACTCAAGGTTACAAAAAATACCGCCAAGATAAAAATGTCGACAATTTGTTATCATATTCGGTTGTCCGCCATTATGGACTCCCATCATTTGTTCAGGAAGTTTCACTTTTACTCAAAGGCAAAAAATGAGAAATGGGTCCAGTTTTGGGGTCCGACCTAAAAGCGAGTGCCGTTAACCTTAACCACACGCTCATCGCTCATTTTCAAAAGGAATTATATACCTACTTAGTGAGTAATTATATGTGTTACTGTGCTGTAGCGTAATGGTAGTTTAGCAGTAGATAAAAGTAGGGTTACAGTAAATACAAGTAGGGTTACAGTAGATACAAGTAGGGTTACAGTAGATACAAGTAGGGTTACAGTAGATACAAGTAGGGTTACAATAGATACAAGTAGAGTTACAATAGATACAAGTAGGGTTATTTCATTACTTGCTCTGTGGTTATTCCAAACAAGATTACGTTTAGTAAGCCCGAGTGTTTTATCGTTACGAGTTTGTATTAACTGCTAAGGACGTGTATCTTTTGTGATATTTGTCAATGCATCTGTAGGAAAACTACTTAAAAATTGTGTTCCTGCCGTTAGTTTTGCATCGAACGCCGCAACCTCGAAACTCATCCTTGTCACTACTACTACTCAGTCTCGGAGATTTACGTTTACGAATTTTTCTAACATAAGATATAATAAAATGATAGGTAAATATAATGTTGTAGAATATGTTGATAATAATTAGAATGTGAAAAAGATTTAAAATATTCTGTAATTAAATATTAGACATTATAATTGCAATCAATTTTGTAAATAAGTTGCTTTGTTAAATTAAATTTTCAAATAGTTAAAATAATTTTATTCTCAATATATAAAATTCCTTGCTAAATATTTTTTATTTTCTTTCCGTAAGAAAATGAAATAAGAGCGGCAAGTAAATTACACTTCGTTATCTTATCACACTACTTCGGCAAAGAATATATAATATACTTCGGTAAGTGGCAATTTTTTTTAAGCAATGTTTACGTTCTTGTGAGTACCTACATTTTTCGAGCAAATATATTGAAAATTAATTTAATAATATTTCCAGATTTCCAAATTAAATAAAAATTTCTAAATTAATTCAATAATATTTCCAGATATGGTTATATTCCAGATATGGGTATATTCAACGAACGTCAGTGAGTATAATGGGTATATTCAACGATGAATTTCATAATTTGGCTCTCCTTCTTAGGGTCAGAACCACGGAGCTTCCTTACTCCGTGGTCAGAACTTAAATGGTCAAGTTTTTCTGGGGTTTTGAACACCGCAGAGTTCAAAAATCAATGTTGTCAAGCCGAAATCCTATTAGTCCAAAAATGTCAAACAATAACCTAGGCTAAATTACTGTCAGAGGTTTCTTGTTTTAAAAGTGTTCCTTAGGTCCCCCTGAACATATCTGGAAAATTCTCCGTTGATCCCGTTTAGTACTTAGTAATAAATAATAATAGTAATAAATTATTTGTACGTATTATTATAAACGCTTTTATTTGGTTTTACCTGTCCTGGTGTCCGACTGTAATTGAATCTAATTTGTAAATACTAAAAAGTTAACGCACATGTATATAAGGTGTTTTTTAATTAGACCCAAATATTGTTAGGGTTACCTCAAGCACCGAAATGAATACTCGTACTATTGGTGTTATTTTTTTACGTTTCTATACGCTAGTTTTCGAGAAAAATCCTAAAAACAATACCGCTAAATATCGTAAAATGAACACTCCGTATCAGCACAGGCGGCAACGCGGAGTCGTGAGCCAATCACGCGCAAGCCGAGTGCGCGGTTCGGGCGGTTTCGGCCTGTTTCGGGCTCTTAGTACGGTCAAAATCATTACTACAGAATGATTGCAAATAATAATAATTTTTTTGTTTGAAAATTATAGAAAAAAAACTAGTGGGAGGATTTTTCTAAAACTTTAATAAACCTATTTCTTTATCATAGTTACACCACCCCTAAAATATTTGGGTCTAATTAAAAAACAATTTTTAAAACAAGCTTTTACTATATTTGCCTTAACGGGTGAAAATTACCCTGACAGCAGGATAGCATTACGTGACGTCCATCTGTGTGGTCGAGACAGACTGCTGTCAACCGTTTTGGAAGTCACTCTAAGGTCCGTTAGGGAAAGTGATCTATGCGGTTGCCAACCGCCAACTACACGGTTGGAGACATAACCAACGTCCTCTATTTGACCTTAGCTTAAGACGCTGCTTTCACGACCAAGGGCGTTGGAAGGTCACTAAAAATTTGGTTGGCAACCACGAACTACACGGTCGGAACCGACCAAGGTCACCTCTGTCGGCGCTTGGTTGGCGACCGTGTTTTAATGTTTCTTACTGCATGCCTCACAATATGCGATGCCCTAATATAGGGTTCATGTACTAACTGCTACAATTATTTAAGAACTTTAAGCTGTACAATGTAAGCATGAATAAATGAAATGAAATGAAAGTACCGAATACACAGTCGCCAAACAAACAAAATTTTTAGAGACCTTCCAACGCCCTTGGTCGTGAAAGCAGCGTCCCAAACAAAGGTCAAATAGAGCACGTTGGTTACGTCTCCGACCTTGTAGCTGGCGGTTGGCGACCGCACAGATTATAAACTGACGTTTCTTGCCTTTCCCGGTAATTAAAAACAAAAGAAGACAACGAAATTGATAATGTTGTGACAAAGAAGATATGAAAATTCTTCTAAGCAGTGATTGAGTATTATTCATGTTTTGAACCGAACTACAAAATACAAGAACTGTCAGTGTCAACTGTCATTTTGTATCACCACATCGTGTTTTTAATCTATTTCAATGCTTTTTGTCAACAAGTCGGCGACCGTGTAGTTGAAACGGACCCAAATGGTTGCAAACCAAGGTGACCTCTGTCAGGAGCTTGTCGCCGACCGTGTATGCGTTGTTTTAAATGCCTGATACACGGTCGGCGACAAGCACCCGACAAAGGTCACCTTGGTTTGCAACCATTTTGTCCGTTTCAACTACACAGTCGCCGACTTGTTGGCAACAAGCATTGAAATAGATTAAAAATCTCGATGTGGTGATACAAAATGACAGTTGACACAGACAGTTCTCGTGTTTTGTAATTCGGTTCAAAACATGAATATACGCAATCAATGCTTAGAAGACTGTTCATATCTTTTTTGTCACAAAATTATCAATTTCTTTGTCTTCTGTCGGAGACGTAACCAACGTCCTCTATTTGACCTTTGTTTGGGAAGCTGCTTTCACGACCAAGGGCGTTGGAAGGTCACTAAAAATTTGGTTGTAAACCACGAACTACACGGTCGGAACCGACGAAGGTCACCTCGTTCGGGGCTTGGTTGGCGACCGTGTATTCGGGCTTTCATCTTTCGTAGTCGGTCAGAAACTGGATACGTTTTACACTTAACTACATCACACAGATTACGTGACGGAGTCGCGCGCACTGGTGACATTTGTCTGAAAGTAAAAAAAGTCGTGTCTCAATATGTGAAGCCAACGTTTTGTCGCGCAGCGAGGTTCATCTTTTTGGTTTTGTCGGCTCGATCGAATTTTAGAAACTACGCGCAGCAAGGAGTTAGTACGCGCAGGGCGTAACGGAACGTTAAGTGCCTGATACACGGTCGGCAACATGAGTCCCGACAGAGGTGACCTTGGCTGGCAACCATTCGGGTTCTATAGAGAATTGGTTGTAAACTGCGAACTACACGGTCGGAACGTGAACTACATGGTCGAAGCGGACCAAGGTCACCTCTGTCGGGACCGATGTTGCCGACCGTGTATCAGGCACTTTATTCTCTTTGACTTTCATTTATTGTAACTGGGCTTTTTGGTGGGAACTCGACATGGGCGTTTGCCTGCTTAATTGAAATTTTGGTTTTTTGTGCATTTAGTGATTTAGTGAATAATAAAGATAGTGTGTTATGCAGTAAATTTACTACGGAGTGCGCAGCTGATGAAGATTTCAAGTGATCTCGTGTTTAAGCCCCGTTTGTGTTGTCCCAAAAAGTCACGAACATTTTCCTTCATAAAGTTCACTATAATAAGTTAAGTCTTAAGTTTATATCGCTTTACGAGGGGAGCAAAAAGAAAGACAGATTAAAGACATCAGACATGGCTGTATGGGCTTTGTACTCTTTGCCTTTCCGAAAGGAACACTGACCTCTATATGAAACCAAAAAAAAAAAAAGATTGTAACTGGCAACACTGTCCGCAGTGTGACCATTTTTGGCAGGATCCTGCCTTTTTTGATAGTTTATTTATTTCAGTTTCTCTGTTTTAGTCTCTTTATTTTAGTTCAGTTGACGTTTTCTAAATTGGGACTTGGGCAGGATTTGGCAGTATTGCAATAAACGCCGGCAGATCTGGCAGTTTAGGCTAAAATAGGAGTATATATAGCAATATAGTGGTAAAAAAATCTGTCAAGTATTTTTTTGTAGACTTTCTGTAGGAAAGTTATGGCAATTTCCTTACTCTTTTGTTGAATGCAATTGCAGTTCGATCAATTTTATAATTTAAAAATTTGTTAACAAAGTTCATAATCCTTTAATGTCATTTGATCCTAACATGCTTGTAAATCGGGACTTGATATGATCTCTTTGTTCAAGTGGATTTGGCAACCGTTCATCTGTGTCAATCTATCAATGTCTTTAGTTTACCATGCTATATTTTAAAGTTGAATAAAGCCAATATTCTCTTGGTTTTGTCTTTAAATGTATCAATTTATTCAACTTTAATTTTTTCTTGTGTTTTGTCGTTATAAAAATGCCAGATGAAAAAGAAAAATGTTCATCGATGTCACGATATCTGCGTCCCGAACGTTTTGACGTCGAACCTGCTATGGCTGGCTCAGACCTGAAGTGGGCCCACTGGAAATACTCATTTGAAAATTTTATCGTTCAAGAAGCTTCCGCAGCTGATGACAAACTTAAGTACCATCTTCTTGTCAATCATATTGTTTAATATTCCCGCGGTTTGCCTCTGTCAACAATGCACCAATCACGACACATCACACATTCACTTCCGTTTTGTATCTATTTTATGTAATCTGTATTTCCCTTACTAATGGGGTTGGGAATTGGCAACATTAACAAAAGGACGCCGTAAAAAAAAGGTCGACACTTCCAAAAAGACATGGCGTATAAAGCACACCAGAAAGTACGAAATCAAAAGGAAAAACAATTGAAAAGACCGGCCGGCATAAACGGTATCTAGAAGCGTTGGGGTAAGCTTAGTTATATATATATATTATAGTTTACTAAGATTTCTGTGTTACACAGTCCCAAGCGATCGATCCACAAAGCAGGTTTGAATCAGCATTATCATCAATCGGTATATACAAAACATTTGGTCACTTCGAGCAGGATTTCCAGGTCGGATATCTGGAATCTGCAGTATTTTTTGTGTATCGAACTTCTGGGGCGCCTTCACATTCACACAAATCGGAACACGAATCTCGGTCGGTTTTCTGTTCAGAGGTACTTTTGGCGGTCTATAAAGTATATCTGACGGAAATATTATTATTGTTTTCATAAAATTTTACGGTTTCATATTATTTTGGGCGCTCTTTGCCGGTAAAAGAGTGTTACAGTTGCATTCACGTGCCGGAACGTGTATTTTGCTTGTAGTAAATAATTACTAACTTTGCCTAGGTAAACTGTGCATAATTGCACTACTTACCACTGTACATAAATAACACAATTATTATTATATACCCTTTAGGGATACATATATATATTCGTGTCAAATTGTCCCATATTATTATTTAAAGGTTATAAGTTTTACATAGAAAAATAACCTCAGTACATTTTGACATTTCACATTCATTGTTGACCGGCTCCAAACCGGCGTATAAAAACTGTTAACTGTGGATTGTTTTATCGTTTTTTATGGTACTAGTGTTTTGGAACGGAACATTCCGGCGGAAGGCGATAGTCCCACGACAGTTCAGTGTTATAGTTTCTGTAATATTGTGTTTGTAGAAGTGATTTGTATTTTCGGATTTTGTGTTGGTAATTTGCAAAGATGCCTCCAAAAGTGAATGAATTGTTAAGAATCAAGAGTGAATTGGCGGTAATAGCAATAGACTCTTTGTTCGAACTCGCCAAAACCGATTTAACTGCGGAAAAAGATAAAGTGAATTTCAAGGTTAGGTATCAAGATTTGGACCAACACTTTCAAAGTTTTCTCAGTTACCACTGTGAGGTCCAATCACATTTGGATCCGGAAAAGGAAGAGCATAAAGGTAGTATAGCTATTTTACTTGAAAAATATACAGGGTGTTCCCAAAAGTGTTATGAAATTAAGACAAAATATGCCATGTTGTTTCCTGATAAGGAAGAGTCTGGTTCTTCTGAAAATAAACAAAAGCGTGTGGTCTTACCTAGGGTCCAGTTACCTACCTTTTCTGGAAAAATAGAAGAGTTCAATTCCTTTATGGATCTATTTCAATCTCTGGTCGGCTCGGATTCAAGTCTTTCTGACACAGAAAAATTATATTTTCTGTTAGGTTCATTGACCGGGGAGCCTAAGGTCATTACCCAGCATCTGACTATTACAGGTGACAACTATTCAATTGCATTAGAATTACTAAACCGGCGGTACAACAATAAGAGACTTTTAGCAGACCGGCTTCTCAATAATCTGTTAGGCACCAACCATGTTACTAGACATGTAAATGTTTTAAAGCCATTCCTAAATTCTCTTATTGAAAATACCAAAGCATTGGAAAAAATGGACTTTCCAGTCGATGATTGGTCTTATTTATTGTTCTATATTAACTTTCAAAAACTAGATAACGGGTTAAAGAAGCAATTTGAGGAACGGGTTCTCGGGAAAGATTTACCTGGTTTTAAAGATTTGCTGGAATTTCTAGAAGGTGAAGTTAGGGTCTTGGAGTCCAGCGGGGACGGCCACAGTGGGAAGACCAACACGGGTCCAGCATCTCGTTCTCATTTTTCTTCTCAGGGCAATGCGGGTTGCTCCTTATGTAAACAGGGTAGGCATCATATTTCGAAATGCGAGAAGTTTATTGGTTGGAAACCTCGTCAGCGGAAGGAATATGTCAAGATGAGGGGACTTTGTTTTCGCTGCCTCGGTGAACATGCCATTGGACAGTGTACTTCCAATTGGAAGTGTTTCAGGTGTCAGTCGTCCAAGCACCACCATTTAATTCACTTTGATTTGCCCTCAAATAGAGATGGGCAAAATTCGGAAAATAGGGCTCATGAGTCAAACATGGGCAGCGGTCAGCGGTCTGGTTTTGGTGGAACTAGTAGGGTGGATGACCCTAACATGGGCACACCGGGTGCAAGGAGGGTAGGTGACACTAATATAGGCACATTGGGTGCTAGTAGGGTAGGTGACCCTAATATAGGCACATCGGGTGCAAGTAGGGTAAGTGATCCTAATATGGGCACATCGGGTGCAAGTAGGGTAAGTGGACCTAACGTGGGCAGTAGGGTGAGTGACCCTAATGCTCGTAGGGTTGAGAACCCATATTATGTGCCCAACAGTGGCCACTCAGTTTTCACCTCCCAAACAGATTTTGCAAATAATTACCAGCAGCGGACGGTATTATTATCAACTGCGGTTGTACGCGTTATGGACAGCTGTGGGCAGTACCAAGAGGTGCGTGCACTACTAGATGGAGGGAGCCAAAGTACCTTTGTTACAGAAAATTGTGCAAATCGGCTTGGGTTGCGCCGTTTTAGGTCAGACGTTACCACTGTCACAGGGCTCGGTGGCGTATCTGTGGCCGGTTGCAGAGGTGCGGTAAACCTGAATATCTCCCCTCGGTATTCAGATCATCCGAGATTGACTGCAACCGCTAATGTATTAAACAAAATAACTTCGAATTTGCCTAATGTGAACCTGCCATCAAATTTAACGGATTTTTATCGGGGACTATATCTTGCAGATGAAAATTTCTTTTTGAGTCAGCCTGTTGAAATCCTGATCGGTGCAGATTTGATGGGTGAAATTATGATTGGAAATAGTTTCAAGGTCAGTGATAATTTACCTTCAGCTATAAATACAGTGTTTGGTTATGTGCTGATCGGTCCGGTGACCTATCCGTCTTCTTGCACTGTTTCAAATACGGCGTGCGTACAAAGTTTTAATGTGAATCTCAGCACTGACCAGATACTTGAAAAATTTTTTGAAGTCGAAGACATTCCAGTGAAGTCAATCGACAATCCTAGAGATTTAGAATGTGAATCTCATTTTCGAAAGACACATACTCGAAATGAAACGGGTCGTTTTGTAGTGCGGTTACCTTTTTTATCGGACAAGCCCGAATTGGGAGATTCGGTCTCCATTGCCAAAAGGCGGTTCTTGGCTATGGAAAAGCGGCTTTTGGCCAATGCACCCTTACGGAAAAAGTATGTAGAATTCATGCGGGATTATTATGATATGGGTCATATGTCTCTCTGTGACGGAACACCAGACGACTATGCCAATGGAAACGGATATGTAGTACCACACCACGGTATATTTAAATCAGAATCAGAAAAAATAAGAATTGTGTTTGACGCGAGTTGTGCCACCGGTGACGGAATTTCACTTAATGATACGCTTCATGCGGGTCCAAAATTGCAACGGGATGTAATGGAAATAATTTGTCGGTTTCGTATGTCCAAATTTGTTTTTACTACGGATATTAAAAAGATGTTCCGTCAAATCGTCGTTCATCCAGATGATCGACGATACCAGTTGGTTTTTTGGCGCGAGGCTCCGGACGAGCCCTTAATGCTTTTTGAGCTAAACACTGTTACATATGGAATGAAGTCCAGTCCATACCTGGCAATTCGGACATTGCGGCAACTAGCGGATGACGGTGAAATGCGCTATCCAGAGGCAGCTGGACTCTTGCGCTCTTCAGTTTTTATGGATGACATCTTGGGTGGTGCGGATACCGAGCAAGATGCAATAAGGATTAAAGCGGAGCTTACAGACTTGCTTCGTTCCGGCGGCTTCGAGCTTAGCAAATGGGTTTCAAATTGCACGCGGTTGCTCAAGGATATTCCTGAGGAAGATTTGGAGAAACCTAGAACCTTCGATAAAACAGATGGGATTGGATTTTTCAAAATTTTGGGAGTAGAGTGGAACCCGAATCGGGACTGTTTCTCTTACCACACGAAAATTAATAATGAAGCGGGGTGTACAAAGCGGATAATCTTGTCGACCGTGGCTCGAACCTTTGACCCTATGGGGTGGATTTCACCAGTGATACTCCAAGGGAAGGCCCTCATGCAAAGGCTATGGCGGTTGAATTTGACATGGGATCAGACTCCACCACCGGATGTAGTCACGGAATGGAGCGCTATCATCAAGGATCTACCGCAAATAGAAAAACTGGAGATCGGACGTTACGCCTTATTAGGTGAAATCAAGTTGTGTTCCCTGCACGGATTCTCGGACGCGTCTGAAATCGGTTACAGCTCGGCGGTCTATTTGAGAACTGTAGATGTAGATGGCCACGTGCAGGTCTCCCTGATGATGGGCAAGTCTCGTGTGGCTCCGTCTAAAGTGAAACTTACCATCCCTAAATTAGAGTTGCTTGGTGCAACATTGGTAACGCGTTCGATCAAATATATAGCAGATGCTATAAAAGATAAAGTAAAGATTAATGACATGGTGTGCTGGTCAGACAGCACTATAGTTCTTTCATGGCTACGGGTGCCTCCTCACAATTTGCAGACCTTTGAAGGAAATAGGGTCTCGCAAATAAACAACTGCGGATTGAAAATTACTTGGCGCCACTTACCGTCGGAGTTGAATCCTGCGGATGTGGCTAGTCGTGGATGTCGTGCGGCGGATTTGATCGGTCATCCGCTGTGGTGGGGACCACAATGGCTGCGGAGCCAATCGGAGCTGTGGCCTCCAAACATAATAGAACGAATAAAATCGGATATACCTGGACTTCGGAAGTCAGAGGTGAAAGTACATATGGGTACGACGAATCCAGATCCATTGTTTGTTCGGTATAGTTCTCTCGCCAAGCTACAGTCGGTGGTAGCTTATTGTTTGCGATTCGCTCACAATACTAAAAATCCTACGAATAAGGTAACGGGACCATTATCGGTCATCGAGCGCAATGGTGCACTGACGCGCCTTTTGAAAATGGTGCAAGCTGAAGTTTTCTCTGAGGATTTAATACGTTTGAGAGATAAAGGAAATCAATGTTCAAACCGTTTGCAAAGGTTAAGGCCTTTTATCGACACTTCGGGACTGGTTCGAGTAGGCGGTCGACTCGAACGGTCAAATTTACCTTTCAATTCAAAGCATCCTGTGCTTTTGCCAAAATCTCATAAAATTACAGATTTGATCATCGATAACGCCCATAAGATTTACTGTCATGCTGGTCCTACAGCACTTCAGGCAATTCTACAAAAATATTATTGGATTCTTTCGGCGCGGCAAGCTATTAGAAGTCGTATTTTTCGGTGTATATTTTGCTTCCGTACTAAGGCTAAGGCTTCGGAGCCAATAATGTCAGCGTTGCCATCGGATAGGGTCAATGTGACTGGGGTTTTTCATACGGTGCAAACGGATTTTGCAGGCCCGTTTTCATTAAAGGCTTCACGCCTACGGAACGCTAAGATTATGAAGGCTTATCTTTGTGTGTTTGTCTGTTCCTCGACAAAAGCGACTCATTTAGAGGTTGTCAGTGACCTCTCTACGGAAGCCTTTCTGGCAGCATTGTCTCGGTTCACATCTCGGCGCGGTCTCCCGAGAGTGATACGTTCGGATAACGGCACTAACTATGTCGGAACAAACAAACATTTAAATGAAGTTCAAAAGTATTTAGCTCGGCGGGATGTGCGGGAGAGTCTCAGTGAGGACGTCTCTAAGATAGGAATTACCTGGTTATTCAACCCTCCATCGGCACCTCACTTCGGCGGTTTATTCGAGGCTGCTGTGAGATCGGCAAAGACGTTATTGAAGCGAGTAATAGGAGAGCAAGTCCTGACATTTGAAGAGTTGACCACGGTGTTTGCAAGAGTTGAAGCGGTACTCAATTCGCGACCGTTGTGTCCCTTATCGAATGATCCTCAAGACTGCGAGGTATTGACACCGGCGCATTTTTTGGTAGGTAGACCACTTCTTTCGGTTCCAGAGTATAATTTGGAGGATGTCCCTGTCACGAGGTTGAGCCGGTACCGACTCGTGCAAGCTTTATCGCAGCGATTTTGGCGGAAGTGGAGTGAACAGTACCTCCACACATTACAGAACCGAAGCAAGTGGAGCACTCCTAGCGACCCGCCAAAGATCGGCGACCTAGTTTTAATTAAAGAAGAAAATGTCCCTCCATTACGTTGGAAACTGGGTAGGGTGACTGAGTTACTGCCTGGGAAAGACGGAGTAATTCGGATCGTCAGATTGAAAACAATTTCTGGCACATTTACACGCCCAGTCGTGAAAATCTGCCGTCTGCCGCTGGATTGCGAATAGTTTTTAAAACACTTTTACTTGGTAGTTATTAGTTAGTTTAGTTTTAGTAATTTAAGTTGTATTGGATAAAGGCTACAGCCTTTCTCGGGCGGGGGTATGTTTAATATTCCCGCGGTTTGCCTCTGTCAACAATGCACCAATCACGACACATCACACATTCACTTCCGTTTTGTATCTATTTTATGTAATCTGTATTTCCCTTACTAATGGGGTTGGGAATTGGCAACATTAACAAAAGGACGCCGTAAAAAAAAGGTCGACACTTCCAAAAAGACATGGCGTATAAAGCACACCAGAAAGTACGAAATCAAAAGGAAAAACAATTGAAAAGACCGGCCGGCATAAACGGTATCTAGAAGCGTTGGGGTAAGCTTAGTTATATATATATATTATAGTTTACTAAGATTTCTGTGTTACACAGTCCCAAGCGATCGATCCACAAAGCAGGTTTGAATCAGCATTATCATCAATCGGTATATACAAAACACATATATTACCATCAATATTTAATTTGATTCGAGCTTGCACCACGTATACTGAAGCCATCACCACTCTAAATACGGTTTACGAAGCTAGACAAAATATAATACTCGCTCGGCATCGCCTGAATACCAGAAAACAACAGTCTGGCGAATCGTTAGCAGAGTATTCGAGAGCCCTTAATATACTCGCTCGAGATTGTCTATTTAAAGATGTGACTGCTATTGAACACCAGAACGAAAACGTACGCGGGGTTTTTATCGCCGGAATATCATCACAAAAAATCAAAGAAAGGCTACTAGAGAAATCTACTATGTCTCTCGTAGAAACCTTAGACCTGGCTATATCTTTAGAAGCTGCTGAAAACACGTCACAATTACTAACTACATCATGCCCTTCTACGTCGTCAGTCTCTATCAATGCAATTGCTGAAACTCAAAAACTACCACTGCAGCAAAATTTGGCGACTACACACTCACGAAACATAAAACTGTTATAGTATGTGCGTTGTAACCTCTTTTATACAATCTATGTTTTTGTGTTGGCAGTGACTGTTTGTTTTATATTGTCAATGTCTTGTCGTAAAAATTCTTCTGTTATGAAATGTTCGTATTGTTGTAATATATTTTAACTTCGTTTATATATGATCTTTCCCTCACTCCATCACCTGCTAAATACTCTGCAAAACCCCCTTCTTTAAGTGGTTATGGTCCCTTGATTGCCTAAGCATGGAGTTAAGTAAAATTTCGATTTCAAAATTTGACGGATCGAATTGGATTCCTTGGAGGTACCGTATGTGTGCTTTGCTGCGTGGCATGGACGGCCTCATGGATATTGTAGAGGGAAAAGTCAAGAAGCCACAGAGGCCTGCAGCAGTCGGTGGTGATGCCGATAGTGTGGCTGCATCAGCCTTGGCTGATTACAATAAACGATTAAGTGAGTATCTTAAGTTGGAGAGTACTGCACTTCTACTTATTACCAATAACATTTCGGACGACACACTGGACAAAGTTTTAAGGTTCTCACACCCTAAAGATGTATGGGATGAACTACATAGGCTCTACGACGGTGCGAATGACGACCGTATGTACGATGTTTGTATGGAGTTCTTCAGATTTAAGAAAGACGTCAATGATGACATCGCAACGCATGTTTCTAAATTGAAAAACTTGTGGCATAGTTTGAATATGGAGTTTTTAAAAGAGGACCAGGGAAAGGAACTCCCAGAACTTCTTCTAATCTGCAAGATATTGGATACTTTGCCTGAGGAGTATTTTTCATTTAAAGCAAGTTGGATGTTGATGTCTAAGAAAGAGCGGACTGTGGAGAACATAACAAGCCAACTATGTGCCCATGAGAGAGCGCTGTCAAACGCCCATGGAGGAATGGAAGGCACCAGTAGTGGAGAGGCGCTGCTTGCAAGCGCATCCAAGAAGAATGCAAAGAAGTCGAAACCAAAGAAGACGTCAAGTGGGACAAATAAAGCAATGACCAAGGAATATAGGTGTCATATCTGTAATGAAGTAGGTCACTTTAAACGAGATTGCCCCAGAACTGTAGAGAAAGAAAGAAATGGAAGAGGTAACTGTGATGCAAGCAATCTGATGCTGCTTGAGATCAATCTGGCGGAATGTACGACTGATCGTGAGCATTGGTACGTAGATAATGGAGCTACTCACCATGTCACGATGCGGGACGATCTTTATGAAGATTTCACACATTTTGCTGAACCTCATACAGTCACAACAGCTGATGGCAAGATGGTTAGAGCCATAGGAATGGGCTCTATACGCTTCAATGCTATAGCCGGTGGAGTATTCTTTCTGCGAGACGTCTGGCTGGTTCCGAGCATTAACAAGAACTTATTTTCGGTGCTTGCGACCCAAGATAGAAATCCGAAAAGTTTGTTCAAGTCACGTGTAACATCATGTTCCATGATAGTAGATGGAAAGGTTAAGGTGACTGGTAAAAGACAAAGGTATGGTGGGCTTTACGAGCTAGAGTGTAGTGCTGTACGACCTAGAGGTGCAGCTGTGAACGCACTGGATACACTGCAGCTCTATCATGAACGGTTTGGCCACCAGGATAAACGGCATATTAAGAGTCTGGTTGAGCATGAGCTTAATATCAAGATTAAAGGTAGTGGTGAATTGTGTGAAGGTTGTATCTTTGGAAAGACACACAGGCGGAAATTTGGAGTGAGAGAAAAAGCTTCAAAGCCTGGGGAGCGCATTCATTCGGATGTTTGTGGTCCGTTCCCACCATCTTTTTCGAGATTTAGATATTTTGTACTCTTTAAAGATGAGTTTACACGTTTTCGATATGTTTACTTCTTAAAAGAAAAGTCTGAAGTTCCGGAGAAGCTACGACAGATGCTGGCTGAAGTAAAAACAGCAGGGCATTCCATCAAAGAGTTTCTCAGTGACAATGGAGGTGAATTTGAAAACGAGAAGGTCCGGAAAGAGCTAGCAAAATATGGAATCACTCAAAGACTTGTTATGCCATATACACCGGAACAGAACGGGTGTAGTGAAAGGGAGAATCGCACAATTGTGGAATGTGCTAGGTCATTGATGTATGCACATGAAGAGCTACCTGAACGATTGTGGGCTGAGCTGGTGAAGACAGCTGTTTACATTTTGAACAGAACAGGACCAACTTGCGTTGACCATAAGTCTCCGTTCGAGCTATGGTTGGGTAAAAAGCCACAGATCAAACACATGAGGGTAATAGGCTCAACGTGCTATGTGCATGTACCTAAACAAAAGAGAAGAAAACTTCACAAAAAAGCCAAGAAATGCTTACTCGTTGGATATGATAACGATGATGGCTATAGGCTGTGGGATGTTGACTCGAACACCCTAGTCAGATCCAGGGATATCACTTTTGATGAAAAGCCTATTCGAACGCAGATGAACGAAAAGGATTCAAATGAGATGGGTGAAGTTGAGATTCCTCTGTTTGTGAGAAGGGAAAATGTAGTGCCTGAAGTTTCTCCTAGTACTGTCGATCAAGCAGTAATTACGATCGATGAGGAAGCAAGAGTTTCACAGAACAATCAAAGGATTATTGAAACTCCAGGTTGTTCAAGTAACAATAATGATTTGAGAAATGATAATGTTGCTGAAAATGCTGAATCGGAAGTTGAGTTCGATACTGCACACGAAGAATCTATTGAATTAGAGGGGGTAAATGTTGATGAAATAGATGAAGATTTTGAGCAGTTAGCGTGCAGAGTGCTGCGAGATAGAACACTATTAAGACCACCTGAAAAATTCAAAGATTATGTCATGATATCTACGGATGGATATATCGAACCAACTTGTTACAAGGAAGCAGTTTCCTGTAACGAAAGAGAGCTTTGGATTCAAGCTATGAACAGTGAAATTAACTCTCTGAAGGAAAATAAGACATGGATCTTAGAGAAATTGCCCAAGAACAGAAAGGCAATACCATGCAAATGGGTTTATCGCGTGAAGCTGAATGCTGATGGTTCAGTAGACAAGTACAAGGCCAGATTGGTTGTTAAAGGTTTTCGCCAGAAGAAAGGTGTAGACTTTGATCAGACTTTCAGCCCTGTAGCTAAAATGGCGACTGTCAGAGCTGTATTCAGTATAGCAGCTAATGAAGGCATGAAAATGTGTCAGTTTGATGTATCAACCGCTTTTCTTTATGGATCCTTATCCGACGAAGAAATTTACATGAAGCAGCCAGAAGGGTATGATGATGGATCTGGAAGGGTTTGCTTGTTGAAGAAAAGCTTGTATGGGTTAAAACAAGCTCCTAGGTGTTGGAACAAAAGGATTCTTGATTTCTTCAAGGAAATTGGCTTCGAAGTCAGTGAAGCTGATCCCTGCCTTTTTAAAAGAGAGAAGGGTAACCGGAAGCTGATCGTAGCTCTGTATGTTGATGACGGGCTGGTAGCTGCATCGGATCAAGAGCTCATTGATGATTTCCTGAACGAGCTGAGGCAACGTTTCAAGATTACGACGAAGCCTGCATCCTATTTCCTTGGGATAGAGATTTCAACTAGAGAAGGTGTTGATTGTGGTGTTAAAATACATCAGACAGCTTATGCAAAGAAAATTTTGAAGAGGTTTGGCATGGAAAATTGCAAACCTGTAACGACGCCGATTGTGAAGGACGATGTACTACCTCAGAATGTAGACAAGAGGGATGACTATGTTCTTCAGAATTATAGACAGATAGTTGGGGCATTAGCCTACTTAATGGTTGGAACAAGACCCGATATTGCTTACGCAGTAAGTGTGGTTTCTAGAAGTTTGGAGAATCCAACTGAGATAGATTGTGTTAGAGTGAAACGCATCTTGAGATATCTACAGTATTGCCCGGATTTTGGTATCTTGTACAAAAGGAACTATAAAAAAGGGATTATAGAATCTTATAGTGACGCTGATCACGGTGGAGACTTCAACACTGGAAGGTCAACATCAGGTGTACTGTGTATGTATGCTGGAGGACCTGTCTCTTGGTTGAGTCAGAGGCAGCAAAGTGTTGCAATTTCGACAACTGAAGCAGAAGTAGTTGCTGCTAGCGAAGCTGCTAGAGAGTGTGTATGGCTGACTCGGCTAATTGGAAACCTAACTGAGCTTAAGGGTTTACCTGTTTTGCAAGTGGACAATGAAGCTGCAATAAGATTAGCTGAGAATCCAGAGTTTCACCGTCGAACAAAACATATAAGGATTCGTCATTTCTTTGTACGAGAATTGGTGACGACTGGAGAGCTACTGGTAAAGAAGATATCCAGTGAGCTACAACTGGCAGACTTGTTCACTAAGCCTTTGCCTAGACCAAGGCTTCTAAAGCTACTTGAATTGTTAGGCTTACAACGAGAGAAGGTGTTATAGTATGTGCGTTGTAACCTCTTTTATACAATCTATGTTTTTGTGTTGGCAGTGACTGTTTGTTTTATATTGTCAATGTCTTGTCGTAAAAATTCTTCTGTTATGAAATGTTCGTATTGTTGTAATATATTTTAACTTCGTTTATATATGATCTTTCCCTCACTCCATCACCTGCTAAATACTCTGCAAAACCCCCTTCTTTAAGTAAAACAACCAAATCGCCCTACACAAAGTGGCCGTCAGTGTTTTTTTTTTGCGGCGGGAATGTACACCAAAGAATAAAGTGTCCCGCTACAAATGCTAATTGTCAACTTTGCTCCAAAATCGGACATTTTGCTAACGTTTGCCGTAGTGTTGGGCCAAGACAACAGACTACGAATGCTATTACCACGAACGACGACTGTACTCAATCTCAAGCCACCGAATCTAACTTATCAACTATGTCAGCTGCAGCTCCATCAAGCCTACGAAAAGCGACTATTTCTATTACTTTGAATAACTATAACGTAGATGCGCTTCTCGATACCGGAAGCTCAATCAGCTTCATCGACAAGAATCTTGCTGAAATGGTGAAACTTAAACGAAAACCCTGTAAACAAGCCATAACTTTAGCATCTCTAAACAATATTTCATATGTTGAAGGATTATGCTACGCAACAATTCAATTTGGTGAACACATGTACCAACGTCAACCTCTGCTCATTGTCGGCAATCTGTGTGCTGACGTTATCATCGGACACGATATTCTACAAAAACATTCTACTCTTGAACTACAGTTCGGAGGAGATAAAAAACCCTTGAAAGTTTGCAATGTCATGGAGGCATCCGTTCCGCATGCATCGGTTTTTACGAATCTTTCGCCAGATATTAAACCTATAGCAATTCGCTCAAGACGTCATTCTCAGGAAGACCAAGAATTCATATCGAATGAAATAAACAACTTGTTAAAAGATAAAGTTATTGAACCCTGTGTCTCGCCCTGGAGAGCACAAGTACTTGTTGCTGGGGGAGGTCATCATCGGAAGCGTCTCGTCATTGATTATTCGCAAACCATCAACAGATTCACAGAGTTAGACGCCTATCCTCTACCAAGTATAGAATCTATCGTTACGCAAGTCGCAAAATACAGTGTGTTCAGTCAAATTGACCTCAAAAGCGCTTATCACCAAGTCCCCATTCTTGCAAGAGAAAAAGTGTATAGGTACTGCATTTGAAACATGCGGGAATCTTTACCAATTTACCCGCATACCGTTCGGCGTAACAAATGGTGTAGCGGCTTTCCAACGGACATTACAGTACATAATTGATTCTGAAAAGCTTGAAGGTACATATGCTTATCTAGATGATGTAACCGTTTGTGGGAAAGATAAACAAGATCATGATACAAATCTCCGTAGGTTCATGGAAGCCGTTAAGAAATACAATTTTACTTTAAATACTAACAAATGCACTTTTGAAACAGAAACGATTAATCTTCTTGGTTATACCATTCATCATAACGTGATAAAACCTGACAAATCTCGATTAGAACCACTGACGTACTTTCCGATCCCTACTGATACTGCTACCTTAAAAAGGGCACTCGGATTATTTGCCCATTACTCTAAGTGGGTTAACAATTTTTCTGCCAAAATTAGACCTTTGATCGAAGCTTCTTTTCCGCTATCCGAAGACGCAGTTAACTCTTTTAATAGTCTTAAAACTGACATTTCCAAATCAGCATTAACTGGAATAGATGACAATGAAATATTTTCTGTCGAAACTGACGCTTCTGATTTCGCTATAGCAGCGACATTGTCACAAAAAGGACGCCCCGTTGCGTTTTTCTCACGTTCGCTTAACGATTCTGAAAAGCGACAACCTTCAATAGAAAAGGAAGCTAGTGCGATTGTGGAAGCTTTACGGAAATGGAGGCACTTCTTAATCGGAAGACATTTTCTACTAATTACCGATCAACAATCTGTAGCGTTCATGTTTAATCAGACTCATTCTAATAAGATTAAGAACGAAAAAATCGAGAGATGGCGCCTGGAAATGTCTTGCTTTAAATACGATATTATTTACCGATCAGGAAAAAATAACTTTGCCGCTGATGCTCTCTCTCGAGTATGCATGTACATGGATACTGCATCTTCTAACTCAAAACTTATTGAACTACACCGATCTCTATGTCACCCTGGAATTGTGCGTATGATGCACTGGGTCCGGTCGAAGAATTTACCATACTCAATCGAAGATATCAAACGAATGACAGCGGCTTGTCCTGTATGTGCCGAAATTAAGCCTCGCTATGTACGACATCAAGGACTTCTCATAAAAGCAACTGCGCTGTTCGAAAGACTGAATTTAGATTTTAAAGGGCGATGATTCCCTCCAAAACCCAAAACAAATATATTTTAACAATAATAGATGAATAAAGTCGATTCCCATTTGCTTACGCTTGCAAAGATATCACCTCCAAAACGGTGATAGAATGTCTGAGAGATTTATTTTCCATGTTCGGTACTCCGGCTTATATTCATTCCATCAGAGGAACCTCATTTTTATCAGATGAATTAAGAATGTTTTTAACCTCACTTGGAACATCTTGTAGTCGAACAACGCCATATAATCCTCAAGGAAATGGTTTGGTAGAACGCTTAAATGGCACACTGTGGCGTACCATTCAATTATATATAAGATCAAATAATGAAGACATCGGTAACTGGGAAAAAGCTTTACTTCCAGCACTACACTCAATAAGGTCCCTTTTGTGTACGGGAACAAATGCTACGCCACATGAGCGCATGTTTAACCATCCTCGCCGCTCAATAAATGGTCAATCTTTACCGACCTGGCTTCATTCACCTGGACCTGTCTATATGAAGCAAAATGTAAGAAATTCCAAATATGACTCGGCTGTAGAGGAAGTGCGGCTATTAGATTGCTGATCTTGTGTTTTTGTTAAAAATTGCATCTGGCCGGATTGATTCCCCTCAGCTTCTTTCTCATTTGTCTATAAGAGTCCCTGTTAGACCCCAGCGTCACATGGAAATAATTCACCTGCCCTCTGCCTCCACTAATTACAGACGTAATAGTTTTCTATGGCGTGCATGCAGGAATTTCAATCGTCTATGTAAAAATTATGATCTTGATTTGTTTAACACGAGCGGATGCCAGGCCAAGCGACTTCTTAGTAATTCATTTTTTAAAGATTAATGTTAAGTTATTATTAATACCTATGTAGTTTAAGAGTGAATAAGATCGGATGTATGTTTGTAACTTTCATTATTCATTAGGTTATGCATAATGTGCTGTCTTAACGTAATTGTCTTCTTCCTTCTGTTTCCAAATTTGTTTTTACCTGCGGAGACCTATAATTGGCTCTTCTGTTTCATTTTATAAGTTTATTGTAAATTTGTAGTAGCTGTTGGTCTTCCTACAATTAATAAATAAAATAAAATAAAATTACAAAGCAACCCTGAATACTCTTACATAAGACTGCCAGATGGACGTGAAACGACGGTCTCAAATAGGTCTCTAGCACCTCTGCCTCAGACAGTAGAAGACGACTCGTCAGATGACGAAGAACCTGAGCAACTTGAAGCGAACGAAGCAAATGTTATTCCGCCTGCTAACCGGGAAATAGCGGATGCTCAAACTCGCCGCTCTGATCGCGAGCGTATCAGCGTAGGCCACCAGCCTATCTCCAGGACTACGTTACGTGTCTTCACAGAGGGGGGTGAATGATATGATCTCTTTGTTCAAGTGGATTTGGCAACCGTTCATCTGTGTCAATCTATCAATGTCTTTAGTTTACCATGCTATATTTTAAAGTTGAATAAAGCCAATATTCTCTTGGTTTTGTCTTTAAATGTATCAGGACTGCGAATATGTGAGCAGTTTTTTTCGCGTTTGTGTGGCAGTGGCAGGATCTCCAATTAGAAGTTGGTCACACTGACTGTCCGCTCGCACGTCAGCGATTTGCGTTCTCATTATTTTTATTTCGCAATTTCTTTGCTTTAACTGTTATAGTGTTAATATCTAATAAAAAACGAATAAAACTCTCCGGTCGATGCACAGCGATACGATGGACAATCAATATTATTACAAACTGATGGCGAGTTACCTGTCTAAGCGCAACTGTGACGAGTCGTTCGTCAGGTATTTCCTCGGCAAAAGCTCGAAGAAGACGCCCGAGGAGATCGAGCGAGCCGATGAACGCAAGCGGCGGCTGCAGCGGGAGCGGTCGCGCCGCTACCGGGCGCTGAAGAACGCGCGGCGACAGCACGAGGGCCGCGACGGAGAGGGGGCGGAGGCGCGGGGCAAGGCGCGGGCGCTGCTAGCGCTGGAAGACGAGCCCAGCGACCCAGACGAGCCGCCCACGCTGTGCGACCTCACGTACGAGGACGCGTGGGCCGGCGGCTCCGACACAGCCTCGGACGACAACTCGGCGCACTCCACCGACCTCAAGCAGCCGCCCGCCGCCCCCGCGCTCCCCTCAACCCCCCCCGCCCCGCTCAGCCTGCACCAGCTGCTCAGCGCGCCCAACGCCGAGCTCGACTACCCGACCGTGCACAGCCTCATGTTCCACTGGCTGCAGACGTAACACCGTGTCCCGCACCTAAACACTATCTGCTTGGTAACAAGCCCCTATTATTCCATATCATGTTTCATTGGAACAAACTTCTGTTTTAACTGATTTCAATACTGTAAAATTATGTATTTTTAAAAGTTACAAATGTATTTAATAATTAATGATCAAATAATTACTACGCAAAATATTTTATGAGTTGTAGTACATACATACTTTAAAGGTCACAAATGTAGCGATAGTATTTCATTGATATAAAAATTGTGATGTATGTATGTAACATTTATAGGCTTACATATCAAACAATGATTATTGCACTGCTATGCAATGTTGATATTGTTACTCGACACAACCGTCCGACCCTAAGTTTAAATCTAACTGTATGTTGCCATCTTGATGGTGTTTAAGGCAGCTGTGCTCACTGCTGGTCCTGGTATGTGTTCCTTCTAGACACGGAACCTGAGCGGTTGCCTTTAAAACCTTCTGTTATGTTTATCTATTCCTGCGCTTTAACACCATCCTTTAAAATGCATTGTGACCAACTAGCCGTATTGAAATATTGAGAGAATGAGTGTAGTTGGTCTCCTGGCCATGGTTTTGGAGATAGTGTGGTGTGGTAGTCTGGTTGGTTACACTGCATTGTTTTATTAGTAGTGAGGCAGGCACCCTTGCTACTTCACTACTTAGACTATTCCATTAGACAATAAGTTGTTGTTAAGTTGCCATATCCTAATATTTAGATACTCATACATTATATTACTAAAATGTATATGCATTATAGAAAGTTATAAAGTATATAGTTTGTGACAAGAATGAATTTACATTTTTGTGACTTGAACCTACACTGTTAGTGGTTTACAGGTATAGGATAGGTATAGGTAGGCAAAAGCTGCTCGAGTGCACTTCAGTACATGTGAATTTGTATTTTCTTGTGTATGCAAGATATTAGGTCCTTACCTCTATGAAATTGGAGTTTTGTGTAAAGAACTTTAGGTAAACTTGTTTTTTAGTACCAACATTTTTGTTTTTTATTATGAATTTTAGATCCAAATTTTAGAATTTTTTCAAATATGAATGGGAAGACATAAAGCTTATAGCAGCTTTATTTTATTTTGAAAAATATCTGTAAAAATAAGTATAACAAATCTAATGATGAAAATGGACAACGCACAATTTTCGAACCTTTTATTTTACTTGTATATAAAACAAATAATGAAAAAGGCTATGTATAAGAATTATGATTTCATTAATCTGCAAAAAATTTTGCCAATTTTATAGGTAAGGTGAAGGACCCAATATGTTGCAGCTGTAGGTATACCTAAAGGCATTTGTTTATGCATTTTGATTACAAAATTGACCAGTTTTTCTGATCATTGGCTTATAGACTGAAATTGGGCTGTAGAGTTATTGAGTTAAAAACTAAATTTTATATATAAGGACTCAGTTTTGATTGTTGCCATTAAGTCTAGCTGTCTTCTTTATTTGTAAGTTTATTAATAGCTGCCTTAGTTGCTTTTTTAAATAACATAATAATTGTATATCTTATTGCTTTGCCAGGATAATTGAGTAATATGAGGATATCACAATGCTACTGCCATTAGTTACAGTTAAGCGAAACACTACTTCACCTTCCCTTATGCAGCCCAAACTGTTAGCCAAATCCGTTCTCTATTTTTTTTGAGATGGGGCATAATAATATGTTCATATTTGCAACTCATCACATTTGTGTTCTATTAGCTGGCTTGCAGGGTGCATGGTGAATAGTGTTTTAAGATTTAAATAAGATGTACACATGGCTGTTCGTTGGTGGAAACACTTTGACCTTGAGCGGGTATGGTTCAGGCGTCTGTAGCCTAGCGTTGGTTCAGCTTATACTGGTTCTGTTGCTATGTGCTTGCTGCCGTGCGTACCTAATAATTAGTTTCACGCTCTATAGTTTGATGCACAACAGAATCTCATTTCTGATATAGTAGAAAAGTGAATAATATAAAGTGAATTGGTTGTCATTACATATCTAGAGACTAATAGGTGCTTTAATCAATCTTTAAATAGAATTCTGTTAATTGAAATATTATGTTAGTATGAATCTGTGAAATAAGGAGCCAACGCGCACTAGCGATTTTTTAGTTGGCCGACAGTTTAGTCGCAATCGTTCTCTATAGACAAATCGCCAACTTTAAATCGACAAATGCGCGCACTACCATAGGGGTCCATACTGATTCCGAGACCGATCAAACTATCGGCCAACTAAAAAATCGCTAGTGCGCGGTGGCTTTAAATGTTGTGCTAAGTGTTAAGAGGTTCCGCGAAGGTATAGTGAGGGTCTGCTGTGTTTCTGTGGTGATGCAACTTCCAAAGAGGGTGAGCACTTGTGTGCTGACTGCCACTTTCACAAAGAGCATTCAGTTAAAGGTCCTCTAAAATACTGCTGTCACTTTCTTTGTTATCATTAAACAGTAAGTTACAGCATTAAATATAACAGAGCTTTAACTTTAAAGAAGCTTTGTGAAACTTTAAAAGACCACCGCAGCAGCGCGCACACTCACGCTTAACGTAGCGTCAACAGCACGTCTGTGGAAACATTTGTAACTCTATAACCATGTCATAAGGTGCAAAGTGTTTTTACTGACATGCTGTTGGGTGTACAACAAAAACAAGCATCTATACTTACTAGACTCAGAGGTACTTTTGTATTCAATCGACTCGAATTTGGATTTTTTTTTAAATATCGCCTCTAGATCGTGCAGTCACAGGTGCAGTGCTGACACGATCACCGATGCCTTTAAATCTAGATTTACTGTTGGGGTAATGTAAGGTAGTGCCATATTAAAGAGCTTCCTGAATATTTTTAAGGAGTTGTTTTATTTTAAATTCAAAGCCCGCCGTTACTTTTAAGACTACATCGTGCGCACACTAGCGCCCTCATCTGAATTTAATTAATTTCTTTGAATTGGAGACAAAAATTAAAAAACCGGTCAAGTGCGAGTCGGACTCGCGCGCCGAGGGTTCCGATATACCTATAGTATTTTTGGAAGCAATAAAGTCCATTTTCAGGACCGCAAAACTAAATTTGTTTGTAAAGGTTTTTTGCAGATTTCTGAAAAACTGTGCAACTTAGAAAGATCGTTTTATTTTTGCTGTAAAGTTTACATAAACCTCTGTCAACTGTAATTAATTCAGATTTTCCCTTACTCAAACTTCGGAGATAAGGGGGGGGGGAATGGTATTTTTTTTGACATTTTTCATCATAACTTGAAAACTAAGAAACTTAAAAAAATACAAAAATATATTTTAAAATGTACAAGTAAAGCCCTTTCATATGATACCCCACTCGACCTAGTAGCGACAATTTGAAATTTGGCCCCCCCTATTTTGGCCCCCTTTACATTAATAATCACTTTTTTCAAAAAATTTTCATGTGCAATTAAGTTGGGCAACTATATTCTAAAACTATTCCAAATTTCAGCTCGATAGCGTAAGTGGTTGCTGAGATATAGAGGTGTGACAGACAGACAGACAGAGCGGCACCATAAGGGTTCCTTTTTTTTTACCATTTTGGTATCGGAACCCTAAAAAGACGTTGCAAAGGGTCGATTAGCGCCATCTAGCAATAGCTACGGGCTGATAGACGAGGAAATAATATAAAACCTGAAAAACTTCGGTCCATGTTATATTCCGAGTGTAACGTGAGACCACTCAAAAACAGTACCTGGGCGACCTAGCTCGTAATATAGCCGCCGCCTCATTAAATATCATCTGGTGAGCAAGCTATGCTACCCGCCAACAGAAGGCGCTGTAGATTTTTGTGTAAAACGCGGTATTTTCAAAATGATTAAAAACGGCACAGACATTAGAGCTAGATCGATTTTTCGCCCCCGAATACCCCCGTATGGTGGAATTTCATCAAAATGAAGAATCGTTTTCGAGAAACCGATCACAAATATTGCTCGTTTAAGGGCTTTCCTGCGGTCAACTAGCGCCCCCATCAGTTAAAAAAATATTACTCGTTAAATACAAAACTTGTCGAAAATCTGTCTTACCAGATTGAAGTAAAGGTACCCTAGTTTATTTAGAACCTATAAATCCTGAAAAATATAGTTCCCTGTAGTTACAGATACAACAACTGCTAAAAGTGGCCGTTTTTCAGATACAAAAAGTGCGAAAAACGGCCACTTAGCAGTTTTTGTATCTGCAACTGCAGTGAACTAATTTTTTTAGGAATTATAGGTTCTAAATAAATTAAGGTACCTTTACTTCAATCTGGTAAGACAGATTTGCGATAAGTTTTGTATTTAGCGAGTAATATTTTTTTAACTGATGGGGGCGCTAGTTAGCTGGGGCCCCCAGCTAACTAGCGCCCCCATCAGTTAAAAAAATATTACTTGGGGGCACTTAGCAACGATCCTCTTAGTAAGACTAACATCATGAAAGATCTTGGAGTTATGCAGGACTCTCGGGTTTCCTACGAGAACCACATCGACTATATAGTCAAAAAGGCCTCTAAATCCCTAGGCTTTATTAAAAGGACTACAGCTCCATTCAAGACACTCAAACCTATCAAAGTCCTGTATTGTTTGTATGTGCGAAGTATACTGGAATATGCATCCGCTGTGTGGAATCCCCAGTATAAGGTGCATATTAACCGTATTGAGTCTATCCAAAAACGTTTCCTCCGGTACTTACAATATAAATGCAGGCGGTTTGAACATGGCTACGAAACCCGTTGTAAAACTTATCATTTCTTACCCTTAGTACAAAGAAGAGAAATTGCAGACCTCATTTATTTAGTTAAAATTGCCAAGGCAGAAATAAACTCTCCCAGTCTTTTACAAAACATTAATATCCACGTTACTAATAGACTTCCTATTAGACACAACCAGCCCTTAGCAACAATTAGTGCAAAAACCAATTACCGGCGAAATTCCTTCTTAAGGGCTGCTAAGTCATTTAATAGTTTAAGCAAGGAACACAGCGACTTGGAACTATTTTGCTCAAATCATTCAGATATAAGGCGTATTTAAAACAAGATATTCTTTAAGCCTAACATAAGTTCATAACTATTCTTACCTAATTTAATTTTAGCATTAATTTCTGTATTCCTCATTTTCCTTAAGTGACTGATTGCAGTGTTGAGGTTTAATTTATCTACTTAGTTTATACTCCAGTGATATTCTTGGCTTCTTCAGTTATTTAGTTAGATTTGAATCTGCGGGTACCTATAAATGGCTGTGTACTAATTCACCTATGTTTATAATTAGATTTAAGTAGCTGTTGGTACTCTGAATAAATTAAAAATAAAAAAATAAAAAATACCCTCTTAATAGTATATCGGAATCCTCGGCACGCGTGTCCGACATACTTGGCCGGTTTTTGTTTGATAATAGGTAGGTATCCCCACAGGGAAAACCTTGGGTCAAGAGAAGTAAAAATTCCGTGTATCCCCCTCGTAGAACAAAGTGGAAAAAAAATCCGTTCTTCTCTACCAGTGGGGATAGACCAGTAGGGATATGTGGAACGGGCCATTCGAAGCGCCGCCGCCTTCATAATTAATTCTTGCGGAAAGGAGTAGTGGTGCCGATGATCACTTTCCGTAGAATCACTTCACAGGAGTGGGTACCTTTAGTAAAAAAACCGGCCAAGTGCGAGTCGGACTCGCGCACTGAGGGTTCCGTACCACCACATAAACATAATTGTATTAGTTGAAATTTCAGTAAGTTAATGTGCTAGATTTTTTGAGTCCGACACGCGCTTGACCAAATTTTATTATTTGTTGTTATTTTATAGCCTATGCCCTATAAACATACGAATTTTCAAGTTTGTAAGTGTTCCCGTTTTTAAAAAGAACTAAAACAAAAATCGCCTCAGCAACCATCCAACTTGACCCCTCTCTTATATGAATGTTCTTGAAACGGGAGCTCACCACAATTGGTTACCATTAGTTGTGAGAAAAGTTGTAATATTTAATGATTTCAGACTTTTCCCATTATTTGTACTGTGAGACCTAGCTTCTTGCCAAATTTCATAATTTTAGGTCAACGGGAAGTACCCTGTAGGTTTTTCATTTTTGAATAAATGTATGGAGATGAGGACATAAAATGCCATATCTTTTGATTGCATCGTTGTAAAAAATTGAAATTTTCAGATCTTGTGTGGTTCATGGATCCTAATATATGTTATTAATTTCAACCTGATACCTTTACCCGTTCGTGAGATAAAGGGTCTTGACAGACAGACAGACAGACAGACGGACAACAAAGTGATCCTATAAGGGTTCCGTTTTTTTCTTTTGAGGTACGGAACCCTAAAAACCGGTCAAGTGCGAGTCGGACTCGCGCTCCGAGGGTTCCGATATACCTATAGTATTTTTGGAAGCAATAAAGTCCATTTTCAGGAACGCAAAACTAAATTTGTTTGTAAAGGTTTTTTGCAGATTTCTGAAAAACTGCAACTTAGAAAGATCGTTTTATTTTTGCTGTAAACTTTACGTAAACCTCTGTCAACTGTAGTTAATTCAGATTTTTCTTACTCAAACTTCGGAGATAAGGGGGTATTTTTTTGACATTTTTCATCATAACTTGAAAACTAAGAAACTTAAAAAAACACAAAAATATACTTTAAAATGTACAAGTAAAGCCCTTTCATATGATACTCGTACCTCACTCGACCTAGTAGCGACAATTTGAAATTTGGCCCCCCCTGTTTTGGCCCCCTTTACATTAATAATCATACTTTTTTCAATTTTTTTTTATCTGCAATTAAGTTAGGCAAGTATATTCTAAAACTATTCCAAATTTCAGGTCGATAGCATAAGTGGTTGCTAAGATATAGAGGTGTGACAGACAGACGGACAGACAGACAGACGCAGAGCGGCACCATAAGGGTTCAATTTTTTACCATTTTGGTATCGGAACCCTAAAAAAAAAATACTGGTAAGGGCGGATTTCCTTAAAGTGGTCAACATACAAAATTGTTCATGAGTTTTCAGTCCCGGGTTCGAATTACTTCGATCGAATGCACTTTCTGTCCAAAATTGTAGCCTTTAGGTACCCTATCTATAAGTTCCTAATGAAATAGTGAACATAGGTACCTACCTAATTTTAGTATGTTACTCAAACCATGAAAGTGAACAACTTTCCCCAAGGAACAGGTCGAAATACGAAAATAAATTTTTGACCTGCTATAGAAATTGCATCAGCTGATAGTGCATTTTGAATGGGCGCAAATTGTTGTTTTCACTTATTCTGTAGGACCCTGTATACGTACTTATCTATCTATCTATATGCTTTTGTTAGACACACGACTAAGCCTAGTAGTTAGGTCATATCGCGACCGCATTAGGCGCAAGATTGGAAGGTTGCGCCACCCACTGGCTTTCCGTTCCGCAACATGGTAGCGAGCGCTCAATGTCGGTCAACTCGTTTGTTTACGCTCCATAAGGCACAGCACAACTACACACTACCGAGACGTGTGAGTGGTGCCGGTGCAGAACTTGCAGACACAAGAAACCTGTGTTCGTACACTCAAGAGCACGTCACGCTTGACACATTGGACTGTGCTGTTCTAATTTCATTAGTCGTAGGAACTGCGAGTTTTAAGTTTGACTTGCTCTCGACTGCACATAAACTGATTAGTGAAGCTACGCGTGCACCCTTCTAAAGGTCTAGAAATAAGCAGGGCCGCAGCACGCGAGCCCCGAGATAAAAATTGTATCTAAGACCTGATGTAATTTTTTTATTTTTTATGTACGTAGTATGGAGCAATCGACAATTTTGTCGCGCGAGTGTATACAAGGTGTAACAGAAATGGTATATCAACGCTGTATGGTGTCTCTGCCCATAACTGATCAACTTTCCCTCCCTAGCGGGAAAAAAAACCTTTCATACAAGATATGCTATCAGATTCAGTGGGAGCTCAACAAAATTTTATCGTATTTCGACCTATGTTCTTTAAGGAAAGTTGTTCAGTGTCATGGGCAGGATCAGATCCTTTCGGGTTGGTATACCCTCTTTGTTACACCTTGTATACTTAACGCATTTATTTATGGGCTCGTGCTGCCGCTGTATTAACTTCGTAACGTAGTGCTACTCGTACGCTACTAATCTGACTCAAATATATGACTAAACACTTACTTACTTACTACGCTGGCTCAGGGACCCCAAGAGGATCTTGGCCTCCGACACGAGAGTTCTCCATTCTTTCCTGTTCTGTGCCGCTTCTTGCCAATCGGCTCTTTGGAGGGCATCCAGGTCTTTCCGCACTTCGTCACTCCATCTGTACCTAGGACGACCGAATGGGCACTAGGTCAATAATAAATCGCCAGGGATAGATGGAATTCCAGAAGAGATATGGAAATACGGGGGAGGAGCAGTGCAATCAAAACTGTATGAAATCATAGTTAAGATCTGAAACGAAGAATATCAACCGGAAGAATGGAACATGGGTGTAATATGCCCTATACACAAGAAGGGTTCCAGAAGAAGATTTGCGAACTATCGTGGTATTGCGCTGCTCCCCACAGCTTACAAGATTCTCTCCTATGTCTTACTAGGTCGATTAGAGCCTTATACCGAAAACATCCTAAGGGACTACCAGTGTGGCTTTCGTCGGAACCGAAGCACTGTAGATCAAATATTCCTCCCTAATGGAGAAGAGGTGGGAATATGCGCAGACCATTCACGCTTTCTTCGTAGACTTCACGAAGGCATATGATAGTGTGGACAGGGAGTCTTTGTATCTTATCTTAAGATATTTCAAAATACCTGAAAAATTAGTTCAGTTGGTTAAGGTAGCCACAAAAATCAGTAGAATGAGGGTAAGAGTGGGTGAAGATCTCTCAGAAGAATTCGAGGTAGTCACCGGCCTGAAACAAGGAGATGCATTGTCGCCGACTCTGTTTAACCTAGTACTCGAATACGTCATCAGGAAAGTATTATCACATGATGGGGGTGTTGAGCTAAACGGAAGGCACAAAGTGATTGGGTATGCTGATGACCTGGCTCTGCTTGGAAGCAACAAAGAAGACCTAACGACCATGGCTGACACTCTGGAGAGAGAAGGGGTGAAGGTCGGTCTCAGAATTAGCCGCGAAAAGACCGAATATCTTTAAATGAAAAGATTTAAAAACACAAGGGCACGCTGTGAGGACATAGTAGTCGGACAAACCACCTATCTGGGTGTGAACAGATTTAAATATCTAGGCACGGTAACGGACACCAACCAAAGAGAAGATGAAATTGAGATTCGGGTCCAAAATACACTAAGATGCTCGGCAGCTCTACCTACATAAAGTGTTAAAGCTTATACATAGAAAAACCACGATCTATAAGACAGTAATAAGACCGATCTTAATGTATGGCTGTGAAGCGGACACTGACACAGAAAGAAGAAGCTCTTAGTGGCAGATAGAGGCAAATAGAGAGATCGTATGAATAAACACAGTAGGTATATTTTAAAAATGTTCTATTAAAAATCTTATTCAATCAAACAGTTAACATTTATCACAGCCACCCTTTGGTTCTATTCACATCCAGCAATTCTCGGACACTTAATGGGATGTACCTATACCATCAGTTACTAAAACCTACGATAAAGAATGTCGCGCGAATTCTGACCTTTTACAACAGATTTAACATTAGAATTATAATACACCACATTCAACACAAGCAGCTTATAGCAGCGGCTATTTTTATAGATCGTTAATGCAACCTTTAAATATTCCACCCACTGAATCCTTGAGGAAGTATGTGTGTAGGCTAAACTGGCTGATGCATAGATCAGTGAAGGAAAACAATTATAGTATGTAGAATATCGGCGCCCGATACGTCGTGTAATTTGATCAATGATCATCAAGGCGTAAACGGCTGCTGAACCGGTGTCGGTAGCAAGCGCCGCGGCGACGGGCCGTCAAGCGGAATCCCTCGGCGTGTATGAAACTGTAAACTGTTACATTTTTTCCAACTGTAAAAGTTAATAAGACGGCAATAATGAATGCGCGCGTGAGGTTCTGAGTGGATGAGCACGGCACGCGGAGGGCGCTAGCGACGTGGGCCGAGACCGAGCGGGCATCGGGCAGTCCGCGGGCGCGCCGCCGCCTGCGCGAGCGCTGCCACTCGCCACCCGCTACTCGCCGCTACCGACACCTGGCTCCACACAGCTCCACTGCATCAGCCCCCCAATCACCACCAACAAAACAGCATAATCACTGTTTAGTTTCAAACAATGAAAAACTGCACAATGTACAAAATTACTTATGTGGCCAAGAAAAAACAACAGGTAAATAATATAACAAATATTTAAATGCTCATACAGCATCACTTAGTGAAATGCATTCGTTTTTATAAATGGTACTGGCTCAGCATTCCATGAAAAAAAAAAATCTATTACTTATAATTTCAATTACGAAATAATAATATTAATCAATAAAAAATAATTGCCTCTTAAGTAGCAATTATGAAATATCATTAGTTAAAAGTCTCTTAGCAGCATTTGCTAGGGGAAATTTGACATCACCACCTACACCTTGACATACTCCTTCATAGTCGTCTGCATTTAGAGAGTATATCATTGCCCCTCTTAGTTTGTTCTCCCGGATGAACTTGGCTTTCTCGGTAACACTCTGTGGTGTATCATAGGAAACCCATTCATTGCCTCCATATAGATAAGGCACTTTGGCAGTATTTTCCTCTTTTATGACAACATTATTAGTAGTATTTTTGATAAAGACACAAACATCAGGATAATTGACAAAGCCTAGAGAGCCCAGGGAACCAAATCCCGATGCTGGACTGCCAATGTTACTGTTGCCAGGGTTGAAAAGGGTGAATGTGTGGCCGTAGGTTGGTATGCCGACCACAATCTTGTCTTTCGATAAGCCTTTGTCTAAATACATGTTCACAGTGTAGTTAATGTTCAGAGTAGCAAAGTACAGTTCTTCTGATTGCCTTGCATATAGCGGTGAGTTGAGACCCGTGAATGGAGTAAGCTTTGTGAAGAAGTGGAAGTCATAAGTCATTATGTTAACAAAATCTACATATAAATTGATTTGATCAACATCGTAAGCAACATCAACAATAGTCTGCTGTGCAGCAACTGCAACTGTGAGCAAGTAGTCACGCTTCTCTCGGGTATATTCTGCTCGGATTTCCCTTAACAGCTGTGAAAAGTGCTGCCTTTCACGTTTCTTTGATGTTAGTATATCATGAACCACTGGAAACTCCCAGTCGAGATCAATTCCATCCAAAGTATAATTTCTCAGCACTGTCTTCAATGACCTTATAAAAGTTTTTCTGGAAGCATGGTTTACTATCATGTTAGAGAACCCATCCTTATCACCAGCACCTCCAATGGAAAGAAGAATCTTAAGTTGAGGGTTTGCTGTCTTGAGGTTAACAATTTCTGAGAGTGTTCTGTGCTGCATTTCGTCCAATGTGACGGTGTTGTTTTGTACCTGAGCGAAGGCGACGTTGATGTGGGTACACAGGTGCGGGTGGATGTCTCGCGGCCGCAGCTCCTCCGACGCGCAGTAGTAACACACGAGCACGCCCGCTGGCGGCTCTCCTCGCCTCATCGTCAGCACCGTACTCAATAATGTCATTGTGGTCATCATCAGCATAATAGTGGACATCACCAACACTAAATGCGAATCTTGTTTGAAAATGAAATTAGACAGTTTATGGGTATACTTCCTATAGATTTCTCTAACCTGTTGAGGAATCATCTTCTTAGTCCTTGGCACAGAAATGAATAGAAACTTCAAGGGCGATGAACAGCGGACTTGCACTCGTAGGCACTGAGCAAGGAACCACGTTTAAGTACCTACGTTTTCTTGTAAGTTAAATTCAACTTTTAAAATAAAGTGGTCAAGATAATTTAGAAGAATTAAGAAAAACATAGGATTTCGAGAATATAATCACTGTACATAAACTTACTAATCTGGGATAATCACTACTACGCTTTTGTTTCTGTCTGTTAGTCTGTTTGTTTACATTTTTTTTTTTATTCTTCCTTTCGGAAAGGCAAAGAGTACAAAGCCCATACAGCCATGTCTGATTTGTTTAATATTTCTTTTTGCTCCCCTCGTAAAGCGATAGTGAACTTTACGAAGGAAAATGTTCGTGACTTTTTGGGACAACACAAACGGGGCTTAAACACGAGATCACTTGAAATCTTCATCAGCTGCGCACTCCGTAGTAAATTTACTGCATAACACACTATCTTTATTATCCACTAAATCACTAAATGCACAAAAAAACAAAATTTCAATTAAGCAGGCAAACGCCCATGTCGAGTTCCCGCCAAAAAGCCCTGCGCTGTGTTCCAAATTGTACAAACGCTGCTAAAAGCGTATACAGTACTCACGGACGGTCCAAATTGATTTAGCACGCTCACAAAGCTATCACTGCTTTAATGGCTCTAGTCAATTTGGAATGGATTTAAGCGCGCTCACGTGTTCATCTGTCAAAATGTCAGTTTTGTTTTTATTTTCTTTAACAAAGCCTAAGCTAATCGCTGAAAAATGTGCGCCAAATCCACTCTCATTTCCATTAGAGACAAACTCATTAAAATCAAAACTTAAGAGACATCAGCTGGCTGCAAATGCGATTTTGACATTAGCGCTTTCACTGCTCCACCTATTTGACTAAAGCACTGATAGCAGAAACGATGACGTCATCAATGACGTAAGGCGGTGAACGAGCGAGTGCTTTAGAGCACGCTTTAGGTCAATTTGGACCGACTTAAGCGCGCTCACAGTGCTCTAAAGCAGTCTGTTAGTGCAATATGGAACGCACAGCTGTTTGGTTTGTTTACATTACAACATGACATTGACAGATAAATGACACATTTCGTTTTACGTAAGTATTACGTCACGGCTACGCCACGTATTCTGTACTAACTTACTAATCTGGGCACGTATTAGAATAACGTAAAATTGCTAATAAGTAGGTATTAAATTAAAAAATAAAGGAGAGAACATTTATCAGTTTCAATTTATTTATTTGTTAATTGAACAAAGATGACATTTAATCACTGAATCTTGTAAAATCTTCCTACAAGTGTAAAATTGATTTTCATGAATGGAATGGAACATTAAATTGTGTTCAAAAACTTTTATGTATTCATTCAACCTTTAATAATTTTTATATTATGTTTAGCACTTCTTCAGCACTAAAATACATGCATAAAAGTGGATAAAAGCAATTTTTGTTCAAGAGGTACAGACAGAAACGTTTATTGTGAAATAATCATATAATTTCATAGAAGGGAATATTTTTCAGGAGAAAAAAAAAGAATAAAACTTGGCTCCTCCAAGGAATTTGTTTGACATTTGACAGATCTGAATCTGACAGACGCTTATGTCAAGCAAGTGTGTCAATCACATATGATCGAAGAAACGAAAGTCCTTGTGCCTTGTTTAGTTGTAAATTAATTACGTATTTTATTATACTTGCTTTATTTTAAATTCCATTTAGATTAAATATTATGTGAAAGCGGTATGGTGGTAGATATAGATGTAGTGGGTCTCTAGCGATGGATAGTACATCGCTGAACCACTACGAGGAACGGCTGTACTCGGTGTTCAAGACGTTCGACGTCGACAACGAGGAGGCCCTGAACGAGGGCGCCGTGCTAGCGCTCTGTGACGCCTTGCAGCTGGAGCAGCGCGGCGCGCAGCTCGTGCAGTCGCTGTTCGAGCGCCGCGACCAGCGCGTCACCTTCGCGCAGTTCCGTCAGGGGCTGCTGGCCGTGCTCGGCGACCCCGCGCCGTCCGCCGCCGACCCCCTCGCGTGTGCCGCGTCCTCCGCGACACCCGTGCCACTAGCGTCGGACCCGCCGCACAGCGACGAAGACTCCTCCGGGCGAGAGGTCGCTCCGAAGTTCGTGTTCGGATCCAAGAAGTACGGCCGTCGGTCGCGGCCGTGTCTCTCCCAGCCCGGTGCCTCGTCCCCTGTGCCCCCGCCCGGGCCCGCCCAGCCCCCTGACGACGTCCCGCTCGACCACTCGAGCCGCGTGGACTGCGAGCGCGCGCTGCAGCTCTGCCGACAGCTTCAGATGGACGGCATCGACCGCCAACTCATCGAGCGCATCTTCGAGGCGATACCCGCGCGCGCCGGCGAGGTCACCGTCGGGGAGTTCTTCGACCGCCTGAACGACACGCTCTCGAGCTCGATAGACGATGCGGGGCCGGCCGGCGACAGCACCGTCATCGTCGGAGAGGATTTCGACGAGGAAGAAGCGCTGCCGGCCGAGGCGGTGGTGGAGGCGTGGGAACGCGCGGGGGTGGGAGACGCGCGCCGGCTACTAGAGGAGCTGGCGGGGGCGGGGGCGGGGGCGGCGGCGGCGGTGCGCGGGGGGCGGCTGCAGGGCGCGCTGCGGGAGCGGGCGGAGGGGCGCGCGGGGGAGCGCGGCGTGCTGACGGCGGCCGCGCTCGCCCTGGCCGCGCTGCGCCGGGAGCGCGCGCAGCTGCTGGCCGCCGAGCTGCGCGCCGAGCGGGACCGCCTGCGCGCCGACCTGGACGAGGCCAACCGGCGCGCGCGCCTGCTCGCCAGCGAGGTGGACGAGCACCACGCGCGGCTGGAGGCGGAGCGGGTCGCCGGCCTGCGCCGCGCCGAGAGGAGCCACGCGGACGCGCTGCGCCGGCTGGAGGACGAGCGCGCCACGGAGAGGGAGCGCGCGGCCGCCGAGCGGGACGAGCTGCGCGCGGAGGCGGCGCGCCGGGAGGCGGGGGAGGCGCGGCTGCGCGGGGAGCTGGCGGCGCAGGCGGGGCGCGCGCGGGCGCTGGACGAGCGCGCGGGGGCGGCGGAGCGGCGCGCGGGGGCGGCCGAGCGGGAGGCGGCGCGGCTGCAGGAGGCGCTGCGGGCGGCGGAGGGCGCGGCGCGGGGGGCGGCGCAGCAGGCGGAGCGCGCGCGGGCCGAGCTGGCGGCGCGCCTGGGCGAGCAGCGCGCCGAGAACCAGCGCCTGCGGGACCGCTGCGACGAGCTGGGCGCGCTGCTCGACCGCCCGCAGCGCGCCGGGGGCGGCGGGGAGCGCGCCGACCGTCAGGATGCCGCGCCGCACACTCTGCTGCTCACACCCGCTAACATGGTTCGTAACAAAGTTGTACCTTTTTATTTAATACCCACCGGCGTTCGCCTACATTTATTTCAAAATGTCTGCCTACTTCCCAGGACGGCGAGTCGCCTCCAGTGAGTTTGGAGACAGGAACGGACACAGAAGCAAGAACAGTAACAAACACAGATGACGAGGTGGCAGAACTGCGTGCACAACTTACGAAGGTCCTTGACCGCCACAACCACGAGAAGCAGAAACTAGAAGACCTCGTCAAGTGAGTAACTATTATTTAATGTTCGGAAGACCAACTGAAATAATTTAGACAATGCCACGCTCATGTCCATCTATTTTGCCTTATCACAGTCCATCATGTTGTATGGCATTATAGCTTGGGGTGCTTGCCCTTCATCCAATTATCTGGAGAAGGCACAGAAAATGAATTTAAAAATCATTTTCCGTAAACGAAGAACCTATCCTACCACTGACTTATACTCGTTGGCTAAAGTACTAACACCGAGGCAAATGTATATATCCGCGCGTCTAAGAGCCGTAACTTACGCGATACGGGCAGATGAACGTTTATTTGTCCTTCTAGACACACCACTTCAGCGCGTAGACATTATACCTCAATTACACCTAGAATGTTCGAGCTATTGCCAAACGAGTTAAAAATTTTATATGACGCTTTAAGAGACGCAGACCCTGATAAAAGACCCTGTATCAGACAAACTATAAACCGAAAAACTAAACTACATCTTTTAAGCATTGGTTACTCAGAGTTTCAAAGCATTTATCGTTCATTTTACTGATTTTACTGACTTCGATTCGTCATTTAATTTTCATTTAACCTTTAGATAACTTTTCTAATAATTTTTTTTTTTCAGTAATGTGTGGTTCACGTACCAAAACAATATTTATTTTTAATGTTTACCATTTATTTACTCACACTTTTTGAATTTTTATGCACACAATTTTAAAAAAATAAAAACATTTCCATGACACAGATCTTATACTTAAAAAAAAAACACATTTGGCAAAAGGTGCCAGTCTCAGCTAATGCGAAGCATAAAAGTATGCCTCGCGCTGGTTTTCAGCCTGGCCCCGTTTGTTAACAGGTTGGTCGTATTAGAGAACAGGTATTTAATGTTTTGTTTTTTAAATTACAAATATAAGAAATAAATTTGAATTCCTATTCAGTCCAAAACATTAAAACTACAAAAAAAAAACATAAAAAAGATCATTGGTTTAAAGCAAAAAGTAAACATAAAAAGATCAAACTTAGGTATGCGATTTTTTGTGTACTTATGTGTATGTATGTGTGTCTGTGTGTGTGTGTGTGTGGGTGGTTACGTGTGCATGCGTGCGTGTGTATATATGGTTAGTTGTGTTCGAGTTATGATGATGAGAGTAAGTGAAATATTATTGTTTGTTTGTTTTGTTTTTTTCCTGTTTTGTTATAATATGTTATAGAATTTTTTATTTGATTCCCCAAAAGGTGTGATTGAACAAGTTTTTTATATTTTAGCAGAGGCATCGGCTGTCTCAAAGGTGGTGGCAAATCGTTCCATACCTTCGACGCTGCAAATTTAAAACTTCCTCTAAACATCGTGGTTTTGTGTGATGGTACTATTAGACAATTTTCCCTATGTTCACGAATCGGTCTCTTGCTAGCATCTCTCAGATTCAGATCATTTTATTCAATGTAGATTCTTTACAGAATACTTATTGAATGTCATGCAGAATACAATGCAAATAGAGCGAGTCTACGCCGTTTCGGATCGTGCTATGGCAGCGTAAAAGAAACAGCAAGAAACCACTGCAGCACGGCCTACTTTAAGAGTCGGCTTTTTACAATGTGTTTCTTGTGTTTCGCTGGAATATCAGAGCACCATACTCGTACCTCTTTGTCATTCAGTGCAGCAATCTCACCCAGTGCAGTTTCTCAAAAAGATATATAGGTTTATGAAACTCTATGATCTTGCGGACTGAATATGCCAGATGCAATGTTCTTCGGTTTGCCATATTCAGGGTTGACGTTTCATTTAGATAAGGCGTAATATGTGCACGTTTCGGAATTTTATGGCAAAAACGCATACATGCGTTTTGTACACGTTGTATGTATCTAGTTGTTTCAGATAAAAGGCGTGGACCATATACGATGTCACCATAGTTAAAATATGAAAGAACCAGAGATTCCGTCAGAATATGCCGCACTTTTTCCGATAGGTACTTCCGGATGCCGTACAGTACCTTAAGCCGATAGAACGCGTTTCGTACCTTGACGTTAATGTGTTCAATGTAAAGCATCTCTCCGTCCATGAGGAGTCCTGAATTTCTCACGTTATCTACCCTGCTGACGGGATCATTTCCTATGTTAATAGTCGGGTTCTGTTCGATAATTTGTCGTTGCTGCCATTTGTTGCCCATTATTATAAACTGTGATTTTGAAGGGTTTAGAAAGAGGTTATTTTTCGACGACCATTCCGCAACTGTTTGGAGATCTTTATTTATTTTAGATACAGCTGTGCTTAGGTCTTTAGGTGGAAAAGAATAATACAGTTGCGTATCGTCTGCATAAAGGTGTACCTGACTGTGTCTAATTTTAGATACAAGATCTGCTGTATATAATATAAAGAGGAGTGGGCTCAGGATAGACCCTTGCGGGGTGCCACGGAAGATATCTTTTAATTCAGACTTGATTGCCAATCCCTCAGTTTGTATTTCGACGTACTGTTTCCTGCCTGTAAGAAATGATTGAAACCATTTACATGCCGGTTCTGATACACCATGATAAGCTAGCTTGGACAGGTAATAGACTTGGGTTGAGACAGTCAAATGCCCGCGAAAAGTCCAGCAGAACAAGAATTGTTCCCATCCCCTGGTCTGATGTCGTCAGTTACTTTTGCCAGCGCAGTTGCAGTCCCATGGTCGCTGCGGAATCCTGATTGTATAGAAGGTAGCAAGTCATTCTTTTCCAGATATTTTGTGAGCTGCTCGCAAACCACTCTATGATTTTGGACAGCATTAGAAGGATGCTGATGGGGCGTAAATCTTTGTAGTTTTCAGTTTTGCTGCCCTTAGGTATTGGTCTTACCTTAGCTAGCTTCCACTCAGTGGGAAAGGTTTTAGTCATAATTGGCGAGATTTTAGATTGTTAGTTTTTAGATAGCTCTCTGCATTGTTCAATATAAATTATTGTTTGTAGCTAACCCTAACACAGGCTTCGGTCTTTTTTGGGTTGCTACTGCAGCACCTGATTGCTGAGCGTTTAATTGTCTCGTTATCGTAACTGGTGTACAAATTGACAAATGTATCTTATGTATAAGTAAATAAATAAATAAAAATAAAATTTTTAGGTGCTTACAAAAAGTATGGTGCGACTACACCATAAGATAGCCAACATAATAATCAAAATAATTATAAGAAGGGAAGAGAATCATAAAAATAATACTTAAACAAGGTTAATAAAATCATACACAACATTATTATTATAACAAATTGTTTTGCTAATAAATAAATAAATATGATAGATAATAAACAAATAAATATATATATAATGTCCCGTGTGGTGCCGGCAAAGAATAGTACCAACCCATACATACCCGTGGGTGTCGTAAGAGGCGACTAAGGGTTAACTGGAGTATGGGCAGCAGCATCCTCCTTTGTATCTTACATCTTACTTACTGCGGTCACCTACAACCGCGGTCCATGGTGCCAGCCGTAACGCTAACAAGCGAGGTGACTTTGGTACTTCCCCTCCACATTTTTCCAGCAAAAGCTAGAATTGTGGAGGGAGCTTCCCTGTCCTGTAGTGGACGTTTCATTTTCATGGGATGTTACGATGAATAGACATATACTTATAGAGTAGGTTGTTTGACATCCGAAACACACGTAAGGAAAGCTTTTTAAAAAAATTTTGGGATTCAAAAAAGATAACAATCACACTCAGTTTATCATTATATAATTTACAAACACGTTTTAATAATGAAGTATATGTTCAAAAAATATGTTCAAAAATCTGTCCTTACCTGGATTACATAAATGTAACTTTCATTGGGATAAATTAAAAAAAAATTATGAAAAAAAATAAAAACTTATTGCAAGGCAGAGTGTCATATAGCGTGTAGGTCTAATTTTATTAATAATCGTCATCAAATCAATTTTCTAGATGCTGGTACCGTGGTGAACAGTTTTAACTAACCTCAGGTTTTAACAGTATACATTAATGGACATTTTAACACTACTTGTACCTGTGAAAAAAAAAATGTCTCGCTCAGCCTTCAACATCTCGACCGACACTGCTGCATTGCTTTCATAATCTCATCCATACTTATTATCTCACTTACATTATTCTCATCTTCATTCTCATTCATTTCCACAGAAGACCTCGGTATGCTGGCCTCTGCTTCTTCTCTCTTAAACAGACTTTCAAAATATTCCTTCCACCTCTTCAGCACACATTCTTCACCTTTTATAATACTTCCATTCTGGCTTCTGATTTTACTTAGCTCCGATGTTCCAAACTTTCCTCGGGCTGTCCGTATGGATTTCCAGAAAAACTTTTGGTTGGACTGGATATCTTCAGAAAGCCTTTTATCAAACTCATCCTTACACTCCTCTTTTTTTATCTCAACAAATTCTTTTACAATACCTTTCACTCTTTTATATTCCTTTCTTGCTATACTAACGTCATAACTTGTTGCCTTCTGCATTCTTTGATTAGCTTTTACGGCTAACCAATCTAACCACGATTTCTTCTTCTCACAAACAGTTGCCTGTAAACTTTATCCATTCACACATTCTTCTTTTTTCACCTTTTCTCCTTTTCGACACCCCATAAACATCGACAGTAACACCTACTAACTTGGATATTTTTAATAGTATAAAATCAAAAGCTTCTGTCACAGGTACAGGCAGTGTTAAAATGTCCATCAATGTACATATACTGTTTAAACCTGAGGTTAGTTAAAACTGTTCCCCACGGTACCAGCATCTAGAATTTGATGACGATTATTAATAAAAGTTAGACCTACACGCTTTATGTCACTCTGCCTTGCATTACGTTTTTAATTTTTTCATCAACTTTTTATTGATTAGTCCCAATGAAAGTTACATTCATGTAATCCACGTAAGGACAGCTTTCTAAACATATTTTTTTCATACCGATATCTTTATTGTTATAAAGAAAATTACATTATTGCGTAAAAATGTTGTTCAGGTTTAAGGGTTTTTTGCTAATATCTTTTTTTTTTGTACGGAAAACCCAATTTTTTTTCCAAAAATGAATTCGTCGTCTTTGATTTAACCTAAAATAACATCACACTTGCCCTAGCACCTACATTTAGGAAAATATAGGCTTCAAAGCAGAGCCGCGGCAACTTCAAACTTTCCCCTTCCTCCCACCACCCCTGCGCTGCCTCTCGATGCCTCCCGGGTGAATTCCGCATAAGACCAACCTAACGAACAACTATGCCAAGTATCAGCGACTCGTCCGTTTTAAAACTTTACATCGCACCATAGAGTAATATAATACTGGGCGATCGCACTAAATCCTTAGCTATAACTATTGTAAAGGATTTTGTAGGTTATGGGATATTTAAATGGTTTCCCTACTCGTAGAATAAATCATAACTGTCTAAATGATTTATTCAACACATTATCAATATGGGGCACAAAAGTTAATTTTGAATCCAAAATAACTCCGAGATCTCTTACTTCTTTTACTTTGGTAAGAACTTTATTACACAGTGTATAATCATAAGAGATCGGGTTAGTTTTCCTTGAAAAAGTAATAGAGTGACACTATTCAGGATTCAAAAATAAATTGTTTTCTTTACAAAAATCTTCAAAGTTACGAAGATCATCCTGCAGCAAAACACAATCATTAACGTCATTAATAATTCAAAAAAAATTTGTATCATCTGCATAAAGTAGTGCTTCTGAATTACACAGATTTTCTGTTATATCATTAATATAAAGAATGAACAGTAGAGGGCCTAAATGAGAACCTTGTGGTACTCCAGAAGTGATTACTTTATAATGTCGGAGGTTATACATCTATAACCTCCGACAACCACAGCTTGAGATCTATTTTCAATATATGATTTAATTTTGATCCACCGATAAAGATCCCCATGAATCCCAAGACGATAAAGCTTCGTTAGCAAGTTATGACATATTTTATCGAATGCCTTTGCAAAATCCGTATATACACGGCATCAACTTGGCATTTATTGTCCATAGAATTGAGAATTACTTTAATAAAAGACAATAGGTTTGTTTCAACACATCGCCTCCTGCAGAACCCATGCTGCTTAGGTGAAATCGCTCGCTGAACTGCAGCAAAAAGTTGGTTGGTTATTATTTTTTCCAATATTTTGCCGAACTGAGAGAGCTTGTATATATCTTGACTTACACTACCTTTCGGAACAGGACTGACCCATGCTCATTTCTATATTGTAGGAACGTAACCTTATTAGAACTTACCAAGAACTACGAGTATGTTCTTATTTAAAAACGATTAGTACGATCCTAAATTGCAATGTTTACGCAAATAAAATATTTCATTTCGTTTCATTTCATTTCATATTATGTAGGTGTGTGTGTACGATCAGCGTGAATGTTGCAGAGAGCTGGAGGCGAGCCTGGAGCTGATGCGCGAGGAGTACGAGCGGTGCGAGGAGTACTGGAGCGGCAAGCTGCGGGAGGAGCGCGCGCTGCTGCGGGACGAGCAGCGAGCCGGCGACGAGCGCCTCGCGCTGCTCGCTGACAAGGTGACGTCACAACCATCACACCATACTGCATTCTATATCTCTGATCTGTTTTTGTGAACAAATGACAATTTTGTGTGTCAATTTTCGAAGCTCCCCCGGTCCCGTGAACTAAATTTGACGTGTACTATCACAGATGACATTATAAGGGTAATTCAAATAATTTATTTCAGATAAGAATCCATATAATTTGTTAGTACCACTTAATCTATATTAGTAATGATTCCACGGAATCTTTTGAAACATCGATGATATAGGCCGATCCAACAGGCACAAAAATAACTTGACAAATACTGATCCAATGCAGATAATGTAAACAGTAAACAGAATAGATAATGTCATACCAGTGGTAATGTTAACATCTCATCAAGAACGGTACCAAAACAAGGGTGTTCGTGCCGACCCCAACAACTTCCGGCCAATCGCCATCACCTCCACCTCTCCAAAGTTATGAAAAGGGTACTAAATGAAAATCTGCTGACACCTACCTAGAAGCTAACAAGGACCTACTCACTTCCGCCGGAGACAAACTGGGGATCTTCTAGAATATGTTACGCATTGCTGGGGCGAGACCATTGAGAAACACGGCGGAGTCTTTGCCTCGTCATTGGATATCTCGAAGGTCTTTGACTAGGTATGACACGCAAGTCTACTCAGTAAGCTTCCTGCATACGGCAATTAAGCTGACTTTTGCTCTTGGATATCTTTATCTTTTGTTCTTGTGAACGGTCGATCCGAGTAGTCCTCGATGGCTTCCCCTCTGACCTCATTGCTATTGACGCCGGGGTTTCTCAGGTGTCTGTTCTGTCTGCGACATTCTTCCTGCTACACATCAACAATCTCCTTATTCTTTTTATTGTTGGGTACACACCTGAGAGTAGTGTCGTAGAGAGATATATCGGGTGTTAAAATTTTCAACTGACAACGAAATAAGGGTGGAACACGAAGATGGAAATGAGAAGGTGGAATTTGGTTGTACAATTCAGACACACACTCCCCGAAATGTATCCAAAATCCAGGTAAGATTCGCCTCAACTAGAGTTCTGTCTCCGATAAGCTGCCTGGCACACTTGTCAATTTCACTAAGACTGACCAGTTGGTATTCAGCAGTTTCATCCCAGAGGTGGCAGCATTACTCCATACTTGATCGGACTTGTGCTTGGTATAGCTGTAAAAGCTGTCCCGGTGTGAAGTAGCGTCTGGCCTTGGAAATAATGCCTAGTTTCTTAGCTGCAGTTCTGGCCATGAACTCAATACAACGCCCGAAGTTCAAGTTAGACGATAAGTCTATACCAAGAAGCTCGAAATGGTCAGATATTGGTACGCATACATTTCGGAAAGTTGGAGACAGATTAAAGAGTCTCCGTTTTGCCGTAAAGAAATACGCCTGTGTTTTGGTCGCATTAAAAGTGATCAGCTTTCTACAGTTTGGGATTTTGCATTGGATGTCCGCAACTGTGCTGTCCCGGCCGTCAGCAAGTCATTAATATGCAGCAGGAATAGAGTTACAGACAGAACCGATCCTTGAGGGACTCTGGAATCGATTGCTCTCTGATATGATGAGTGGCCTTCTAAAACCACTTGTATTGATCGTCCGCTCAAGAAATCAATAGGTAGCCCAAAAGTCAATAGGTAGCCCATATGAAGGAAGCTTGCTCAAAAGGCTTGCGTGTCTGACCCTGCCAAAGCCTTTGGAGATATAGAGAGACATGGCAAGAGTTTAATACCGTGTTTTCTTTTGGTTAGGTGTCGGAGTACGAGCGTCAGTTCTCTCGCCTGCCCGCCATCGCCGAGACGCCCGCGCTGGAGCGCCAGGCCGCCGAGCTGGACGCCGCCGCCGAGCTGCTGCAGCACCGCGAGCGTCGGGCTGCCAGTCGGGAGCAGGAGCTGCAGGTGACCGCACACACACACACACAAACACACACACACACATACAACTACAGGGGATCACAATACACACAGCTGCTGCAGCACCGCGAGCGTCGGGCTGCCAGTCGGGAGCAGGAGCTGCAGGTGACCGCACACACACACACACAAACACACACACACACATACAACTACAGGGGATCACAATACACACAGCTGCTGCAGCACCGCGAGCGTCGGGCTGCCAGTCGGGAGCAGGAGCTGCAGGTGACCGCACACACACACACACAAACACACACACACACATACAACTACAGGGGATCACAATACA